>JAQFVV010012421.1:1219026-2438052 GCA_028023455.1 Epiperipatus broadwayi
TCTTTATATGTTATAATATCTTTATTTAAAAAAATATTATCAGCTAGTTTTAGATATTTTCCTCATGTTTTATCTTTAGTCATTTCTTTATTTCAACTTTAGACAATTATCTTACTCTACAAAAATAGAATTCAAATATCTAGAAAGTGGATTTGAGATTGTTTTCAGACAAATACTTTATTTTTAAATATTTTTATGATTTTAATACCCATTTCACAATTGAAAGTGGCATTTTATTGAGTAGGATGGTTCTTATGCCAATGATATGGTCATATAAAATTTTTTGTCCCTTATGCCAATGATGTAATCACATACATCACATCATATCTAAAAAAACTTAATAAGTATCCAAATATTAAGCTTTACATATTTATTTAATATCTCTTGTTGTTTTAAATATCAAAATCACAAAAGTTTTTTCAAGTGATTTTTAAAAAAATAAATAAATAAAGATTTATTAATATTAATAAAGTTAAACGTAAAAATCTGATAAAGAACATTTAAATTCATATGTGCTTTAATATTAATTGATGTAGTATAACATCGCTTTTGTGGATAACTTAAGAAAATCACCATTTTGCTGAAAAATTTAGAATGAAAGCATTCAACAGTTTTAGAATGCTTTCATTATCCTCATATCTCTATCCAATATTTTTCTATAAAATGAAATATGACTATTAAAAAAAAAACGTTTTTCATCAGTAACTCTAATATATCATTCATATCTTCTAAAACAGAAAATATTCAGCTGCTTAAATAATCTGTTATCTTTCTATTTATGATTTTTTTCTTTCTTTGTTTGTTTAAAAAGATTGGCTAATATCTATAATTCAATTTAATGATTTTGCACTATTTAATTTCTAAAAATATTTTTTCTGTTTTTGGCAGGGATAATCAATTTTAACGATTTTCGTGATCGAAGTAATATTTTTAATTTTCTACTAGCATTAAATAGAATACTGCACTATAAAGATAAACGAATTACGTGAGAAATCAATATTACATAAACTAATTTTTTGTCTTGAACAGTTTCTTTATTGAATTTCTTGAATTGTAACATGACTTTTAATTTTATTTTTACTTATATTATCTAATATCAATTTTCTATCTGTATGGGCGCAAAATCAGTTTTCATTTCTCATCTTTTAAATAATCAAAATATTTGTCTTCTCTTTTGTATCAGATTATATGCTCTTTTCTTTTATCAAGCATTTATTTATTTATCTTTTTTTAATTTCTGTTTACAGGAATCTTAAACAAATATTGGCAAACTATAATACATGGTTGGTCTTTAGCAGTAGCAAGCTCTCCATACACTAGTGCCACCAAGTATAAGCCTTAGTAATCAATGGATGCAAGAATCTTTGTGCATAAAATTCCTATCTAGAGCTTACTCATTTGGTTGCATTAGATTCTAAGATCTCGGTACAGTGCTCTCAAACCAAGGCTTATTACTGATGAAAGCCACAAAGTTAGAAACTAGTCTGGGGATATTGGATGAGTTGGCACTAGCTATGGATTTTATGCACAAACCTTCTTGCATTCATTGATTACTAAGGCTTGCACTTGGTAAATACTCTATGGAAAGTTTGCTACTGTTATTAACAGCTTGCGTAAGCATATGAAATGGTGATTACATGATGTTTTGATGGTTCATCTTTCAGAGGTTTGTCATTTTCTCACCATATAAGAATATGACCTGCTCTTAAATTATATAAAAATATATATTTTACTGGTCTATATTCCAGAACTAAGGCAAGACATTATTTTTCTTTCAACCAATATAACCTATTAATAATCTATTTTAGTTTTTCATACCTCAATACTAACACTAACCATGTTTTTTTTTTTTAAAAAAAAAGTTTTATCTTTTCCTGTATTAAAACTATTCTTAGTAAATTGAAACTATCGATTAAAATCATACTCCATTGATTTATTTTAACTTTAATCAAAATGTTAGTATTTGATAAGTGTTTTTACTTCTTCATAATCACAATTCATAATAGAAGCATTATTATCTATTTTATTAAATTTAAAATGATAAAAAAATCACGTCAGATGTCACACAACTTAATTTAATAAAGCTTGTATTTACAAATGTTATATATAGAGTTTATATTGCAAGCTCTATATATAACATTTATTAAATTTAATACCCATTTTTATTAAATTGTCATCTTTTAATTTTTTTTATTTTCAAAAATTACTAATTTCTTTTTAATCTTATCATTAATACTACTTAGCAATAATCCAATCCCTTTCTCTTCTCAGAATTATCTATTTTAAAACATGAATAATCAGTGGATACCCAAATACGTTGCTAAACAAATTTCCAGATTAGTTCTGGATATATTAGTCTTCATCAGTAAAGCTCAGTGAATTGCTCACACACAACCACAACTATATTTAGCTCTTTATGCTGTCCTAGATATTAACTAAAAATTTCAAACACTTTTAAGATTTTGAATGCAAGATAACTTGCTTATATAGTTACATAGATCTGACATTAAATCAGCAACTGTATTTTTATATGATTCAGTTATATGCAAACTGTAGATATTTGATTCATTGGAAAAATGATAGTATGCATTAATCAATGCTTTTCCCAGCTTATATTCTGCATAATATTAAGAACAGCAATCCAATCTATCGCTTTCTGCTTAAAAACATGATCACTTATTAAGCACCAGGTAATGACACCAATCATGTTTAATCTCTTTGAACTGAATTTTTTTTTTTATTATTTAAGATATTCATTTATCTTGATCCCCACCAATTTATCAGAGGCATTCCTCATATCTCTCATCCTTGTATATATAATTTATCCAGTTTTTAGTAATCTTTGTTTTCTTTCTCTTTAAGTCAAAATAGTTCAGGCAAACTTATCAATCTTACATTATTTATCTACCTTTCTAATATAAATAAAACAAGCTTAATACATTGATGGAAGAAGGGGGAATATTAATTGGGAAATATATTAAGATGAATTAATATTTTCTCTTAAATTTTTTTATCTTGTTCTTTGGATTGAGAATATTTCATTTACTTAATAAACTAGTGTTGGACTATTAATCTAGACTATAATATAATATTAGCCACTGGGAAAGTTTCTGTGTAAACTGAGCACTGATTATATAAATGTATGGAAAATTATGTTATGGCCCAATTGATGAGCACTAGTTCTGTAGGAAATACTTATATTGGGGACCATGACTTTTTGCACATGTGTGTGGTCATGGATATCAGTTGCTTGAGATGAAAGGGAAGAGAATATATTTAAAAATCCAGAGTTAAAATTCCTCTATTTACATACTAAAGTTATATATATGCTTACATGTATTTGCTTCATGCCAATTTTGTATCTAAATCATTTTAAAGACTGTTATAGGAAAAATAAAAATTTATTTTATTAAATTACTAAAGGTATGTGTGTGTTAAAAAGGATCAGAAATGGTTAGCTGAGATTAGATAAATAATTAGTAATATTCAAATGCATAACAGATTCTAGAAAATTCTGATAAACAATCAATTTAAAATTCAGTTATTTAAAATTCCTGAATATTGTATTTTACTAAAATTTGTAAAGGCAGATTAATTATAGGGCATAGTGACATTTATAATTATTATAGAAATATTATCTAATTAACAAAAATTAAAGTAATCTCTTTGTATTATATATTTACGAGAATGTTTATCAATGTTTAGTCTTGTGGTAAAAGTTGTTAATAGATGTTTAATTATTGCAAGGAACGCAAAATAAACAAAAGGTATTCAGAATTAGGAAAATTTTCCTAATTAGTAACTAGTACAGAATTAAATTGTAATTGAGCTGATCAAAATTATTATCAGCAAAAATATTTTAATTCCTTTTGTCGAAAAATTGTATAAATACCTTAGAAAATGTAAAAACAGAGTCTTTATAAAAAAAATTCACTCTGGCCTTTTATGAGAGAATTCTTCAAAAGTATCAAATAGATCTCCATCCACCAACTTTTCAGAAAGCAATCATTTGGATGCGCACATTATGTTAATCTGTGATTAGATGCTTGTGTTATCTTTCCTCTTTGCTATCCAAGGTGAGCATGAATTTGGAATCTCAATGGAGTTGGTGAACTGCTGCCCATCTTAAGTCTGTTGACCAGTGTACCTAAACTGATATTCCTACTATCATAAATAAATTCAGCCTGCTTACTTGCCATGCTGCTATTCAAGAAATAAGCCATTTAGTCAATTATGCCACCTTTAGCCATATGCTATTCTGAAAAACCAACCTGTCTCTAAAAATATCTGAGGAAAGGGCAATCCAGAACCATGTGAATTGCATTATGAAAGCTTCACACCATCATACTTACACATTGATTTTCATATCTTCTCATGTTTTTCTTAAAATCCTTTGGGAAGATAATCATAGAAACATTAAACTCATAATGAGATTGCTGCACTTTTATATTGATAAAACAATTCATATGTATTTGATGTTTCTCTTATATTATTTATTTATTTTAGTGTTATTTTTCTTTAATATTGTTTTACTTTAATATTGTATATATGCATTTAAACTGTATTTGTTAAGAATGTTCGAATATATTGTTAGATGTGGTCATTCTTAAGTCTTACATATATGCTAGACTTATTATTTGAGGATCAGATGATGAGGGTTATTTTGTTATCATATTTTTGTTTCTTAAAATTCTGAAAATCATCTTTCTTTCTCTCTTTTCTTAAAAGAAAGTTAATTCATTATAAGTTCAGATACATTTTTAATCCCCCTTCCTCAACTGGCTCAAACATTTTGTTTTTTTCCAAAAAAAATCAGTCATGCATTTCAATTAAAACTTTACTCTTACAATTATCAAAATTAGAAAACCAGGGTTTTTTTTAAAACAAATAAAAAAATAAGTTGAATTAGTTTTAAAAATAAATACTGTGTTGTGAAAAATAATATTTATATTTTTTTCAAAGGGACATATATATATATATGTTATCTTAGCCCCATAAATGTTTATAATACTTATATATATATATATTACAGACCTATCGAGCTATCATATAATGTATTTCTTAATATGTGTGAGTATGATGGAATCTAGTTGGAATATTTAAATAAAGTTAAATTTTTCTAAAAACATTCAATACACATATTAGAAGATGGAAATAGTACAATATAAACATACAACTGTTTATAAATAGTCAAAATAAAAGTCATAGATCACTTGACCCTATCTCTTAAGCTTGTAAGTTATAAACAGTGAGGTTTGCCAATTCCTCAACAAGCTTTATGATAAATGCTTAGCCAGAGCCAGCACTTAAAATATCTCTGTCAGGAACCCCCCCCCCAACCCCTGACCATAGTTTCGTGCTTATACAACTGTTTAGTCCTAAATTTAGGCAAGTAAAGTAGTATATGATAGCTTGTTTTCTTTTAGTAATCATAGTAATTTCCAAGCTTTAATAATTAAAAGTCATTTATTGTTCATTCCTTCCAGATTTAAATTGTGTTACTGGATTATTTATCTATTTTGATTAATTCCTATATTTGTTCTGTAAGCAGATTATCATTTCTGTTTTGTGGAAATGGATTGACTGAATATTCTTTGGATATGGTCATACCAAGACAGATGTATCTTATATTTACCTACTCTGATAATCTTCACTGTTGTCCTTAATATTATTATAAATGCAGATGTATTTCCTGCTTGATTGTAATAAGTTTTGTTATTGGATTGTAGGGGTGACATTCATTCCTGTTTCTTATGACCCTCTGATCTGAAGAAATTTCTGAGTATGATCTCACCATACCCTATCTTTGTTTCATCATTCCATATACTCTCCTGGTTTTGATAACCTAGTACTGTGCTCTATATTTTTAATGTACTTGAAAGCCTGATGTTATAAGCATGCAGTCAGTCATAATTCTTAGTCCATGGCTATCATAACTTAATAAATATTCATAACTTTACTCTACTTTAATAGTAAAATCATTGTAGAATGTCCATCCTGGAGATTCTTAAGATATGTAAAGCCTATAGTTTCTCTATTGAATGTAAATAATGATAATTATGATGTTTAGTTATTAAATTAATTGCTCTTAACCTCTAAGGAATGCCATATAATCTTAGGTTTAAATCTAGATGTAAGAACTTTTAGTTAGCTTTATTTCTTTTTTTTATTGTTATTAATAAATCTATATACACATAACCTCTTGCATTTGTGTCCTGTTTACCATAATTAGTATTTCTTTTTTGCTTTAAGAGTTTCTTATATCTCACTACCTCTGTGAGGTATAAATGTGGTAGTCACATGGAATTTATCATGAGCACATAGGTAATGAGGTTCGACTTTGCTATCTTAATATAAACCAAGCACTGATTGTATATATGTGTGGGAGATTATAATCTAGCCCAACTAATGAGTGCTGGTTCTGTATGAATTATATATATATATTGGGAATTATGTATCTTTTTCACATGTGTGGTCATTCCTTGGGATGGAGCATAGAATAAATAGAATGAAAAATCATCAGTTCAAATCCCTGTATTTACGTATAAACATGCACATATATATAAAAGGAAAAAAAACACTGAAAAGTATATCTATGTTATGAAGATGCATTTTATTGAAATATTGGTTTATTGACTTAATAGTACATAATCACACAAAACCTAATTTACAAATAATACAAATAATTGAAAATTATTTGTAGTCAGTCAACAGTTAAGTTAATCTGTTTTGGATGAATGTTAATATGCTAATATGCTTGTGATATAATACTGGCTTAGCTACTGGCATGGATAATATTCATGAACAAATTAATGGAAATGATATTGGGAGGATTTAATGCAAGGTTGAAATTTTTTGTAATAATAAGTCCTGCATGAGTGCTGCACTTATAATTATAAGAAAAAAAGAAAAAAAGTTGCCTAAATTTTCAGAAAGTAATAACCTATTTATTTTATAATTCTTTTAGTCATAAAACTTGACTGATAAAATTATTTTATGAAACAGTAATTTAATGTTTATTTTATAAATTAACAACTTTAGAGACTTTACATTTATAGTATATGCTCAGTGCCATGGGAGAGAAAAACAGTGTTAAACATCCATCGCACATTGTCCAGTTGAAAGTGTTGAAAACCTCTCAGTTTAAGTGATAGTTTTGAAAAAAAAAATCTTTATACTACTTCAGAACCACGTATTGTAAGTTTGAGTTACCAGTGGACACCCAGATGGCTGTGCTACTTGCTGATATTTGAGTGAAAACTATTGTGCTCAGTTCATTGCTTTGGTTTTTGAACATCAGATAATTTCCAGACTAATGTTTCCAAATTCATTTCTAAATAAGATAAAAACTTTACTGGAGTTATTTGAGTGCTCAATTTATCATTTTACTATCAGACGTTATCCAGGTGTGGCCTATCTGAAACATCAGTACAATATTACGTTAATTAGACATGAATGATAAACTTATATAAAAATCTTGTTATATCCGTTGTCTATAAAAAAATTTATTTTAATATTATAAATATATTGATAACATTATAGCTATTTTTTTAATTATTATGTCTTTTAAATTAAATTTGTGCACTTTTTCACAGCTTTAAATTTTTGCTTTCTGAAATTATTTAGATTAAAACTCAAATTTCTTTCTTTGCTTTTCTTCTCACGGTGTTCACTTTTTCTGTAAATGCAAAAAGAAGTCACTATAAGGTATGATATAATTTTTTTTTAAAAAAAAAATTGACTTATATTTATAAAATATAATGAATAAAAGATTAAATGCATGAGTTTTTGTCTCTTTTATAGGATTTAAAAGTGATCATTTAAAAATATTTATCATTTTAATTAGATATAAATAGAGAATATTTTTGTTTTCAGGATTTGGATGATTACTATAATAGAGATGACATTAAAGGCAGATATGCAAAGTTTAATTCTTCTGTGGGTAAATATATTTGTTTTTACTATTATTTTTAAGCAATTGATGTTCTTATACAATCCAAAATAGGTTTTTGGGTATTAACACAGTTTTATTTTAAAGAAAAATATCCAAATATAATAGGTATATTAAAATATCAAATAATTCAGTTAATATCTTTTTATTAATTTTGTTTCAGAAAAATATATATTAAAAAAAAAATCACAAAAAAATAGTCATGTGTCACATGACCTAATTTAACAAGCTTGTATTACAAATGTTATATATGTTATATATAGAGCTCACAAATAAGCTCATAATAGTATCCTAGTACCTCACTGAGAAAGTCATTAGCAGAAACTGGTCTGGGGTTGGGGAAATTCTGCAAAGCTTGTTAAGAGCTTAACATTTATAAAAAAAATTAAAACATGGGAAAAATAAGAGACCATTTAATTGTGAAATAATTATGAAAACACCCAGTTACTCCCTTTTATTATTTTCAAAATAATCTTCTATCTCATCTATTATAATGGAAATATATAATAATGCAAAATAAATATTTCTACATCTTTAAGGTTCATTGTCAATAAATGGTTGAGTATTTCCATATAATAAACATTGTTATTATAATTTTTAAACTTGTTTTAAAATTTCCAATTGATTATTATCTAATACAATGTTTAGAGTGGTATGATTCACCTCTTTTCTTTGAATAGTGCTGACCTAATCTCTATTAGCATGGGAATATTGAATTTTAAGATAATGCACATCCAAAGACAACAATCAATAATAATTTCATATATTTATTATGAGTGTCCTTCTGATTTTTCCACCTTTTCCTAAGAGTGAAGTTAATTAGTGGTTTCCAGACATTATATATTATCACACTAGGCTGACTTATGGGGTTATTTAGTACATTTTGTTCTTGACATTTTTTTCTCTCTATTCGACATTTTTATATTTTCCCAATTGAGCATATGATTGCTACTTTGGACACACCAGTTTTCCATTTTCTGATCATCAGCTCATGCATTTTCTATCACTTTTTAATGTGGCAACTGGTTCCACAATATGCTTTTTTTCCCATGTTCACCTGTTATTTTATAGATGTAATTTTTCTTTTACAGCATTTCAAGTTTAGGCTTTCTCAAAGTGTGGAATGGCTTTGGAAAGCTGTTCTAATATCATACTGAGTTCTGATTTTGTTTAGTTTAATATGCTGTAACTGATTTGTATGGTTACACCACAGTATAAATATTTTTTTGATGTTTCTTTTTGTTGCCTATTTAAGATTATCTTAATAATATTTGATGGGTAATCATTCTTCATGAGAGTTTGTTCTATGAAGAGATCTTTTCCATTGATTTCCGAATAAACTTCTTTTGCTCTGTTCCATAATGATAATATAATTTCATATTTTATGTTTCTGGTTTGATTGGATGTATATCCTAAGTATTTTTCCTATGGAGGAAATATAAACAATAGTCTAGTGTCAGGGAATTTTAGGAAATTGAAAAAGAATCAATAAAAATAGAAATCAAATTAATGTCTTTTAGATTAAAAAATAAAAAATTTTTATACCCAAGAAAGGAGTCTTTGCAAAATGGATAAATTATCACTACATTTTATATCATATGCAAGTAAAATTATTCTTAAAATTATTTGGCAAAAATAGGAGTCATACATTGGCTTTATTGATTACAATAAACTTTTTGTCTCAGTAAATCATGCTAAATTATAGTTGGAATGATTGTTTAAAAATGAGTAATCTCTACATATGACCAAAAGCCACAGTTAAATTATGCTATGCTAAAATAGGCTTGCTTCATATCTGCTATATACAGGGACAGTATTAACATTAATCAGCTGTATACACATCAATATTTAGTTTAGAAATAAATACACAAATCAAGAAAACTTGACAACTAAAATTTATTTATTCCATATAATATGTATAATAAATTAGTAGTTATTTTAGTATTTCAATTAGCTTACTTGTTGATTGTTTTAACATTAAATACTCTTAGAGATAAAGTTAAAGAAATCTTCTTGCATTCTCTCATCAGTAATTGCACACTTCATGCATTATATTATACATGCATTATTTTTGCTCTGCCACACATATATTGCTGGTTCTGCAGATTTTATTTAGCCTAATTTGCATAATAGTCCACATTTTGATACTTTGCAAATTTACATATTTTTATCCAATTCTGAAAATATAATTTTTTAAAATGTCTGGAGTAAATATTATTTGTTTCCTACCTGGCCATATCACTGTTCATGTTAGGCTACCATACATAAATATTTTAATAACAATAAATATTTTAATAACAATTTTACAATACATATGTACATATTTTAATCAGACATAACACTATCCTCCCCCGTTACTCTAAATAATAATGCACAGTTAATCACATATGTAGTGTTATAGTATTTGGGTACTATAACTCTCTAACAGGAGAATGTATTTGTTGTTCTTTCCACAGAAATATTTTAATAACAATAAATATTTTAATAACAACTTTACAAAACATATGTACATATTTTAATCAGACATAACACTATCCTCCCCATTACTCTAGATAATAATGCACAGTTAATCACATATGTAGTGTTATAGTATTTGGGTACTATAACTCTCTAACAGGAGAGGGTATTTGTTGTTCTTTACACAGGTATATCAGGAGAATTTAAGTTTAAAGAATATTCTTCATTTAGTTCAATTACAATCATTTCTTCTGCTTGAGTTTCAGATAAGAATCCATCATATGCAATATCTCGCACAGGATCAGACACATCAGCTGTTGAAAAACTCACTTTTCCATTTATTTGTTCCAGTGGCTCACTTAACTATATTCTCATATAGTCAAGGTGCCTTCTGTCTTTTTTTACTACCAGACAATTTTATTATGTGTAATTATTTAGACAGAAATTTTGTTACAATTGCTGTTGACACTTCTTTCTTAATGTATCACATATAAAAACTGTTTCTCCTGTATTGATGTTTTTCAAATTAATCTCCCTGTTTCTGTTCTTATTTGGTATCAGTATAAAAATATGAGTTTTAAAATTATATTTCATTAATATTTCCACTGGTATTTTTTTAGTAGCTGTACACAGTATGAAATGCTGAATATCAGTATATTGCATTTTATTGAATAAAGTCTTCAATTATTGCACAGTTTTTTTCACTAATCTGTTGAACATCTGACTGTTATAGGGATGTTACAATATGCTACATCCCTTTATTATCCAGAAAGTCTTTCAATTGCAATGATAACAAATCCTGTGCTATTATTAGAAACAATTAATTCAGATTATTCACAAGTAGCAAATAGTTCGTCTAACACTTTTATAATATTTTTTGCATTTGTGTTTTACACCACTCAATATACAGTCCATTTTAAATATGAACCAATGACCACTAGGTATATATATTCATGAAATAGTCTAGCATAGTTTATATGTATCCTCTGACATGATTTGATAGCTTGTGGTTATGGTTCCGATATCTTTGCAAATAATTTTGCCATTGATTGACAGTCTTTGCATCTCTTCATAGTTTGCTCTATATCACTATTCATATTAGGTTGTATTACATAAGATCTGGCCAGCTCTTTGATTCTGGATATTCAAGGATATCCCTACTGTAGTAAATCCAACTCTCATTTCATCATTTCAGTTGAAATCAATACATGATCAAGCCTTAATATACATCCATAGCACATGGACAAACTTTCACAGCCATAGCTTGGTTGTTTATTAAGTCAACCATCTTTTTAATCCATCACTTGACTAACTAATATCATTTAGCCATAAATGTACTGTTCAATACATCAAATTTTAATAAATCAATGTAATTTATTTAATTAACTTATAGTTCATGTTCTTGCATGTCTGATATGCTCAAGAAAATGTTGGTATGAATAATTTTCTTGCCTGATTTATATATTATTTGAAGTCATAGGAAGGAAGAATGTTAATTCATCTTAACATTTTCTGACTAGCATGGTCCAAATATTTGCAATAGAAGTCTATGGTCTAAAAAATTTTAAAGTATATTCATATACATATTCAAGAACTTTTTAACTGTGAACACAATTGCTAAAACTTCTTTATCCACTTGACTATAATTATTCTCAGCAGTTAATAATGTTCTGAAAACCTATACAATAGCTCCATAAACTTTATGAGAAATCACATCACTAACTCCTGCAGTCACAATAACTATTTCTTGGTCATACGATAGTGTACCAGAAGTTGATTTGATGCTAGCAAGTCTTTTACTTTACTGAAAGCTATATCATGTTTGACTCCCAACCTTCGCCATTATTTTTCTTTAAAAATTCATAGAGTGGAGTCACAACAGGAAATATGTTCTTCAGAAAATTCTCAAAGAAATTTAACACTCTAAGAAAACTTGCAAGTTCTTGATGTATTTTGAACTTTGGAGTATTTTTACTGCTCTAACCTTTTCCAAATTTAGACACTTTTCTTTTATCTGTAATGTTATTTCCAAGGAATTTTATTTCTCTAGTGAACCATATGCACTTTGTGGTGTTTAGTCAAGTTCCAAATTTTTCTAACTTTTCACATATGGTGTTAACATGTTTTCTGAATTTATTTTCCATCTCAGCAGTTATCAGGATGTCATCTAAATATAGTAGGGACTTCTTCTATTCTTGTCAACAAGCTATTTATCTTTTCTTGGAATATATTCAGGGCTATTGTTATTCTGTAAGGAAGTTTTTGTACTTAAATAATCCCATAAGCATGTTGATAGTTAAGAACTTTTAGCTGTTCTAACTGGAATCTAGTGGAATGAAGATTTCTAATCTATTTTAGCAAATAGAAATTTTTTTAAAATGAAGTTAAAAATTTCTCAATGCTTGGAATTGGGCATTGTCTTCTCATTAAATTACAATGATGGATGTCACCCACACTGAATCTTCAGTAGATGAAATTATACTTCTCCTGAATAGCTTATCAAGTGTTTCTTCCACTTATGGCTTTAAATCAAATGTTACTTTTCATGGTCTGCAGACAACTGAATGACTATTAAGCGGTTGTGTTTTAACTCGCTGGACTTGACTTGAGCAGTTGTGAAAATTTATCATGAATTTTGGATTCTAACTGGACCCTCTTTATAATTTTGATTTTAATTATAAAGTGTCTGACCCAGTTATGATCTAAAATTGGGCTTAAATCCCTTGAGATTATATATACAAATAATTTTTTTATTCTTTTGTTGACTTCTACTGGCACTGTTATAATCCTTTTGATGTTAATCCAGTTTTCATTCATGTCTGTTGCTACTAAATCTGTTTTATTAATTGGTAAATGCCTCTTACATTTTCTTGCAATTATTATTCAATTATTTGATGAAATAAAAGATCTGCCTGTTTCTTTGCTCACAAATTTTTACATCTAATAGTATGCAATTACCATAACTGTCTTTCTTTTTTTTTTTGGCATTAGTTATACATCTACTAACTCCTCTCTCAAATCCATTCCAGTCATAAATTATTTTTATTTTTTGTCTGCATATTTTTGCAAACTCAGTATAAATTTCCTGTCAGTTCACAAGCACTGCATTTTTCATTTTTTAATTTAAATATCTTTTTAATGTGTAGGCTTCATCTAACTTCCACAGTATTTTGGAATTCTGTCATATTTTCTAGAATGTCCTCATATACTATTCCTTTTTATAGCACTGATGTATATTAATGCAGACTCACTCAGTAATATTTGTCTGAGCTTACTATCTTGCGTTTCCCATAACAATTGGGCAACTAGTATGACTTCTAACTCAGCCTTAAATTTGCATTTCTTTGCGAATGTCCACAATTCTATGTTATACTCTTGCATGTTAACATGTGATGACTGGAGTCTATTTCAAAAATGTAGATGAGCTACATTTCTCAATGTAGTTGGTTTGAAGTGTGAATTCAATTTCTATCCCAATTTATCATATAGGGTATCCTCAGGAGCTTTTGGTTTATAAAGATGGTTGACTATTTGTAGTACATCTCTGCTTGCCATCCATATGAGCATTGTGACATTTAATTTTTTGTTCCCCTCTTTTCTTCCATAGCGTAAGCTTGTGGTTAAAACACCTGTAGAGGTCCCTACTATCACATTTTATACACATATTGTTGAGGTTATAGCCTCAGTAAATATTACTTACATAATCAATGTGCGTTTAATAAATTTATAATTAACAATATTGTAAATCATTATATATCTTTTAACATGGGCAACATACGTCTACCATTCTGCTGTTATTAACATCTAATGGAGTTGTGGAATTTTTTTGTATGCCATAATATACTTTTTAATTAATTCTACCCCAATCTGTTACATCCACCAAAATTTCAAGAACTATCAAAAATTAATCTAATTTTCACAGATTCTGTAATCTATTTATTTGCACAAATTATGAAATGTCAACTCGTCATTCTGCTATATACAGGGGAAATATTGGCATTAATCAGCTAGATATGCATTAATATTTATTTTAGACATAAATATGCAAGTCAGAGATAGAAAGCTTAATGATTAGAATTTATTCATTCCATATAATATGTATAACAAATTAGTAGTTATTTTAGTATTTTAACTAGCTTGCTTTCTGATTATAAAGTTAGAGAATCTTCTTGCATTCTCTCATCACTGTACAAACTGCATATTTCACTTCATTATATTCTTCACACACAGCTTAGTTTGCATAATAGTCCAGATTTTCATATTTTGCAAATTATCATGTCTTTATCCAATTCTGCATACTTATATATCTAATTTTCTAAAGAGTTTGAAGCAAATGTTGTTTTTTATTTGGCCAGTATGTATGTATACACACAATACAGATTTTATTTGTAACTTTACAAAACATATGTACATATTTTAGTCAGTAATAACAACATCAACCAAAGAATTAATCAGTGCTACATATTGTCAGTGTGCATAGCAAATATGCATGTAATGAATAAAGTCACATTTAATAAAGAAAATATGGTTTCAAGATTGTGAAAAAAAAACCCATCAATTTTAGGTATAATAATATCTTGAACTATTTTCATCATTGACCATTAGATTCTGAATATTTGGGGAAACTTTAAACCTTATTTAAACTTTTCCAAATACAAACAACAGTTAGTAATAACACACAAGTTTAGATAACACAAGTTAGTATATTACAATTTGGTTAGAGCATTGCCTTAAAATTTGATATTTAAGAATCTAAAAATATAAATACAACTCCTATATTAGTATTGTCATTTGTCAGGTTAGCAACACCCTGATTGTGAAGAATAGTACCACTTGAAACATTGTGTAATATACTAAACTGTTGTCTACTAACCTATGTTATCTACTAACTTGTGTATTATTACTAATAGTTATTCATATTCAAAAAAATTTAAATAAAGGTTAAAATTTTCTAGATATTCAACATTTAATGATAGATAATGGAAATAGTCTAACATATTATCATGTCTAAAATATCATCATCACAAATTTTAGATATACTAATAATAGTCTTAAAGACTATTATTAAAAAAATTAAAGAATAGAATAAAAATATGTATTATAGTGTAACAGGACTGTTACATGGCCCACAATAGCATAGTGTGGGTGCACAAATATATATAAGGTTAAAAGAAAAATAGAAATAAACACAGACAAAAAATTGTGTAGATATTTTCTACATTTCCTGGAAATAAAAAATAAAATAAAGGCCAATAAACATCACATAATCACCACTTCTTATGCCTGCTCTCCTCACTGATGAAGGCCACAAGCCAGAAACTAGCCTGGGAATATTGGATGAGTAGGCACTATATGGGGATTTTATGCACAAGCCTTCTGGCATCCATTGATTACTCTGGCTTGCATGAGTGGCAATACGTATTGAGAGTTTTGCCTGTTCTAATAAATAAAGGGTTAAATAATTCTGAATTTAAAATACAGTTTTATTATTAATTAAACATTTAAAAAGGTCCAAATAATATTTTTATTGAATTCTGATTTTGAATTTAAAAATAAACATTTTTAAAAAAATCTTTTAATAATAATTGTACACTATTATCTATTTTTAAAAATCTTTGTATATCACACCTTGATAAAACTTCAAACTTGCTTTGAAAATGATTAGACACATGAAAACAGTTTAATTAAAACCAACGTGTTTTTATGACCTCATCCAGTCACTCTTGTAAAAAGAGTTGATAAAGAAATTAGAACAGTCTGTTTTTTTAGTTTTGGTTAATAATTTTTAGAGAAGTGGGAGTAAAAAAAGCTAGCTGAAGAGATGGCTAGCAGAGTTATATATAAAACTATCATGAGGATGTAAGAATGCAAGGAATCAGCTGCTCTATAGGTCAGTGGTAGAGTTTGAATTCACATGGAGGAAATGGTCAACTTTTTTGTAATTCATAGCTACAAATGTGTTCTGAGAAAACAGCTAACTTGCCTGGAACAATCCTAGACAGAAAGGAACTGATTCAATGCCAATGTTTAACTGATTATGTCTTTCTGATGTTGACAAATCCTGGACTATGCCTGTGCTGATGATGACATCCATCAGCGTGCTGAAGAATCATTATACATCTTGCTGTTTATCTACATATGCAGAGAAGCACAAATGAGAATATTTATATGAAGTGAATTGTTTAAAATAATTCATTTAAAAATAGACATATGTAGAACAATATTATTTTTAAGTCATTTAAAAATCTATATATTTTAAAAAATAACAAGTAACTTTTTCTTGAATTAAAAAGACATTTAAAAATATAACTTAATGTAAAACAAATAAATAATTTTCTTGAGTCAAACATCTAAAAGAAATGAGCAATCCACATATGATTTTGATATATTTATTTTTAAAGAAATTGTTTTAGTAATTTCTTAAAAATGACATCTACAAAAAAGTATAACTTAAAAGACAAGTAATACTTTTGCTTGAATTAAAATCAAAAAGTAAAGAGTAGACAATTCTAAAAGTGTTATGATTAATTAACAATATTCAGTTAAAGGCTGATTTTATTGTTAATAAAAAAGAACTTTTATCACCTATCAAAAAAATTGATAGTATTTTGTTTTTTTTTAAAGAAAAAACAAAACTATACTCAGCAAAGTAAAACTTACTATTAAAATAACTATTGGTTTTTATAGACTTCTAACATGGAATTAATTATAAGATTTTACTAAATTTACTAATTTGATAAGTTCAAATATGTTGTGTTAATAAATTAATAAAATGCATGTCTGTGGTATATATATGTGTGTGTTGTATGTGAACTCATTAAGAGGTATTGAAAACTACAATGTAATAAATTGGAATTTTGTTTTTATATTAACACACATAGGTAAATTTTATTTTATATGATGATTGAAATATACATCAACTGTATGGCACATCTATGTGCAAATATATCAATGAGTGTCAAGTAAATACTTATATGTAAATTTTAATCATTTTTAAAATTTTATTAAATGTCAATTGAAATATAATCTTGTAATAGTAAAACCATGTGTCTGTATGCCTATATAGAACATATATATAAAAGTCATAATGTAATAACTTGAATTTTGTATATTATTCATGTAAATCACAATGAGATAATTTGAATTTTGTGTATTGCTCAAAACCAGAAGGCTTAATTGATATGTGTACAACCTTATTCTAGAGCTTAATTTCATTTATTTTTTTATTGTTCTTAATAAACTTGATTTCAATTGTTAAAAATGCACTGCATCATTATCTCTTGATCATAGTAGCAGTTATAGAGCTTATGTTGCCTGAGCTAGATTCATGCATAACAGTCTGATATATAAATCAGGATGTATTAGTGCCTAAGGGATATCCAGTATGATTGATATATCTTGGTTAGCATATAAAATTTATATTCTTTAAAGCACTTGCACTAGATTTTATTTAGTTTAATCTATTAAAAATTAAGTTTATAGTTGGCCAGTACATTCATGTTACTAAGTGGCCAGAGCATCGATTATGATCAGCAGCATGTTTTAATGTTCCAGCATTATTGGTTTTATGATTATATATCCTATGAATTAGCATTTAAGATGGTACATCCAAATTATGTGTAAATAATGTCTCATGATTAAGTCTGATATAATATCAATGACCCACAAAGTCTCATGGGCTTATTTTCTTGAAAATTAAAGTTCATTAAAATAGATTAGTTTGTTCATTACAGCACTGAAAAAAATATCAAAAGGTTTTTTCTTTTCAAAGTTAATATTAACTTGAACTTCATTTTTGAATGAACAAGAAGTAACTTCAATTTGTTACTTTTATTTGCAATTTATTATTTTATTGTGTAAGAACTACTTTATGAAAATGATAGTTTTTATTTTTAATGTTGGGATTGATTCATATTGCACTTATCAACTGACATTTATTTGGAAGTGGTGATATTTATTATTTCATTCTAGAAGCCAAAATATAAACAACAAAAAAATTAGAGACAGTAGAAGATGATGAGACTAAATTAATCAACATCTAGCTAAATAACTTTATTAACCATCAAACATCATGTGATCACCATTCTTTACGCTCACACAAGCTGTTTTTCACAGGGGCAAAACTCCCCATACAGTAGTGCCCCTCAGTACAAGCCAGAGTAATCAATGGATGCAGAAAGGTGTGTGCATAAAATCCCTACCTAGTGCCTACTCATCCAATATCCCCAGACTAATTTCTAGCTTGTGGCTTTCATCAGTGAAAAGTCTTGGATCTGGAAAAAACAGCTTGTGTAAGCATAAAGAATGAATGGTGATCACATGATGTTTGATCATTTAATACCAATCCTGCCTGATAGGATTATGGTGATTATGGTTATATTAATGAACTAAAGACATCAAGTAGTATGGATGCTGAACTGAGTTCAGATATACATGACTATACAAGCGGATGAGCTTAGCTTGAAAACATTATAGTGTTTTCAATTTGGATTCAAAGCTTTATAGTTAACTAAAAAAGTAAAAGATGGATGCTGGAGGGTTGATTAGATCCTAATATCTAGCTTCGGTGCTCTCAGATCCAAGGCTCCTCACTGATGAAAGCCACAAGCTAGAAACTAGTTTGTGAATATTGGATTAGTAGCCAATAGATAGGGATTTTAGGCACAAACCTTCCTGCATCCATTGATTACTTTGGTTTGCACTGAGGAGTGCTACTGTATGGAGAGTTTTGCCTCTGTAAATAACATTCTTTTAGTATAAGTAACTATTTTCTCTGTATTCCTTTATTGCTTGAATAGTAAGATATGATTAAAAATAGTGGTGGACTCTGGAGATCTAGCACTACCGATCATAATTCCAGTTTATTCTTTTGGCCCTCAAATTTTCTTTGAACTTCAAAGCAGTAGACTACCTGATTATTATTATTATTAATAGTAGTGGGAGTGGTGTTAAAAATAATCATTATATGATGCTACTTATAGAAATAAATGTAAGTTATAGGATTCAAGTTTTATTGGTATTTAGTACCCATTAATTTGATTAATTTCTAGAGTGGGGAGTAAGATATTAGCACTTTGGGATTACTTTAATAAATATTAGTTATGAGAAATTGAATGAACATAAAAAAATCCTTGCTACAGTTGTTTTATTGAATTTAAACTGTATAACTTTAAATTGGATTGTGCAAGTTATACTGATAAAACACAATTGCATATGAAATAAATATAAAATATTGGATTTATTATTAAACATGTAACTTTTATGCCTTTTAAAATTGAGTCATGAAACACATCTATAAGGGTTATAATTTCTAAAGCTTTCTTTGTGTATGAGGTGATACATAGATATAAAATAAGTAGAATAATAAACACATTGATGCTTTAGAACTGCATTATCAGTAAAGACTTATTCAATAGACAATAAAAAACAAGTGAATTCTCAAGCATCAAAGGACTAACTGAAATTGTCTTATTTTGGTCATTTTATGAGAGTTATTGTTAGAAGAAACTAATGGTAAAAGAAGATTAAAATCAACAATAATATCACGTGATTTTCTCATGTACTGTATTTATTCATATGTTTCTAAGACCATATATCATTATCTTACTCTTCAGCCATCTATTGTGAGCTTGAGAAATCTATGATCATCAGATGATATGGTGCTACAGATTCTTCATCTTCAAGTTTTTTTTTAATTTCAGGATATTTTCTTAAGTAAAAGATGGCTATTAGATGCATTAGGACATTAATTCCAGCTTTGAATTCTAATTGTTACTGACAAAGAAAAGTGCCTAAATAGGTGTGAAAATGGAGATTATATCACCTGCTGTCCATTGATACTCAAGTTCACAGAAGATGACTCCAGTATAAAGTGAAAACAAAGACAAAAGAAGATGATTTATTATAAAGATAGATTTAAATCTGGTATCTCAATAATAAACGTGTGGTTGAAAAGTGTGAAAAAGTAAATGAATACTGAGTCATGCTAGTTAAAAAAGATTTTCCAGACACCATTTAGTGAGGGTATATAGTAATTTTTATTAAAATCTATATGTACAATATATTATGATTAAAAGAAACAATCCAATATATTTTTTACTTTACTCAATTTCTTAAAATATTAAAAGTAAACTTTTTTATATTAATAATAATTTATTAACATTTTATATATAACAATAATGATTTAATTTTTAGAAAGTGATGATTACGATGATAACAGGATTCTTAATAGTTTACATGAGCTTTGCCCATTGGAATTAAACACGTGTGATCAACTTTGCCTTGTTATCCAGAACACTATGACCTGTCAGTGTAGAAGTGGATATTATTTGAAAAATGATGGCAGAACTTGTGAAGGTAAATGCGAATTTAATTTACTTTAAAGCTGAAAAATTATTATTATGCTTACTTCTTTGAACAATCTCCCAATATATCATGATAGATCAACTTATCAAAAAAGATATTTCTTTGGCATTTGAAATGACTTAAAAAATCATTCTAACCTTAAGTCCTGATTTTATAACTTTTTTTTTTTATAAAGAGAATGCTGGTTTTATTGTTAATCTTCTTGCTTTTACCTTTAATCTTGTTTAAAAAGTTGTATTTTCCAGAAATTTTCAAATCTGCTAAGGTTGTTCCTATTTTTAAGAATGTTTCTCAAGTTGATTTGAATAATTGCAAAAACATTTCTATCTAACATATTATTGCCCAATGTTTTGAGTGATTCATTTGTAAAAAGGTTATTAATAAAATTTTCATTCAACTATTGCATGGTTTTACACCTAGTAAATCTGATAATGCTAATCTTCTTACTGTATATGCTCATCATATTGCATATGCTATGGAAGTCCAACAGAGGTTAAATGCCATTTATTTTGAGATGGATTTGCACTTAATAAATGTGTTAAAACTCATCATATATAATCCTATTTTTATACATGCTATTAAAGTCAAACAGAAGTTAATGATGATAAAACAACATCATACAATGAAAAAAAGATATGACATGAAACCATAAGTAATCAGAAAAAGTCATGAATCAATAGGAGTCATAAAAGTAATAGTAAAAAAAATTGTTTGTAATATAAAAAAGTTGTCTTCAATAAGATGATGTGTCATATTTCACAACAATATTAATAATAATGATGATGTAAATAAATACATTCTTATTTTCGATCTGAAGATTATACTCTGAAAGTTTTACAAAGTCTATTTTTTCAGCAAATTCACACTTTAATCATGAGAATCTGACATCCTTTATCAAATTCTTATTTTAACTTTGATAAAACTATATAATGCAATCTTCCATGTGATTATGGATTGTCTCATGATACAAATACAAAATCAGATTTTCAGCTTGATGATATATATAGTCCATTAAAAAAAATTATGAATACTTAATAGCCTTCAAAGTTTCAAGACATTTTAAAATGGTAAAAATGTATCCAAATCCTCATTTCCTGCCGATAATAAAACAGCTAAAATTAGTGATCCATTTAATCAGAAGATATCAAATTATGTGAGAAATGTTAATTCTGAGAAAGCTTCCCCTACCTCCTCCAATTTTCCTAAATGTGCACTAAGAATGATTCTCTTATATTTGATTTTCATAAATCTAATGAAATTAAAATATTTAAACAATCCTGGATATGTCAATCTATTTTTTCTCATTTGCATATAATAATCATTATTATTAAAAAACAGAAAGAAGCTACTCCTTTTATCATGAATTAAAGGATATCATTTTCATAGAAGCTAAAAATATTCCTCTCTAGTTGGTTGACATTTTTTGGTAAAATATAGGCTCATTAAGCTTCTTGCTAAAAGAAGCAAAACAACCCTTTCTCTAAAAATTTCTCTGAAAAAAAAAAAAAACTGGTCTTTGTAAATGTCAAATATTACTGTAAACAAATCTGAGGTGTAATATTATAAATGTTTTTTAAATGTCTCTATTAACATAATATCACATCAAAATGTTTCTTGAAAGTGTGTTTAAGTTTAGATATGCTTGCTTTTATGTAATAAGTATTATGAGATTGTCTCATCTCATCTATAGCTTCATGATGCGTTTTTTAAAGATTCCTATGATTTCTTAGTTGTCTTATTAAAAGTTTTTATATAGCTTATTTTTATAATCTGTGTTATTCTGTTATTTTTTTCTCTTTTTTTATTGTTTGGGTATGAATGAGCTTCCTTATTTTAATGACAATGTAAGGTGGATAAAAACTAAGGAAACTTAATAAAATTGAATTCTTTAATTCTGAAAATTGTAATTTTATTTCACATTATATTCAAAACTATTTGTTTACAGATAGCAGATATAAGGTACTTTATACTGATAAACTTTCATAAATTGTAATTAGAAGTGGAGACAAACTGATTTTATATATATATTTAAATAATAACTATAATAATACTTAAGGCTAAATGGATTTGTAAGTAATCATTAAAAGCCAGTCAATACTTAGATAATTCCAATAACATTAATTTAACAATCAACAATTTCAAACTGCTGTCAAGGCAATCTTTATTTCACTTTTATAGTTTAAAGGAGGTTGCCTTGACAACAGTTTGAAATTGTTGATTGTTAATGTTATTGGGATTGTTTAAGAGTTGACTGGCTTTTAATGATATATATATATTCTAACGATCGAAATGAAAGTGAAGATCGAATCTAACTGCAAACTACGATATCTGCTCTACAGGGCACCATCTAGGCATTTAAACCTAGAAAAAATTATAGAGTAGGCAGATACGCATTGTTAAGATTCCACTTTATTTAAATATTTAGATCGTTAACCCAAGTCACTAACTTAGGGAGTAGCAGAGATGATAAAATATAACTTTAATTTATATCTTAAATACAAATAAATAAAAGCCACTGCCAGAAATTAACACATAAAAATATTTATTTACGCACATATAAAATCATTCTAATTTGACGAATAAGTTTAACATTTTAGATGTTTATATTAATCTTTAATTTTACATTTAAATAGATTTCAATAATGAGTTTAATATTTATTTAGAGAGTCGAATATGAATAAACTATATAGATTGTATTTAAAAAGAAAATATTCTATCCCTTATTTAACCTTAGGCCAAAAAGTTTGCAGCCAAACTGGCGTCAATGATAGATTTATGTATTCAATGTAGCATGAAAATATGACAATACAAAATACTATACTGTCAGGAATGTACATCTGAACAGTAAGTAGAGTTAGAGAAAACATTGTCTCTCCACGAACAGGAATGCTACATCTGTTGGCAAGTAGAACAATAAACATAAAACTCCATAAGAATGGATTGCGGTCTTTTGCCATCTTACAAACCCATCCATAGGCAAACAGAAGGTGTGTGGTGTATATATGCAATCCTGCCCATAGTGGATCTCATACTACATCTACTAATTACACAAATATATCCAATCCATTGAGCCAATTCAACTACGAAACGAATAACCTAAGATTACCCTCCCTTAATATAACTTTACAAAACTATATAGCCAATTACGCCCGACTTAAATTTAACATTTATTATGTTCGCACAGATGAATTTTATAAAATTTGTTTTAAAATGTTGAGTATAGATCGGCTGCACAGATTCCAAGGTTAAAAACATTCCAAAATAAACATAACTGATCAAAATACAAAGTCATCGCTAATGTCAATTCCAAAGGGAATACAAAAAAACCCCAATGGTGTTCATCATAAGACACTGCAGGGACATGATGACTTATATATTCCAATCGACTATGAAACAGCAACATAATTAACCGCTAACGAATCTATGCAATGTCTATACCCAACTTTAAATTTCATGCATTTAAATAATTTATACGATAAGTATTAATACAATAAATAATTTATACAATAAGAAAAAAAATGGAAATGATGTTTATTAACACAAAACATATAAATTTAAACATTTTCAATTGATTTTAAACTTAAAAGTCAGATATAAGTTCATAAGCTTGAACGAAAGTTCTTAATTATTTTTAAATTTTAGAGTTCATGTCAGTAGCTTACAGTAGAAGAAATCACTGCTCTTGATGTAAATTTCCACGGAGTTTTTATTTGAAAACCCAGTCAGATATTCCGGAGGTAGCATTAGCTGGTTCATTTTGGTATCACAGTCAGTTCATTTTTTAAAATAGAGAGAGAGAGTGATATGTGCGTCCTAT
This sequence comes from Epiperipatus broadwayi, assembly GCA_028023455.1. Classification (NCBI taxonomy): domain Eukaryota; kingdom Metazoa; phylum Onychophora; class Udeonychophora; order Euonychophora; family Peripatidae; genus Epiperipatus; species Epiperipatus broadwayi. Next base: position 1,243,617 of record JAQFVV010012421.1, read on the forward strand.
CACCGACCCTCAAAAACAAACCGGAAAAACTCACTGGAACTCAATATTTTTCTTTTATAGTCCACCTATGGATTCCATGAACAAAGACGTCACTGTTCCATTTTTTCGTTATGGTCCGGGCCTTTATTTGCTGCTTTTATATTGGACAAGCTAATTCTTAATTTCTTATCTAATTTTGATCTGACTTTTTAATTACACAGCTTTTGGATAATTAATAAACAATCATTTCCATTTACAAAAATATTTTATCTTTAAGTCTTGTACTTTTTTTATAAAAAAGTATGTTCAAATACTTATTTATTTGTTTAAAAATATTTTTAAAGTTTTGAATCTGTGCGAATATATACGTTTAACAAACATTTTAATTTTAGCGTTTAGTTTTTTTTTTTTAATAGATTTTATTTTTATTTGCGAACTTTAAGATTTTATTTTAAATTAATGTAACGACATATTTATATATCGTTACAATATATATATATATATTACTTCTCTTTGTAAATTAACATAATGTGAAGTTTCATTAAATAATGATTGTAAAATTCTTCTGGACAATATTCACAAGCCCACAATTAAATGAATTACTTTGCTCTTTTGAGGAATTTTTGATTGGATTTAAATCTTACGTTATCATCACGGGGGATTTTAATATTCCTAATCACTATTTAGACAGTGCTTTTTCACACTATATCTCATCTTCTTCTAAAACTACAGGATGGTTAAGTTTTGCAATCTATTAAATCTTAGACAATACAAATATATAAATGAACATAATCATATTTTAATTTTTTTGTAACTTATTGTTTGCAACTGATAATTATTAGCGATTCCCATTAATATAAAATAGGAAAAATGTTTATTTTTTATATTATTAAAAGAATTATATAAAAAATGGGACTATCTACATATATGCATAGAGCTTTCTAAATTTATTCTGAGTCTTCTTTACTCTTCCAATGATGTTAACTATTAATATACTTTTTAAGACAAGTTTTTAATCATATAATTGCCATTTTCTTGGCTCTCCAATAATATCAATACAAAAGCTTACCATGCACAGACAATATTAAAAAATATACAAAAATATGATTTCTTACAACAACTTTAATCTAAGATTATATATGAGATTATCAAAAAGTTATAAATTAAAAAAAAACCTTAAAGTGCCAAATTTTGGACAACCTTGAGCAATTTTGATATTTTAGTATAACTATAACTATAGTTTGAGAAATGATAATGTTAAAGATATTTTAAGCAATGATTTCACAGAATATGACATTGTAGTGGATATTAAACAACATAAATTGTAGTCTGGTCTGAATCCAGGTAATATCTCTACTTTCATTTCTAAAAATTATGTTGCATATATTTTTTCTCCACTTTGTCATACTCTTAATTGTTCTATAATAAATTGTATTTTTAAACCACTAAACACCACACGATCACCATTTCCTAAGATCTGGGTGCAGTGCTCTTAGATCCAAGGCTCCCTACTGAGAAGGCCATAAGGTAAAAACTAGTCTGGGGATATTGAATGAGTAGGCACTAGATAGGGATTTTATGCACAAGCCTTCTGGTATCCATTGATTACTCTAGCTGGCACTGAGTGGCATTATTGTATGGAGAGTTTTGCCTGTTTTATATTGTATTTTTCCTACATCTCTGAAAATTGTTAGCCATTCTTCTTTTTAAATATATTGTTAATAATTATAGACCTATCTAGAGTATTTTAAAAATACATATACAGTAAAATAGCTAAAGATATTAACATGTCATTGCTTCCTGAACAGCATAATTTAATTCCTAATACATCTCTAGAAACAAATTTTGTTATTATGTTTGATCATATTTCACATGATATTGAAGATAAGGACAGATTAGATATCAGGTAAAGTTAAGTAAGAGAGTAAATCAGATTTATCTAGTTGAGCATAACATTTTTCTCATTAAAGTACATAATATAGATGTAACAAATAAACTACCTTGTTGGTTTGAACCTTTTATTAAAGCCAAATTAGCTTTTATATAGATTTATGGTAGAATGTCTTTACCATTTTATTAATATCTGTGGAGTACCAAAGATAGTATTCTGATATCTTTGCTTTTTAATATCTATATTAATGATCTCAAAACAAATCCAAAATACTCCATCATTCTTCTTATGCTGATAATTGCAAGATTTTTAGATATACTTATTTTATTCATGATTGTATCTTCTGCAAAATGATATTAATATTACTAAATGATATAAGAAAAAGGAAATAATAATTAATAAAGATTAATATTTTTTGTATTTTACTCTAAAAAATCTCAAATTTTTTAATTCCTGTATTAGATTAATGATCTTAGATTAAAATTTACTGACACCAATAGGATCTTGGAATCATATATTCTAAGTAATTCTTCTCATTACCATATAGAAATAATAATTAATAAAGTTTTTAATATGGTAGGAATTTGGTTCAGACTTATGAAATCTATATTCAAAAAGAGATATTGAGGTATGTGTGTGCATATAAGTAAATGGTCCTGATTTAGTTTGTGATTTTGTCAAGGCAAAAAACTAAAAATCTCAAACTTTTATAGAAAGTTATTATCAAAATGATATTTCTAACAATATACACTCAAAACTACATTGTAACCTTTGTCAGTATAAAGTTCATACAAATAGCTATTTTTTAATCAAAACTTGTAGATGCAATAGACTGAATATTTTCACTGTTCTTTATGTTTCTAATAATTATAACATAATTTTGTTGATGAAAACCTTTTTCTGATTAACCTTAATTAATTTGTCTATGTTTTTAAAAATATAATACCTAATCCTTATTACAGATTATTTTTTTCTCTTTATTGTTTGTTTTTACTGTATTTTATTTTTAGTTTTTGTTTATGTGCAACCAGTTGCTGTAAGTATGTATAGTAAATAATAATGACTTGAATTACTGTTTCAGACATTGATGAATGCGTTTTTGGTGTTTGTGGATCAAATTCTATTTGCAAAAACTTCTTGGGTTTTTTTCATTGCTCCTGTGAGAATGGTTATCTTTTAGAACCTGATGGAATCTGCAGAGGTAAGAAGTAATATGGTAATCTTCTGCACTTTAACTTTGAATTAATTGAATCTATATTTAAATATAATTCTTCATTTTGAAGGGTCTTATGGCTTAATGGTTGAGCATTTTCTTCAATGCCTATGACTTTGAGTTTAAATCCAAGATAGCTTAGAATTTTTTTGCATGTAGCCAGCCTATAGCCATTTAGTATTAGATACTAAATAGATATCATACTATTTTTTATTTGAGAACAATAAACAAGAATTGAAAAACACTAAAACTTCTAACCATCCAGCAGATGGTAAGCCTGTTGGAAAATGCCTTCACTGTTTCTTTCTGGGGCACTGTTGAAAGGCTTTCTTTCTGCAAATAACTTTTTGAAGACCTTTGCCTTTTAATATAAAGAAATATTATAAATTATCCTTAGCAAGATTCTGGTCTAATTGACATCAATAGTTACAAGCATAGAATATTAAGATTTTAGTACACCATAATTTTTTTCAGCTTAATTTAACTGTTATGTAATTAATAGTATAAGAGTTATGAAGACACTAGTTTTTAGGTCAGCACTTTAAATAGTTATGTGTGATTAAAACTGTTTACAATTTTTTTTTAATGAAAATTTCATCTCAACTCTACCATATCAGAAACATCCACCAGCATCAGCATGAAAATCAAAACACCTTTCCTCACTATGCATGCATTTTATGAAGAATTACTGAATCTTCATGCTTGTGTTCACAATTCAATAATATTCATGGTACTACACTTTTTTAAAATTGGGACTGGCTTTTACTCACTTTCAGCATCTTGTGGATGAGTGAATAACCACTTCACAGTAGATACATACTTTCAAGATGCTTTGGGAAGGGGGGTTCTATCAGAGCATTACTCCTTTCAATTCTAACACAACACAAAATCCACCAGTTAAAAAACAAGAAATTGGATAATAATAGTTGCCATAAGAAAGAAGCTCCTGGAACGATGGTACTGTGAGCTTGTATTTAATTTTGAAATTTTCAGTAATTAATAAGGGTAGGATCTTGCTAAGAATAATTTATATTATTATTATTTTATATTTATCTCATAATAATGCATTAAATGCTCACATAGGATTATACTACATATGTCACAAGGCCTTTAACTTATGTCTATGCATATATATTGTACCAACTGAAATTTGGTGTATTTTTAGTATTTGTGGTGAGATTAAGCATCAATAGTTTTCTTTTAAGCATTGAAATGGTTGCTATGGTGATAAAATGTTAACGCAAGTAATGTCTTATTATTGCTACATAAATTAACAAATGAATCCTATCTGTTTAAGATACATATATAAATAATAAAATTTATAATCTTAACAAACGTAATATTGTTTCTTTATTCTATGTATTTTCATTTACTATATTCATAAGTAGTCAGTTGTTGTAAGTGGATATGTTGTTATGTTTATGTTATATGTGTAATATTTAAGTTGGAATGATATATATATATATATTGTAACGGTATATAAATATGCCGTTACATTAATTTAAAATAAAATCTTAAAGTTTGCAAATAAAAATAAATGTATTAAAAAGAAAAAAAAACTAAACGCTAAAATTAAAATGTTTGTATAACGTATATATATTCGCACAGATGCTAAACTTTAAAAATATTTTTTTTTATAAATAAAAAAAGGATATTTGAACGTATTTTTTTATAAAAAAATACAAGATTTAAATATAAAAATATTTTAATAAAGAAATAACGTAAGTTAAAATAAAAACAGGTATTAATTAATTCCTGTAATCTGTAGATGGAAATGATTGGTTATTAATTGAAAAGCAAGCTAGCCTTGGGCTCTTGTGCAATTAAAAAGTCAGATGAAAATTAGATAAGAGAATAAAGAGAAATTAGTTTGACCAATGGAAGCACCAAGCCTCAGCCCGGACCTGAATGAAAAGGATGGATTAGTGACGTTTTGTTGGTTGAATCTGTGTGGATACTATAAAAAGAGAAATACAGTTTTCCTGACAGTTTCCAACTTGATTTGGTGAGACAAACGACAAGACGCACTTGTCGTTCTCTCTCACTTGTTTTAAAAATGAAAAGACTGTGATACCAGAATGGAACCAGCTAATGCTACCTCCAGAACATCAGAGCGGTCTTCCAATGGAGATGTCATGGGAATTAAAAACAGGAACCTCAACTCTTCTACCGTGAGCTATGAACTTTACAATTTAAAATCATAAAATTAATTAAGAACTTTCGTCAAGAGTTGACAAGTTTAATAAACAAGTTAACCTAAATTTTGAATGGACTCTTATCTGATTTTTGTAAGTTTCAAATCAATTAATAAGGTTTAATTTTATATGTTTTACATTTGATAAAAATCATTTCCATTTATTATTTTATTTGTATTAATATTTATTGTTTAAATTTTAAATGAGGAAATTTAAGTTGGGTATAGACATTGCATAGATTCGTTAGCGGTTAATTATGTTGCTGTTTCATAGTCGATTGGAATATATAAGTCATCGATGTCACTGCGGCATCTTATGATGAATGCTATTGGGTTTTTTTGTATTCCCTATGCAATTGACGTTATCGATGATTTTGTATTTTGATCGGTTGTGTTTATTTTGAAATGTTTTTGACCGTGGAATCTGTGCAGCCGATCTATACTCAACATTATAAAACAAATTGTATAAAATTCATCTGTGCGAATGTATCTAAAGGTTAAATTTAAGTTGGGCATGAATGGCTATATAGATTTGTAAAGTTATATATATAGTTTAAGGGAGGGTAATCTTAGGTTATTTGTTTCGTAGTTAAATTGGGTCAATGGATTAGATGTATTGATGTAATTAGTAAATGTAGCAGGAGATCCGCTATGGGCAGGATTGCATATATATGCCACACACCCCCTGTTTGCCTAATGGAATTGGATAGTAAGACGGCCAAGATGCGGTCCATTCCTATGGAGTTTTTTTGTTTATTGTTCTTCTCACCAACAGATGTAGCATTCCTGTGGTAGAGAGACAATGTCTTCTCTAACTATACTGTTCAGATGTACATTCCTGACAGTATAGTATATTTAGTGCTGTTGTATTTTCATGCTACATTGAATACATTAATGTATCAGATGGATTGATGCCGGTTTGACTGCGAACTTTTGGCCTAAGGTTAAATAAGGGATAGAATATTTTCTTTTCAAATGCAGATCTATGTAGTCTATTCATACTCGACCCTCTAAATAAATATTAAACTTATTATTGCAATCTATTTAAAATTGAAGGTTAATATAAAATGTTAAATGTATTCCTCAAAAGTTATGTATATGTGCGTAAATAAATGTTTGTTTGTTAATTTCTGGCAGTGGCTTTTATTTTTATATATATATATTTAAGATGCAATTAAACAAGTTATTTATTATCTCTGCATCTCCTTGAGCTAGTGACTTGGGCTAACGATCTGAATATTTAAATAAAGTGGAATCTTAACAGCGCATATCTGCCTACTTTATAAATTTTTCTAGGCTCAAATGCCTAGATGGCGCCCCGGTAGTACAGATTGCTGTTAGATTCGATCTCCACTTACATTTGGATCGTTACAATATATATATATTTCCAATACAATATTATGAGAATGTATTGTAAATATAATAGTTTAAATTGTTTTGATTTGTGCTAAGTTAAAAGAGTATCATCTGTGTTTTTAAAGTGAAAATATTTTTTATATGTAATTATTATGAATTTTATTATTATTTTTATTGTAAAGGAAATTTTAGTTTTGGAATACAGGATGAATGTAAACTCGTTTTTTTTTTTTTTTCATATGTTATAACATCGGCCGGGATATGAACCCACAACCGTCTGCAACCAATTACTTGCTTGCAAGGCAGCTGCGATGACCTCTCGTCTAACAACGCTTGACAATGTAAATTTGTTTTTCACAAATATTATGTCAGTTATATAAGATTATAAATAAGTCTGAATGATTCAAATTCTCTCTCTAACATCTTTTCATTGAAGCAAATCCAAAATCCTTTACATATTGTATTTTTATTTTATAACTATTTGCTTGATAATTACAAACTAATGGAATAAAAAGGATTGTATTTGTCTGGAAGACTGGGCTGGTTTCCTGAATACTTATTAAAAGAAAGAGAAAGGTGAATTTATAGCATTCAAATTCATCTTAATATTTCTCTGTTGAAAGAGGATTGACATGTATAAACAAAATGTTTTAATTATTAAACATTAAAATCGATAATATATTGCTATACATGAAAATTATTTCTATCTACAGATATTGTATAATACTGATGAAGTATTTTAACATAGGATTTGAGCCAATTTATTTCTATATCGCATAAGTTGTAAATGGAGGCCAGCATCTGCTTATTTATAACGCTATTACAATATCAAATGTTTGTTAAATAGAGGATTTATATATAGATTGTAAGCTTCTCTTCCTTCTGCCTCAATCCTATTTTTAGCTAAGCTCAAACATCAAAATATATAACATATACTTTATGAGACTCAATAATTTACTAGAAACATATCATACATAAAAACATAAGGTAGACTTAAAAGACGGTCACAATATGTCAGTTTTAACATTGAGAGGTATATAGAATATGCATCCTAATGGCATTGCTATTGTAAAAAATTTCCACCTACTATCCTAGTATAATCATTAGGAAAATCCTCACAACAGATAATGACTAACATAATCTTTCATTAAAAATAATGATTATTCTATCCTTCACTTATTTAATAAACTATATAAAAAATAGTGAAATTAAGTGCATACTAAAATACCTTATAATAATTTCTGCTACCTTATGGGTATCTCAAAGATAATAATTATTCTCTTATAATATAATAACAATGACTAAGTAAGATAATTGGATAATAAGAGGGATTTTACTACGATCCAATTATTTCAATAATAATCACACTTAACTTATAAACATAAATTAAATTCTTTTCTTAAAAATTAATATAACTATAATAATAATAATGATAATAATAATAATGATGATAATGATAATAATAATAATAATAATACCACCATAAGATTAATATTTAATATTTTTTACCTTACTTCCAATTAAATAATTTAATTGCACTTAGATACAGTATTTGACATCTTCATTTTACAAAATTTATTAGAAAACAGAATACTAATTTTACTATAATCAAAAGCTTTACAATATAACTATAACATCCTCCCCTTTCACTCACTTCAATGCCTTAATTTGATTAGTACGTTTATTCTTTTAAATTACATCTTTTAAAAATATTAGCCTTGTAATAATTCTTTCAAGAACATCCCTTTTTATATAATATAGTCTTTTAAAATTTCTTCTAAAAATAAGCTTGACTTATTTTAAATAATGATAATAATAATGTGATTCTTTTAAAATATTATAACTTTCAGTGAATACTCCATTTAGATAATATTATTAAATAGCATTTCTTAAATAATTATATTTTCAAGTAATGAATCATTAATTTATCAAGTTCTCCTTTACAACATCTTATACACAAATTATCCAATAATTATATTCTTGATTGTAATCATTTTATATAATTTATATGTTTTGATATGACTTTATGATAAAAATAATTCTGAGTAGAAATAAAGTCACTAGTCTAAGATTTATATTAAAATAACTTTATTTTAACAATAGATAACTTATTAAATATTAAATAACATAGTTAAACTCGAAGTACAATTATTTACATTAAAAAAAAATTGAATGAACATACTTCTTTTCAATTTAATTTATATTATATAATTATTCTATTCCTCAATTAACAAATTCTCTATTATCACATGTATACTTTATTTCATGTTGATAATTAATTTTACCATCCATGAGTTCTTCTTGTGAGTTCAACTTTTAATTCTCATTCATCTATTGATATCATACATTATCTTTCGCAATATTTACATAAAAATACAATACTTTATTACCCTTCATAATATAAATCTGCATAAACTCTTCGTAAATTTTACATATAAAATTTTGGTTTATTTATCATAATTTTCAATATTATATTAATATGATATTGAAATTATTATTTCGAATCAAGATTCCTTATTAATAAATGGTCATTCATCCGGTTCACTCTTTATTTCTTTTCATTCACTTTTTCATTCTAATTTTTGATCTCATATTTTATCTTTTAGCATTAAATCAGTCATGTTTTACTTAACTACTAAAATATTTATTTTGCACTTATTATTGTTCTTTTAATACCAATCTTTTATTACCTAGGAAAGACACTATAATATTTCTAAAGAATAACTAGTCTATATACAACGCTTATATATACCTTTCTTTTCATATCAAAAAATAACTCTATAGATAAGAGACTGATTTTTAATAAATTATTACCTCTAAATAAAGGAATAGAGATCACCTTTCTTAATGGAATGCTATAATTTGGCATGTAGTCATTTTTATATTAATGAATTTTACCCCAATATTCAAGCTTATCTATTAAGCTCCTATGAAAAATAACATCAATGTCTTGCAGAAATTCCTCTCATCTCCTCATACTAAAGTACATATATGGGTGCTACATAGGTCAATTCCATTATATTTTAATCAGTTCTTCAGGGGGGTATGTCATTCTATTCTGGAATTATAAGTTATCTTACTATGCTGTATATTCTTAGCATCAATGACTATAAGCTACATCATAACTAATATTACAATCTCATCTTTTCCTCAAGTATTCTTCCATAATATTAACAATCATATTACAAAACAAATATCTTAAGACAAATGTCAACATTATACATTTTATCATACAAATTGAGAGCATAACTATTTTACTACTTTTACCATTCATTCTCTTGCATATTGTCATATTTTCATTTGAGATTCAGATAGCATAGGTATTTTTATTTACATAAATCCCATCTCTTGATTCATTAAATATATTTTATATTAAAATATTACTAAATTATTTTATCTTATAATATAACTATAAAGTATTGTTTTACCCATACTCTCTTTTTCTTACACTCACATATAAGTTTTCTAAGCATATTTCTTATTATCATTGTTTTTTAAAAAAAATGCATTAAACATATTAAATATATTAATATATCAGAATATCCAAATCAAATACATTAACATCTAATATTACATTCACATTAATACTAACAATAATAACCAAAGAAATAAAAAAATATTATTTTTCTCCTTTTTGTCTTCCTCCTCCTAGTCTGCTTCATTATAGTCTTCAGTATGATGCTTCACACCTCCCTGCAAGTTACTAACTTTATTTCTCCACTTGCTAGCAATTTCTAGTATCCTGTGTAAACATTAAAAATCATTAATAACAACAACTTGATTAAATGCTTTAAAAATTTGATGCATCTTTGTTTAATCATTCAAATCTGAATATGTTCTAATATTAAATATGAATAATTATCATAGACATTTAATAAAACTAGTTGAATAACTAATTCAATAGACATTTGAATATTAATCTCTCCACTTTTAAACATTACTATATGTAGTATTAATTCATAGATCATTCTTATTGTCATTTTTTCTCCTCATTATATTTTATTTAATAATCATTTCTTTCCAAAATAAACATAAATAAATTCACTTACCTCTATCATCCGGCAATATACTATTTTGTCAAAATTTGTCATAATCAAAATTAATAGCTTTCTTGCTAAATTTTTATCCCTTTAGTATTTTATACAATAAAATAATCTTATTTGCTGCACAAAATGTTCTTTCTTGAAATAAGCTTTTATTTAATATGATCTATAATAAACATTTATTATCATATTTATTTAATATTCTTTAATTTTTAAATATACCATAAATGTCTATTTTTCTTTATAGTTTTATAAAGTTAATTTGAATAATACAAGTTATTTTAATTTGAAAGATAACTATTTCTATTTGATATCTCACTTTCATTAATAAACTATTTTAAAGTTTAGTAAAGTAATTTAATTATTTTATATAAGTTATCACTTTAGATCTATTTTTTCTCCTCTTCATAATTAAATTATTATTTAAATTAATCAACAAAGTAAAGGTAAACAAAACATATTTTCTTACATGACAATATTTAACCTTTTAATTAATCGATGTTGAGAATCTTTATTCTTCATGGTTTTTCCAATCTCTAATAACAATAATTGATCCTTGCATGTCTTCTTCAATAGCATTTTAAATTGTGAATTGAAGTTTCAGGCTGTAATTGTATCACAAATGAAGAAACTTAGTTTAACTTCCTCCATCATTTTTAAACTACTATTAAAAATATTATATTCATTTCAGCAGGATTAATTGACTTAATTTTACTGTTTACAAAATAAAATATATTAAATTTTATAATTTTTATAAACTTTTACATGAAACAACAGTTCACTTTATTTTTATGACTTATATTTCTCCTTTTTTCTTTTCCTCATTTTTTTATTCTTAGTTCATCTGGTTTTTTTCTTTTTATATACCCAACAGCATGACATCAAAAAAAAACAATTAAATACATTTTATTGATCAATTAATTGAAAATTAACTAGCAGTTTTTTGAATAATTAATTTGCTGTCTACAATTTAATAATAATATTAAATCAATAAATATTTTTAAAACTGATAAATGTTTAAACAATTTTAAATTAAAATTTAAAATACATTATTTTTTTAATTAATTTAAATTAAGATATTTTAATAATTATATTTAGTCCTAAAATATTATCATTACAATTTATAAAAATATATTATTTTATAGAAAATAAATTATTTTTTATTTATTTATCAGAATTCAGTGCAGAAAATAACGCATTTATCTCTTAAAGGATCACTAAAATATAAAATACTAAGTTTGAATTTCTTCCTATTGTAACTTTTATTAAATCTGACATATTTATATAAGTAAATGAGTTTGCATTTATAAATCACTTATATTAAAGTTACATAACTGTTAAAAAATAATTACAAATAAAAGATGTATATTTCTTATCTCCACTGATTTCTCTCTTTAAATCTCATATATTAAATTATTTGTGCAAGTTATATTTCTGAAATTTAAAATTTTGGCTTATAGTATACATTTTTATATACTCAATCAGCATAATTAACCAATTAAAAGGTTACAATATATAATACTTCAAGAATGCTGAAATTTGACAAATATACTTTATTTGTGGATAACTATTATAACCCGTTTTACTTTATTTGGCTTAGCAAATATCATTGAATTATTTGAAGGTCATGGAATAGATATTTGAACTATTGTGATTTTTGGAGTGCCTAAAGAACTGTGTTCAAGTCGTATATTAATATGTATTTTATTTATATATTTATTTGTATTATATTTCATTAACATTATTGACTACTATATTATAAATTAGTTGTTTGTTTATATATGTAAAATAGAAGAAAGTCAAATTTAATTTAAATTCTAAATTTTAATGGTTAAAATTCTAATTTGAAATATCATATGCTTATTCATTGACTGTAAATTATTTTAATATACATTTTTTGAGTATTGAAGATTTGAAATGATTGTATTTCAATAATCATTTATTGAAATTATAATTTAAAAATAAAGTGAGTGAATAAACATATTTTGAATAGTATATAATTACCATAGCTTTCTTGTATTTTAAATTATATGTGCAGCAACATTTTTGTCTTATATAAATTTTAAATATCACTTAATAAACATTAAAATAGATGAATTTTCAGAGTATAAGTATATATTTTTGTGTATTCATTTAGATGAAGATTATATTTCATGATGTTTAATAAGAGTGTATATCACAAACATTTATTGTTTGTTTGTTATTTTTACATTTATTGTTAATAAATATTAATTCAATTAAATAAATAAATTTGCTTCAGTCGCCACTTTAGTTATTAACGCAAACCTATTGGCTAATAAAATTTTAATGTGGTTATGTCTTGATTTACATTTTATAATAAATAATTATTAAGTAGTCCTGGAATCACATGATTGGATTGGTAAGTGTATATATTATTATGTATTACTTTCTTTCATAAAAATTCAATATACATGATAATAAATTAATTCGTTTATTGTGGCTTGAAGTTTAGTAATTAATTTAAGGATCAACATAATTACTTTCATAATCATATATTTCTTATTTATTTAATATATTTATTCTGATAAAAATCCATATTAAGTACTTTAATTATTTAAGGTAAACAAAGGCAATTATAATTGGTTATTATATTATTTTAAATTAATATTTATTGAAAGATGATAATTTCATGATGTTATAAAATTGGTAATTGTATACATTGAAATTGATATTTTAATCATATTATTTAGAATGAGTTAGTTGGTTTAAATTTGAAGCTTATCGGTGTAGTTTATACTTAATTTAGATATTAAGCTTTTAATATTCATATCTATTTAAAACAGAGTACTATAAATCTAGGTTTATATGGTAGTCATAATTTATACGTTTATATCTTGAGTTTTATTGATTTGAAGATAACTTATTGTAATTTTCTAATCGTATTTACAGGGGTATTAAATAGGAATCTTTCCTTTATTTCATATTGTTACGATTTGAGTACCATAATTTATAGGATTATTTGGAGTATTGGTTTTCATTTTATGTCATTATAAACTGGTGTAAGTTCTGAAGTATATTAAAAAAGTCAATTTTGTAAATTTTGTTTTTGATATAGTTTAGCATTGTAAACATTTTATCCCATTATAATTTGGTGCTTACATTTTTACAATTTGGCAATCAGTGTTTAAGTTAGATTTATTTCATTACAATTTGGCTCTTAAATCTGTAGGGCATTTAAAGAGAAAATTGTATACATTTTATTAATCATAAGTAATATGCTTAAATTTGTAGGATAACAAAACTTCTTATCATCATTCTCATTTGTATTACTATTTTATTGAAGCTATAAATTTATACAGTATTTAGAGAGAATTGTATATGTTGTAACAATTATGGGCTATTGTACATAAATTTGTAGGTCATAACAAAGTTTTTATCATCAACACCTTATGTATTTTTATGGCATTACAATTTGGCACCTCTAATTGAGAGTTTGAATGTAGGCTAGTCTGCAAATCTTGCACACATTATCATCATTAGGATTTTATTTCACTACAACTGCATTGCAATTTGTAGTGCTTTATTAAACTAGGATCATTTCCTTATTGATCATTTTAGTTCATTACAATATATATTAAATAGAAGGATTTGAACGTGTTCAGTCTAACAAATCTCTCTATTTACAATAGTAAACATTCAGCATATTGAATGAATAGGTTAATTATATATATATATAATATTGTGAATTATATATATAATATTGTAAATTTTATTAGAGTAAGTTGTAATTAGACAAAATATTGTTCAAATAGAAAAAAATTCAGTTCCTTGAATGCATGGTTAAATGAAATGTCAAAGATTGTCCATTTTATACTGATTCCTGATATTATAATTTATTAATAGCTTGTTAACTTTATTAAATATTCATCTGGCCTGCATAAAAATAATCAAATGGTTAGTATTTCAGCAGAAAAGTGACAAGCTGATCTTTTTTTTTTCATATGTCAAATGCGTTGACCGGAAAGTGAACCCGGATCAGCTGCTTGGAAGGCAGCTATGCTAACCACTAGGCCATCAACGCTTGACTAAAATGACAAACTGATATTTAAACCAAAAACTTCTAGCTTTCGAATTTACACTTTACTGTTGGCTTAAATCAAACAGAACTCACAAGTATAAATGTATTATTTTGTGTATCAATACTAACAGCGATGAACAATTCTAAATAACAAGCTAGAAAAATGGATAAACTGTTGTTATTAACGATGGAAAGATTTATTTTGCAGAATGAGCAGCCTAGAAAGAATTAGTCAATTTTTTTTCCAGACTAGTTTATAAGGCAGTTATTAATCTCCGTGATAAGAAGAATCTTCTGGGTTAAAGTATTTAATATTCAGGAGACTTGTAAAATATTTGAAGTTAGTCAATATTATTTATACATTTTCTTTCTAGATTAGTAACTGCATAAAAAAGACTGAAATATATTGCACTTTTTCCATACAATAATCCAAACGTATATTTTAGTTGCAATATTTTATAGAATTTCAGCTTTACTTTTTAAAAAAATTTCAATATTAATTTATAAAATCATAATGATAATTGATGTGTGCATATTTTTTTATTTAGTAATTCTATATAATGAATATCACTTTTAAATAAATTAAGAATTTTGTAGTTTTTTTTTTTAATTACTTTGGAAAATACAAAACTCTTTGTCTCTCTTAATTTTGTTAATTTTGATAACATGTTTATATCTTTTTAAAGTTAAAATAATAATAATAATAATAATCAAATATTAGTTTAGGGAAAAAATAGACCCAATCAGATATAAAAAAAAACGTCTTGCTTTATAGCATGAAAGCTATAAAAAAGGTTACTGTATAAACCAACTTAACCAGAGTACTTCAATAAATTAATGTTGATAAAAACAATCATTGAGAATATAAAAAGCTAACCCTAGCAAAAATAAAATCATTTTTGTTTCACCTTACATATATGAGGTTTATATAATATATCACATGATTTACTATATTATATCTAAAAATGGTTTAGTTTTATCCCTTGATTAATATTGACCAGGTAGTATATTTAAAAATGAAAGATCAGATTTTTATTCATCATAATAATAGAACTATTGACAATAATATTGTTATGTAGAGATATGGGTACACGAGTTTAAAAGGTAAAGGTAAACCAATCATTTTATTGTGTATTGGCATATTGGTTTTTTAAATTTTTTTCATTAATAATATCTACCAAACAATAATTTAATAGACAGCTGAAGTTTTTATCTGAAAAAGTCCTATAAATTTACAGTGGCCTGAAAAAAAAAATCCAAATTCTAGCAATATTCAATTTCCAGATCTGAACAATTCATGCAGAAAGATTAATGTCCACATTGCAAAAAGTTTCTTATTTTTAAATGCTTTTATTTAAGCTAGAAATGTTTGTTTGTTGTTTATTTGATTAGGAAAAGTTTGAAATCAAAAATTAATATACTTATATCAAATAGATTTCCTTCAAATTTGGTACATGTATTATAAATCAGTGACAAGATGACAAAGAAATATTTCAGTAAAGTGCCATCATTTGTTTACTGTAGGAATGCTAATTTCAACACATTTATATAGGCTCAGTAAATTTCAGTGATGTATATGAAAGGGTGTTACACAGACACTCACATATATATATAAACTTAGACTAGAAAGTATTAAAATCCATTAAAATAGAAATAAAAAATGATTTCTTTTATTATTCAGAAGAAAATTAACCTTTATGCATGTGCTGTTTATTTTTAATGTATGAATCTCTGTGCACTCATCCATTGGTAAGAATTTTAAAAACACAAATAAATCACTTGTGTTTAGAGCTTATTTACATATAAACTAACTATTGTTGATCATGCTTAACTCAGGGCTTGATCCTATTGGTTGATTAATATTTCAATTGATGACAGAATTGTACAAAGTTAGTTCAAATATCACAGGAGAAAGTTTCTCACTTTTAATCACCAATGATTTTAAATGTATATTAATTTAAAATATATGTAAATTAAGAATTATTTATTTAGCACAGAACCTATATGCAATTATTTAGAAGGATATTAACTTTCACTCATGCACTGTTTATTTTTAATACATGAATCTCCATGCACTCACCTGTCAATAAGAATTATTGATTTATATATTCTAAATTAATGTACATTTAAAATCACAGGGTGATTAAAAATAAAAAAACTCTCTCCTGTGATATATGAATTAACTTTATGCAATTCTTTTGTCAATTGAAATATCGACACACAATAGGATCAAACCCTGAGTTAAGCATGGGTAGTAAGGGCTAGCTTATATATGAATAAGCTATAAGCACAAGTGATTAAAATTCTTACTGATGGAGGAGTGTGCAGAGAATCATACATTAAAAATAATCAATGCATGTGTGATGGTTAATTTCTTTCTGAATATTTACAAATCAATACTGTGCTAAAAAAATAATTATTGATTTATATATTTCTCTTGATTGTAAAAGTTTCCTTTAAAAAAACATACATGCATATAAAATTCTATTTTTTCTTGATTGTAAAAAATTGATTTTTTTAAAAAACATTCTTTTCATAAATGATCTTTAATATATGTGATTCTTCTTTCACGTATTAAGCAGACTGTGATGTAGTTTTAAACTCCATTTTAAATTTTAAATTCAAATAACAAAAATATCTGTTTATTAAAAAATTAATAATACTTACAAAAAATATTTTATAATAAGTGCCTTTATTTACTGTGGACTAAAAAGCCAAAAATTAATTGTTTCTTCAATTACAATTGAGGTTTTTACATTTACTTTAAAATAAAAGTGTGAATTGCTCAGAAATTAATTAATTCAATCATTTTTTCAAAACAAGGGACTGCCTTCTGAACATTTCACAGTTTTATTTTAAGTTAAATATTTAAAAAAACCAATTGAGATTGAAGAAACAATTATTATTTGGCTTTTTAGTCCACAGTTAATACAAGCATTTATTATAAAATATTATATATATAAATTAAAATTAGATAAATAACATTAGAATTTATGCATGGCATTATCATGATTTTCTTGATTCTGATTGGTTAAATTCTCTGAATTTAAAGTGAAGAATTTTGTCTTTTTATTGAATATTAAATTACTTATTTATTAGTTTTTTATAATAATAAAATATATATGATTTTATTACATTATAACTATATTTAAACTGCATTGTTTTTAATAATGTTATATAAATCATTTTTAAGATCTAGATGAATGTGAAAACCCCTTTATGTGTGGAGTCAATAAAAGATGTGTTAACTTCCCAGGGGCGTTCAAGTGTGAATGTTTTCCAGGTTATTATAAAGTTGGTGATCTGTGTCAAGGTATTTTTACAATTTACTATGCATCATATCAAAATAAATATATTTACATTTAATGTTTATTCATCAATTTATCCAACTGCTTTGCAATGATTTTCCTTTTCAACTATTTAGATATTAATGAATGTCAGAAGATGGGAATATGTTTGGGCAATTCAACCTGTGAAAACACAGAAGGTCATTACTGGTGTAACTGTGGACAAGGATTTATTTATTTAAATGATTCATGTGAAGGTTTGTTTTTCTCAAATATTTAACATCATAAAAAAGTTTACAGAGCTTTGAGTGATAAAACTCATTAGGGCAGTAATAATTTAGTTCCGTACTACTCATACTTGTAAAATTGTTTAAAATTGTATTAACTCACAATATTTTAGGGAATGGTGCAAATTACATATATACTAAAATTAATTAATCTTTTCACTGACATCAATCATAAAAAAGGCAAATAAATATGTTCAATGACATTTGTTAGATTCAACATATAACTCATGTAGATGTTTTTAAATAGTAATTTAAATTGGCTTCAAATAATATGCACAGAGTAGAATCTCTATATAGTCATTTTAATAACCTTATGAATTTTCAGTCATTGTAAATATATTAATTAATACTGTTTAATTATTCTATTACATATTCACAATTAGTGGAAATTCACAAGACATTACAATTAATATTTAGAGACTCTACCTTGTGAATATTACTTAAGGTGAACTGAAATCAGATTTTGAAATATCTTCATAAATTTGGCATCGAATTGGTTCCATTTTTTGTTTTGTGATTGGATGATGGTGTGAATGAGATATTTCATTAAATTTATTATAGATAGCACTTGAAGATTGTATTGCCTTCTATAAAATTACCTATGAATTGACATTAGTTAATTATTCCACTTATATATTTTCTAATTTATATTTGAATAATAATGAATTATGCATGTACATGTTCATATAAAATGTTCTATGGATAGTTGTTAATTGTCATAATCATGATCAAAAGTTCAAATTTTGTAGGAATCTGGATGGATAGCTGAGTAATTTTTAAGCAAACTCAGGTTTTATTTTTGGTAACCAGAATATAATCAACTCAGTTATCATCCAAGATTCTTTGACAAATCTATCCATATATTTTTATATGGAGAATACATCAGGAAAGATATGACATAGAATTGGAAAATAAAAATATGTATCCATACATATAACTACAAACAGACAAATAATAAAAAATTCTTTAACAAGCTCTAGGCATTTATAACCATCTAAGTATTTTTATATTTTTACCTGTTT
The DNA here is from genome assembly GCA_028023455.1 of Epiperipatus broadwayi. Lineage (NCBI taxonomy): Eukaryota > Metazoa > Onychophora > Udeonychophora > Euonychophora > Peripatidae > Epiperipatus > Epiperipatus broadwayi. Next base: position 1,262,928 of record JAQFVV010012421.1, read on the forward strand.
ACTTGCATATACATTTTTATACACCTTATTGCAAAAAATCTGATGCATATTGGTAGTCTTTGAAATACTTAACAGGTGATTTCATAAAACTAGTAATAAAATGTGACCATAAAAATGATAATAATAAATTTTTCATTTGAAATAACAAAGCAAAAATAAGAACATCTTTTTAGATTCGGGATTTACAATTCTATGTTATTATTGCCAAATCACCGTATGATCTACAGATTGTTTGCAATGTTTGACTGGAACCTATAAAGACTTTGGTTTAATAATTAAATTTTAAAAAGTCTCAGGTGATTTATTATTCAGAGATGAAAGGAAATATCCAAAAACTTTTATTTTGAATATTGGTAGCTTTTAAAAAGAAAAACTGGTATAGATGTCAAGCGTTGTTAGCTGAGAGGTTATCACAGCTGCCTTGCAAGGAAGTAGTTGGTTGCAGACGGTTGTGGGTTCACGTCCCAGCCGATGAAAAACTGATATAAATGTAGAATGTAGCATGGTTGCGCTTAAACAGTTAAAAATATGGTATTTTGCCATAATAACATGATTGCAGAAGCTAAATTAGATATACAGTGCTGTTATATTGTCAATTTGTTAATATGAATTTGAGACATAGATCCCATATTGATATAACAATGCCATTTAAAAAATTTCATTTAATCACGTTCTATAACATTCTGAAAATACTATGGCAATCTTATTAGACCATATTGTTGCTTACATTTCTGAATGTAATGGCATTTAATCTACTATGTTAAACAAACAGATTAAACAATTAGTATGTGATATATGATGACATATAGTTATCACAAAACATATTTACCTTTTTGTTCTTTGTTTTTCTCTTTGTTTTATTTTATCTCATTTCATGGATTAGAATATTCATTCTCATTTAAAAGTAACTGCTAATAATAATAATAATAATAATAATAATAATAATAATAATAATAATAATAATAATATGTGTGCATGCGCATGCGCATAACATCCATTAAAATATATAAATGAATTTACACAAAATAATTGTTTAATATCTTCTATTCATCCTAAACTGATAAGTTGTCAATTTATAATCAATAATCCAAAATTTCTATGCAGTCGTATTATCTTTATGGTTGTTTTGCTCGATTATTTAAATTCATTTTGAAACATTAATGCAAGCAACCGTGAGTATGATACAAATGAATTAAAAATTCATACTTAGTGATTGTAAAGTGAACTGACAGTTGTCAGTTTAAGACGTTGAATGATATTAAATTATTTTATGTTAATTTTTATACGTATTGAAAACATATATATATACATTCACATATGTATAAAATGATAAAACAGGGTGAACTTTTAATTCAGTTGAATATTCATAAGTATGATATATAAAATATACAAAGTTGTATATCTATATATGAGAAATATTCGTTGGTTAAATTCAAAATATTTGTGTAAGCAAAATATAAGGAGAAAGCAAAATATTAAATGTATTTTTATGCTAAAAATAAATTGAAATAAAATGACTTAAGAAGGCTACATTATTTTGTTTGAAAGAAAGAGAAAAGTAGTAAATATTTGCTTAAAACAGCGATATAGTAGTATTATTAAGATTATTTATTATGAATTGTATAATTTAAATAAGGGTTAAAAAGTAACGAAATAATTATATATTTTTGTATAAGAATATTTTATTAGCAGTGAAATTACTTTTCTTTTTTATAGTGCTAATAAAATGCATTAAGAAATTATTGTTGTTATTAATGCCATGTTAATAGATATACCCTAAAAAATTATATTCTCTGAAAATATCAGCATTTAATTATATAACTAATAAAAATATGTTTTCGAAACTTGATTTTAACTGATTTTCATTAATCAAGAAAGATTTAAAAACATAAAAGTGTATTTAGAGAACAAGTTTTAATTAAATGCAGATGAAATAAAGATGTAATTTAAAAAAAAAAAATTAAACGAAGAAGAAATTGGGTGGATGTGGGTTATTGCTTCTATTCTGTATTGGCATGGATATGTGGTTAGACCCACAAGCATATACCAATCAATCTTTCTCCAATGGAATGACCGGTGGATATTCAGGAAAATCCGGAACTGTTTGTGCAAATGCTCTTTCTTGAGTTGTGTAAGATCTGAATTAGAAACCGAGTCTATATAAAATTCAAGAATCTCTAAAGAGGGTATAAGTATAGAGAGTTTCGGGATAAGCAAATCCACTGGCATTTCAAGTTATAATTACTTAGAGATGTTTAAGCTAAAAAGAAGAAGAAAGAAATGTAGCCATAGCTATAATCAAAGAAAGCTAAAATCTTACAAAAGAAAAGATAAAATCTTACAGAATTGTGAAACACAAATCATGATTCTATTAGAATTGAGATAAGGCCACAAGCCAGAAACTAGTCTGGGGATATTGGATGAGTAGGCACTAGATGGGGATTTTATGTCCAAGTCTCTGGCTTCCATTGATTACTCTGGTTGGCACTGGGTGGCATTACTGTATAGAGGTTTTGCCTTTGATGATATCAGAAATAGTTACGAATCTCAAGAATTTTTAAATTCTGAAGTAATCTTGTTAATGTGAAAAGTTTTCCGAGTTAAATAAAAATATAACTGAAAAAAGAAATAAAGACATGGCACAAAAATAAAAAACAAAATTATAAATCAGAAAAAAAAAATGCATTACTAGTAAAAAATTAATAAGAACTGAAGATCTGAAATTTTAGATTATTAATATATAAATTTATAAAAACAGTTTTTAATTAATAATACGTTTTATATGTAACACTAAGATTCCAAGACTTAGAATTTTATATTATTTTCATTTTTTCTTAGATAATATTTAAATAGAAATACATTTTCTATACTGAACTTAATGTAATTAGAAGGGATTTGAACACAGACCTCAAGCTCTCTATATCTATCCACTCCATCTTATACAACTGAAATATATGACCATATCCATGTGAAAAAGATAAATAATCTCTAATAGATGTATTTTATGCTAAACCACCATTCATCAGTTGGTCCCGGTCATCATCTACCATATATATATATTATAACCTCAACTTTCTCTGTGCACTATTTTACGTATTTAACCTTAACAAGCTCTCGTTTATTTCAAGTAGCTAGACAATTGGAATTTTATACTAACTTTAGGATCAAATATACCCGGGCGCCAAATTGCAGCTATAAATTGTAATGCCCACCAGAGATCATCATCATTAGCCATATTTAGGACTATAGAAGATACTGGAGAAAGTAATTAAATTGTCTCTCAAAAAAAATAAATAATAACAATAATATTGATAAAACCATTCAATCTATGTGGTCTTAATTTCAAACCTAGCATTAGTCATGCAAATATTTCATGATAAATTTATTATAAAATTCATAATAATGAGACAACTTTCTTCCACAACTTTATTATAAATATCTGATCTCGAGTGGTAACTACAGAAAATATTATATACATTTCTCATTTATATCTGACTGGAAATAAATCAGTAATTGATGCAGAGAACTCATAATCTATGTTCATAATATAAAATTATTATTTAATTTAATACTAGATAAAAAATTATCATAAATAAATCCTCCCCATTTAATTCCATTACTTTATTTTTCGTTCTCAGCATCTATCACTTTTATTAGCTACAATTATATAACACGGAATGTCTGTGTTATGTTCTCTAATCTGAAAATCCCTAATCCTATTTCTCTAAACACATAAATTAACCTGTCAATCGACTATCAATTCCTGATCCCTATTTTAATAACAGTGTAATAATTTTATGATAATATGCTACTTGACTTCCAAACTAGCTCTTAGACTAATATTCGAACTGCTCTTTCTCAAGGTCTAGATCTGTCAAGAGGTGCCCTTATAAGCGATTACATTGTAATGGATATGATCCCAAATATGTTAAAATAAATTTTAATATGAGTTTACTAGTGGGAATCACTCTAAACACCGAGAGCAGGAAAGGGATTTTATGTCTGCTCCCAATATTCACAACATTACAACGAACCAAAAGACTAAATTTATTAAACTTAACTTAACTATTCCCTATCATTTTATTCTATTATATCTAATCTATTGACCAAATTTTAATTAATAATTCTAAATCTATCATATTTTGCCAAAGTAAACTATGGAAGTAGAACATGGACATTAATCATATAAATCGATCAAAAATTACTTATGAAAGTAAAATACGGAAATAAATCATAAAATTAGATTATGCAAATTAATTATGAAAATAAATTATGTGAAAATGAATTATATAAAAGTGACTTATACAAAATGAATTATGTGAATCGAATATGGAAATAATCAATATAAAAACCAATACTGTAAATCAATCATGGAAATAAATTATCAATATAAAATGAGTAATTAAATTTAAATATGAACTAATATTACTTTAAATATAGGTGCTGGATGTAGATTCTGGAGATATTTGAAACATCAAAACACAAGACACAATGTAATTTTATAACAATAATAAAATTTTATTACATTAACAATAATGATGAAAATAAAAATAAAAACACACTTAAATATAATATTGTTGCACTCAAATATATGATTCAGATCTACTAAAGACTATGGTTCGAATACATGTTTAAATTAACTAATTTTCTGAATGACTTATTTATTGTTTTGACCCATTTATTTATCAAAGAAATAAATAATAATAATAATAAACAAACACAAACGCTTACGCACGGAATCAGAATTCCGTATTTTTTTTTAACTTTAAGAAAACCTATAAATTCCTACTCCCCCCTTTTTATAGTAAACATTATCCATTGGACTATTCCAAAATAATATATTCATTTCAATTATTCTAACTAGCAATGTTAAATAATCATAAATTTCTAAATCATTTCAACAATCAATAATTTTTACATTTCTTATGAAGAAGGATGATATGCCATGAAAAAATCTTTTACTGATCTTGCAGATGGGTTTAAATTCAAAAACCTACACTTTTACGTTCATGCCTGTCAGATCTTTACATTTTTGACCATATATATCTTGATAGGTCAGTATGTCGATCCAGCTTGACGACCCTCAATTTACCATCATTCACAAAAATCAACACAGATCGGTTAGTTTATTAATTAAAATCTTTGTCATTCCCCAAACACATATACATCTGACTGAATCCTTATCCTGTCAGGGCAACTTTTATTCTGTCCCACATAAGAAAAACTCTTCATATCCTTCACTACCATGCAATATTTTATAACGCGCACACAGCAGCGTCTTGGTAAGGGAAATTAAAAAAAAAACAACTCCCAACCTCAACTGTTTGCTTGAGCCAGAGAGAGATCTTTTCTTAAGATCTAGAATCGTGTGAAGAGCTCCTGCCTATACACTTACTCTCTATATTGGCATGCAAAACATTTTCTACAATTTGAACAGTAACTTTTTCAATAATTCTCTATCTTAACAAAATAAATGGAGTGAACATCAGTCATCTCCTACTGCTATGGTAAATAAATCATGAGACAGCCATTTCCCATCTATGAGGTGGTAAGATAACTCTACCTCAGGAACAACAAGCATTTATTGCTTTATATATGCCCACACCTACATCGATTGCAGTCTAGATAAATGACAAAGACTAACCAGATCCCGAATCAAAACATATATGAATTATTTCAATTTTAAACAGTCAAGCCAACAACATACACCTAATATTTTTATTAATAACAGATCATCAACACTTATAGCATAATTATGGTTTTTCACACGATCATTCATATCACTCTACATATCTAATATTAAGCACAAATTAAAATTTTGTGAAGAATAAAAAAAATATTTTATATCATTTCTCTCTTTTCTTTTTAAATTTAAATTTACGTAAGCATTTATACTTCAATGGGATCACAATCATTTTCCCTTCCTTTCCTTTAAACCTTTTAAAACATAAATAAAAACAAAATTATTAAATTAAGATAATCTAGTGGTTAGACATGTGACATATTATATAAACAAAATGAAATAAAAAAAAACAAATGACATATTATATAAACAAAATAAAATAAAGAATAAATATCAAACATTACGATAGTCTCTTTCCAATGTCTTTTCCTTTGATTGTATTCAGTTCACTTTATTTGGAGATAGTTTATATAGAGGCACAGCATAGATAGTTATTTTTACTCAAATGTATATAAATGAACAGACAGTTATTTGAATCAAAATAGATAAAAATGTAGACAGTTATTTTAAATCAAATGTATAAAAACATAGACAGTTATTTTAAATTGAAATGTAGCTACAGGATAATTAATAAGTTTTAAAAGAGTTCTGTTGATTACCTTCCATTTTGATGAGTTTCTTCCTGGGTTTGAATTCATTTGTTTCTTTTTCTTCTTTTCCATTTTTAAGGCTCAAATTATAGACAATAAGCAGTTTCTGATTACTAAACACGAATTAACTTTTTAAACATTATACAGAAGTTTGCTGCAGTTTCTTCAAACGAATTTTAACCAGCCAAATAATTATGGCAATATGAATCGGTCTTTCAATATTATACAATAGTTTGACAGTTCTCTCCCTAAATGAATTTTTAATAAGCCAAATGGACGGGTTTTGACATTCAGCATAGAATATCTTATTAAAAGTTGATTTCTTCATAATTGACTTAAGGAAGAAAAAATGTGCACCACTTATATATGAATTAGAAATTCATATTTTAGTATACTGTAAAACTTAAACACATTATTAACTCTGAGAAAGAAAATTAAAAAAAATCTCAGAGAAATCTTCAGAGATAGATTAATTTTAGTCAGCCAGTTGTTCTCAGTTAGCAAAAGTTCCCCTGATTCACTCTCTCCCCCCTTTTTTATATTCACAAGGATGGGGAAGAAAAAAACATCTGTTAACCCTTCCCTCTCCAGGTGGTTCCTCTCAAATCTTAATCAAGATTCCATCTCAGAATGAACAATTGAACTATTTCTTACGTGTCAATTTTGACAACTTTTCTTATCTTAAGCCTTATCTTTTGGGTTTCACACATTATCGATTAATTTATGGAAAAGCAATCAAAAGAAAATCTAATCAAAAGATAAGCTTACTAACACTTTTTGGTAAAACAAATGTTACATTTCTTTTGATCTAAATAATTTCTTATTTAGATTTACATTTTAGAGTTAGAAATAATAAATCAGAACAGATTCATTTATTTTTCCCTTTTTCACACTTATCATGAAATAATATAGAAAATTATATCAATTTCTATAAAGGAAAGAAAAAAAATCAAACCCATATATCTGTATTACACACACATACCCATGCAGACCATTCAATAGAAAACTGCTTATTCAGACTACATGAACACAAAATATCCATTATAATTTTCTAATAATTACAAGCATAAAATCAATTATAACTTCTGATAATCATAAACATAAATATCCATTATAATTTCCTATAACTTTAGGCCTATTCTCCCGAAAAGACTGTTAAACAAAAGCTACTGATAATCAATTCAATTTTAATTCTCACCAACTTTTTAGTAAATAAATATTAAAATTCATAAAGACTTTATCTTAGCCATATAAATATTTATTTCTCAATTATTATATTGGCAAATTATTATAGCAGCGTACAAAAAAAAATCAATCATCCCCCCTGCATTAAATAATGCTAGCTACATTCTATACAAACACAAACTGTCTCTATATATGTTACTTTTTTAGCTATCTAGTTATTGATTTCTCCAATAAAACTTTTTAACTTTTCTTATATTTCAAAAAAATTTTTTTTTTTTGCCTATAATTAGTTTCATTTCTTACGATTGGTTTATAGATTAAATAAACCAAAAGTCACAATATATATATATATATCAGTGCTCTGTTTATATTAAGATAGAAAATCTTCAAACTTTAGTGGAAAGGCTTGTTCAGCATAAAACATGTATATTGGAGATTATTTATCTTTTTCACGTGTATGTAGTAATGTGTTTTTGTTGCATTAGATGGAGTGGATAGATGTAGGGAGCTTGAAAGTCTGTGTTCAAATCCCTTCTAATTAGGTAATATTTCTATTTTTTTTTTAAATATTGATTATGTTAATGACATTAAAAAAATTTTAATATTTTTTTTACAATTTAAAATTATTTTTTTTAATAACATAAACTGATAAATATTGTAGTTTTTTTCATATTTTATTATTGTCAGAAATGGAACAACTGATAAATGTGTATGTGTTAATAGAGCAGTTTTAATTAATACTGGAGAACTAATCTATAAGGAATGAAATACCATAACTATAATTCAAATATAAGTAATTTAACCTTTTAGTAGCAGATTCAATACTGAAGAGTTCTGTTTACATTTATTATATGCCATCTTGGCATGGATAATTTTGTTTAAAAAAAAGATAAAGAATCCAACCTTGTTTATTTGTATTTAGTGATTTGATTAATTTTTTTGTTAAGTTTTACATCTTAGAAAGTACCTTTGCCTTTCATTCCATTACAACATCTAACCAGGAATGGGTGAGTATTTATATTATACAGCTGTATCACCAACAATGAGACAAGATAAGTATGATCACAATATGATAATGTAAGTATGATAATATACATGTGACGATGATTATGATATTGATATAAATGTTTTTCATTGGTAAATATAGTATCTATATGTTAACATGAGTTATGTAAAGTATTATGTCACTCCAAAAAGACAGGAATACAAATCTCATACAGCTAAGTTTAAATACAGAGTCATAGATTGAAATAAATTGGGGGTTTAAACACTAGTAGAATTTTATCTGTATAAATACAAGTCCATTGGCTATTATCAATTGTAATGGTCTTAGGTATTGGATATAAATAACAAGGTCATTTACTCTTTTATCTCATGGTCCAAATTTTTAGGCATAAAATGAAGCAGTCTTTTTCAGTTATAGCATATAATATGGGAGAAAGATTCCATATCAGTTGTATAAATTGTGCTGTGATGTGATAAATCAATAAATCATTGGACTGAGTTTAAGTTTAGTAGAGTAATAGCTGCTTAATTGTGAGATATATTGCCAAGCCTAAGAAAATCTGTAAATTAGCTGGTATACCAAAGAGACAAAGTCATTTTATAAAGGTCAAATTAGTGACTTAACAGATTGATTAGTAGTGTGAAATGTCATCAACTGTTTTGTTTGTTTTGGAGCAAAAGTAAAAAAATGTGACTAAAAAAATTGTTATAAAATGACTAAAGAAATAACCAGATAGATACCACACAGTCTGTGCAAATGTATAATAAAAAGAGTAAAGAAAATGGGTAAGATAAAATAAAAAGTAATATGATACACTAATTAAAATAAATAAATTAACCTTTATTACCCTAGAGCTAACAAAAGAACCTAGAGACCTAAGAGAAAATGTGCATGCATATGCTTAATCTACTTTAATTTAAATAGTCCTTACTGGGATAAGCTACCAGTCTCTTAAAGCACCATGCCATGTTAAATCAAGTCTTACACACTGCCACTTTATACAACAGATCGATGTAGAAATAAGTACTTTAACACTTACTTTTTAACAATTATTTAAAATAAAGTTAACAATTGCATTTAAAAATATGTTGACAATTCCAAATCTACTATGTTTACGCATAAGGAATATAATTTCATATAGTAAGATTATCTTGTTGTTGACTCTTATTAACTAAATTAATTACCTTTATTTTAAATAGAATTATTTCTATTTGCAATGATTAAAATTGGAAAACAATATTTCACAGAAAAAGATAAAATTAAGACTGGCTAACCTCCCTCATAAAAATGGGAATATCTCATAACTGTTTTTACAAATTTTGGAGGGAAAATACAATAAATAATTTAAAAAACATGTTTCAACAACAAAAAAAAACTTAAAAATTATTCATTATTACTTATACTAAAAATTATTTGCAAAAGTAGAAGTGCACACTGCAATACTTATATTATCATGGTTTCATTCTTTTGAGTTCTTCTTTTGAATTTTATAATTTTAAGTTTTTTTTTTCAGATCAGCTTTTCCTTCTTGTTTCTTCAAATGTTCACATTAAAATTAGAATAATAATTTCCAAGGTGAGGTATCACAAGTTGAATTAATTCATCATTTCTTATTGTAGCTTTAAGTTTTCAATTGATGCTTATAATATTAATTTCCAAATTAACACAACTTTTTTGGGCAGATTAACATAATTAATTTATCCATTTTACAATATAATTTTAATGATAGTACAGGATGAATTTATCTATTTTCCAATATTATAATTTACAGATCAGATTTCAAAACAGGTGAAGACAATTGGGATTTTGAATGAAACACAAAGTTGTTGCATGTTTCACAGGGATATTTTCTTTCTTTTACAACTTAATTTTTAGTGAACAGGCTACATGTTTGGTTTGGTGATGCACAACTTTTAGCTAAAGCTTAGCTCATGATTTCCATCAAATTCATTTAGAAAACATTTTTTAAACTGATGGTGAGATTAGCTTACTTCAAACTACAAGATTATTTCTTACTTCTCTTCCCATCTAATTTTCACTATTGTTTTCTTCAACAGATGGATCAATAATGATTGTTCCTCACAAGACACTAAGTCTACTGCTTTAATATTGAATTTCAAAAAACTCACACACTTCACTTTTTAGCATTAGATAGGGATATTATGCACAAGCCTTCTGGCATCCATTGATTACTCATCCAATATCCCCTGACTAGTTAATATTTTTTGCAAATCTCAGCTCATTGTATAAAAATTTTACAATTAATAATAATACTTATGTGGATAGTTGCCTATGAGAACTAGAAATAACAGGTTCAAAGATGATAGAACATATCAGTTTCATATTATTTAGTTAAATAGTATATGTAAAAATTGAATAAAAATATTTACTTTTCACAAAGGTACTCACATTAGAGCGAAAACTTCTCAGAATATTTCTATAACTTTAATATAAGGACCCAAGCCAGCAATGTACTCATATTACAATAAAAACATCTCGGAACATTTGTACAATTTTAATTAAAGTGATAAAAACAAATACTTTTTAAAAAAAAAAACAAAAGAACAGAAATTAAGAAGTGGTTCAATGCATTTTTTTAATTTCTGTTAGCAATTTATCCTGAAAGTTACCAAATTATTATTATTATTTCTTTCTGAGATTAGAAGAGTAATATAAATGAAAAGAATTTCAAGACAAAAAAATTATTAAGAATACTATCATCAGAGATACAAAGCTTATCCCAGAATAAATAAAAAAATTTGTGATTTATTTAAGTCTGAGTTCGAACTCCTATATATTACATTTATATATGCAGGTGTGTGTAAGCCTGGACAGTGTATTAAGTATTGAAAAGAAATTTTATTAAATTTAAAACAATAGGATTTTAATCTTTGTCTAAATCTAAGATCAAACAGATATAGTTCTCTGAATTAAGGTAAAACACAATACCAATTTGTTGAGTTTTAAATGGAACAAAATAGTAAGCTATTCTGGCAATATCAGAATAAATATTGATTGCAGTACACATTGTCTAAGTGGTCTGTGTGATTTAAAGCAGTGGTAGAACCATGCATTAATTTAAAAAAATCTTAGATCTAATGAATGAACTTAAATTCTCAACATTGCCACTTGAACATTACATCTTCTAGAAATATATTTTTGGTCACATGTTTATAATTACGTCCTTTCACAAAGTGTTAAAAATGAATAGAAACCAATCCCTACCTTGCAGATGAATGGTGTAGTAATGAAAATTATACTACAAAAATATTATTCATTATTGAATAATCTCTAGTCTAATGAATGACTGATAAAAAATTATTAATATGATCATGTACAATAATGCCACCTTGTGCCAACCAGAGTAATCAATGGATGCCAGAAGGCTTGTGCATAATATCCCTATCTAATGCCTACTCATCCAATATCCCCTGACTAGTTTCTGGCTTGTAGCCTTCGTCAGTGAGGAGCGTTGGATCTGAGAGCACTGCACCTAGATCTTAGGATCTAATGCAACCCTCTAGCATGGAGAGTTTTGCCTTGTTTATAAACAATTATGTGCTAGTATAAGAGATAGTGATCATGTGATGATCATGTAATTATCTATATATTATTGAAAAGATTTGCTTTTAGACAATGAGAAAAATTTTCCAGAAGTTTACTAAATATACAATAATGTTTAATTCTTATAAATGAACTTTTAACAAATTATTTTAATACTGCTTTTATAAATTAATTAATAAACATTAATCATTTATATTTTTTAGATGTTGATGAATGTTCTTTTATTGGAATGTGTCCTCCTAATCACATTTGCCACAACTTTCCTGGTTCCTATTCCTGTGAGTGTGCACCTGGTCATATAAAAAATGGAACAGCTTGCCAAGGTAGAATATAATACTTTGTTGTGAATGGTAGGGATTTTATGCAGATTAGTGATTGTTGCCTTCTTGTTTCATTAAAATGTTTTGGTTTTGTTAATTAATGTATTAACATTTTATTTTTAAAAAGAAAATGCATAAAAATATTATGTATTTTAAATGACTTATGTTTTGTATTAAAAAACAGAAAATAAGAATTGTAAGTATCTTAATAATAAAAATAAGCAAATTGAATGATTTATTACCTAAAAGTTCAAAAAAGTTCAAATACTGGCAGGGATGGATCTGGAACCATGATCCATTGGACCTTGACCTCCAGAGTCCGCTCCTCTAACAATGCACTAAATGATGAAAATTGCTACAGTTCTAAAAAAATGATACAAAAAAAGAGATAATAATGATGTAAGATTATAAATGTAAAATGGTTAGTAAGCTAATAAATTATAATAAAAACTTCAAAACAGCATCTTAATATGGGGATTAAGTTATTTCAGCAATAAGAAGAAATAATAACAGTTGCCTGTGAATAAATTCTATGAAGAATAATATAGTAATGAGAATTTAAAAAAATATACAGTTACTATATCTTTTGAAAATGTGAAAGAATTTGTGATGCAAAAATTAAATATATATATATTGTAATAATATGGAAAATAGAGGTAATCATGAAGAGATGGGAAAGCATCATCACTCCATTTAACATAAATAATCATCAAAGATAAAATGAATAAATAAATAAAATGAATATGTATAAAAAAAATAAGAGCATAACTATCAACACAGAACAAAACTATAAATAATTATAACAATATAAGTTACAAATTGCATCATCATCAATACTCTGGCCATAGAGCACTTTATAAGGGTCAACTATAAATTCAATTTTCTTTAAAATAAAATGGAATGAATGGTCTTTAAAGGTGATACTTTTGCACCATCCAGGCAACTATCTGAATGTCCACACACAAACATAAACCCCCACACATATATAGACTAATCATTATTGCTTTGGTTAGCTTGGGAAGCAAATATCATAGGGACTGTGATTTTAAACAAGAGCAAATATCAACATATAATATTTTTAAGTTATTTTAGTATTAAATACGTTCACTGGAATAACTTAAAACAATGATAAATTTATTAATTAGAAACAATAATAATAAAATCAAATTAAAGATCTGTTAAGCACACTATAAATATAAATACATCATTCTGATTTTGACTAAAAAATAATAGAAAACCTACTATAACGTTGTAATTTATAGATATTTTAATATAAGTTTACATAACACAGACATATATGTAAGCACACAGATATGCTCATATAATAATCCAAAATTAACACATTCTAATTGTCTATAAATTATTAAAAAATCAATTCATTTTAATGAGACATATATAATAACTGATTTTACTTATATGGGTTGCATTTGTCTATAACAAATTTATTAAATCCATATATCTGTATTATATTCTCGCAAGACATAATTCATTCAATGTTGAAAATACATATAAAACAAATGCACACATACAGTGCATTTTCTAATATAAAATAAAATGTAGTATGCATTTTAAATATTTTATCTTCTTACAAATTGAATTAAGATATCATCTTTTTTTTTTTCATGAGTCATAGCATCGGCCGGGAGGCGAACCCACAACCGTCTGCAAGCAACTACTTGCTTGCAAGGCAGCTGCGATGACCTCTCGGCTAACAACGTTTGACAATCTAGTTTGAAAGGTCTTTCAAAACTCTGGCTTTTGTTTCTTCATTTATACTATTTAAAAAAAGATTTCCGAATTTCCTTTTGTAATTCTAAAATAATTTTTTTTATAAATGTTAACTAGAAGAAATCATCTAGAGACAAACTGGTCATTTATTTCTTCCTATGTTTTTTTTTTAGATGGATAATTTAGTCAAATGTTATTTACTTTAAAACTAATTAATTAAATATTTAACTTTAATGGCAGAGTTAAGTGTTTGAAATAATGTCATTTAATATATATATATTCTACTCATTAGCTAATATCTGTCTGTTCGTAAACTAGATCTCCTGTATACACTATATATATATACGACCAAAGTAATTTCATTTGTGCTTCTTTGCATATAGATAAAACCGTGTATGTAAAAAATTCAGCACAATAATCTCACAGTTATCGAACCTATTCTGATCACGTTGGTGACAAAACAGTAAACCGGCTTATTGACATTTAATAATATTATAAGAGTTATGATATGAAAGTTGGCTTAATAGTAAATGTTAAAAGTCTAATGTTCTTTTCAATGTTTTTTATTATAAATAATTTGAACAAATTATTAATATGGATAAAAATGTGATCACAGAAATAAATGAGGTTAGGGTACTTTGGGTACAAAATAAAAAGTTATATTATGCTTGAAAAAAAAAAGAACTACTGATAAATGGGCTTTTTTATGAATCTGAAAGATGGATTCTTAAGAGAACAGCAATATAAAGACTAAAACCTAACACTGAAAAATGAAATCAAAAATAAACGAGTTTCATAAACAGGATTAAAAGAACAAGGGCTGAAATGGGATCTGTTGACCATGACATTAGAAAAATGACAATAGATGGACAATTAAAATTTTTAATTGCATTCCAAATGATTGCAATAATATAAGAAAGTTTATTGGAGTGACATAAAGTATAATCAGAGAAACTGATTTAAATTGGGGAAAGTTTCATTCTGTTATGAACTGATAATAATTAAAAATGATTGTCTTGCATAGTTAGAATTTGGATCATTGTTCAAATAATGATGCAATAATTCAAATAATTTTTTATTAATATGTTCATTTTATCAATTAGTTTAGATTTTGTCAGAGATATACAATATGACACAGTTATAATACCTCTTTATAATCATAAAGACTGTATATACTAATGGAGTGCCTGTAGAAGTTTTGAAATAAAGTGGGATATTTTTGCTTCAAAACTATAGGTATTTTTAAAGAAATATATGGATTCATGAAATAGCACCATCTGAACTTACAAACACTTCTATTCCAATTTTTAGAAAATGGAAATAGAAAAACTATAACCATCAAATATTATTATTTCTAAAGCAATTTACTTTCAAGAATTTGATTGAATAAATTGCTTCTAGTCATAAATTAATGGCAACCAGAGATTTAGAATAAATTTTGGTAAATCAGAACCACTGCAAGCATAGTTTTGAATACCAGTTGAATGAAAAAAAGAGTTATGATCAAAGTTGTGATTAATATTGCTTTAATATAAAATATCCAAAGCATATATTGCACTATACCTCCATAAAAAGAAAGCTATATTAAGATATACATAAATCATGATACTTAAGAAAATTGATAGAGTCATAAAAAACATTGATTATTAATCAACTAAATTTTATTTATCTTCTATTCCAAATGAATATAGGTGTAGTAATTACTATTACTTTATATAATAGAATATAAATTATATTAAATCTGAAAGATTGTTATGCTGAAAGTGAAAATCACTGTTATAAACTATATTAATAAAATTATTATTAATTCATATCTAATTTAATTTTGTCATACCAAAACTCAAAAGTGATGCAACTTTGAATTCTTTTATTGAAATAATGTGATCAAAAATAGAATACAATAGAATTGCAATTAACCAAGGTGTAGAAGTCTTTCACAAAGAAAATTTGCTGCAAACGTTAAAAGACAGCATCATAAGATATCAAATAATCAGATTAAATGTTACCAAAATCACACTTTTCTTTATTTTTGCAGTAATATCCTATAAATACAATTTATCCAAATCACTTCAAACATGTTTTAGCAAAACTCTTTATTTGTACATATACATATACCTATGTTTCGACTGACCTGCAGTCTTCTTCAGATACCATTTATTTTGATCTTTTAAAAAAACATTTTTTTTAAAATCAAAACAAATTGTCTCTGAAGAAGACTGCAGGTCAGTCGAAATGTAAGTATATGTATATGTACAAGTAAAGAGTTTTGCTAAAACATGTTTGAAGTGATTTGGGCAGATTAAATATCATGAGATGTTCTCCTTTTTGTTTGTGTTTTCTCTCTATGTGTTTTCTTCTGGAGTTAGAATGTTTATATTTATGCTTCAATCTCATTGCTAATAATTGTTTTTTACTTCATTATTTGTACATTATTTTTTACACTATTATTATAATCCTGATCTTTGCTATGACTATTATATTAGAATTTATTTTTCTGTTTAAAATTATTTCTTATTTTAAACTATATAAATAATCTACCAAATATTATTACACATTTTGTTTCTTTTTTTACATGTGTTTTTAGAAATTTTGAAAAGTATTATATATATTTAATATTTTATGTGAAAATTTTTGCATGTTTTTCTATAGATATCAATGAGTGTGACAATGGAACTACTTTGTGTGATATTCATGCTACCTGTATAAATCAGGATGGTTCCTTTCACTGTGAATGCAACCCTGGTTACTTGGGCGATGGGACTTTCTGCTTTGGTGCTATTTATATTATCAGCCTTTTATCTTTGTACAATTTTGTAATTTATTGCATATCAAAATCTAAATATGTTAAATTATTACTTTTCAGATATTAATGAATGTCAAATTCATAATGGTGGATGTCAAGATTTATGCTTTAATTTCATTGGTTCTTATAGTTGTGGTTGCTCTCTGAGAAAAGTTCTTTTACCAGATGGTGTAAATTGTTTTGGTAAATTTTACAGATATTATTTTAAAGTTATAAATATTGTTGTTTATTATACAGATACTGTAACAACCTTTTCCATAGAACATTACTACATAGTGTAAGCCATAGCAATCAATAGATACTAGAAAGTTACTATGCCTTGTACTAGGTGGCAATATAATATTGTATGGAAAAGTTGTTATTGTGTTAACAGAAAATGTGATGTTATAGTGGTTCATTATACAAACATAACACTGATCTCTGATTATGAATAATGTCTTTTCACCTAAAAACAAAAATTTAATAAATGAAAATGATTAGAGAATGCTTTGTAAGTAGCATAGTGGTGTATATATAAATAGATATTTAGAGAATATAGAAGTTTGTATTTTCTGAATAATATTAGATATATAATATGTGTTTGCTTATTTCACAGGTAGTGTTATTGAACTTTGCTTATGGTTATGAGAAAGTCACGTTAATATATATATTGTAATAGTACAGATTTAGAGGTGAGTTATGGAGTTAACATGGGGTGAAGGAACTCATCATCATCACTCCAGTTACTACAAACTTTAAAATTAAATATACAAATAAATGAAAGAAATGAATAAGAGGAGCATGAGAGAATACTCTGCGAGATCAGCACAGCTAACTATAAGTATAAGCGTAATTAACTATAACTTCACCAGCATTTTATAAAAGTAATAACCATTCATCATTATGAATGATCAACAAAAATAAATAAATCAACAGTCAACTTTGTGGCTGGATTTGAAATGGGTCTACTGAAGACCAGGCTAATTATTTAACTCTTGCTAGCTTGGGTCAGATTATTTAAACATTAATTTGGATGCAGAAACTTAAGTGCTAATCCATCAGAATATATATAAATAATAACAATATTACTGCAATATTAAAACATGTTGATCATCATCAATAATCTGTCCACTTGGTACTATTAATGTACTAGCCAATTATAAACTTAATTTCTAATAAATACTAAATGAAATAAAATGTAATGCATGGACTTTAAAATATATTCCCATTACACCAATTCAGGATCATCAACTGGATGCCCTATTAAACACTAAATATAAAATCACTTTTATATAACAGACCCTTATGCATGAATCTAGCTCAATGAACAAAAGCTCTATAATTGTTACTGTGAGCAAGAGATAATACAACATAATATTCTAAAACTATTTAGAATTAAGTTTCTTGGAATAATTTTAACAATGAAATATTAATTTATTAATAACAATTAAAATAAAATTAAGGTCTGCTGAATATGCCATAAATATAAATTCAGCATTCTGATTTTGATTAACATAAATTAATTATCATATTGTGATTTACAAATACCTCATTAGGTTTACATAAAATACCTATACCTATATATATCAGCAAATGAACATATTTAAATTGTCATATAATAATAAAGAAATAAATTACCACATTTTAATGATGCATAAATAATGACTGTTTTTACATATATAGTGTGTGTACCCACAGAAATGTATGTATACACTGACATTTTATATCATATATTTTAATTTGTCAAAATAAAATTATTAAAAATATATGTTTCACAATTAATTCCATGTTGAAAGTATACATAAAATTCACACCTACTTGTATATATATAAAAAAAATAATATGAATTGGTTATTAAATTTTTTGATGGTCTTGTGTAAAAGTTATTTTTAAAAAATAATATATCTTTGACTGGTTACTGTTGATTAATTATAAATGTCTTTAAAATATACTCCAGCAAGTTCCTTTATTTTCAATGTAGAAATACTTTTGGAATTTTTTTAATATAAAACCATCTATGAATCAATTCTTTACTTTTTGACTTTTAATTGAAGCAAAAATTATTTACTTGTTTTACTTTTAAATTATATGTTTTAAATATCATTTTAAAGAAATTATTTAAAATAAGTTACCAGCTTCACTTTATATACATACAATACAGAAAATTTGTCTGTTGTTCTCTGCATATAGATAAAACAGTATATGTATAATTAATTCTTCAGCAAGCTGATGAACTCTCTGGCTAAGTTGGTCTCTTTTAAACAGTAGACTAGCTTCTGGTCATCATTGGGAAAGGTATAATTCAGGTAACTTATGGCCTGCAATGATCTCTCTTCAGTCTCTTATTATTTGATAGACTTCCAGAAAGCCAACTATCTAGTACATATTATATACAGGCTAATGAACACAGAAAGTTGACCCTATCTTCCATGTGAATCAAAACTCCAATGTTACACTAGCAACAACTGGGTTCACTATTCATTGCCTTCAGTTATTTCATCATGACAATTCTTTCATAATTTGTATGACTCTAAGAACTCCCATCTAATCTTTTTTTTGACCTTTTTATAGTCAGGGGGCAGGGAATACACTAATTAAAAATAAGTTTTTTCTATCTTGATTGAAAAAAGTTAATGATTCTTTTTAAATTCAACTTAATCCTTTGAAAAACAACTTTGTAGAATTTTTATTAAAATGTGTTATACAACCTTTAATTAAAAGATTCTCTTATAACATGAAACATGCTTGTTTTAATTTTAAAATAAGAATTAATAAAATATTAATATACCTTTTTAAATGTTTAATTCGTAATAAAAAAATTTTTAATTTAAAATTATTTAATCTTTAACTGTTATTCCAGTGTAATATAGAAAATATCTAAAAAAAAAATTTGTCTGTTTATTTCCACTTTTCTTTTCAACGTTACATATATATATATATATTTTTTCACAGATAAAAGATGTCATATTATTATTATTATTTAGCATTTAGCTTTTTTAACTACATGGAATATCCCGCAAATAGGAATAATAATATGACATATATATATGCACACACACTACTATGTTGTTATATGCCATGAGACACATAATGGTTTCAATATATATATATATTAAAAGAGGAAAGATTGAATCTAAATTGCAATGCATCTATTTAAAGGAATGAATTGTAGATGCACAAATCCACAATATCACTGTCACATCTACTGCAGAGAGATGATATGCCAAGAAAAGCCCATGATGTGATTAGGCATTATACCAAACTACTTGACTGAAGAAAGTAAAAAAAAAATAGAGAAGAGAGAATGAGAACAAAAGCAAAAAGATGGCAAATTACTGCTTTTATCAGTAACACTATCTATCCTTTGTTGGAATAATAACATACCCTGCAAAGCAGCAGTGGTAACTTTACTTATCCATTTCTTATTGAGTATTCATGGGTACCATTTATATGTGAAAGTCATTACTATATTCGTTGTGCATCCATCAGTATCCTGAGTCCATCACCAGAGAAAGGAAAATTTCTATCTTAGGTAAATCATATACAAATGAACATTAGATTCTTAATGAGGGTTTTAAAAAATAAAGAATTATGGATATGGAGTTTTGATACCAAAATTGTAATTCCATAAGCAAAGATTTGATTTATAAGTTATATTTGTCAAATTAAATTCAAAGTATTTGACTCAGTCAATTAGAAAAATTTGTAACAGATATAAGAAAAATGTTTAAATGTCCATTGAAGCTTATTCATGTTAAATATTTGCTATGTGACAATATATTAGGAAGTTTTATAATAGTGAATAGAAATTCTTGGAAGCATAAAATGAAAACTACCTCATGTGTTCTACCTTCAACTTTGGATTTTTATGGAACAGTTTATGTATTTTTTGAAACAGCCATCAAAATGTGATAAAATTGTGACCTTGGGATTTATTACAAAAAAATTGATTAGAAACACTAATGAAAACATATTGCTTTTTAATAGCAAACCAAAACATCTTCTGGGCTCCTAAATTCAGTATGCTGCTGATT
This sequence comes from Epiperipatus broadwayi, assembly GCA_028023455.1. Classification (NCBI taxonomy): domain Eukaryota; kingdom Metazoa; phylum Onychophora; class Udeonychophora; order Euonychophora; family Peripatidae; genus Epiperipatus; species Epiperipatus broadwayi. Next base: position 1,283,880 of record JAQFVV010012421.1, read on the forward strand.
GCTAATCTTACTTATTTAGAAATTATCATCTACCGAATGTCTCAAATGTTTTGATTGCAATCTATAGATGATATGTTTAGTATTTAGTGTTCAATAATTGATAATAGATAAAAATCTTTGACATATTTGTTTTAGATAATTATCATTTTGAGAATGAATACCTGATATTTTAAATATATTGACAGCTTATTTTGTGAAAGATTACTTGGTTGTTTGGAATACAGGCATTGGTATTCAGTTTGATATAACCAGAATAAAAGTATTTACCATAACTAGGTGTTTATTCCAACAAATTTACTATGCACCATCTCCCCTAATTAAAATAGCATAAAGCCATTGGGAAAAAAATACGACATACTATTCTAAAAATATGATGATGAAGATATATGACCAATTGGAAAGTTGTTTGACTTTCTGCACATGTTAATAATTAATCTATAATTTTAAAACCATATTTTGTAAAATAAATGAAAAGTGGAATATTAACAGTATCACATGACTTTTCTAACTTTGTATTTCAATCATCATTGATAAAAACTGGAAACAAGTCTGGAAATTTATTACTTTATAGAACTACATCACATTCTATTCATTGATTACCAAGATTACAATAAATGACTTTAAGTATAGTAAAGATGACTACTTTTGGGAGAAAGATACTTTTTTAAAAAATAATGCAATTTATTATGAATGTAATTTGTTTTTTATGGTAAAGACAGACTCCATTTATAAAAGTTATCGCAAACACTTTTTAAACAAGTGTGTTATGTATTGCTTTTATTAGGTGCATGTGACAGGACAGGATACAGTGAAGAGCTGTAATGGGGTAGGGTTTTGACATTTTTCAGAGAAAAAAAAGTTTGCTGCAGAAGAGGTTAAAAGATAAAATCACAAGATATTATAAGCAGACATTTTGTGTTAAATATATGTATTTTACAAATACTCTAATTTTAATGTTAATATTAAGAATTAATAATTGGCTCAATTTGAAAAAATAAAATGAGATCACCTGATAAACTTGGATATGTCCAAAATTTACATTTTTCTTTTTATCTGGCAAGTTTTGTTACTTCAGTTCTAGATAATTGAAATACTGATGTAATCTATAAAACTTATAGTGATTGTTGCTATAAAATCTTATTTGATTATTTTTGTTCATCATCATTATCATTCTTAGTCATTTCTTGCAAAATAAAGATATTTCCAAGATTAATCCAGTTTACCAATTCATAACTTCACATCGCTCCACAAAACTTCTTTATCTCATACATCCACTTAATACATCATCTCTTTTTAGGTTTTTTTAAAATCTCTGGTTTGTTAATTCAAATGTGAACTTTAAATCGTGTTAACTTTTCTAAAAACAGTCCAACCATTTCCATTTTGACCTCTTAACTCTCTCTGTGATGTCACTGATACTGGATTCATCTCTCTTCCATGTGTTTTATTTTCAATTCCTCCTTATTAATTGAAACATATTTGTTTTCATACTTCACTAAATGAGCTGTACTCTTCTATTAAGTGTCCAAGTGTCAGACCCATTTATAAGCACTGGTTTAACACTTTTTTTAAAAAAATCTTTCTTTTCAAACATTTCCTTTTAACACTATTTCTTCCAAAAGTCTTTTAAAATATCAAAGTTTAATTCTGCTAACTTCTAATATGTTTCCATTCGTATCAATAATTTGATTCAAATATTTATAATTGCTATTTTTTTAATTCATTACTATTACTTTTTATTCTTTTTGAAGTCATTAAATATTAGTCTTTTTACCATTTTCTCAAGTCTTACTTTAATGTTTTATCTGATAGTGCTTATAAAATTTTATGAAGATCTGAACTATTATTTGTTGTGTACAAAATCTAAATGATTTGAATAATCTCCATTCAATTTTATTTCTTTAGCCTTTCTTTTTAATCTGCATAGAACTTTTCTTAAAATAGCAGTAAAAAAAAAATGTAGAATATAGAATTATTTAGTATTCTATCTTTATTATGAATCTTTTTAGTAGTGTCCTAATCTGCTCACTATAACTGCATAAATATTTATCAAAATTTGATGACAGCCTGGGTTTATGTTTTGATATTTCAAAACTTTAATCTGCAGAAATGCTAGTAGAGTCCAATACTTGTATCATAATCTTCAAATTTAAAATATACTGGTATAATTTATATTTATTGTTTTTCTCTATAACTTTACATGATGCTTGAATGTGGTATATTGTGCTAAATTATTTTTAAATTCAGCTTGTTCCTTTGGTTTGATCCGAAGTTCTATATAGTAAAGATTTGCTGAACTTATTTACCCTTCCACCTACCTCCACATACACTTTTTAAATATCAATATCCCTACTGGTTTCCAATCAACTGGAATGTGCTTATTATTCAGACATTTTGTATATTCCTTTGCCAATCCTTTTTTTAAATTTATTCTGTTTCTTTAAAATATCTAAATATTTCCATCATTTCATAGAGATATTCCGTTCTTTATATATTTAATTGCATATCTCACTCCTTCATTTGATATATTTGGCAATTCAAAAAAATTGCAATTGTAGAAAGTACTTTGTTTTATGGTCTTTATTATTCTTTATAATTTTTTTTATAGAGCGCTTCACATACTTTTAATGTCATCTTCTTTTTAGTTAAAAGGCTTTTTTCTTATTGTTGAAATAATTTTTCTTCCAATATCAAAAGATTGGTGTTGTTTTTTTTTACTTTCAGATTTTTATTGTTTCATAGTTTTCTTTGACAATTCACACATTTGGTTACGTCATCATTAACTCTTATCACTCACAGAATTTCAGATATTTGATTTTTTAAAATGAATCATTTTACAATGTCGTATTTCTTTTTTTTTTCATACATTGAATTTCAATTTTTTTGTACTATTTTATGTGGTGATAGTCTGGACAAGTCCATTATTGAAGATAAGCATATATAGTGTGGACAAGTCTATTATTAAGGGTAAACTCAGTCCATAACAGAATCTATGAATTTTACAATACATGTGAAGTTTATAGAAAAAAATGTGAATAGTTCAAACAATAGTAATAAATAAAAAGTGCTGCAAAATGTTATTTTTAAAAGTTTAAGAACAAAAATTGAAGCTAAAATAAAGCAGCAGATGAATTACAAAATTAATTTATTTCAATAACTGGAGTAAATAAAGCATCATTTGTTTATTTCAGCTTACTACTAATATTAAAAGCAAGAAACAGTTCTTTTTTATTTATTTATTGTAGCATCATCTATAATATTGAGAAATCAGTGGTTACTTACTACCTTATCAACACAATATCTCATAGTTCTTTTAGCTAACTACATAATCAAGGGCAGTTCTTCTTTCTGTACTCTAATGCTACCTAGTATAAGACTGAGAAATCAGTAGGTACTTTCTACATTACCAACATAGCACCTTATGATTCTTTTGCTTGCTACATAATCAAAAGCAGCTTTTCTTTCTCTATTCTAGTATCATCTAGTGTAAGATTCAGCATTGACACAAATCAATTGACTCTATCAACTTACTACAACTATTATAAACAAGTATAGCCCTCTTTTCTCTACTCTAGCACCATCTGCTGTAAGCTTGGGTACTCAGTGTTTCTCAGATGTAGAGTAGTTTAATGTCCATTCTATCTACTAAACACACTTATAACATATGATAGTAAAATCAAGAATTGCTTTATTATTAGTGGAAGTAGCTGAAAAATATGTAACTTTCTACGGAAATTAGAAAATTTGCAGTTTTTAATGCAAATCAAAATTTAATTACAAGTCTAAATATTATGTCTGATTGGCATATATAATTGCAAAACCTAGTTTTAACTTTGTTTCTATCAATATTCTTTACTTTTGTTTTGTTCTGAAATCAAAATGAAAATTTTCATTACAGATGTCAAGTAATATGTAGCCTTATGTAGTGGTAATGAAATGAACTCAGAGCTAAAGAATTCTGAACAAAGTGCATATTCACTTCCAGTGCTCAAACATTAATAACTTCCAGTTAAGTGCTATTTATAAAGAGATAGACTTGGAAAATTTTGATCAGAGTTCAGCATGCTACTTGTGGTTTTCTAATGCCACATGATTCTTCAAAGCAACTAACTATTTGATTCATCTATTATATTGAACATAAGTATGCACGTTTCAATAGTCTTTATTTAGTAAGCATGAGTTGGCAAACCCAAGATGTAGCTGAGCATGTTTACATCTACTGGTTATACAATTTCATATACTAAATCAATAGCCAATTTGATTTTTTTTTCTACCAAAACCGTCAAAGAGAGATTGTATTTTTTTGGTGTTATTAAAGATATACCAGAATACAAAGTAATATTCGCCATTTACTTTATTTTTTATTTTTAAAGGATTACAATAAGTAATTTTTTTCCATATGTCAAATGCATTGACTGGGAAGCGAACCCAGGCTAGCTGCTTGGAAGGCAGCTATGCTAACCACTAGGCCACCAACGCATTGACAGATTTTATATTATATTATAGGAATATTATGTAAGTTTGAGCATATATTTTGATAGGTTTTGCATTAACATTTTATTTTATTGCATATTTTAACAACAATAAGTTTAGATAAATAAATTAGTGTGTAAATTTAAAACCATGTATATTTTTAAAATCATATTTATTCAAGTCTTGGCTATCATTGATATCTATTAATATTTTTAAATGATTTGCTAGTTTAAATGCCTTGTAAACTTTTGAAGATTAGAAAAATCATTTGTTAATACAATCGTTTTAAATATGTTTTGTTTCTCAAGTTTTGCATAAAGATTTATATATCTCAAATCAATGTTTACCTTCTGTATTAAATCTGTTAGGCACATTTGTATTTTCTAATAATCAAAATATAAATACAGTTCTACTGTATCTTTTGTTTGGATGCTCTCATGTACATTAGCACTTTGAATGTTTCTCATCCAAAAATAATAATAAACAATTCATAGTGTACAGTTTTTCCTCCTGTAAATTCTCTTGCATTTCTGTCTCCATAACCAGATTTACCCAAACCATTTCCATCTCTCAGGGTATACTGTTTTTAGTATAAATAGTTTATTTAAATGACTATGGATCTATTTGACTTTTTTTAACATTTTAAATTACTCTTAGTAATTCATATTATGATTTAGATGATTTATGTTATTTAGATCCTACAGTTGAACTTACTGGGGTTGCCAGTGATCATTGTCCACAAGATAAAAATATTTGTGACCATGAATGTGTTCTGGTCTATAATAAAACTGTCTGTCAATGCCACCCTGGATATGTTTTAAAAGAAGATAAATACACTTGCAAAGGTAAATTTTTCATTTAAACTACTAGTTTTAGCAGTAATTTATATTGTTAGTACTAATATAAACAATTATTCTGCTGAAAGTTTTATATTTGGCACCAAATGATTATGAAGCTCATTTCTTTCAATCATTTCAGGCAGTGTCCTTTTCTTTTCTACTCATCATAATTACAGAAATGTCTTGTTAAAATTTATGATGATTTTCATTATTAGCCCTATCATTAAGTAATATATATATATATATTGATTTCTATATATTTAATTCTCTTTTTGTTAATTAATGTAATTTTTGTAAACTCACTGTAATCGAATATTACCAAAAGATAAAAATTGAAATTCAAGACTTTTATAATGCACTAAGCATGCTTTCAGAAAACCACTGCCAGAATCATATTGCTGTATTAATTTAGCTGTTGAAAATTATGCCCAGATATAGACATAATTTATTATGTAAATGAAGCTTAATATGTAAATGTGGCATTTAAATGTTCTATTTTTTTGACAATGGAATGCATAAGTTCTTTCTATTGATTGCATTTGGATCATTTGCAATTGCCTAAGCCTTTTTATATTTTCTTTTCCTATCATCTCTCGGCACAAATCATCCTCTCATTAGTGGGACTAAAAGTATGACCCATAACGGCCTTCTTATATTTTCTTTTCCCTATCGGCTCTCAGCACAAATCATTCTCACATTAGAGAGACTAAAAGTATGGTCTGTAGTGAGTTCTTGAGCGAGGAAAATCTATTTATATTCATTATTCTGTTTTACTCTGTTCTATAAGTATGTATGCTGGGTGATTCTTGCATTTATATGGGACTTATTCCTTGCATTTTTTAAATAAGCATTGGTAGCCGAGAGGTCAGATGCTTGCAGATATTTCCTGCCGATGCTTTGACATATGGAAAAAAAAACTACTATTACAAACTAAAATTTTATATCAATTATTAATCATAATTAGCATGATTTCAGTTTGCAATGCCAGTTTTTAAAAGATAATTTACTTGATTATACTATTATTAAAGTTTATCTTTTAAAATATGTCTTGAGAAATCCCTCTAATTTATCAATATTTACTTTACTACCATGCAAATCTTTTAATTATATATAATATATGCTATATGCATATATATAAACTATATTCTTCCAGTATGTAAACAATTACCAATTGTTATTAATCAAATAATATGAGAATACCTATGTTTCACACACTGCATGAAAATATAAAGTTTTAAATGAAGAAAACATCAGCTTCATTTGTAACCTAGATAGCATTGCTGGTAAATTTAAAAATTAAATATGATACTTAATTACAGCATGGGCATCAAGCATAATCTAACAGCTTTCTCTGGACATAGTTGCTGAGAGATTCCTGATTTCGTATAAGGAGAAGTCACAGTTCATCACATCACATAGTCTTAAGGTTATAGCCTTAATATATATTGCTTAGGTAATGAGTATGTGCTTAACAAATTATTAGTTACAACTTTAAATTGGATTAGTTAATGCAAAAGTCGGACTTAAAACGTTAACAGAGAGAATTATTTGTTTAGACAATGAGCATTTATGGAGTTAGAAAATAAGCTAGCATCATTCAGTGCATCTATTTCATTCAAAAACATATAAAGAGAAAAGGAAAAAGTATTTTTATATATGTGTTCTGATTTAAAAGTGGCACATTAAATTTCTATGGCCCAATGATGATCACAATTTTATTTCCTTAAAACAGTATTATGTCTGAATAGAAAAAAACTCTTAGGATCTTTTTCTGCCAAACTGGAAAATCCCAATCTAATATGTGATCTGCAGTCTATCTTCAACTCCACAGTAACAATATTTTTTAAAAGATCTAATTTAAAACAAATTTTCAAATCAAAAGCACAATATACAAAAATCAAGCATTTTTTTCATTTTTGCTTAAACAAACAGCTAATATCTAGCAAGAATGACCATCATTTGTGTAAAAGGTTTTAGGAAACAGAAAAATTATTTTGAAAAACAAAATCATTATAATGTGCACAAGGAATTTAAATATTGTTGACAAACACAATGTTATTTGATATGTTCAGCGATGATTGCTTACATTAATAATTTAGAAAATGTCTGACGCTATGTAAAATCTATGGACAAATCTACATTATGTATACAAAATCCTAGAGACTCACAATCAAGGAAAATTATAAGTGTTAAATGAATTTATTTGTTTTTTTAAAACATTGTTAGAAACAAAATATAATCAAACATTTCATTCAAACTCTAGTAATCTTATAATATTAATATCATTTATGTTCTTTATTACTTTTACAATGCTACATATAATTACATCTCATTATTAATAGTTTTTATTGCTCCAACTATAACAAACACAATACAAATACATGTATACAAATATGCACAAACATATAATTTTATATATATATATCTTGTAATGATTATTTATATAGCCACATATATCTTTATATACCACTATATAATTATTACCTTTATATATATATATTATACATTTTAACCTTTATTATATTTTATATTTATCAATCAATACTTCCTATAATCACACACACACACACACATATATATTTAATGAGTTGTAAATATGTGTAGCATTGTAAAAGTAATTAAGAACATAAATGATATTAATATTATATGAATTTGGCAATGCAATAAGAAAGATAAAGATATAAATCTTATAATATCTTTGAATGTTTCCTCTATTCAGCTTCAACATATTTATTTGTGGAAATAGTTTATAATTTTTAAAATAACATTTTATAATATGATTATTAATTATTAATAAAAAATTTAAAATATATTTTAAAGTTAATGTGTAAATCTAAAGTGTATTGTAATTTAAATACAATCTGAAGTAAACTTCATTATCTTATTACTATTTTTTATAAGTGAAAGCATTGCTAATAATTTGAAATATATCACTTGATCTAGATTTGAAATTAAATGTTCTTATATATATAATAGATTTAATGAGTTATTAAAGAGTTCGTTAGAATAATAGACTAATTGATCTAACGATTTTATTTTCAAGGACAATTTGATAAAATCATTAATAAGTATTGCAATATTTATTATTTTTACAAATATGGCCCATTCATTTCAACTTTAATTTAACACACTTTTTCTTTTCAAATCTTGGTTGTTTTACATTGTGAACAATTTTTATTTCAATTGTTTCCAATGTTTCAACAATATTATATGGTCATATACACACCACACAAATAAATGTTTATAAAGACTCTACAAGGAATTTCCATAACAATATGATAAAAAATACTTTACCACATAAATTACAATTTTTTTAACTCTTACTTTCAAAATACTCTTTAATTTATTATAATTATTCCTCTATAATTACACCAAATAATTAACAGCATTCTATTCAAAACTAGTTTTCTTATTTTTGTATATAAACTTTCTTTAACTAATTTTTCTTTACAAAATCTCATATTTTCCAATAAGTTAAAGAAAGTTAATATATAAAAAATGAGAAAACCAGTTTTGAAAGAGAGTGTTAAGAATTGGGTGTAATTACCACAGATTAATTGTAAAATTGAATAATATTTTATATAAAAATGTAAATTCTTATAACAAAAAAGTTTTTAATTTGTAGACGCATGAAAGGAAGCATGGTGTGCTAAAAATCACACGCAGACTTAATGTGTGATTTGAGTTATTTATACATCCAGAATAAGTTAATAAATGGAATACAAATTTGTATATAGATTTTCATGTTGGAGAAGTATATTTATGTAGCTTAATTGTCCAACACTTACAATTAGTATAGAGTTATTTAAAGCCAAGTCAGTTTATTTGAGATCAAAAAGCATTGCATATTTCTTACTCCTCTTCTGTGTTCAATTAACATGAGTCAAAATAAAATTCCAGAGACATTAGTAATATTTGCTTATTTCTAAATATTTTTTAATGTTTGGTTAATACATTAAAATATCAGCCATATCAGAAAACAAAAATATTTTTTTATTATGAGTAGTTCATTGGTTCTTACTACTTTACCTTGGTTAGTTGATATATCCTGTATTACAAACTATAATAAAAAACCCTTTTTGAAAGATTGCTTTGTGTATATCACAGCAACATATTAGGTCTAAACTTACTTAGAAGAAAGAATTTGTACAATTATTTTTAGTTAATGAGTGTTACTTAATAATCTGATAGTATTTATCTCTTAGTAATTTATACAGTTGACTTTCTCTATGTTGAATTTTGGCCATGGTATAGATAATTTTACTGTTATATGTCATGGACAGTGTCATATTTCTAAGAATATGAATATTATCAAGAAAAAACAAATATAAATTTATGGGATTAATTTAGTAAAGAAAGTTCATAAACTGTTTAAAATAAAACTCATTTTCAAAGTGTTTAACTATTCATTTAATTATGCATAGTCCATGCATATATATAATCATTGAAATGTGTAATCTATTGCAATATAGCATTTGATCTACTTTAGATATCAAATGATTTTTCAGCTTAGATTAGTCATATACATATTAAATTAGAGTAAGCCCAAAATAATAGAAAAATATACTTAAGAAATTAAGATATTAATCAGATTTTAACAATGAACTAATTTGTGGTAATTAACAATAAAAAGAAATGATAATATGATTAAATCTATATATAAACTGAAATGGTGTAAAAGAAAATTAATGCACCTGAGTTTGTTAGGATAAAATGGCAGGAAAAGTTTAATTGATATGATAACAAGATATTCAGTTATAAATGTTTTGTGTATAAATATTAATTTACATTGTTATACTAATCAGTGCCACCCTTTGGATTTTGAGGCCCTGGGCACAAATATGGAATGGGGCTCTGAGTAAATAAAAAAAGTGAATAAATAAATAAAATGATTTTATTTATTTATATATACAAACTTGCATGAAATGTCAGTCTCCCAGTTTATTTTATTAATGTGTAAGATATATATTGTGTTGTTGATTAAAATAAAGTCGCTCGATGCAGGGCTCCACTAGCCCCCAGGCATGTCCATTTAACCAACATTAGGGAAACTACTGATAATTATATTAAGTTGATCTTTTTTTTTATAACTCTTCAAAATAACTTCAATTAGTTATAATGTCATAGAGTTTCATGATATGCTGATCTAAATTGGAATAAAAGTTGGTAATGTAAATGATCATGGAAAAGAAACAAAGATGAAAAGAGAGTGAAGATGAAGCAATCTGAATGAAGAAAGAATCAGGAAAAGGTAAATACAAGTAATTATTGTTATATTCATTGTAATAAATATTACTGATAATTTTCTTTAGCAGAACCTGTTCATAAATCTACAGATTTAATTCGAGGAAAACATTGAGTTTGAGCTCAATCAATTTATCTTCTAAGTTCTTTATGAAGTTAATAACATCTAATGCATTATGGGAACCAAGAGGAGAGAGTGACAGTTAGCACATTATTGTACAGAAAAGGTTGACCTTTACCATATACATGTACATGTGTATTTGCATGTAGTATTTAAAAGTTAGTTGAAAACTTGATTGAATTATATTACCTAACATTATTTATCAATTTTTTGCAATTGTATTTTGAAGAAATTGTATTTTAATAAATATTTTTGAACGATAAAACTTTTTTACTTCATAATACTTATAGATATAAATGAATGTGAAAAACACTTATGTGGTGATGCTTTAAAATGTTTTAATAAACCTGGATCTTATGAATGTACCTGTCCACCACAGCAAGCTTCTTGTTCCTGTCCAAATGGACTAATCTTGAAAAATACTATTTGCCAGGGTAATTATTATAATTATTATGCTAATCTATGGATTTTTGGATGATAGTATATTTTGCATATTTTATTTTTAAAAATTCTATTGTTATATTTTTTAATAATTAAGTAAATAATAAAACATATTTGATTTAAAATTAATAAGTATATCTTCATAATAACATATCAAGACAACAAAATATAAAAATCATTATTATAATATTTTGTAAAAGTTTTAAGTCTAAGTAATTATATAATTCTTATAAACATTCTTTCTATTTTTAAAAGAATACAGTTTAATTAGATATGTAAGTATTGAAAAAATGGGTAAATCAGATGAAAATATTAATAAATATGTAATTCAGAATTATTAAGTAGATGTAATTAATGTTATAGATTTAGCCTCTATAACCAGAAAATTTTAATAGAGCTTATTTTTTGACTTTGTTTTTTTTTTTAAAAAAATATTTTCAAATATAATTTTAACTTTTAAGTAAATTGAGCATATAATTCAATTTTTATTTTTTAAAAATAATATTCTGAATGATCTTCAATTAAGCTGTGAAAAATGATTTCTAAGAATAATATTTTTTATAAGCTTATCTCACTGGAAAGTATTAATATAAGAAATATATAATTATCTTGAAAGAATCTATATTACTTATCCTGAATGTTTCTAAAGAATAACCAATATCTTTTCATTTTTTATAAGAATTTTTGTATATGTTTAAGAGCATTTTTAGTTTTTATTTTGATATAGCTATTTAAAAAAAGTTGAATTAATTCTTTTTAAAACATATCCATGATTTTCATAACTGTAGTTTCAGTTGTCCACAATTAAAAATTAATAAACAAAAAAATCAGAAATTAATAAAAAAGAAAATTTAATTTTCTAATTTTTAATTTTTTAGTTCACAATATAACTGCTAGGTGTTGCAAAAAACATCTCAAACAAATAACTGACGCAGTCTTTTTCAACCATATAATTTTATACTTTAAGGTAATCACTTGAATTTGCCATTTCACCATAAGAAGTATGTTACAGTTTTTGTCTTTTTTTTTTTTTTTAAAAAAAAAATATAAAAAGTTTTCTACTTTTTTCTTTTCATGTGTCAAAGCATCGGCCGAGAAGCGAACTTGCACACCCGAGACAACTGCTTGAACGGCAGCTGTACTGACCACTCGACCGCCAATGATACTTTATCAATTTCTATTTATTACTTTATCTTTTTTTTTAAAAATAAATGAAGGGTTTCACCTTTTTCTATAACAAAATTAACACTATATATTTTTAAACAAATAATAATAATTTATCAATTTGTTATTAATTAATTTTGTTGATAAATAAGTATGTGGATTTGTTGGTGGAGAGCTCATAAGAAGTTTGAATAGGCAGAAGTTGTTGGGTTTAATATGTGGGCTTTTAGATTCAGAATCTGCCACTTTATATAAAGTTGTACCAAATTATGCAAAACAATTTTGTTGCTGCATTTTAAAAATAAAAATATATTACAAGTGAATATATAAATGGTATTAACATATTGAAAAAGTCAGTGTTATAAAAATATGTTAATAATACTTATTATATAATATTACTATTATCCCAAATTTTGAATTCAGAACATTATATGGGGAAGAGAAGTTATCGATCAACTCATAATAATGTTTCACAGCCTCTAATTATTTTCTTCAGCTGAAACGAGTTTATTGAAGAATTTTTATTAGAAAAAATAAAGAATAAAATTACTCCTTTTAGATATTTATGGCTTCAGTAATATTTGTAAATCCTATTTACATTATTAAAGATTATCTCAAAAATATTCTAAAAAAATACAATGTCAATTGCTTCATTGGGAAATATCTGGTGAAGAAAAGAATATAATGGAGTGCTATAATTAGATAAGATAAACAAAGGCAAAACTCCCCATATAGTAGTGCCACCCTGTGCCCAACAGAGTAATCAATGGATGCCAGAAGGCTTGTGCATAAAATCCCTATCTAGTGCCTACTCATCCAATATCCTCAGACTAGTTTCTGGCTTGTGGCCGTCATCAGTGAGGAGCCTTGGATCTGAGAGCACTGCACCTAGATCTTAGGATCTAATGCATCCCTCCAGCAGCCACCTTTTAACTCTACTTTACTACAAAACTATGAGAATAAAATTGAAAACATTGTTAATATCTTCAATCTAAGCTCAATAGCTTATATAGTCATATGGGTCTGAACTCAATTCAGCACCCATACATTTTGGTGTTTTTGATGATGGCCACAAGCCAGAAACTAGTCTGGGGATATTGGATGAGTAGGCACTAGATAGGGATTTTATGCACAAGCCTTCTGGCATCTATTGATTACTCTGTTTGGCACAGGGTGGCACTACTATATGGGGAGTTTTGCCTTTGTTTACAACAAATTATGTGCTAGTATAGAGATGGTGATCATGTGAAATTAGATAAGATGTTAAAATTACTTCAGGAAGAAAAGTTTTCTGCAGAGGAAGTTAAAAGATTACATCATAAAATATTAAATAAATAGAATGATAGAACAGCTATGTTCTAAATGTGGTGGTTCACAAATTGGTGTGAGTAATCATCACAAATTAATTTCTATAATATTATTATTTGGTTTTGTCTTATTATTTTTATTTTGGAACTGAAATAATGACTGTTGGCAGAACATCTCTTTCGAAAACCAAGTTTTTAAAAATAATTATTCATATTTTAGTACTGGCCTTTTTTTCCCAATGTGACATGATTTCAACTAATTTAAGTTTTGTCTAATCTCTTAAGACTTTATAATTTTTGAAAGTATTAAAAAACAATTCTTTTGCAAATGTAAATAAATACATGTTATTATTTATCTTTATATTGAATAACATGATTTATAACAATATTGGGGAATGATATAAAAAGATAATTTAATTTTAAAAAAAATAGAAAATTAAATATGAATAAGTTTGATATTCAGTATTGTTTTGTATGGTAGAAATAAGAATAAAGAAATAACAAAGTGTATAATATTTTTAAATTATAATCTATTTTATTCATGTGATTTGTTTGGATTTGATAAAAACTTTTAGGTACTTCATATGTTTTAGATATTGATGAATGTAATGATCCCTTTTCTTGTGAAAAAGACTGGTTATGTGTAAACACCTATGGTTCTTACTTTTGCCAATGTAATAGAGGTTATGTGACACATGAAGGAAGCTGCTTAGGTAAAAAAGAATTGGAATATGAAATTTAAAAAAAATAAAACACCACCATTCATTTATATATAATATCAAATTACTTTTTTTTAAAGATATCAATGAATGTGATACATCACCAGATTTATGTGAGCATTCATGCGTTAATGTGCAAGGTTCATTCAAATGTAAATGTCCTGAAGGATATATTTTGCATAGTAATCAACTTACCTGCACAGGTAAAGATTACTTTAGTAAGCTACAGTTATTATTATATATGTAATTTTAATATAGGGTATATAGCCACAGGTATATAACAAGCCTGTGTTTCAGTTATATGTAATTTTGTAAAAATATAAGATTTGAATAATTATAGTTAAATATATATTGTTTCTTAAATATTTCTCAAATACTGTATTTTAGATTTTGATGAATGTACAGCAGGTGAAAATACCTGTCATGAAAATGCCGATTGCATCAATCATTTAGGTTCCTATCAATGCCAATGTCAAAAAGGTTTTCGAGGAGATGGATTAAGTTGTTTAGGTAATAATTATTTGAAAGAACTATATAAATTAAACGTTTTGTTTTATCACAGAATGCTTTTATTATTACAGACATAAATGAGTGTACATTGCGACAACGTTTGTGTGAACAAGTGTGTGTAAATTTACCTGGGCATTATACCTGTGATTGCTTTAAAGGCTATACTCTTCAAAATAATGGAGTCACTTGTAGAGGTATTTATTGCAACTTAATTTAGTATTATTTTATCAAAAGCAGAAAAAATAAATAAAAGGATATTTGTATATGTATATTGTTGTCTAATAAATAATAATATAATTATGCTAATGCACTTTTAAAAATTACTATAGTAAATAATGAAAGCACTTACATAATTTCTTATAATGTAAATGTTAAAAAAAAATTTAACAATAGCTACAATAGTGTAAAAAGAAATGAGTCATATAGGACAAATTTCTGATGCATATATATATATACACACACACACACTTCAGCAAAGAACTCCAACAACTATTATAGGTTATTAAGAAAACTTGTTTAATCTCAGGGATTATCAATTAGTAGTAATTAACAGTTTTTTAGCAACTTCAAAAAGCTAAAAGTTATATCTGTTTACATGAATATAATCTCATTTTTATTATTTATTATAATAACAATCCATGGAAATATGTAATTCAACATACATATATGTACTAGAATAACTCCAATATTTTAATATATATATACTATTCAAGATTAAAACTCATAACAATGTCAATAAATATTTTAAAATATTCTCTAACCTAGCATAAGGCAATAATTAATAAGAATAAAGCAGCCATTTATTCATATGCCTTATTTATTACTATAAAGGCTTGTCTAAAACACTTTGGTTAGAAAGAATGAATATTTAAATCAATTGTGCAATGTATCTAAATATGTTTCAAATTGATTTCTTACAAGAGTTGACAAACCTGAGAGTTTTTTCAATTTAAATATTGTCAACAATGATTCAAACAAATGAATATATGTTATAGATTATTCCATATGGCATTTGAGATTAGGACTCATAATACTGTACAATAAATATTTTAAAATACTCATTAACCTAGCATAAAGCAGTAATTAACAAGAGTAAAACAATATTTATTTTCATGCTTTATTTATTAATATAGAGGCTTGCCTAAAACACTTTGGTTAGAAAGTATGAGTATTTAAATCAATCATACAATGTATCTAAATATAGCTTATTGATCTAACATTAATTCTGACCAATGGATATAGGTATCTAAAGTTATTAAAAACTGAAGTCACCATAATATATAGATACTGAACTGGTTTTGGATCTAAGTAACTATTCAAACAAATTAATTTAGATTGAAAAAATTATGGGCTTTTTAATTTGGGAATAGCAGCTAGATACTGTAAAGAAGTAAAAAGTGGCTGCTAGAGTAAAGATGCTTTAAATCTAAAAGATTCAAGTGCACTGTTCAAAAATTCAAAAACTCCTTAATGATGAAAGCCATAAGTTAGAAACTATTCTTGGGATATTTGGATGAAACAGCTCTGCATAAGGATTTATTAAGCACTATCATTTGGAATCCATTGCTTATTAAAGCCTATCCTAGATGACATAGATGTAATAAGATCAAAATAAATTATTGTTAAAAGACAATTATTAACACTGTTATTTGACATCAGAGTTCATTTAATTCTATTATAGTGTTTTTGTTTCTTTGATATTTGTTACATTTTAGTTTTTAATACATTTCTTAAAACAGTAGCAAAGTCTTCATACAATAGTGCAAGCCATAGTAATCAATGGATGCAACTGTTTTAAGATCTTGTGTAAGCATAGGGAATGGTGATCATGTGAATACATTTCTTATTCATAAATAGGCTTTTATTTTATTTTATGAAACAATCTTGGATTAAATTAGTAATTAAACTGACATATTTCTGCAATACAGGAGTGCAACAAAAACAGTTTAATGTGCACAAGTTATTTAGCTCAATAATAATAATGATGATGATGATGATGATGATGTCATTGTCACCACCATCATCATCATCTAAGATTTTCAAATATTTCAGTGTATATAACAAGAATTTGTACAGTTAAATAGGTTTAATAAATATATTATTGATTGAGTAAATAAATAGACAAAAATATTTAAAAAAATTTGTATATAAATATATATTATTTATTAGATTTGAATGAATGCACAACAAACAATAGCACTTGTGTTCAACATTGCCATAACTCTGTTGGTTCATTTCATTGTTCATGTGACCCTGGATATCAGATTCATATTGATAAAAAAAATTGCATTGGTAAGAAATTTAAAATAAAATCTTAGAAATATTTTTTTATATAATAATTGTAATTTAATATTATAACTACAGACACAATCAGATATTTAGAATAATGCTTTGCAGTAAGATCTATAATCCATACTTTCCATAGGATAATTTTAAGGTATTGGTGTATAAAGTATTGTATTTTTATTTATTTTTTTTGCTATTTTTTTTTAAATGTATGTCTAAAATCCTTGTAAACCAGAACACATGTTGTTTTCTGCCTTTTCTTTTCTGCATGTAATATATGTAAATATGTTTATGAAACAGGATTTGAAACATAATTATATGGTATGATATGAATATAAAAATCAAAATATATCGATCTAATCTACAATTCATCTTTATAATTTATATCAATTCAAACATGTGATCAATAAACAGTGAGGATTGCCAATTCCTCTACAAGCTTTATGATAAATGCTTAGCCAGAGCCAGCACTTAAAATATCTCTGTCAGGAACCCCTCCTTTTTTTTTGCTTATACATTATTATTTCTCATCTATATTTATTTAAATATGTAATAACTTTGTTTTTCTCTTTAATATTAGCTTTATTTATATTTTTCCAGCTCTCTAGAATATTTTCATTAACACTCAAATTAAAAAAATTCACTAATAAATAAAGTCATATTTCTAGGATGATTTTACTTCTCAGTTTATCTAAATCTTTAATTTTTTTCATTCGTACTTTTTAAATTCTTGTATTAATTTTTTAATTCTCTTTATTAATTGCTTTATTACTTGCTTCTTCACTATTTTCTTTTTTCCTAAAACACTAAATTTTTTGAAGTATACATTTAAATTCTTTTCTGCTTCTTTTTATTTTCCAATTCATTCTCTCTCTCTATTAATTTAACTATTAGAAATATATTAAATATATTTCTAAGATCCCTTTCTATATTATTTGTATCACTCATTAACTCTCTATTTCTTTTTTTTTCTTCTAAGTTTAGTTTATTTTAACCGGCAAAACTCTCCATACAGTAGTGCCACTCAGTGTCAACCAGAGTAATCAATGGATGCCAGAAGGCTTGTGCATAAAATCCCTATCTAGTGCCTACTCATCCAATATCCCCAGACTAGTTACTGGCTTGTGGCCTTCGTCAATGAGGATCTTTGGAATTGAGAGCACTGCACCTAGATCTTAGGATCTAATGCAACCCTCCAGCAGCCACCTTTTATTTCTACTTAACTACAAAACTATAAAAATAAAATTGAAAACACAAAAATATTTTCAATCTAAGCTCAATAGCTTATATAGTCATATGGGTCTGAACCCAGTTCAGTACCCATACATTTTGGTGTTTTTGGCTCTTTAACAACCATAGGCACCATTATTTTATTAGGCAGAATTGGTGTTAAACCACTAAACATCACATGATCACTATTTCTTATGCTATCACATTACTGTTATTAAAACAGACAAAACTCTCCATGCAGTAGTGCCACTCAGTGCCAACCATAGTAAGCACTAGATAGGGATTTTATGTTTAAGCCTTCTGGCATCCATTGATTACTCTGGTTGGCACTGAGTGGCACTACTGTATGGAGAGTTTTGCCTGTTTTAATAACAGTAATGTGCTAGCATAAGAAATAGTGATCATGTGATGTTTAGTTTATTTTCTAGAAAATGTACATAGCTTAGGAGAGAGCAGAGTTACTGCTTAAATATTAGACCAAGACTACATTACCTGGTCAGTAACAAGAGTGCATTGAGAAAAAAACATAAACAATAAATATATGTTATATATATATAGGCATACATTGGCACCATGGTAAGCATGAATCTTAATGAAAGTTATTCTCCTACAAATCTTTTTCAAGTTATTAAGAGATTTTGATCTGGGAACTTATATGCTAGTTTGAACTGTAACAACAATATACTGTAACAACAATATACTATGCTCTTCCTAGATTTGATATTTTCTATAAAGTATACTAAGTTATCTTGACCATATGTGTCATGGTCTTTATTTTATTGTTTCTTTTTGCATTTTTTTCCTTGATATTTTGCTGCCTTGACTTTATTGTTATTGCTTTAATTGCTGTCTCTATTCTGGATGTGGTTCTTCCTTTGAATAGTATCTCTGCATCGTTTGGAATCTGTGGTTTCCAATACAAAATCTGTTCTTAGCTATTTTCAATGTCTCCACATAAGCTGCCCTCTAGTGGTCTCTAAAAATGTATACTGTCGATTTTTCTGTTAATGTTTGCAAGACACCACTATTCTCCTTCTATATAATATTCTCTGTTGCCAATGTACTTTTGGAATAAATATACTTTTCATTCTCTCTTGTATGCATGAGAATACTAATATTTATCTTAAGCTTTCATTCCATTAATAATTTCACAGAAGACTGATCTATTTTGTGACATGCATAGTTATTGTACAAAAGTACATGTATAATCTTCATACTCCAATTATCATTTGCCACTTGCACAGTAATTTCTTAGCTTTTTGCACCATACTTCCATTACTTGCTGAGTAAACTGTTGAGCTAGTATACGATTATTATTATTAATTATACAAGTTTGTCAATTGGTCTGAACTAAATGCAGATTCATTGTCTAGCATTATTATGATAATTCTATGGATAACTCATACTCTCTTTGGCCCTTTAATTGTGGTAAACATTTGCATTGATATATTCATTGTGTCCAGTCATTTTGAACACCTATCCACTACAATTAAAAATAATAATAATTTGCAAAACATCAAACTGTAGGAATGGGGATTTTTGGTATTTAATCAATTAACAATTTTTTTTTTTTAATTAGCATTTATTGTGTTGTTTGGCAGTGCCAGAAATTTTGAATTTTTTTATTAGATATTTTAATCCACATTGTGCCATTATAAGTGCAAATGTTATTTCAGTGGATTATATTAAATATTTGATCTTATTACTTTGGGGGTATTATTACCCCAGATCCTTACATAATGAAGTTATTAATTATGAATCCAAACTAGAAAGTATTGCTCTATTTATAGTCCATTCTTTCAGCATCCAATCCTTATCCACTGCACTCATTTTTGGTGTCCTGGTTTCTGGTATGTCCAAATCTGTACTTTATTATTTAGTCATTTACAATCTGTGACTAATATTGACCATCAACCCTTGTCTATTTAAACTTCCATTTTTTTATTATGTAGTCTTTTACAATCTATGGCATGTTATACAATTTTTTTTGATCATCCTTCTGATTTCTAGATCTCATGAGTAATCAATATAATATCTTCAAATAAGATATATCTTGATTCGACCTTCACTTCAAGTCGAAGTTATATGCATCTAACATTTTGAATCAATGAATCATTCTAGTAGATACTTGTTGAGACAGGTTCTAACCACTCTCTAGGTAATGGTTTGGGACCAGTGACCATTGTGAACTTACAACTGTAAATACAATTATGAAACTTTTTAAATATCTACTATTAATAACATTTTTTCTGCAATTTTGAACATAATTGTGTTTAACCCTGTTCACACTACAAGTTGAAAAAAGCTACAGGATTCTGTGATTCATATTTTTACCACAATCAGATATGATCTGACTCCATTGGGTGAAATATCACAGATCAATGTAAGGTATTTCTCTGTATTGAAATGTTATAATTATATAAACTTGAACTAATAGACCTTTTTAGGCTCATGAATGCCACTTTAAGGTGTATTTCCAGGCTGTTCTCTTTATCAATAAGCTATAAAAAGAGTGATGATAGCTATTTTATATGAATAAAACTCTCATAAAAATTTATTAGACTTTAGAAATGCCTGGACTTCTTTAACATTTCGTGATATTTTAATTTTAGAACTACTTTTACCTTATTCTTTGTATGGTAAATCTTTGATGCACTAATTTGAAATCTAAACAATTAAATTTTCCATCCTTTGAAACTGATATTTTTTCTAAGTTTAATGTAATGCCCACTCGACTAAATTCTTTCATCAATGTTTATGTGCTTATCTGTAGTTTCTTCAGTAAAAAAAAAATCAAATGGAATTATTTCTCAGCACTTCATAAAAAGTATGATCACTTGCAGAACCAGAACAAGAATTTATCTGAGGAACTTAAATATCAGAGGCTGGTCTTCTACCACTGAACTAAAATACACAGGGCAGGCTATTTGACAATTTGATGACTAATAGGAAGTTGTTAACATATGGTAGGGACTTTTAATTATCAGATGCCAATTGGTCTATCATGTGTTAAAATGTAGCTGTAACAACAGATATCCTGAATACAAGCCTTTTAATCTTGAGAAGCCTTTGTAATTATAGTAGTTTCTATAAGAACTCTCTCTCTCTCTCTTTCCCCTAAAATTTGTAAGTAAAGAATTTCTTCAAAACATGGTGAAGGATCTGCCAAAATGTGTTATTAATGATGTACTATAATCCCATAGATGTATTTCATATTCATTTTAAATACATAACAAGTTTAATGATATCTTCATTTAATGATCAAATTCTTATTCAATCTTGGTTTACCATACAAAAGTGGACTACTTCTGATTGCCTAAAATTTTTTATCCTTGGTTGACAGATCATAAAACATCCACCTGCGTATTAAAAATGTCATAAAAACTTAGTGCATTGCTCATGTGTTCGCTCTAATTTACTGTTATGATAGTAGAGCTCAGCTCTTTAAACCAGATACTGGCTACAAAAAAATAATGTATTAAGAACTAAAATGAGTCTTCTTTTATTTCTTCCTCTTGGCATATATAATTACCTTGCCAAACAGAGACACTTTATTAATTTTGGAAAGTAGCAGTAAAATTTTAAAAGTTTCTATACAGGTTTTCCACCTTTTATTAATGTACTCTTATAATAGAAATCACTCACTTTCTTTAAGACCAGTTCTTTTTATTGTGTAGCTATTAATTTTTTTATTTTATTTTTTAATATTTTGCTACTATTTGCTAGTATAAATTTATAAATTCATGTTTTATATTATTTTTGTACTTAGCATGTTTTTTTAAAACAAATATGCTTGCATAATGTATCTAATTTTCTGAATCTGCAATACTTGAAGTCACAAATGCTCTTACAATGGAAATACTTTCCATCAGAGTTTCCTGTAGGATAGATCTTCTATCTCAGCCACTACCTAACATTTTCTGTGCAGGTTTTTTTTGTTTCTGTGGTGTTTTTGCTCTGTCATTTTTTCACCTAATTGTTGGCTTGTTGCGTCTGCATTCATGAGTCATTAATTTTAATTATCAATTATGATTTTTATTCCAGATATAATTATATCAGATAAAATTTCATGCAGAAAAAAAAATTGCGTAGCCAATTTTTTAATTTGACTCCAGATTCCTGGTTTTATGATCATTCTGGCTTCTTTGATTGTACTTATATATTTAAAAAGTGACTGATATATCTATTGTCTTATTAAATAGTAAACCTGATATGTGCAATAGTACTGCCTGTGCATGTAAGATTTCTCAAGAGGCTGGTCTACATATACTAAAAAATATAGCCAATTTTAGATCTGAGGTGGTTATGCTATTTGCTTAAAAAAAAACAATGCTAGAGCAATCTAAATAATTCTATAGTATGTTAAACTTTTTTAGTGAGCCTATCTTAATCATTTTCTACTTTTAATTTTGTTTTATGATGCAAGGGATATAATAATTGCCAAATATTTTCTCAGGAAAAAATAATAATTTTTCTATTTCAATTGCTATTTTTGATTAAATCAGAACTTCATTGATTGATATAACCTGTTTGATTTGCAGATCAATAGATATATAATTGCTATTGAATTACCCTTATTT
Source organism: Epiperipatus broadwayi (assembly GCA_028023455.1). Taxonomy (NCBI): domain Eukaryota; kingdom Metazoa; phylum Onychophora; class Udeonychophora; order Euonychophora; family Peripatidae; genus Epiperipatus; species Epiperipatus broadwayi. Next base: position 1,306,794 of record JAQFVV010012421.1, read on the forward strand.
TTATCATACGTAAATGATTGAAAAATTCACTTCAGTCTATGTGACAAACATATTAATAAATATATGAGCCCTTATGACTGCTTATATGTGGCTTACATTAATTAAACACACAATATGGTAATTACATGCTCTGCTATAGAATACACATACAATCCTAGGAGAGAAATTGAATATTATTACAGTCTACTTACAAGCTTAGCACAAAATATTACCTGTTCAATAGTGTAAATGCACTAAGAGAAGAAGATCCAGACAATAGAACTTATGTATAAGCAGGCATTAAAAGCAATGTAAGGATAAATCCAAATGATGACCACCCCAACAAAATAAAATGCCTTTTTTATATTGATCAGAGAATATTGATTCAGGAATTTACATGACTTATAGTGCTATTATATTACACTTTTATTCTACTCTTTATTCTCATCTTATAAGCCTAATCAAAAACACACACACTCAAAACATTTTTTTTATCATTTCAATATCTTTGATTCTCACAACTTATATTGTAAACTGATCCACTCTGTGACGGATATTAATAAAATAATTTTTATTCACATATCAGACTAGTAGAATTGTTAATTATTTTTAGAAAATTCCAAACTTTATTTATACTTTTCTAAATACATTTAATTGTTGATAATTACATGTAGATTCATATAAAACACATGCAGTATTCTGACCAGTGGCAGCTAATATGAAAATTGAACCAATTGCCTCTAGGGTCTTGAATACTGAATTTAAAATGACTTCAACTAGCTAAACTATTCCATTTGGTTAGAATGTCTTTTAAATTTAGTATTCATGAATCTAAATTCACTCATTCAATTTCCATGCTAGATTACTGATCAGAGCCAAAAAAAGGAGATAATCATTACTTGTATGTTATTACTAATAGACAAATGTATTTAAGTTTGATTTTTTCTAAAAAACAATTAACAGTACAATTAGTTGATAAAAATAGTCCAACACATAATGATAAATACAATGATATCATTATAAACCTTCAAACAATCATTATATTTATCACAATTATATTTTATATTCATACAATAATAACTTCAGGCTATCACTATCAGATGAAAAAATAATCAGTATTTTTCTCGTGGATTTCTATTTATTTACGTTTTTTCCAACGATTTATTTTCACTCTTGTTAGCTTTTTAATTCAGCTTACTAAATCTAATGATGTACTAAAAAATATGATTATTAATCACGTGAACATTCACATCAAGATATATGCACATGACAAATATTCCAGGACACAGTTATCCGAAAGTTTCGCAGACATACCTGTAACAGTGTTTAAAACATTTATTAAAATTTTGTTAGCAGCTTATATATGTTTTGTTTTTGATATTTTCTTATCAATTGTATGATAAAATATAATTTTTAAATTGGCTTGATCAATCTGTGGGTGTATTTGCTTATTGTTATTATTACCATAATGATCTCATTTCAACTGAACCATTTCAGTGATAGATGTTGCAGCAGGAAAACCTAATTTCTGGATATTATAAGTAATGGTAATATTATTAACAAGTCAACATATACATAGAGAAATCCAAAATAATATTCATTAAATCTTTTATCTTTGAAAATATTTTTTTTGCCTTAGTATTTGACAAAATATACAAATTTGCAAATAAAAATTATGTTTATTTTTTATAATAAGTATTTAATATTGTGAAGCTGTTTTGGAATGTAACATAAAATTATAAATCTAGAAGACTTGATATACATATTATGTGAAGACTTAATTATGAAGCATAAGAGAATAGATTTTTTTTTATATTGACTAGTACTTATTAATTTTAAGCCATACCAGCAAGATATTCCTAAGATTCACTCTCATGATCATTATAAACATGTGATCATTTTATATATATATATATATTAAGTATTAAATCACCCCACATGGTTAAGAAATCCAGTACTGCCCTCTATGAACTAATATATAAATACATTAGAGTTCCTATAATTATAAATAGAAACAAAGCATAATGCTAACTGAAATCTATATAAAATATTTTAAATGCCCCACAGATATATTCTTTCAGCCACACTCTCCATTTACATTTAAAAAAAGCTTGAATTTTGCAGCCCATTCAAAAGAAACACTTCTTGAATGTATGCTGCAATGATGTTTTATATATATGTAGTTAAATTATTATTTTTTGGATTGAACCATGTATTATTTTCCATTACATACCGATATTTCGACGAACTAGCATCCACCATTGTCAAGGTTAATTTTTGAAAGAAAAATTGTTAGATCTCAAACAGTAACCTGACTGAGTGCGAGATGAGAAATGAGATCCAATTTGAAGTAGTTCAGCATTCAAAATATGAGGCTTATTGTAATATATGCATTTTAAATTAAACGTACATACGAAAGTGTCTTATTCTAAAATATTATTTTATTGTTAAATCTTTAAATTTTGCTACTAATATTTTAATCATAGACGTTAGCTTGAAATGCAATCAATTGTAACAAACTAATTAAACAGATAATGAAGGAATTTAATTAGCAAATCCCACCTTAATTTATAAGAGTTACTCCAGAAAACAAAAGAAAGCGATAAGAAGACTGGGTAACAACTAGACAGTGTAATATAGAGAGTAGTAGAGAGCAGTCATGCAGTAGTGAGTAGAGGACAGTATTAGAGTAGAGATATCTCATGTTAGTGCTTGCGGTTAATGACCAGCGCCCAGTGGAAATGTAGTTCACGGGTGTAGCTGGAAAAGCCCACAGAAATGCGGAGACCACAGCAGAGTAGAGCATTAGTTGCAGAGCAGAGCATTAGTTGCAGAGCATGGCATTCATTGCAGAGAAGAGCATTAGTTGCAGAGCAGAGCAGAGCATCTGTTGCAAGAAAACAGCATGGGAATTGCGAACTACCCTCATTGAGAAAGAAGAGAAGTTAGACATAGAAACTATACATTCAGAATTATAGTGCGAGTATTCGTTATCGTGCGTACATAGTGCACTTTTCTAACACAGCTCGGCGGTAATCAGAACTTTGTATAAACTGTAAATTAGTGAACATCGAACTGTTTTGACAATTAAACTAAAACTAGTTCGCAAATTAACTTTTGTGTGCAGTAATTGAAGAATCAATATACAGCACTTATTAAAATGTTTATTTTCCTCATTATTTTTACTTATTAATTTTAAGCTAATATTAGAAGACAGAGATAAAATGAGAGATTTCCATGTAGCTGGAATATGTTGTGCTTCATCAGCCCTATTAAAATCAATTAATATTTCAATTGACTTTCTCATGGTTCTTAAATCATACCTTTCTAAATTAGGAAGTATTTTTGCATTGTCAAAATCAGGTTTGTGACCAATTTCTAAAAAATGGGAAGTAAAAACTGATGTCTTAATTTTCTTATTAAAAGCATTTATATGTTCCTTAATTCTGACATTTATTCATCTATTAGACTGGTCTACATAGCTTCTTGAGCACTGCAAACATGGAATTTCATAAACCCTCTGGTGTTCCAAAAATACTTTGTCTTTAGGTTTGCGTAAAAAATCACCAATTTTCTTGCCAGTAAAAAAAATAGTCTTTATATTAAAACTAGATAGTCTTCTACTGATCTTATCAGTAACTCCTCTAATACAAGAACACTCTATTATAAGATGAATTGTCAATTCTATTCTCTTTTTTTCCTTTAGCATCAATGCTATGTAAAGCCTTATATATGATGTTTCTATTATAGTCATTAGAAAGTAGAATATTTTTTGTAAGTTCTATTTCTTGAGTAAGATGATCTTTATATATATATATACATTAAAATTCAAGCTAATTTGAATTAAGAGTGTAAAACTAAGTAAGCAAAGATCTTACATTGCAAATAAACAAATGTTTAATTTTAAACATACTTAGGAAGACTATACAATAGTCGTTTTTGTTCCCCAAACTCAAATTTAATAAATAGAAACAATGCATAAATAACTGAAATCTATATAAAATATTTTAAACACTCTATAGTATATTCTTTCAACCCACACTCCTCCTTTAAATAAAGAAAAGTTTGAATTTTGCAGCCCATTCAAAAAGAATTAACTTCAATTTTAATATATATAATATCATTGCAGCATACATTCAAGAGAAATTCCTTTTGAATGACTGCAAAATTCAAACCTTTTTAAAATTTATTTAGGGGGGGGGGGGGTTGGCTGAAAAAATATAGCTATGAGGTTTTAAAATATTTTATACAAATTTCAGCTAGCATTACGCATTATTTTTATTTATTATATTTGAATTCGGGAAATAAAAATGATTATTGTATAGGCTTTCAAAGTATATTTAAAATTAACATATTTGTTTATTTGCAGTATAAGGTCTTTGTTTATTTAATTTCACACTCCTTATTTAAATCGCATTGAATTTTAAACATTCATGAAGCATTGGAAAAAATTTCTATAGATGGCTTAAATAAAATAACGTTAGCATTATTGCATATTTATATGAAATTTTTAATTAATTAATTATATATTTAAGTATTTATTTGAAAAACAAGGTTGATTAAAAATAAGTTTGTTTAAAGATAGCTTTAGTTAAAGTATTTCTAAGTTTGCATTAAGTATTTAAGATCACGTTGAATATGGCAAATATGTTTAAATGAAAATCATGTTATGTTAATTGAAGGCACAACTGATTTCATGTGATGAAGATGATATTTAAGTGACAGAAATGCATGACCAGCTTGAAATTAGATGATTTTTTTTTTATCAGACAAAAGATATCAAATGTTTGTCAGATTTGCTATTTTTAAGGAAGAACTGATAGTCTGCCCATAGCTAACGTAACTAAACATATCATTTGAGTCATAAATAGATATTTAGTTATTCTTAGTTAGACTGTAAAACAAGTATAGAAAAATTAAATTTTCATCACACAACTAAACCTTTTCCTTCACTGGGATATTTTGGAGAAGACTTTGCTGTGCACTGGGGTAATTAATAATTATTTTACTATACGGTATATGATTCAGAAATTAATCTACTAATTAGACTTAGAATTTAGCAGTAAAAGTCATGTAATTAAAAAAAAATATAGCAATTTAAAATCTAATTGAAACGGTATTTAGAAGCAACGTTTTCATTATTTTAATCTTGCCACTTGTGTTGAAAATAAAAATGATTATTAAATGAATTGCATTTTTAAAAATAATTAATTTTATATGTCCTGCATATGTTTCATTTTACTTCTGAATTTTTAAATATACAGATCTAAATGAGTGCTATCTTGACAATGGAGGTTGCCAATATGAGTGCCACAATATTCCAGGTTCATTCAAATGTTCGTGTCCAGAGGGAAAATTTCTTCGGGAGGATAACAAAACATGTGAAGGTGTTAAGTAATTTTTATTAATTTTTTTAAAACATTTATTTAAATTTAACTTATTTACAACATTCTGAATCTCTTTGGAATATATTAACTGACATGGAATCTCTTTCAAATACCAAAAATCACCTAAGACATAAACAATCACACACAAAATTTGATACTAGCATTTCCATTAGAGATTCTCCAGGGGATTAAATTTTAGATCCATCACAGATTCTCAATTAGGATGTTAGAACTTCTTACCAAGAAAGACAATATATTCACATATTCTTAGATAATCAATTATTTTTCATTAATAAAGTTATTTTTGAAACTAAATAATAATTAGTAAAATATAAACCATTTTATATGTAAAAATATGTAATATATAGTAATTTTTAAAAATGCTGGCTTTGGGTTGGTATTTTTAGATCTAGTGTCTGAAGAGTGCCAAAGTATGAAACCATGGTCAGAGGTTGGGGGGGGGGGTTCCTGACAGAGATATTTTAAATGCTTTCTCTGTCTAAGCATTTATCACAAAGCTTGTGGAGCAATTGGCAATGCTCATTATTTATAGTAATTTTTGACTGTTGATAATAAAAATATAGCTTAATAATGATTTTGATGTTCTTTTGTATTTTTTTTTCTAAAAAGCTAAGTGAAATAAGTGCATATTAAAAGATTACAAAATATCAATAAAGAAGTGTTTAGATAAGATGACGAAGTTTGCTACAATGATGTGGAGAAGAGAATCAATGGGTCAGATCGATGAATTATACTTGAAGATATCTTCATGCTATAGCAGATTGATAATTATTGAAGAAAATGATGATTATTAAAGTCAATGGTGTATTTGAATATACTGTATACTAAAAAACTTGAGCATGTGATATTAAGATATAATTATAATCTCAAACCCAGCTCTGTTACACTTCAATCTTTTAATTTTTTTAAATGATGTCAATGGTATTTTTTACTCATGTATTGTACTTTCTATCCCTCTTTGTTAATTCATAAAATGCTGTAATAAGTTTTGGAGAAATGAAATTGTCCTATTCCCAACATATTTAACATTCTTATTTACACAAACAGCAATGATCAAAACTGTTGATAGAATTAAGATTCTTACCATGCTATTGCAGTTTGATAAATATTTTTTATATTTAATATCATAGTTCTGTATCAAGGAATTGCAAAGTTTTAGCTATAGCAAGGGGTGGGCAAAATGTTGATTCCAGTCCACCAGTGGACCACTAAGAACTTTGAAATACCTGCATGAATTAAAAAATAATGATTAAAAAATAATAGCAACTGATGCAACATTACACTAGATTACATAGCTATATGTAATAAGAATACACTTTTTGCATATATATAACTACTACAGGCAAGAATCAGCTCTTCATAATCAAAGCAACTGTTAGTAATCAGGAACTTGACAATGAATGGACCAGATGACACCCACACATATATTCAAAATGCATGTTAATGTGCACATTGATTACAAATTTATCAGATCTATTATGTTCACTGCACACTCAAAGATATAACTGGAAACATCAAACATGTTCAGTCAGTCATAAAGCTGATAACAGTGGGTTATTTTTTGACAGGTATACAGATTTAATTAATTTTATCGTAAATATCAGTATTTTATCATATTTTAAAAGAGGAGTGTAATGTCTGAAACAATTGCAAATAAAAAAAAAGATAGATATACAACTTTATTCAGAATAGAAAAAATAGTTTTTCTTCACAATGTTGAATGCAAAATATATCACGCATTTCCAAAATATGGAAACATTGAAAGACATTTTAAAACTGCACTTGTATTAAATATTTGGTGGACTGCAACAATTTGAGAAAGTTACAAGTAGTCTTTGCTTTAAAAAAATGTGATCCTGGTTTATAGAGTCAAGTTGATTCAATACAAAATGTAAATTCATACCCTAGTCTGATGTCATAGATGAGTCACTGAACCAACTGCCATTGCTAAAATGAGACATTATATTTCAAAATATATATATATAGTATTGAAATATTTACATTAACAAATAAATTATCTAGAAGCAAAAGAAGATTGAACTTTGTATATGATTAAGATACAAAGTTTAAAAAAGGGGGTTCAAAGTTGATTATGGACAATTAAAATAATATAAAAAAAAATTATACAAAAACAAAAAAATCAATTGTTATCAAGATCAAAAATTAGTCCAGATAATATAAAGGAATTAAATTAATATAAAGTCCAATGAAATTTATATTATTAATTAAATTTATGTTAAATTAAAGCTAAATAAAATATAGCAGAGAAAACAAAAAAATGAAACATAAATAAACTGATGCAGAGAAAGAAACATTTTGAGAGAGAGAGTAGGGAATGATAAAGCAACAGGAGAAATCCTTGTGAATTATCAACCAAGGAATTTGTATCTATAGGTTAACAAACTCATTGAGAATTAAACAAACTGCATCAGCTTTCATTATCATTTCAGTAAGACTTAAGGACTCTATAGACTACAAATGGATAGAGTATAAAAATAATAAAAAATATAATTCTAGCCTAAATCTAGTTAGAAACATTTAAGTCCATATGGACTTTAAAAGTAACATTAAAAGGCATTATTAACTTATATCTATTTAGAGACATTTCAATTCAGAGAAATAGAATTATTTAAAATCATTTTGATATGTCTTTCAAATGATGAAAGGTGTATTTATTATGAAGTATATTAATTTTATATATATAGTACTTTTTGCTATTAGTTTATTATTCTGTGTTTAAGAATAAGAGTTATTATTTATTTGTATAATTATATATATATATTGCTTATAATACTTCTTTCATATGCACTTCAATGCAAACATATTTTCTTAAAAAACTTCTTTATTTTTCTTACAGTTTTGACTGTCCAGCAGTCTTCATCAGAGCTTTATCAAACCTCCTCTGCTTTGTTTGCACTGAAGTATATATGAAAGAAGTATTATAAGCAATATATGTATATGAATATATGGAGATATGCAAAGAAAGTAAAAGAGAAGAATAAGAGAATATTAGTATAATTCCTAGAATTATCTTTCTATTAAGGAATCGCGAGTAAAAACAAAACAAATATATATATATATATATATTCTATTATATCCATTCTTTTGTTTAGTATATCATTTTAAATGAATCTTTTCAATAATTTTAAAATGTGTAGTTTCTAACAGCTTGTCTCAGGCACCAAAATTGATCATGTAGTCACTGTTCATATTCATCAATTTACTCATTATGATTTGGATGTTATTTATTGCACTTTAATTATCTTTAAATATATTTTATTCTTTTAGTTAGCTTGAATCCTGTAAATAATATTAATACTTTTATATAAAACTGACAGAAGTCAGGTAGATCTACAATTTCTAAATTCACATCCTCTTCTAATAACTTACAATATATATAATTGATTTAACACTCAAATCTTCATCAAGGTATTATTATATTTCCTCAAATATATGGTTTTAAGCTAACAAATATTATATTTTTAAAGTAACCTGTATAACATGATCAAATGTATAATGTGTGTCTGTGCCCATGAATGCATAGAAAAATAACAAGGAGTAGACAGAAATATTATTAAAGTACAGTTTTAATAAATATTGTTTTATATACCTATCATAATCTTTTTGTATTAGATATTTCTTCTTGCTCTATCCAAAATGGTGGCTGTCAACAAGTTTGTGTTACCAATTCAAATGGTTATAACTGTGAATGCAACAATGGATTCACACTTGCACCAGATGGTTTTAAATGTAAAGGTATTACTGGAAAATATTTATTTATTTTTTAAGAAAATCAATTTAAATATAAAATTGATAATTCAATTTTATAATGAAGTTATGGTAAGTTAACTTCCTTCAAAAATAATAGCTAAGCATATTAATGATTATTGAAATAGTGAAAGTTTTAACATAAAACTGAAATTTTTGAATGGTCTGATATAAAGTATGTGTTGATCATGTTAAAGATGTCAAAAGATAAGTGCTCTTATATAGTTTTCTTACAAAATTATTTCCTGTAAAAAAGATGTTTTTATTAGTGGTTGGCCCAATAAAACATATATACCAGAAAAATTTGATTTATTATAAGCGATTGCACAATTAAAAAATAATTTAGAACAACAATATAAAGAATATAATTTTCACAGCATACAGCATGATAAATATCACTTTTTTTTAAACATCAAATTTTCAAATCATTTTTCATATATAAGGGGTTTGAACTCAGACTTTCACATAACCCTCAACTCTGAAGTATATACATACCAAATATAATAAGTTATGCTAAAGGTAATTGCTGTCAATTAGTAAAAAACTTAACGATTCAAGATTAGTTAACAATTTTCAATATACATTTTCCAGAAGAAATATTAAAATTATTTCTAAAAAAAATTTCCAAAAATAATCAATAATAACATTCCTTTAATTAATAATTGCTCTCATAATTTTCCAAGCTGGTATTCCAAACGCCTAATAGTAGCCATTTTAAAAAAGAAAAAAATTCATTGTAAAAAAATTTAATCAAACACAAAATATGCAATGTTTAAATAATTGTTTAAATTATTGTAAAATTAGTGTAAGAAACAGATTATAAAAAGCAAATGATTAATATTGAATTCAAATTTAAAACTAACACTAAATTATTTTGGTCTCATATAAAAATTATACATTGTTAAGATATTAAGTCCAAATCAAGAAATAATAATACAAGATACAAGTAATAAAATTAAATATCATTTAAAGATGAGTTGAATAACATATTAAACCCTGATTTTTTACTTGATGAAATAAATAAGAAAAGGACAAAGAATTTTTCCATGGGAAAAATTATAATATCGTAAAAAGAAATCAAGATTACACACAGTCTTACTTCAGATAATATCCCTGTATTTATTTACAAAGAATGTTCCCAACTATCTTGCATTACCAATTATATATTTAATTAATCGTATGGAATTTATCCCAAGGATTTGAAAATTACAAAAATGACTCCTATTTTTAATAATGGAAATTATCTTTTAATGGCTTGGAATACTTGATAGTTGTATATTCAGTAGAGTTAAAATATGATTTGTCAAATAAAATACTTGACTTTTTATATAGTTTTATTCTGAACAAATCTATAATTTCAAACTCGCTTATCATAAATGATTATATCATTGTCTATTAATGATAATGTGGAACTGGATGTCATTTATTTTGATTTCAATGAAGCATTTGATAAAGTGAAACATAATTTTATAATAGATAAATTATATATATTAAACATATTTTAACGATCGGGGAAGGAGACTTACGTAAACTGCACTACGGGGCGCCATCTAGGCATTTGAACCTAGAAAAATTTATAAAGTAGGCAGATACGTAAGTCAAAAAAAAAAAAATTTTTTTTTTTTTAAATTTTGCATCCGGTCGTTAGCCCATGTCACTAGCTCAGGGAGTAGCAGAGATTTTAAAACATTTATAAGTTTCAATAGACTTCTATTCTCAAAGTATATATTAAATATTTAGAACAATAAAACAAAAGAAGCCACTGCCAGTAATTAACACACAAATAGATTTTTATTAACGCACATTTAAAATTGAAGATTAAATTTATTTTTAGATTTTAACATTAATATTTTTTTTTTTAAAAATTTAAATTACTATTTTCAATAGATCGCACAGATTTGCTTTAAAATGTTGGGTATAGATCGCTTACATAGATTCCATGGTCAAAAACATTTCAAATAAACATAAATGATCAAAATACAAAATTATTGATGCCGACAATCGCAGAGGGAAACTTATAAGTAACCCAATAGTATTCAACCGTAAGATACTTGCGTTGTCACCAATAACTTAAAAGACATCCGAATAAATACATTTCGATACTCACCGTAAGGTATCATTATTTATCGAATGTCTATATATTTTGATCAAATATGAAAACCAAAATATAATTAACCGCAAACGAATCCATGCAAGCGTCTATAAACAACTTTAAATTTAATACATTTTTAGTTAAAATATAATACATACAAAAAAAAGAACTGGAAATGATTGCTTAAACATTTACATAAAAAAAATATCAATAATTGAATTTGCATTCTTTAAGTCAGATAAGAGTTCTTATTTTCAGTTATTAATTACTTGCAATTTTAGGAAAGTTATTAGATAGATACAATAGTTCATACTTTACGGATTTAATAGATTGAGAAGTCCATCTTCGTGATCACTTTAGTAGATTTTGTCCTTCTTTGAAATGAAACTGTGACTTGCCATGCATTTGGTCAGGAACTGTCATCCAGAGGCTTCAGCTGGTTGTCCGGAAAATTAAATTTATTGCAGACTTCCACATCGTGAAAATCTGCAATATAGCTAGTTATAACGATCTATTCATAGTCAGCTCTCAGATAACAATTATAATAATAATTTGGCTTTTATATTTTTATTAGTCTCTTATCATTAGATCTTGAGATTCAACGAGCAAGACGTCACTAATCCATTCGTGTTTCAGTTATGGTCCGTGCTGTTATTTTCGTGTTTGGATTGGTCATTTAATTCCTTTGTATTCTCTTATCTGACCATTTAATTTATTTTACATGCCTCACGAGGTAGTTTGCTTTTGAACAATCATTTAATTAATAAGACAATCATTTCCATTTTCTAAGACTATAGAAATCAACATTATTTCTATTTTAAAATATCAATCTTTATATCTTTACTTTTTACAAAAAAAAATTACTTTCAAATATTTTTATTTTTTAAAAGTTTTTAAAGTTGTCCATCATGCGATCTATATATATTAAACAACTTTTAATTTTCAGTTTTTTAAGTTTTTTTTTCTTTTTAATAAATCAAATTTTATTTACGATCTTTTTATTTTCATTTTAAAATAATGTAACGGCATATATTCCGTTACAATATATAGGTAAATATTATAAAATCATATCTTTCAAATGATATAAATCAAAAATGCTTCTTGCTTCCACATCAAGGAATTTCTCAAGAAAATGTCATTTATTTATATTATTTAATATTTTTCTATATGACTTACAACATACCATAATCAAATCTTCAATAATATCATATTCAGGTGATTTTAAAATTTTCAAACAAATACCTAATTATGAAGATCCTGATATTTTGCAAGCAGATATGAATAATTTGTATAATGGTGCCAACAAAATAAAATGGAAATAAATCACATTAGATGCAAACTATAATTTTTACTTGTAAATCCAACTTCTCATTCAAAAAATACACTATAAATAAAAAAATATATAGATAGAATTGATAATTATAAAGACTTAGGCATCACATTCTCATTACCTGGATTATTTAATACTCACATAAATAACATTGTAGATAAAGCTCTAAAGCAATGAACCCTATATTGTGCTATGGCAAATTATTTTTTATTAATTCAAAAATTTATTTATTCTTATCCATTATAATGTGTGTTAGAATATGTAATATATACGGTATATGAGCATACAACCCACTACTTACCACTCTATCTCATAACACTGATATCCTTGAAGACATATAAGTCAAAAAGATAAATAATCACCAATATACGTATTTCTTGCTAAACCAGCAATCATCTGTTGGTCCAGATTATCATCTCTACACATATATGCAATAAGTTTTCAGATGTATATTAAGATAGCCAATCTTCCTACTTTAATGGACAGGATTCAATCTTCTCCACACTCCAACTCTTCAATTATCCATCCAATCGAAAATCTGATGATGGAACATTCAAAGGCCACCCTAAGATGAGATTCTCATCATATCCATGTTGAGCTAAAGTCAATCTGACCCCATGTACAGGTCATAATCCATTTAATACATATATGAGGGGTGTAAAGACATATAGGTCAACATGGGTGTGATGAGAATCTCACCTTCATGTGGCCTTTGAGCATTCCATCATCAGATTTTCAAATGGATGGCCGGTTGAAGAGTTGGAAAATGGAGTGGATTGAAGTCTGTCCATTAAAATATGAAGATTGGCTACTTTAATATAAATCTGAGCACTTATAGCATATATGTGTCGAGATGATAATCTGGACCAACTGATGATTGCTGGTTTAGCTTGAAATACATATATTGGTGATTATTTATCTTTTCGACATATATGTGTTCAAGTATAGCAGTGTTATGAGTTAGAATGGTGAGTGGTGGGTCGTGTGCTCATGGAATCCATATACTAAAATAAATACTCATAAACTGCTAATAATGTGTAAAAAATTTAGAAAATCTAAAAAAAGGAAGAGGTATGATAAATAATAGAACTTTCACTAAAATTGTTGAGAAAAAATTAGCTATACCGAATATTATTTTTCAATGGTAGATACCACAAAATAGTTATAATTTGAGAGTAAAAATAAAATTTATTGCAAATAAGTTTAAAGCTATAATTCTGCAACATTTCTTTTGTTTCTAGCATTATAATAATAATACAACATAATATTTATTTATTAACAAAAATATAAAAAATTGTTACATTAGATAATAAAATGTAATATAAATAATATGTAAATATACTTTTCTATAAATGACAATTGCCATAGCAAAGATAGTAAAACTGAATTATTATTATCATCATAATCACCATCATTATTATTATTTGCTTCAAAAGCTATCTTTTTATATGCCTCTACTGTCAAATCTAAAAACACTGGAATAATATTGATTAATAAAGATAGATAGTGTCTTTTCATAAAACACTTTTATGATGTGCAATGTTGTCATGGAAATCTTGACGTAATATTCACATATCATTAAAAAAACAATAACAAGACAATGCTATTAATTATTCATTTTTTAATACATCAAGTAGTGAAATAAAAATTTTAAAAATTTATATATATTCTTTTTCTTCAGATATTGATGAATGTTCTACATTCAATGGTGGTTGCCATCATCTTTGCGTAAACAATCCAGGAAGTTACGAATGTGGATGCCGACCTGGTTTCAAAAGAGATTTATCCACTAAATTTTCTTGTGAAGGTCAATAAAATTTTTAAAGTTAACCTAAAATAATTGAAAAATTGAATTATACTAACACTTTTTAATTTAAAATTTAGTATAGTTTAAAAAATTCAAATTTAATCAAGGTACTACCATATTGCTTAGACCTCTCAAAATAAAATAATTTTTATTATTGTAATGTTTTATCATTATAGTTCTATTTCTCGGCATCAGAAAATATATTTTAAATTATAGCTATGTATGCATTTTATGCTCATTGTTTAAAGACAAATCAAGGAATTTAGGTAATAATGTTTTATGGTTAAACAACAATACTTAACCAGTCACTGGTAGTTTTCAATTGCTTGTTACATATTAATATAATGACAAACTTTAATAAACTCTGATGTAAGAAGATTTATTGTGAAGCAATATGATGCAAAGAAAATTTAAAATCATTGTATATACAGTAGTTTTAACTGATGTTTTAATTTTCTAGATTCCTTTTCTTATTTTTTTAAGTATATTACATGCTAAATTTAGTATAGTTTTATATGCTCAAATGTATTGTGAGCTTGGATGTGTAATTGTATCTCTATAAAGTTGTTAAGCATATTTTATAAGTATGGAATAAGCTGCTAAACTCTAATTGATTAAAATTAATTTAAATATAAACAACTTACTGTTTAAAGATAAGAATCTTTAGCTATCATTTAAAAGATGTTCTAGTTTAAAACTTCAAATGTATAATATTCTTAAAGGGATTTTTTAAAATGCAAATTTTATGACTGTAAAGTGTTTTAAAACACTAAGAACTAAAAATAAAACGGTAAAAAGATTTGTTATAAAATAATATTTTATGTGTTTTAGTATAATAGTAGCATAGTAAACTCCATAGTAAAATTTTACTGAATCAAATTCCAACTATGAAAATATGCATTTTGGGTTCACAATTGGCACATGACAATTATTTTACTATAAAATAAGTAAGTTAATATTAGAAGATGCAGATTATAATTTGTTTATAAGCAACCCTGTCAATTTATCAAAAGTCTCGATTATTATGAGTCAGTTATAATTTAGAGCAGATTTCAAAATTTTTAAAATTAGTGCTGAGTATACGTTTATTAATGAATTTTTATTCTCCCTACTTTTACACCATCCAATGTACACTTTAGTATGTAGATGGTAAATGAATTTTATATATAATAATATATAAATTTAATAAATTCTTTTCAATTATATATATGTATTATTTATGTATATATTATTTGTAAATCATTTAATCTTCTTTATTAAACTCTTCATCTATTCTAATATATTTTGAGATAAATCTTCTACATCTATCAATTCTTTAAATTACTTTCAAAATCATTTAATAAACCTTTAATAATTCATTTTCATACTATCAACAAACAAATGAAAAAATTTTATTTGGTAACCAAAATCTTATATGTGTATCACTCATTCTAATTTTAATATATTTTTCACTCATTCTAATTTACACCTTGTTAAATATTACTAAATAATATGTTAATAATTTATAATTATAAACAACTTTAATGATATAAATGAATATTTATAATAATTAATTTAACCCATATGGACAATAAATCTTAAATTATGTGATGAATTTGAACTTTCACTTTTATAATGTATAAATCAATAATATAATCCTCAAATCATTATGTCTAAAAATTTTTAATTACTATATATATAGATAACTTATGTCTAAAACATTGAGAAATCAAATTATAGTTTCATTTTGTCATATCTCACCTTCCTTCAAATAATGATATCCAATTTCATTTATCATTATTGAGAATTCATTCCACTAACCAATCTATATAAAGATATCACATAACATGTAAAATATACTATATCTCCTAATTAATTTTCCATAAGGTTACTAAATATTTTTTAAGTAATAGAGAAATGTTAAACCTGACATAATGTAGTGATTTTATGTATATGGTCAAAATCATTAACTGAACATCAGTACATTTTACAAACTATAGTAATTTAAATTAGCAAGACACATTTGATTAATTCAAATCAACTGACTTGGAAATCCATTACACCAAAATTTAGTAGTCACTAACAGCCATCAAAAATGATAGGAAATCTATAATACAATCCCTTCTTTAACATTCACCTAAAACTGAAATTATATCCCATCAACAAACAGAAGAATGTAGCTATATATAAATAACAATTGTAAATCAATATATTATACTCATTTTTTTATATTATATATACTAAACACAACAGATTTGTCATTAACATATTTTTTTCCACCATGCTAGAAAAATCTAGTTAAATACATGAGTCAATTTTTTGAATTCATTTTATTTACAATCTCGATTATTAAATCGGATAAACATTACCCTCACAGGTTAAATATGTCTTTCTGAATAATTTTAATTTTTTGTTAATTTTGATACTTTTTTCTATAGTTGTAATTAGTATTTTGACAATATTTCAGTTTTAAAGTTGGTATTTGTCAATATCTTAGTTATAAAGTTTACTTTGACAAAGTAATTTATTTATCTATCTTTTTAAATCCATTCAGAAAACTCATGAGAAATCATTACTTCATGACTAACTACAAGAAGTATGACATATAAATTGCAGCTCAATGGATTCAACAATACATTAATTGTAGAAGTCAATGAGATTAAATATTTTTATAGAAAATATCAAAGAGAATAATGAGGTTATTGATATTAGTGTCATAGAGAGGAGTCAAAAATTTTTATGACAGAGTTCATACAGGATTTCTACTTTTGAACCCCTTATGCTACAATAAATTTTTCCAGGGACCCTCATCATTATGACAGGTGGGTGCATATAATAACTAGCAGAATTTATAATAGCATATATATATTTTTTGTTTTATCAGGAAATGTTCATGAATGCAGACAATCCAGATATACATACACAAAATGTAGAGAACTTATGATCATTGAAACATAAGTAAAATGCAATTTTACACAATGCCTTATTTTCATCCTATCTGTGGAAATTTTTATTCAGGAATCTTTAAATAGTGACACCATTTTTGTGGAATTTATTATATTAATTCTGAGAACTATCATTTAGTTTAAAATTATTCCACCAGACAGATATTTTTTCTAAATAATATTTACCATCACATATATACTGTCTGAATAACAACAGATTTATCAGTCTCAAAATAAATTTATTTCCCCCACACTGGGAAAAAAGTGTTTAAGCAGCAAAATATTGCCTTGCAAATCCAAATTGGCCACAAACGTTATTGGTGCGTCAATAAAATTCTGTAAAATCAAAAGAGAATAGTTACTTTTAGTAATAAAGTCAGAACCCGCCTCCCCCATGAGTTGTTAGATTTTTCTTTCTAGAAATTGCGATTATACAAATAGTAGCTCATCAAATAAACTTTAAAGATTGTTCCAATGGTATTGGCTCAATTAACATTCAATCTCGCCTAGTTAATTGGCCAACTATAAATTTGAATAATCTTTTATTTACAGGCTAATCAAATCAAAAACCTTAGTAGAAATTAGCTATACTTATCTCATTATTCAGACCCAGACTTACAAGTCTTTAAATCATAAACAACATTAGAGATACTGCTGACTAGATTTTGACAAGCGTTTTTTATAACAACTTTTTTACTCTAAACCCCTAATAATAATCAGAGATATCATTTCAATCTAATGTCAAAGGAAAGAAAAAACTGGAGATTTTCTGTTATAACATGTTCAATAGCATTAACAAAGCTCTACAAGATTGATTTATTGTGAAATAGTGATCATAATTTGGAGTTAAGCTCTAATGGATTCTGATGCAACATTTGAATATCTTTGATTAGAAGCACTAGCAGGTTCAACAGCTAGTCAAGCAAAGCCATTGAAAAATTTAATTATAATATTCAAAGTATTGAGCAGAACAATGGATCGATCAAGAAACCATCAGACAGCTTAAAGAAATCAATAACAACAAGGGAAAAATTGTTACAGATGTAATGAATTAATAGATCATACACAGAATGTCCACACTGATATACAGTATGTACATACATATTCAACATGTTGGGACACAAAAACTGTACCTAATGATAGTGCAGAGTTAGGTCAAGCAAGGTCTATGCATATGTAAGTTTATAATAAACTAAACATCACATGATCACTATCTCATACTGCACAATAATTGTTATTAAACAATTCAAAACAAAACAACACTCTCCATATAGTAGTGCCATCTTGTGCTAACAAGAGCAATCAATGGATGCCAGAAGGCTTGTGCATAAAATCTCTATCTAATGCCTACTCATCCAATATCCCCAGACTAGTTTCTGGCTTGTGGCCTTCATCAGTGAGGAGCCTTGGATCTGAGAGCACTGCCCTAGATCTTAGGATCTATGCAACCCTCCGCACCCACCTTTTAACTCTATTTAACTACAAAACTGAGAAGAAATTGAAAACACTATTAATATTTTCAATCCAAGCTCAATAGCTATATAGTCATATGGGTCTGAACTCAATTCAGTACCCTACACGACGCTCTTCCGATCTTGACTATATAAGCTATTGAGCTTGGATTGAAAATATTAATAGTGTTTTCAATTTCATTCTCATAGTTTTGTAGTTAAATAGAGTTAAAAGGTGGGTGCTGGAGGGTTGCATTAGATCCTAAGATCTAGGTGCAGTGCTCTCAGATCCAAGGCTCCTCACTGATGAAGGCCACAAGCCAGAAACTAGTCTGGGGATATTGGATGAGTAGGCACTAGATAGGGATTTTATGCACAAGCCTTCTGGCATCCATTGATTGCTCTTGTTAGCACAAGATGGCACTACTATATGGAGAGTGTTGTTTTGTTTTGAATTGTTTAAGTTGTATAATAATAAATGTATAATGAATGTAGAATAAAACTAATAACTTTGTAATGTAATATGTAAAATAAGAATAATAACTGTATAGTAATTATGTATAGCGATCGTATGTAAACATATTATATAAATAATTGTAACCCACCAACCGTAGCAAGTGGAGGGTAGCTGTTTATAAATAATAATTGTAAATCAAGCATATGTTCATATCTATATATTACTAATAAATATATTGCAAAACATATGTATACTCATTTGTGTTTCATGTATAAACTTGACTAACCCAACACATTTACAGCTTAAAATTGTTATTTAAGAAATAATTTATAACAATGATAACTAAAAAAATAAAAATTTCTTTGAAATGAATATTTTAAATCTCACTTAAATTATCTTTAAAAATATCTATATTTTTCTCAATTTGCAATATAAATTTAGTATAATAATAATATGTGAAATATGATGCATATGGAGGTGATATGATCTTTAAACAATATGAACACAAAATGACTCTTGAAAAAAATCAGATCAAATTAATTTAAAGTAGAATTTCAAAAACTCTAGAATTAAAACAAACCTTAATTACCTTAATAATAAATTCACCTGATTCAAATTTAGAATGTCTTCCATATGTTGCTTATATAGATATTTACATAAATGATTTTATAAAGAGAAATGCTTTAACCTTTAGTCAAACAAGTAGTTTTTTGACTATAGGGGAAACTCTCAAACCTTGACACAAGATAGGGACTTCATAAAAATAAGAATGGCATCTCATATTTAGCTTAAAGATAAGATGGTCTTTCTTATCTTTATAAAGTCCCTATCTTGTGTTGAGGTTTGAGAGTTCCCTCTATAGTCAAAAAACTACATTGTTTGGCTATTATACATTTTTAAAGCACCTGTGGAAAAAGTTAAAGCATATCTCTTTATAATTACATACTGCCTGTGCACTCAATAAATAATTAGAACATAATTGGTTTTAGAATAAAGTTGTAGAATTATTTAGATGCAATGGAAAAGCTTTAGTCTTGATGCTATTGAATTTGAAACATTACTTTCTTCATTTCTCAATAATTGTATATAAGATTAATGAAGATTTACAGAGCAGGAAATTATTTTTCTGAATGGTCAAAACTTGGTCTTTCAAATCTGTTGATAAATGGTATAAATACAATTTTAAAACTTAAAAAAAAAATCTCATCACATTTGCAACTGACTTGAATCTGGTAGGACATTAAGTAACACTATCGACTAATTTTGACTAATATCATGTACCATCCACAACAAAATCAAATAATTAAGATACAATTTAGTAGTTGATTGGCCATATAATAAAAGTGTGTATTGTGAATATTTTGATGTATTGTGAATATTTTGATGGAATGGACCATGTATGCTCTAAACCTGAAAGTGCTTTCTGTTTCCAAATATGCTGTATTTTGGTATTAAGAATTTTTTCATGATAATGACAAATTCCTATAATGTGCCAGTGGAATTGTTAATATATATTTTAATCAGGTGAAATCAATTAATTTGTGCCTGAATAGTTTGTCTTACTCCAATACTTTGTTAGTTAAAAAGATAGCATCCCCAAGTGCAGTGATCTTCATAAAAATGCACAAATTTCTAGCTTGTCTAATGTTGATAAAGAATCAACAAGTAAGATAAATATTTATTCTCTAGGCAGTATTTCCTTATCCATTGATCTACCTTCTTGATGATGTTAACAGCAATAAAACAGCATGAGAACTTGTTGCCCTAAGGAAGTTAAAAAATATTTAATTTTATTTAATGAAAATTAGATTGATTTCTGATGGCTCATCAATATTAAACTCTTAGAACAAACTTCATAAACTCATGTTTTGTTTATTGAATCTATTTTCCAACCTTGGTTTTACTGAAAATAAATTTGGTAACTGTACTAATCTAGATATTTGTAACAACGTTCCTAAAATCATTAATGCATCTACCATCTCAATAATAAATCATTGATGGATTTAGTATTACTGATGGACCTGAAAAATCATATTGGACAGTGCACAAATTTTATCTATAGCTTCAACAACATAAATGGCTATGACCAAGGATATTTTAATTTATCATTTAATACTTATAAATCTATCAGTGTATTAGTTATTTTGCTTTCAATCATATTTCCACTTGTCATTGTAACTTATTTTCTTTCAAAGCATTATGTTCTGCATAACTTTATGAATCACCTTACATACAATCTATTTTCTGTATACAAAAAAATGGACAAATTATCACCTTTGATAATCAATACTGTTATATTACCTTGATATCTGGTTTGGTATTCAGACATAAAACTTACTACTATATTATTAATATTATTTAAAGTTTTTCATATGTCAAATCTTTACAATAAATGTAAAAATAAACTAATTTTTATTTTTAAAGCTGTCTGTGATCCTCCTTGTATGAATTATGGTGTTTGCATTAGTCCAGACTTTTGTATTTGCCCACCTGGTTATCCTGGTCCAGGATGCTCACGTAAATAATTTAGTATTTATGAATAATTAAAATAAACCACTAAACATCACATGATCACTATCTCATAATAGCACAATAATTGTTATTAAACAATCCAAAACAAAGCAAAACTCTCCATATAGTAGTGCCATCTAGGTGCAGTGCTCTCAGATCCAGGGCTCCTCACTGATGAAGGCCACAAGCCAGAAACTAGTCTGGGGATATTGGATGAGTAGGCACTAGATAGGGATTTTATGCACAAGCCTTCTGGCATCCATTGATTTCTCTTGTTAGCACAAGATGGCACTACTATATGGAGAGTTTTGCTTTGTTTTGGATTGTTTAATAATTAAAATACTTGTAAGTTTTAGTGTTGTAATAATAAAAACTATTATTTTTTTACAGCTGTATGCAATCCTCCTTGCGCTAATGGTGGTAAATGTTTGAGATGGAATTTTTGCGTATGTCCATTGGGTTTTACAGGACCTGGTTGTTTACAAGGTATTTTCATTAATATATGAAAATTATTATTGAAACAGTTATTTCTCTGTTATTGTGAATGAAAAATATATTTCATTTTATTTTTAAATAATATATCTGTACTATTGTATCTTAAAATCGAAAATTTGAATCTTTTCGTTAATTTTATTCATTACTTTGTTGTAAAAAGTTCATTATTTTGTACTGAAACTTAAATGTATGAATTTATGTTAGGCGGAAATAAATTTGTTAGAGGTTCTTATTGCACAAAGGTCAAATAATCAAATTATAAAACATTTACTTATCATATGGTTAAGTTAATTAATTAATTGAATATATTTGAAGATATCGAATTTCCTTTCGAATAAAAAAAATCAATCTATTAGTTCTGTTTCCATTACTAATACTGAACTATGATTCCTGATCCTATTATGCTATTAGTATTATTACAACTATTATTAAATTTAAAGACTGCAAATCTTTCGCACTTATTATAATACTTATCTGACAGCCAATCAGATGTTATGATAACTGTCTAGATAATGATCAAACCGTAAATACAAGACAGAGAATTTTACAACAAAAGGGTGATCCACTCTTTTCTTTCCTTGTCTTTCTATATATCTAAGCCAGTCTGAAATATCTAGGTTTGAAAGCATGAAGCTTTAAATATCTTCACATTTAACAACTATTATTGTTGCTTTTAATGTTTTTTTCTGTGGCTGCTGCTGCTTTCTAAATTATTGCTTTTGATTTCTGTTATTATTGAATAACAGTTGTACTACTGCTTTTGCTGCTATTGTTCTTGACAATACTTATAAAGCAGCTTTTATAATTATGTCCTATTGCTGTTTCTGCAATTCAGGCTCATATTTGAATTTTTAGATAAACCATATTATGGATATTCTTAAGCAAAATAATTTGTAGTTATAATGAAGGTAAATAAATAATAAAATAGATTATTTCTTGGGAATCATAGGAAGATCAAGCATCAGAATTAGGCATAATTCACTGATCTTTAACTTCTGAACACTTGGAAGTTCATAAGAAGCTCAAACAACAAAAGTGATAGAATCAGAACTGCAATCTATGGATTTTGAGTTTTAAAGCATGTCACTTTACTTTGCACTAAACCAGACAAGCATATGAAATGTAATCTTATGGCATTGTTATTAGTATTGTTTTGGTGAATTATGTACTATTACTCATAATAATATTATTGCATCATATTTCATTTTGTAATTAGTCACTTTATATAGTGTGATATATTTCTTTTAAGAAAGAACCTTAGAACACAGCGGGTAAAATATCCAGCTACTATATTTACAATTGATATTAAAGTCTAGAGCCATTTTTGTGGTGTATTTACCCATGACTCAAATGAGAAAACCATAATTACTTAATTTAAATTAATTTATTAATGAATATCTATTATATGTCATACAAACAAAAGTAGAATATTTACAAACTCTAAATATAATTACATACAGAAATATGATCACAGGTTTTTATCCCCTTTTCAAATATTGTCCGACACTTACTGCCTCTTTTCATGGATGGTCCTTTCTGTGACTATATGAAATATACTACAAGTTCCCCAAAGTTACATATGAAAATGATATGACCTGGATCAACTGAAAAATGATGAAGCATCTTGGGAGTCTTTTTTCAGATGTTTATTCATATATTTGAAGTGGTGTAATAAAATAGTTTTAAAGCATGTCTAATATATATATGAAATTAAAATCTTATTTAAGACCATATTGTGAAATCAGTTGCTGATGTTTTGATGAAATCATATTTATCCTTGTCAAGGCTAAGGTAGTAGTAAAGAATTATTTTGTCACAAGTAATAACAATATTGTGATTTCACATAAAAACATTCATTTATATGTATATATGTATTGTAATGCTAGTGAAAGATATATGTTATACAACCTACATATATTTGTGTTACATGTTTTATAATTAAAAAAAAAAAATTATGATTAAATTTATTTGAAAGAATAGGTAAAGAAATAATTATTTAGGTAGTTTTAAAATGTAGTTTTGTAAAAATAAAAAAGATTGCAGTATTAAGATTGCAGTATATTTTCTTTTAAAAGAGAATAAAGCTTTTATTGAAAATGGATTAGGGAAAAAGATTAGAAATAAAGATTTAAAAACTCATTTTTATAAATTAAAATAAAAAAATGTGAAAACAGAATAAAAATTAATTAATAAAAGCTTTTGAATTCAATTAAGTTTGCAAGATTACTGGTTGATAATAAAATTGAAATTAATAATTGATATAACTATAAACTATGTAAACTATCAATGAGATAGTAGATTAATCTAAGCAAAAGATTAGATAAAACAAATGTGAATTGTAATTAAAAACAGATTTAAGTTATGATCAAAATTAAAAAAATAATAATAAGGAATTAAAACAACAAGAGAGAAAGAGTATAAAAAGCCACAGCTACTATTATTATTCAGTTTGGATCATTTTATTCAGTTTGGACAGAATGCAGATTCAGAGTTTTTCATTGAGAATCCATACAACAATATATCCAAATATTTGGAAAATGTAAATGTAGTAGTAAGCCAGTCAATTACTGCTGCAGTCAACATCAATGCAGAAACTGCAGAACAGTCATGGAAAAGTTCAACAACTTCAGGCCCCAATGTCTTCTGCCAAATCATACTCACATGGAGCTAATGCCCAGAACAAATGCCTAAGCCCTAAAGAAGACCTGGCCACATACTCTCTCTCTCTCCCATTGTTGAGCCAAAGAAATGAAGACAATCCCTGGAACCATTGATGGGATCAAAAGGCCAACCAGTTGGAGAATACCCACAAATGAAAATCTAGATAAAGATACTTTAAATATCTAAATACACACTTGACTTTAAATGAAATGAATTTTAACAAAGGACTATTATAACTATAGCCTAAAGTCATCATTTACATTTTTTTATATAAAAATATATTATGTTATATTATGTTAAGTATATGTGTGTGCATAAATAAATAATAACGTTGCTTAATTATTTGGTCTATTCTCTCTCTCTTGTCACTGCATCACCAGTAAATTAGTATATAAATATCTATGTATATTATGAAAATGCACTGAACCCTTGAGTCAGAGTATGAGCTAGCTTGGGATATTTCAAATGCTGGATTGTGTGCATGTTATTCAAAGCATGCTGACTATATAACATATGGTTGGCTGGCACCTGAGTTTGGTTCTCAAAACAAATAAAATGCTTTGGATGGCAGGATTTTGTTCCAGCAGTTGAGGTGGGCTATGGTCAGCAAATGTGGTCATGGTATGCTTTGTCTAGCTCGATCTGACATAGATATTATTGATGGTTATGCTATCAATGGTATTCTCCTCTCTTCTTGAAGGGCCAGTCTATTCCGGTAATATTAAAGATATAAAATAATAATTGAGAGGTTATGTACTAATGTTTAGATTTTAAATGTGGTTAATATGGAAATTTCTGTGTTAAAGCCGAAAGATAAAATGTTATATGTTTAAAAGAGCTTAAACCTAATTAAAAAAGTAAATTTCGGAGAAACTGGTTCACTATATCAGATAGTTGTCCATTCAAAATAGATGGATTAACAAAAAAAAAAATTACTTCCATTTTACAATACATTGTATTCCATCACATTTAGTTTTTAAATCATATTTTTCCAAAGTAACTAATATTTTAGTATTATTAAAATCAAGGATGTGACCAATTTTTAATAAATGTGATGTAAAAGCTAATGTGAACAACTTTTGATTGAAAGCATTTTTATGCTCCTTAATTCTGATTTTATTCTTTATGAGCAAAACATTGCCTAGTTTATTTGTGGTTTCCAAAAATATAAACAAGAAAAGAGTTCTCTATGGACTATTCACTATCTGATCCCTTCATGAAAAATAATGAAAACCAAGTACACAATGCAGCTAATAAGTGACCTTCCATTTGGTGCACATATTGTACCGGTCTGTTTGCATAATTCATACAACCAGACCTGGAATTCTAGCCTGAGTACCTTGAGTCAGATCATGTACAAGATACATAAGTTAGGGACACTCTAACTCTGCCCTACAGGTTCAAACCTAGTTCTCTTTACTTATGATTAGCAATATTGGTGATACAAGTCATATTTAATTATTTCCAGCCATCAGCTCAGCAGTAAAACAAAAAGACTCTAAATAATAGTTATCGATAATAAATTGTTTATGTCTTCAGAGTACATCTAAACCTAATGTGCATAGATATGTGTGTGGGAAAGCATAATCAATAGTATAGGTAATGATTTCAGAGTAAGATTTTAAATATATTTAATAATACATATATTATGCATTGATAGATATATTTTACATTTAAATATAAATATTAATATTAGCCTCGCATTACAACATTTACATTTTTCATAGTTTTATACGTATATTAAAAACAAGTATATAATATTCTTTAAATACATTTATTGACAGGACGGTCGTATACGTATATTTAAAAAGGTATAATTTTATTCAATATATTTATTAACAGTGCGGTTTTATACATATATTTAAACTTATACACCTTTGTTCAATATATTTATGAATAGTGCGGTTTTATATGTATATTTGAACAGATATGATTTTATTCAATACATTTATGAATAGTACGGTTTCATTCGTATGCCACTAATTCTTTATTATTGCATTAAGGGAGTAAAAGGGGATTACAGTAATTTAATTGAATAATATGCTATTTATTATCAGCCTAATGTTACAAGCAAATAAATGAGTTTTTATAAACAATCATTTAATCTGGGAATGGATTATCAACATTTTATATACGCAATTAATGTATTGCATTAGGAAATTATACATCAATAAAGATTTTATATTTCAGATGGAACGTAAGGGAAGGGTATACTGAGTATTTTAATTATCCAAAATTGGATACTAACACATTAATTTATAGATTTAAATATACAATTCAGCTATAACATTTAAATACGTGGACTTCAGCTCAAATGATCACATTGTCAAACTACGAAATAGTCTAGGCAGGGTTTGATAAAGAAAGAATAAGATAGATTCATGGAGGTGCTAATGTATGGACTGTTTTTATATTAATGAAATTCATTTATGAGATATGATGGTGTGCTTAAGAGAGTAGCGAATGGAAATGTGATTTTTGTTTCGCATTATATGAGACTGACTTGCCACACTCCAAATTTATGGAGATCGGTCACTGGAATGAAGAAATATTCAGTCTGAATGGGATCACACTGATGGTGCAAAAATCCCATTATTAATTAGGCCCAAGGTCCAGGGTCTATTCCCCTATCATGGACTGGAAGTGATGAATAAATGGCTCAGGACTTTGGCCTACATTGGATGAATAACACACAATTAAAAAAATAGACCGACATTAGCAATGCTTGGACAATATATATAACCATTATTTCTGGTGCTTAAAGTTAACCCAAGGTATTAAATATTTCTTTTCTTGACGGTATGATCAAATTGTTTAAGCTGACTTATTTAAAGATAACGAACATTATGATACATATTTTGAAATATAAGATTGATTTCTTGGTGCCGATCTAGTAGTGCTCGATGGCCATTTTGAATTTTAAAACACCCAAAAACACTGCTGGCACATGCAAGCGATAAATGACATCAACCAGAATCACTCAGTTTTCAAAAAAATAAATTGCCTAAGGCACTATGATTAAAAGGGGGGGTAACATGGAAAATAATTAGCCTAATGCACTACCCTTAAAAAAAAGTGCGGGAAAAGCAAAACAAGTGAAAAAAAGAAAGTAACATTAAAAATTAAAAAAAAAAAATCCTTCAAAATAAATCAAAAACGCTAATTTATATAGTGATAATTAAACATAGTAATAGTAAATCTCAAAAATTTAATGTATGTTAAGGCATTTAAAAAAAAAAGGCAATTTATTTTTTTGAAAACAGTGATTCTAGTCGATGTCATTTATCACTTGCATGTGCCAGCAATGTTTTTGGGTGTTTTAAAATTCAAAATGGCTACCGAGCGCATACTATATTGGCACCGCTCTTTAGTAGTTTTCTTTTCTTTTACTAAATTTAAAATATAGAACTCAATTTCCCCCCACCCTATGCCATCTAACTTTAATTTTAACATTATTTTAGGATCGGATACAAAGTGATAAACAAAATTTTAATAGCATTCATTTAATGATTTACCTGGCTGAGAATATTTAGGTGATTTTTAAACATAAAATGACATATGAAACACATGTATATAATCTTTACTTTTTAATTTCCCCAAATCTGCGATCTTAAATCTTTGTTTTTTTTTTATTAATTTGTGAAATGTTTTCCCTCTCCACGAAACTGCAATAATAATATATTAAGAAAAATAACATTTTAAAACTTTCTAATCCTGTAAATTTACAACTTTATAATAAACAACTTAATTAATTAAATGGCGCTCCTTTTTTTTTTAAAATAACAGGAGACTTAACTAAATTTAAATACATTTGCAGAGTTGGAGAATAAATTAATGGCATATTACTTGAATGAAACAAAAAGAAATATATATATATTATAATTATATAGAAAATCAAGGCCGTACCATTTTAAAGT
The DNA here is from genome assembly GCA_028023455.1 of Epiperipatus broadwayi. Taxonomy (NCBI): domain Eukaryota; kingdom Metazoa; phylum Onychophora; class Udeonychophora; order Euonychophora; family Peripatidae; genus Epiperipatus; species Epiperipatus broadwayi. The sequence goes on from JAQFVV010012421.1 coordinate 1,335,594, forward strand.
AAGAATTTTATGAGGTTAATAGAGAATTATATGATTAGTTTTATAAAGAATCATGGAAAATGGATTAAAGATTACTACATAGTTAGGTTTCTTTTATAAGAATGTTAGTTTACATTAAATTTTAGTTACAATTAATATACATAAGATATAGATAATAAATGTGAGGCAGCACTATTACCTTTGTAATACTTTTTTGAGTCCATGCTGGTGTAACAGTTCATTATTTTGACATGGTCAGAAATTAGTGGCAGTTAGCATACTTTTCCAGATCAGGTTCAGGGCACAGTTAAATAGTTCAAGGTTAGGTTTCATTTAAGCTCGAGAAGCATTTCCATAGAGAGTGGCTCCAGAACAGCCAAAGGAAAGGCGTGATGGTTTACTCCTCAGTCATGTTTATGGTAATGGGCAGCATGACATCAAACAAACTCTTTCTTAAAAAAAAGAACTTGAAAAGCCAAAAGAATCCATCAATCCAATTTTTGCACTATTTATATGATCGCTTGGAATGTTGCAATGCCCTTCAAACTTGTGGGCTGAAGTGATATGTAATTTTGGTATAAAAGCTAATCTTCTATAGCAAGCCCACCTTTGTTTCATAAGAAATTTAAGATAATGCAATCCGTCTGAAAAATTCTTGAACTATTGTTTAACATTCTATTTTAATATTTATAAAGATCTCTTAGCTAGATTAATTAAATGTTATTCATAGCACTTTTAATTTATTTGGATTACACTAATTAATCCCCCCCCCCTTTTCATTGTTTTAAATTTTATAACAATGTTTCTAGAAACTTCCAATCCAATTGCATTATCTTGTGCTGCCATGATTAATATATATATAATTTTACATATTTCCCAATTAATTTATATAACATTATTAGTACATTAAAAGTGTGTGTATATTGTAACTAAATCTATCTCTTATTGCGTGTCCACGACTTTATTGATTCACTTTATTTCCCAAATTATTAATTTATTTCTTTTAAAATGGGATTAATATTGAAGTAAAAAAAAATTATAGGTAAAATAGCGAGTATGTGTACAAGCACAGAGAGATAGACTTTGAACTCGGTTAGATGATACGATTATTGATACTCATGAAGTGTAATCTGAGCTTCAAATTATATGCTTCAAAATGTGGGTGATACATTCATTATATAGACTTATGGTACTGAAACCTTGAATTCTTGTCTTGTTTTTCTTAATGGATGACATCCTAATATTAAGTTTACCATGGAAATTGAAAATAACGAAACATTTTATTTACTAGATGTTTTAATTGCTAAAAACCTGATGGTTCAATGCCAGTGTATATATATATATTTATAGAAAATCTACCCATACAAATAGATGTCTCAATTTTAATTCTTATCATTATTTTGCTCATATACTTTTTGTAGCAAAAAAATCTTTTGATGGAGCATATAATTTGTCTGATAAAAATCATCTTGCTCAAGAAATAGTACTAACTAAAAATATTCTTCTCTCTAATAGTTATAATAAATACATTATATATAAACCATTACATAGTATTGATATCAAGAAGAGGAAATATGGTGAAATTGAGAATTATTCAACTAGTTATAGAGTTATTTTTCCTTGCCTTAAAGGAATCTTTGATAAGATTAGTAGACAATTATCTAATTTCAACATTAAGACTATCTTTTCTATTAGTGAAAAACTTGATAATTTTTTCCTTAAGCTTAAACACAGATTACTTTTAGAACACCAAGGTTGCCCTCAAATTCCATGCTTATAATGCAAAAAAAATCTATGTTGGTCAATCAATTAGACTTATTAGTGGCAGAGCTAGGTAGTATAAAAATGCCTTCAATTAAAGGTTGATTACATATTAAATTTTTTAGAAATTGCTCATATCCTGATTTTGATCATACTAAAATATTTTTGATTTAAAAACTAGGAGAAAGTATACTGAAATTTTAAAAAGATCAAACAGTTTAAATAAATCTGATGAAATACAATATATTCCAATCTTATGGAAGTTAATTATTTTATCTCTTTTTTTTTAAAAAAAAAATAATTTTAATACATCAATTGATTGTAAATCAAAAGAAAGTAAAATAATTTTTGCTAATTCACCTTCTATTTTGAATGTATGAATGAACATTTTTTTAATTCACTCACAATCATAATCTCATTATTATTTGAAACAAAACAGCTTTTCGTTATAGTCTTAGTCTTGATAAGAATGAATGTGATTTCATTGAAAAGTCAGTAATTTTAACAAAAAACTAATACATGATATGACCCAAAAAAGAAGACTTTAATTTCATCTTATAAGTGTGAAAATCTTCATTATAATATATATATAAACAAGCTTACTATTTTTTAATGATAAATGCTATAAGAGAAAGCATTCAAATCTTTATCTGTGATTGTCTCCATCCCCAGACTGGTTTCGAGCTATGGCTCTCTTCAGTGAGGAACTAGGACATCAGATTCAAAAATACCAACTCTAACCAAGCATTTATCTAATACTTAACTATTAGAAGATCTGAAACTTTCAGATGTCTAATGTCTTCAAATTCAGCTCTCCAACTGAAATAGCTATATGGGCCTGAATTAAATTTCAGATACTCCATACATTAATAGCAATAGCAATTTAATATAGCCAAAGCTTCATTAACCAAAATTATAATAATAATAAAACCAAGTGATAAATCAGTGATTTATTGTATATTGAAGCTTTGGCTATATTAAATTGCTAAGGTTATTAATAAATTGAACCGGGTGGGGTAGTAGATCGAATTAGAAAACAATATATATGAGAGAAAGAAAAGTAATTTTTTACTCTTTAATAAAAATAACTGTGATAAACAAACCGTAAAACAAATTGTTTACTTCTTTTATAGAAAAAATATGGCATTATTATAACATTATTTATTATAAATTCGATCTACTCCAACTGCAATTTAATTATTGCACAACATCATCCCTTACACAGAAAACATAATACCCAGAGGGTACCTATGGCCCGGACAAAGCTATATAAGATATAATAACTGCAACCCATTTGCAGGCCATAGATCTTCTTGACTGTTGGATTTAACACCTGTCATTCAGAGCATTTTTTTGTTTCAAAGTAAACTTCAGGCACTAGTTAATTACAACAAGCAACGAACATACTCTGAATGACAGCAAACTAATTCAGCACCTAAGAAATCCCAACTCAATCAAAAAAATAATATAATAAATTTCTGCTTTAACTTCTCTGCTAAATTGTTTTTTTTTTTTAGTAATATAATTAAAAGAATTGACTTATGTGATTGACAGACAAATAACTTATTTTAAATAAAATGTTTAATATTATTTATAAACTATTTTAATTAATATAAACCATGATTTTATAAATATAATAACCACACACAATAGTAATATTGTTGTGTTTGGTCTGGATTACAGACCCAACCAACAGTAAATAATGTAAAATAATACTGAAACAAGTATTACAAATAAAAATATATTTATTATGTACAAATATATACAATATATACAAATGAATATTTACAAGTTGAATCTTGGAGTTTAATGTAACTCTGTGCTCTGCCTGCTGCTTCCAGCCACACCTGATGGCTTGCCTCATGGGTAGTGTCTATGACTCTTCCAGCTGTACAAGACAGCTTGCCTCGAGCTGAGAGTGATCTTAGCAGTGTCTAGTCTCTGTGGGACTTGCCTAGCTGCGCAGATCTAAATAGCATAGTGCTATTAATGGGAATACTTGCTGCTGTTTAGGTTGGCAGAGTTTTCCTGGGAGAATGCAAAGAGTCTGTTCAGGTTAGACATGCTCTTCCTTGATCCTCACAAAAGGCTGACTATTTATACCCAGATCCCTGACCTTATTGAAAACCTCGAATTTAGCAAGCATCATTGTTTATTGGCCTGTAATAATCATTGGCTATGTTGTTATCTATACATCAGCCTATTGGCCTGTGGCAAACAATGCTTAATCCGATCAGATGAGGCATCTTGAATAGTCTACTTCTGAGAGAAAGGAGGACTATAACAAATATAATATAAACATGAAGCATTAAAATAAATACAAAGCATTAGAACATGCACATATATTTTATCATAAGCTATTTGAATGTTTATGAAAGTTCTACCAACATCTGTTTATTACACTAAACCAGTATATAAATAGTTCATTTTATGCTGGATCTGGAATACTCAAAGATTGCAATGGCTACTTTAATTAATATCAGAAAGTGGAATAACAAAATGTTATTGCCTATAGGATTTTTAAATGTGATGGCTTCTCGATCTTTACTGCTGTGTGTGTTTTACCAACCAGTTGGATTTTAGGCTTCTCTTGCATTCCTGATGATTACTATTCTGTGCTACTTCTATTTCAGATAGTTAGACATTCCTGGAGGCTTCAAATTATTAGACAGGCATTGCTTCTATCGGGCAGACTGCTGATGTTCTGTCGGACCTGGAATCTGTCTGTATGCTCTGACTTTCGGCTTAACAATGCAATGTCTTTAAAAAAACTACATCTAACAGATGACTGGATCTAAATACGTGAAAAGTCTGCCTGATAAAATTTTCAGCGTTATTTATATGATGATCTTGTTGTTATCCTTTTTAATTAGTTTTTGAATTCATCCATTGCTTTGATTAAATTCTTAAGATGTATTTAATTAATTCTGTTGTTTATGGATTTTAATTAGTAGCCATTGCTAATCCATTCTTATGTAGCTTATCAGTATATGCAATCTTTGAGTTTTTAAAATTCAATTATAAACTTTCATTTGTTTTAATATTTTTATATTTAATTTTTATATTTAATTTTATTTTAACATGCACACATTTTATTATTTTCTTTATATTTAAAATCCTCATTATTTACGCACACATATATCTATTTTATTTTAAATAAATAAAAAGAGAGATTTTTTTTTTAATTTTTAAGATTTCTTTTTTTTTTTTTTAATACTTTTAAATTTTTTCAGTTACATCCCCCCTCAAGCTAATTGCAAATAAACTTTTTAACTTTCTAAATACACTTTTCTTAACATATTCGAAGCCTAATTTTGCTAAGTCAAGTTTTCTCCCCCCTTATGAGGACTCAGCATTATGCCTTAGCAAACTGTTTTGTTTGTAAAAAATCTCTTCAACATTAAACTTCTTTTTATTAAATTTTTAACTACTTCTTTAAATGAGATGTTTTTAATTCAATCATTTACTAACTTATTCTGCAGTGATTTTATTATTCATTATCAATTTTAAAACTTTTTGCATTATCTATGAAAATTTTTATTTTTAATAATTGTAAACAACAATTTTACTTGAAGTGCTATTCATTAGCAGTACAATATGGAGTATCTGAATTTAGTTCAGGCCCATATAGCTATTTCAGTTGGAGAGCTGAATTTGAACACATCAGATGTCTGAAAGTTTTAAATTATCTTCTTAATAGTTAAGTATTAGAAAAAAGCTTGGTTAGAGTTGGTATTTTTGAATCTGATGTCTTAGCTCCTCACTGAAGAGTCATAGCTTGAAACCGGTCTGGGGAAGGAGACAATCATAGATAAAGATTTGAATGCTTTCTCTTATAGCATTTATCATTAATAATAATAATAATAATAATAAAAATAAAATAAGCTTGTTTAGAAATATTTGTTTTTTATTATATATACATAAGACTAGCATTTTTATTTGAATAAAGATTTAAAAAATATAATTTCTAAATTGGTAAATAAGATTTTTTTAAAAAACAAAATACTATTTGATTATCCATGTAATATAAAAAAAATTTTCAGCTTTGTTTTGCTATTGAGTTGAAATTATGTTTCAATCTTTCCAAAAAATCATATAATTAAATAAGTATATTTTTTATGTTATTAAATAATTAAGCTGTTAAATAAAATAAAGTTATAGAAATGTGATGGATTTTTGACATGGGATTCCTTAATTTATGAGCCACATAGGTGCAAACCTTATCAAAATTCCTTGAATATGACAGTAATTGCAAGTAAGGATAATATGAATGAAGTTATTACATTTTGGGCATATTATGCAAATTGAAACATATTTATAATGTTTAGAAAAGTCCATAAAAAAGAAATGGTAAATGTAAAAGGTAAACAGACATTGTAGTAGGAGTTACAGCAATGTATTTTAAAGAAGGTGCAAAATTTTAATTTATATGATAAAATAACAAGATCTTTTGTTCATAGACTTACAAGGTGACAGAAATAATTTGCTAATAAGTAATGATGAATGGAAAAAGATAATAGATAAGTTTATGAACACTTAAAAGATGTCATTGTTTTTTTAGAATTCAAGAAGGAGTTTTAAATATCAGTGAAAGAAAGCAAAAACTAAATAAGGATTTAAATTTTAGATTTAGTTTCAGTGTAGATAGTAAAGAATGGGACGAATGAAAGAGGATCAGAATAAATTATATGGAGAGTGGAAGAAGTTAAAGATAAAGAATTGATAGAAGTGGAGATTTATGGTTTTTTGTTTAAGTCTTTAAACAAAATTGAAGAATATGAAGATAGGATTATGGAGTTATCAAAACAGTTTTTATGAAAACAGAATAGGAGAAAATGAAATGGCTGAGGATTGGAAAAATAATTAGATAATAAGGAGCAACAAGTAGATGAATTTATTGAGATATATAGTGATTTTGGAAGAAGGGCATATTTAACTTGGCTAATAGGGTTCTGGACAAGTACATATACATAAAAACATTTGACTTTATTTAAAAAGAAGCCATTTTATATCACATCACGTAATGAAACAAATCATTATTTTAATTATACTCATTTGATTTTCATGGTAATTTTTCAATAAAATATAATGCTAAAATTAAATAAAAGCATATAAAGTTATTTTAATTTTTACTTATTAACATTTAGAAAGAGGAAAAAAATCATATTTCAATCAAAATGATTAATTAAGTACTAAAGTTTTAAAAAAGGAGAAAAAAATGTTTGATTATTTTAATAATGTAAATTCTTTTTATGTAGCCATTTGCCTACCTCCATGTATGAATGAAGGACGATGCATAGGTCCAAATAAATGCCAGTGTTCTGAGAATTATGAAGGAAACCAGTGTGAAAAAGGTAAATCATCAAAAAAATACATAAAACTTTAAACAATACTTGTTTTACATTATTATCTATGAAAGTTTGCATTTGTGAATTGTCCAAAACTATGTTATTATTTAAATTAATATGTTTTAATTTTATAGTTAAATATGTTATAATAATATGTATGTAATGTCAGAACTAAGTTTTTCTGGGAAATACCAATAGTTATTAAGCTATCTCCATCCTACTCAATTCATGCTGAAATGTCACCACTATGGTAATGAGATGAAATCATAGACATGGGAAAAACTGAAAATGCAATTAGACAGATAATTAAATATTTTTTATAATATAAATAAGAACAATTGAACTCAAAAATACATTGTCATACATTAATTATGTTCTAATAAGATCTAAAATGCCAATTTGCCTGAACACCAACTTACATAATATATGTTTAATTACATATTTCTACATACATAATTCATTTAACAATAATGTGCTTACCTGAATACACACATACATAAATGTAAAAATCATATTGATTTTATAACAAATTTTATAGTTTTATTAAACATGTTATTAATAATACTTGTCTAAATTGAACCAAATAATGTCAATTTTTTTTTTAATTATTTGAAAATTAATGTCTGTGTCATTTCATTGTAAAGATAAAGAATGAACAGCTTTCATGCACTGTTTTATCTGCATTATCTAACATTTATTGATTGTTTATGCATTCATGGATGACTAACATAAAAAGAATATTACTATGACCAGTGGATATTAAGTATACAGTGAAGGATCATTGTATTCATTTATATTGGTATATATTGCTTTACTTCATAAAGTAGATTTATATTTATTTAAGCACCTCAACAAATACCTGTAGCAAATAAATCATAAAAAAATTATGCACCAAGAAATTAATTATGTGAGAGAAACAAACTTTTCATCAAAATTTCTCATATAGTTCAAAGTTCTATACTAAGATTCATAATTCTTATTATTCTGTTTTTTACTTAACATAGATATAACATATATGTGGATTATTATACTAAATACTAGCATGCAACTTAATGTTTTGTTTTAATTACAATAAATACATTATTTTACCATTTATTCCAAGTACAAATTGGAAAAATTAACATGATAGATCTATTTATATACTGGACTATTAAGTATTGGATGTCTTTAGAAAAAATTAACTTTATCAAAATTTTCCAATTGCATTCAACAATTAGTAATAGCACACAGGTTAGTATATGCACAACATTTCAAGTGATATTATTCTCCTCTTTTTTCAGTTGTTTCTGGCCTGATCAGTCACAGTTCTGGGATAGGAATCAAATCCAGACCTATTCAATAATCTAAGGATTCAGATTTGTTTCGCATGCTAGAACTGCCACTGGTCATGCCAGCAACACCTGAAGATGAGAAGAGAATAATATCACAAATTTAATATTTTTGAGAATCTAGGGGTCCAGATTTGGTTCCTATACTGGAACTGTCACTGTCAGGCCAGAAACACTTGAAAAAGAGAGGAGAGTAATACCATCTGCAATGTTTACATATACTAACCTGTGTTCTATTACTAACAGATGCATGTGATTGGAAAATGTAAATAAAGTTACATTTTTCTAAAGACATTCAATACTTAATATTAGATGGTGGTAAAAATACCATCATTACAAGCCTTCAGGGAAACATTAACTTGATAAGTGTTTACAAAATATTTTAGAAGACAAAATTTTAGAAAAAGATTGAGAGGCAGACCAAGAATATCCTATCTTAAAAATATAATCAGGGAAATTGAATGTTTTACCTATGCAAATATGAAACAAATTGCTAAAGATAACAATGTGGTTGAAATCACAAGGCATTGCCTTTAAAACTGATGATGATGATGGTGATGATGAATTGCAAATACTACCAAATCATCATTTAATATATTGTCTGTTAAATTCTCTATTTAAAGGCAGATTGAAAAAATTCAGCAAGTAGAGTACTACAACCACTATCTTAACACTTGCCAATTTCATTTCTCTAATTGTCAATATTAGTGATATAATAATACATTTAATAATCTTTTTTCATATCTAATATTGTGAAATAATTAATCTTTTTTATGGCCAGCCAGATGTGTACCACCATGTGCAAATGGAGGAATATGCAATGATGTTAACATGTGTATTTGCAAGATTGGTTTTTCTGGTTCAAGATGCCAAACAGGTAAATTCTATAAAGGAATTTTTATATTAGATATAAATGAAGGTATAATTTTTCTAACCCATTTTTAATTTTCTTTTTTACTTGTTTTGCAATTGAAAGTAGAAATTAGTTTATAATAATCAGAAAATAATAAATTCTTTACAAGAGCTAGCCTTTTTCAGTACCTGATTTGGTGCCCTTTTCAAATGCTAATGTTAATAATCTATTACGTTAATGTAATAGATTATTAATATTTGAAAAAGGCACCAAATCAGGTGCTGATAAAGGCTTTTAATGTATAAAAAATTTTGATATTTATATAGCTCTTGCAAAAAAAATATTATTTTATGGAAGAACAGCATAAAGATATTTATTCTTTTCCAATTTTGAAATTAGTTTATTGTTAGTTTACATTGTAAATTTTATAATTTATTAAAATGTTACAATAGATTGTATTTCTAACATCATCAATAAGTTTAGAAGTACAAGATCTATATAAGTTCTAATATAAATAGCAATAATATTTAATTCTCTTTTAAGCACTTAACACAGTCAATATCTTTATTAAATTCTTCATTCCAGCTGAGTTTTTATTACATAATAATGTTTTTTAAAGCTTTATTTTCTGCTCAACCATGCATCTATATTCAAAGTTAAGCAGAAAAAAAAAAATTCTGAGGATACTATTATATAATTAAAACTTTTAACTGGTTTGAAGAATTTAATAAAGCTAATGCGTTGTACTGAGTTTGCAATACTGTATATATATTCAATATTATTTATATCTAAAAGATTTTCTGAATGATGGATGTCTGAGATTGCTATTATTTATTATGATTTTTTCCATTATCAATATTTTAAATATATTATGGCTAAATATATACATGTAGACAAATGTAGATAATAAAACCACCCAAATATCATATGATCATCATTTCTTATGCTTACACAAGCTGTTAACAACAGTATGTGATGTGTGTGCTCCTTTATTCAAGTCAGGAATCTCTCAATCACTATGCCCAGAGAAATCTGTTAGCTACCTTTCCCCCTAAGGTTTTCCCATACTCTTTATCCTGTTCTATCTCATTTACACAACATCATCTTTATCTACTCTATGCCTTATATGTAGATTCCCCTTATCTTTTTCCAAACCCAGCATAAAAACCAAGAACTCACTTCCTGTCATTTTGTTTATATTTATTTTCTCACAACTTCATTATTTGTACCCTTTCTGCTTGTAAGCATTTACATTCAATTAGCAGATGCCTAATATTTTCCATACCTTTCTTACATAACTTGCAGACTAAATCACTCACATTTTTCAGTTGATAGGTATATTCTCTTGTTGCTAATGATCCTATTCAAGCTTTAAACAGTAAACTACTTTCCTCACTATTATCATAATTTAACTCATACATAATATTCTGTTTACTTCTATATATATTTAAACTCTTTTTACTCTCCATGCTAGTTCTACATTTCTCTAACTCCCTATTTTTGATTAATACATCTATTCTTCTATCCCATTCTTTGCCACTATAATACTCAACAAGTCTCTTAACAATATCATCCTATCTTTTGTACAAGTTTACTGACATAAAGTCTTTATCCAAATCTTCTGCATACCATACTACCTTTCTTACCCATCTTGTTGCCTGTCCTCTAATCGTAATCTAATTAAATACTATTTTGGCTATTCTCTTACTATTCATAAATTGGAATCTAATGAACAATTTCATTTTGCTTTTGTATCTCTCATATAAAAATATACCCATCCCATTTCTCCTTAAATTGCCTCCTTTGCCACTGCATCTAATGCATGCTTTCCTAACTTCTCTTTGTACTTTTTCTAAGTGCTATATATCCATATATTAAAAAAAATCTAATAAAACGCGTATTTTTATTGAAACAGAAAAAGATGTGAAAATGTTAAAGTTTAAATTAAGTATGTGCGTGTATAAAAGCAACAGACATATACAAATGCTATGAACTAATTAGGCGAAATTAATTTAAAGATCAGTAACTCTGATTAAATATCAAATAGCCTTATAGCAAATTTAATTAAATGTCATTGTAAAATACGGATTGGATTCCTATTAAGAATTATCTGGGGAAAAAAAAATTTAATTAATTAAATATAAAAGAACTTGTATATATATTTATTAAACAAAAATGCAGGTTGGAATGTAATAACATTGGTACTACCACATGGTAACATGGAACTCCAACCAATTAAATTATTAATTAAAAAAACTGAGAGCCGTGATCTCCGCCAGAAAAGGAAGATAAGGATTAGCTAGTTGAAGCCCTTGAAAAACAGACGTGTTTCTTCCTCTGGCAATTACTGTCAGCCTCGCCAATCTAGCCTCCCCTAAACCTATTCTCTGGACTTTTAATTAATATTCCTGGACCACAATATCATGTCACAGGACCCTTATAAAGCAACTGCCTTCAACCCATTGTAAAATATATATGTATAATTTCATACGTTGAAGAGAGAAGAAAATTTCTAATAAACTTTAAATATTATGGAGTATCAATAATTTAAATTGCTATGCCGCCTGTGATTATATTAATGCAATTTTTTTAAAAAATTGCAATCCAACTGTGCTGTAACTTGGTCACTGCCAGACATAGCAATGGGTGCAGTCATTGTGAATGAATCCCGATAGGCAAAATCCCATCAGATTACATAACGGGCAGAAGAAAACTACTAGTTTAATTAACCGTATAAGCGAACTATTCATTTCTCTTAAACAAGAGAAAATTAAAGTGATTAATATTATATACTGTAATGCAGCCAGAAATATTGGAATTTGACATTGCATAGGCAAGTGAATGACCCCTCTTTGTCCAACAAATTGAGAAACCCCTGGTCATAATACAATAAAAAATGAGAAAATTGAAACTGCAATGTTATTGTGCTACATGGGGAAAAGCATTATTCAGATTATTAACAGACTGGTTGAACCTAAAACCCTGGAAGAATTAATGTTTTAGCAGCTCAAAGAGAAATTAGCAGAGTACTTCAACCCTCATGAGTCTAGACACATCTCCAGACTCTATTTGAGGAACCGTGATCAAGGAAAGAATGAACATACTCAAGAATATGATATGGCTCTGTGAGAATTGGCCAAGAACTGTGTCTACGAATCATACCTGGAGGAAGCACTCCTTGAAGAATTTTTATGTGGCATGACCAGTGACACCTTGAGACAGCAGTTATTGGCAGACAGTGCCATCAATTACAAGGAAGCTATCAAGCGTGGGATAGCCCATGAGCTCGTGGCTATGCAAGCAAAAGAATTAGCAGCCATCAAATTAGCGGACAGTGATCTCTATAAAAATTCTTTCTCTTCTCTTTTTCCAGCATTTATCATCATTACTTTTGATTTTTCTTCACTAAATTTAATCCTCATCTCTTTACCCACTCTTGCACAAGTCTTCAGCATAACTTCCATCACAAACTCTCTGTACAGTAGTACCCCTCAGTGCAAGATTTAGTAATCAATGGATGCATTCATTGATTACTAAGACTTGCACTGGGTGTCACTACTGTATGGATATGAGTAGGAATTTAGGTAAACAGTTATATATGAGTTTTATAGATATAGAGAAAGCATATGATAGAGTAGATAGAAATAGATTATGGATAAGTTTAGCAAATTTGGGAATAGATGAAGCTTTAATAGATATTATTAAGAAATTATATGAAAATAATTATTATATATTGAACCGTGTTCGAATGTGTGCATTCGAAACACCAGTCTCTTAGGCAGAGAAGAACATACTCGGAGAGTATGTATGCTCAAACGATAGCTATAAAGTATATAACTAATGTTACATTTCCAGGACATAGCTTCTTCTCGGCTGTTGAGTTGAACACCATATCCAAAGCACTTTTTTGTTTGTGTATAACCACGGGCGCCAGCTGCTTATTCTAAAAGAATACTAAAAGAATAGACAACGCACTTTGAACAGTGGCCACTAACTCAACGCCTAAATCCATGACTAGCTCAGCTATTTGCAATCACTAATAGATTATACTTAATTAGTGATTAAAAGAATTGATAAAATAATTTGTTAAAAGAATTGATAAAAAGAATTGACCAACAAATAAAGTTTAATTTTAAAGATAATTTATTAACTAACATTTATTTACTAAATTTAAACATTTTATACTTCTAATAAAACACACGCATATTTTAAATTAACATTCTAAATAGTTTAAATATTCTTGAATATTTTCTTAACAGAACACTGGGAATTTATCTACTTTGACTAATAATATTGATATAAGGATCACGCACATATTAACTCATGCACACACATAATAATAATAAAGTATTACATAGCATTTGAAATTTAATCACACATATCAATAGTTCATTTATGTATGATATAGAGTTCATATAATTAGACTCTTGAAAGATTCGTACAAATTAATGCAATGCAATGGCTATTACAGTATAAATGAAATAAGCAAATGTTTTACCTAGGCTTTTGAATGTTGACATAGAATTTTGTTCTTTGGAGGCTGCTTTCGGTGAAAATGTTTCCATTATGAATGCTTACCAGCCGGCTGGGACGTTTCCTTGCTGAGTTTCCTGATTTTCACGATTATTACTATCGGAGACAATTAGATACTGACGGAGATTTTCTAAGATGTTAAGCTGACATTATTTCACGGGCAGATCTGCTGTTTTCTAGGACATCGGGCTGGAGATAAACGTGCGTTCCTAAGATCTTCTCAACACAGCATTTTGTTTGTTAACTACTCAATTAATTTCTGAACTGCACTCACTCAATAAATTTGTGAACTGAGACTGTCCGATAAAAAAAAGTCTATTTATATCTGCGATGTGTTGTCTTCGTAATATCTCCTGCAAAGATCTGTTGTCAAATTCCAGTGATAATCATTTGATAAACGTGTTTTGAAAGATTGCTTAATTAGTAATAGCCATGCAAAAATGTTGTTTGATATTAATTAATAACCATTGCCGTGTTTTTTAATGATAATCTTCTTTAACTTTCATTTATTTAAAATAACATTTATTCTATTGTTGACAATCGCAGATATATATGCACATATATTAGTTTTAACATTATTTTTTCTTTAATTACACTTGAATGAAAAGAGATTTGTATGTTTTAACCTTTTAAATTATATTTTTACGAATACTAATAAAAACTCTTTACTTCCTTTTATAACCCTTAGTTTAATTTTTCAAACCAAGACTCCTCTCCCCCCTTTTGATTAATTAATTGTAGCTTTTTATTTCAAAACTAACACTAGAAAACTATTTGATTTTTATCTTTTTCAAAAACAAACTGAATAAACTCTTCAATATTTAATTTTATGTTTTTCTTTAACGAAAGATTATTTTAATAATATAATTTTCGATAAAATTATATGTGCCTATATCAATATAGGTACAATATATATATATATATATCAATTAGAGAATATAGAATCAGTTAAAGTTAAAAATGGGGCAGGGCTAAGGCAGGGATGCTCTATGTCACCTATTTTGTTTGTGTTGTATTTGAGTGAAATGGAAAGAGCAATAGAAAGATTAGGAAGAGGGATAGAGATACCGTTAATAGGTAGTAAGGGAGTATATATTTTGTCAGGTCTTTTTTTTTGCAGATGATATATTTTTGTGTGCAGAAAGAAGAGAAGATATGGAAGTTATGCTGAGGACATGTGCAAGGGTTGGTAAAGAGATGGGGATTAAATTTAGTGAAGAAAAATCAAATATAATGATGGTTAATACTGGGGAAAGAGAAGATGTAGAATTTTTATTGGGAGATATTAAGTTAAGTGTGGTGAATAGATATAGTTATTTGGGAATTATTTTAAGTAATCAGAAAAATTATTTGGATGAATGGGAGAAAAAATTGATAAATGAAGCAAAGAAAAGAAAGGGATTGATAAAGAAATTAACAGTGTTTTCATATAATAAATATGATGTAGCTAGAATTATATGGAAAGGAGTTGCAGTAGCAGGGTTAACATATGGTAATGATGCATTATATGTTAGTAAAGAGGTATTAAATTACTTAGAAAAAGTTCAAAGGGAAGTAGGAAGACATGCATTGGATGCAGATGTATGGACAGCAAAAGAGGCAATTCAAGGAGAAATGGGATGGTCAAGTTTTCATATGAGAGATGCAAAAAGTAAAATGAAAATGTTTGGTAGATTGCAGTTTATGGATAATAAAAAAATAGCTAAAATAGTATTTAATTGGGTTATGAGTAAAGGGCAGGTAACAAGATGGGTGAGAAAGGTAATGCAGTATGCAAAAGATTTGGATAAAGAATTTATATCAGTATATTTGTACAAAAGATGGGATGATTGTGTTAAGAGGATTGTTGAGTGTTGTAGTAGTAAGGAATGGGATAAAAGAATAGATTTATTAATAAAGAATAGGGAGTTAGAGAGATGGAGAAATAGTATGGAGAGTAAAAAGAGTTTAAATATATATAGAAATAAACAGAATATTAGGTGTGAGTTAATATATGATAATAGTAAGGAAAGTAGTTTATTATTTAAGGCTCGAATGGGATCTTTAGCTACAAGAGAATATACATGTAAATGGAAAAAAATGGGTGATTTATTTTGTAAATTATGTAAGGAAGGAATAGAAAATATTAGGCATTTGTTAATTGAATGTAAATGCTTGAAAACAGAAAGGGTACATATAATGAAGTTATGGAAGAATAAATATGAAAAAAGTGATTATACAGAAAGTGAATTATTGGTTTTTATGCTGGGTTTGGGAAAAGATAAAGGGGATTTAGATATAAAGGTTATAGAGTTGACAAAGATTATGTTGTGGAAATGGGATGGAGCAGAATATGGGAAAATTTAGAGTGGGGAATGGAAAATAAAGTGGCTAACAGGTTTATCTGGGCATAATTGCTCGAGATATTCTTGACTTCGTTTAAGGAGAAGCTACAATACATCACATCACATTACTGTTAAATGTAAGTAATATGAATAATCATAGCAATTTTATCTAGAAATACTGTAATTGTATAAAATATTACCAAACATCAGTGCAAATTTTTTAAATAATAAACACTTTTGCAATTTCTTTAAGGAAATCAAGCTTTCTTCATTTTCTAAAACTGTTCCTAATTTCTGATAATCATCAATCTATTGGAAGTAAGATATTCTCAAAATTGTTTTTTCTGTAGTAAAAGTAGTTGTATTCTATGGTAATTACTATAGATTTTATTTTTATATATATAGATTAGAACAAATTTCTTTAGTTATTCCATCTAATCTGCTTTTTTGTTAATTAAGAATTTAAGAAATTCTCTTAATTTCATTAAACTGTATAGTTTTTATTCAAACCTAAATAAGTAGATCATATGGATATATCATTAAAACCATAATCTGAATTCTTGTACTATAATCTCTACACTTGTTTGAAAATATTTCATTATCATACAAAATTATCATTGATTATTTAAATAAGATTATATATTATTTTCAAGATACTTTCAAAATATCAAAAAAAGATTAGCAAGTAACTGCTTTGGTTTGCAGTTTTATTATTTATCATTTTGAAATGCTATTGTCAGCAATTGTATAAACTATTGACTGTTAATGTCAGAGTGAGTATTAATCGTAACTTTCCAACATTTGCAGCTTTTTAAATGTGTGTATTGTGTAATTAATTTATCGTTACATTTTCAGTTACAAAAAAAAAAAAAGATAACTATATTCAAAAATGTGTGTACATATATAATTTATTTTCTATTACAGCTATTGTTTTATCCTGTATACCTCCATGCTTACATGGGGGAATCTGTGTTGGTTTAAACACATGTCAATGCCCTCCAGGTTTAAGTGGAAAATATTGTGAACATAGTAAGTATTTTTAAAATAACATTGATTGACAAATAAAAAAAAATTTTTTTTTTTTTTAATAATACTGTATATATTTAAATTAATATTTTTTTTCGAAATAAATTCATTGTTTAATAATAAGTATCAAATATATGAATATTATTTGTATTACATCGTCACTCAGAAATATGAATAACCCTTAGTAATAAATGAGATGGTTTCAGTCCTCATGTTGCTATATTGTTTATGGCTTGCCATTTTCTTAATTACGGTAACTTCATCTTAAGATTTGATGTTGAATCTCCAGATTTTTATATATCATCTTGATTTCCAGGGTTAGCAGTAATTTCTCTGGTATTACTAAATATACAAAATTTGCATATTATATATCTTCTTTTTTTCTTTTTTTGTAAAATATGTATCTTAATATATAATACTAAATATGAATTAGTGTTATTAGATTTCCATGCTAGTACTGTCACTGGTCAGGCTAACAACACCTGAAGAAGAGAGAAAAATAATACCCCACAAAACATTGTGTATATACGAACCTGTGTGCTATTACTAACAGGTGAATGTAATTGAAAAATTTAAATAAAGTTACATTTTTCTAAAGACATTCAATATTTAATATTAGATGATGGAAATAATCAAACATATAAATACAACTAAAATGTTGTCATCATGAACTTTCAGGCAAACATAAAGACATGAAAAATTAAATAGTAATGATCTCAATACATATATATATATAAGGGACTTGAACTCAGACTTTCAAGCTCCCTACAGCTATGTATTTCATCTTATACAATCGATACACATGACCATATACATGTGAAAAAGATAAATGATCTCCAATATACATATTTCATGCTGAACCAGAACTCATCAGTTGGTCCAGATCACCATCTCCCATACATATATACAATCAGTGCTCAGTTTATACTAAGATAGAAAATCTTCAAACTTTCATGGATAAGGTTCAATCTTCTCCACCCTCTAACTTTTCAGCATCCGTACCATTCAAAATCCAATGAAAGAATATAAAGCCCTTGTTGATGCCAATATTATTGTCATACTCATGACCCCTCACATATAGGACCTTAATATGTCCATTTAAATTCACAGAGGAGGGATGGGCAGAATACAGTCTGACAATATAATATTCAAATATAAGTATATTTAATATACTAAACAATGTAATTAGAAGGGACTTGAACTCAGACTTTCTAACTCACTACAGATATGCACTCCATCTTATATAACTGATACATGTGACCACATATTAAGTTTAGTATAGACAATATACTCATATTTGAATATTATATATTCAGCTTGTATTCTGCCCATCACTCTTCTATGAATTTAAAGGGATGTATTAAGGTCCTGTATGTGAGAAGTCAGAGTGACTCAACATGGGTATGACAATAATATTAGCACCAACAAAACTTTGAGTGTTCCATCATTGGATTTTTAATGATATGGATGGCTGAAGAGTTGGCTGGTGGAGAAGATTGAATCTTATCCATTAAAGTTTGAGGATTTGCTATCTTAATATAAACTGAGCACTAATTGTATGTATGTGTGAAAGATGGTTATCTGGATCAACTGACAAGTGCTGGTTCAGCATGAAATACATATAATGGAGATCATTTATCCTTCTCATAAGTATGTAGTACCATGTATCAGTTGTATAAGATGAAGTGCATAGCTGTAGGGAGTTTGAAAGTTGGAGTTTAAGTCGCTTCTAATTATATCGTTTAGTATAGACAATATACTCACATTTGAATATTATATGTATACATTACTATTGACAACTATACAAGATAATTCTTCCACAAAATCTTCTGACCAGGTTTTATTGGTTTTCTTTGTTATTTTTGAGATTGTTTAAAGAATATGGAGTATGATTTGACAGCTGTGTTTGTAAAGCATTGGTGGTCGAGAGATCAGCGATAGCTGCTTTACAAGAAGTTGTCCCGGGTTAACGGGTTCGCTTCCTGACTGATGCTATGACACATAGGGGAAAAAAAGTATTTTAAAACATTGTCTAAATATGAATGTATTTAAAACTAATGTTATTTTTTTGGTTATAGAGTTGGTTTTGGCAGAACATACTAGATAGATTTAAATATAAAGTTGGAAGATTTTAATGTATCCATTGTTCATAAACGTAAAAATTTTGATTTAGTGATGGATTTCCAGCTCGATTTTAAAAATAATACTAACATATTAATTCAGTTAGCCTATCTTAAATTTTGGAAACTATATATATAAATTTTGGAAACTATATATATATAAATTTCTTTCTAGATATATTAAACATTTACTGTCATTTTAGTTTTGTCTTTTTTTTAACTATTGTGACTTGTCTATTGTTTATAATTGCATATTTCTGACTGTTTATTTATTTATGAAGTTCAAAATACATATTGATTATATTATTGCAGTTCATATAAGTTTTCTCATGTAAACCATTATTTTAGATTGGCTAAATAGCTTAACATATAATAGAGACAAAAATTGCACCTATGTTGAATAGTAAATAGATTTGACAAGAAAAATACTTGAGTATATCTCAGCTCTAAGTTAACAAAGAGAAGTAAGTCCCTTTCATAATTACAATATTCAATTCAAAACATAATTTAAATATTCCAAAATTTAAAAAGTTACTAAAAGTTTTTAGTAATATTTACTGAGGCTATAACCTCAATAATATGCATATAAAATGCAATAGTAGGGACCTCTACAGGTATTTTAACCACAAGCTTATGCTATGGAAGAAAAGAGGGGAACCATTCTTTACTTCAACCTACTTTCTATTTAAATAGGTGAAGCTGAAGCGGTTAGATCTGCAAGCGTGAAGCTATTCAATACTTCACTGATTAAGTCCACATTTCTTATTACACATTAATACTCGCGAACTCTTTCGATTTACAAAGTTTCCTTCATTAAAAGTTTTTAGTGAAGGAAACTTTACAGTAAACATCCTTTTCGTGTTAGATGTTTTTTGAAAGGAATTTAAACATTTGTTACTAGAAGATTTGCTTTAAAAGAAAAAAAGGGGTGGGGATTTTTTTTTTACTAATATATTGTAATTTTCTACATATTACTAATAACTGAAACACAGGCTATTATATACCTGTGTCTATATATGTAATATAGGGTATATGAGCACAGACTTTCGTATGACCCATCACTCTCCACTCTATCTAATAACACTGATACACTCAAGCACATATATGCTGAAAAAATAAATAATCACCAATATACGTATTTCATGCTAAACCAGCAATCATCAGTTGGTCCAGATTATCATCTCCCACACATATATACTATAAATGCTCAGATTTATATTAAGATAGACAATCTTCATACTTTAATGGACAGGCTCCAATCTACTACACACTCCAACTCTTCAACTGTCCATCCAATTGAAAATTCGATGATGGAATGCTCGAAGGCCACCCTGAGGCCGAGATCCTTGACACACCCATGTTGATCTAAGGTCAATCTGAACCCCACATGTACAGGACATAATCCATTTAATACATATGCAAGGATGGGCAGACATCTCTACAATGTAATAACTGAAACACATGCTATTATATACCTGTGTCTATATATGTAATATAGGGTATATTATATATTACTAATTGTATTTTTTTAATACTAATATTGTTTATATATAAACCAAAAGTTGTTTATTTCTCTCTTTTTTGGATAATTGTATTTTTGAATATTAAATAAATAAATTTAAATATTTTTAAATATTAAAATAATTATCAAGTGCACATAAAAACCCAGAACACTAAAGAAATGGGATTGATATGATTATGATATGTTATATATCGAAAGCATGCTAAGCGTTAATAAAAACTATGTTTAAATTATATAGACTATCATTTTTGTATGAATGTCCAGAATGTTTTTCTATATATATGTGTGTGTATTTATATATTATTATTTTTGTATACTGACTGGATGTGTATGTTTTTATTAATAAAGTGTGTACATGTGTGTACAGACTGATCAGTATAGACAGTGTTAAAGCACTCCAGAAATGATAATGATATGCAGAAAAGAAAATTAGTTTACTGCAAAAAACTACAAACTAATTTGCATGTCAATAAAGTCTAATTTTGTGCAAATTAACAAAGTTGATAAAAATGCCTGTAGAACTTAACAATGATGTTCTGTCAGTTCAGTTCAGTCAATGAACTGCTGCCCAGAATGTCTTCATGGCTATCTAATAAAGACATATACAATTTTAAATGGTTATCGGTAACTTTAATTTTTCACTTATATTTTATTCTGGCTTAAATCATAAACTTAAGTCATTTATGTATTATAAGTATAATGTGTTCATATATATAAATAGCCTGATAATTATTAACATTTTCATTGTTAGTTTTTTTTTTTTTTTTGACCAATATACTGGCGATTCTTAATTCTTTAATATATACGTAAAGCTCTTTTTTTTGTTAACGGATTGCCAATATACATTACTTGAATTGTATACTACTTATATTTTTTTTTTAAAGAAAGAAACACGATTTCTTTCTTATGGCTTGGCATAAATGTATGTATATAGGAGGAACTGGAAGGGAGAAATAATCTAAATTTCATTTATTTCTACTTGTTTGATCCACAACTAAGTACGGGAATATTTCAGATTTATTAGAAAACTCTTAGAATAAAACTTCTTCCAATTCCCTCCTGCCGTGTTGGTTTCACTAATTTTTTAAAAAAATATTTTAGAAAGAGAGAAAAAAAGAACACGCAATTGTTGTTTTTTTAGAAAATAATTGAATGTTTCCTTTAATTTATACTTAGAAATATATAAGAAAATGACATTCAAATATATATATATATTGAAACAAGCATGCTTGCTTCACATGGATACATATTTTAAAAAACTATTTTTCCCTCACATCTTAAAAAACAGCGAACGTATGAAAAAGTCTATCTGATATTTTTTTTCAGAAAAATTTGAAAAAAGTTTGATTTATAACTTCTAACACTGAAATGATGTGTATATTTTCAAAAGATCCTTCCTCCCCCATTTAGAAAATGAGTCAGTATGCAAATTAGACTCAGCAAGAAAGTAGAAGAAAATTCAGAGAGCAACAGATTAGATTGAATTTTTTTTTTTTTGTTTGTTTTAAAAGGTGTATTATTCAATTCTGACTTTTGTCATCCTAAAATATAACTTTTACTAACACTAAAAAAATATGGAAAAGAAAGCGTTATTGAAAGAAATGGTGATGATAAAGGGGTAAATTAAAAAAAGCTTCAATTTTCCATTCCACGTCATGATTTTACGGATAATGCTATTGAAATGAAATGATTTTTTTTTTCTCTTTTCTTGAATAAATGGAAGGTAACTATTTATAAAATATTTGAATATAAAATTACAAATGCTTAATTTTTATATGAACTTTAAATGCTTCTCTGTGTATAAATATGAAACTTATATGAACTTTAAATGCTTCTCTGTGTATAAATATGAAACTTATATGAACTTTAAATGCTTCTCTGTGTATAAATATGAAACTTATATGAACTTTAAATGCTTCTCTGTGTATAAATATGAAACTTATATGAACTTTAAATGCTACTCTATGTATAAATATGAAACTTATATGAACTTTAAATGCTCCTCTGTGTATAAATATGAAACTTATATGAACTTTAAATGCTTCTTTGTGTATAAATATGAAACTTATATGAACTTTAAATGCTTCTCTGTGTATAAATATGAAACTTATATGAACTTTAAATGCTTCTCTGCGTATTAACATGAGACTTGCAAAATGTTTTAATGCTCAGATGGATATTGAATTTGTGGAAATAATCCAAACCAGATTACTGAAAGTAATAAAATATTATATGATTTCTAAATGCTTCTCTGCTTATTGACATGAGACTTGCAAAATGTTTTAATGCTCAGATGGATATTGAATTGGTGGAAATAATCCAAACCAGATTACTGAAAGTAATAAAATATTATATGATTTCTAAATGCTTCTCTGCGTATTAACATGAGACTTGCAAAATGTTTAATGCTCAGATGGATATTGAATTTGTGGAAATAATCCAAACCAGATTACTGAAAGTAATAAAATATTATATGATTTCTAAATGCTTCTCTGCGTATTGATATGAGATTGCGAAATGTTTAATACTCATATGGACATTGATTTTGGTGGAAATAATTTAAACCACATTAATGGACTTGAAAATGAACTATTGCAAAGTTAAACTGTTTGTAGGCATCATTTCTTGAGTGGAACTTTGAATTAGACGTTATAAATTGTTAAATAAAATAATTGTTACCTAAAACTACTTTTAGTTCTCCGGTTGTTCAGTTTTGTTTATTTGTTTGTTTATTTATTCATTTGTTTATTCTTTTTGCATCACTCGTCATTCATTGAACTGATTCATAGGAATATCATGCTACTGAGCTATGTCAGGCATAATTAGACCCTTGTAAGTAAGGTTGTGGTGAAGTTGAGCTCTAGTGGCGCTGTTTGCCAAGTCAAACATATAAATAACTAGATGCTTCTAACCTCTATGTTGCCACATCCTCTGATGAGCAGGAAATATTGTTGTAGGGGGCGTTAACATCTGCATCTGAGAATACCAATTGATTGTTCCTTCCTGCAGCATGCTCATCAGAAAATTGTTACGACCGATGTAATAAAGGGGTTGTATGGGGTCCGGTTACATTTGGCGCCCTACTGTGAGGCCTTATCTGGCTAGCCTACTCATAGGCCGGTTAATTTGCCACCCTACTGTGAGGTCCGATCTAGCTAGCCTACTCATAGGCATAAGCAGATCACGATTCTGTGATATGAACAGTGCATATGATGTAGTGATGTAATTTGTTCAGGAAGGGTGGAAAAATAAAAGTTTAAAAGAAAAACAACACAAAAATGAATGGCATAAAGAATGAAACAGGCATTTCAAAGAAGATGGAGTAAAATCATGGTGTGGATGGAGAGAGAAGCTTATTAAAGTTGAAATAAAAAAATACAAATAAACTAGAATAAAATATTGATGAAAACCAGATCAAAAACAAAAAAAATGATGAATACAGAAAGCATAGAGGATCCTCCTGAGAAAGAAGATAAACAAGAAGCCAAAGCAGATGAGGAATCAGAGAAAACAGGGGAGACGTCTACGTTAGCCCAGTTATTGGAAATTATAAAAGCAGACCAAAAGAAAAGAGATGAACAAAGAGAAGATGATATCAAACAAAGAGAAGAAGATAACCAAAAAAGAGATAAACAAAGAGAAGAAGATATCAAACAGAGAGAAGAAGATAACCAAAAAAGAGATAAGCAAAGAGAAGAAGATATCAAACAAAGAGAAGAAGATATCAAACAGAGAGAAGAAGATAACAGGCAAGCAATAGAAGCAAACCAAAGAATAGAAAAACAAATTATGGAAGCAGTGGAAAATCAGAATGAAAAGTTTGAGCAAATAATTAAGCAGGTAAATGATCAAATATTAAAAATAAAGGAAGATGTCATGAATGAAGTTAAAGGCTCATTAATAGAGCAAGAAGTTAAAATGACCCAAATATGTGAGACCATGGATACAAAGATAATAAAAATTCAAGAATCCATGCAGGAGAAGGTGGATATATTGACCACCCAGATGAAAGAGATAGAAATAAAAAATAGCAATATATTGCCTAGACAAAAGGAGGCAGAAACAATCCCAAAAGAAAGTCAAAAAGAAAATTGCCAAGTTAGTCATGAAGTCCCTCCAACCAACCAAATGTCTGGAATTGTAAACCAATTCTTAAAAATTAGAACTTTCTCTGGGAGCTGCAATGAAGCACCGATAGAATATATAAAAAGTTTGGAGAGATATTTTACTATTAATGTATTGACAGAAGAGGCAAAGATGGCAATCGCATGTAGTCATCTCCAAGGTACGGCACAGGCATGGTGGGATTCACTGTTTGCCCAACCTACAAGTTTTGACGAATTTAAAGGAGCGCTAATGAACTGTTACTGGAGCGATGAGTGTCAGGAAGGGATTAAATATAAGGTGTCCCAGGAGAAATGTCCTCCTGGAGAGCCTTATACACCCTTCTTTAGAAGACAGGTGGCCAGGTTGAGAGCCTTGACGTCTGACCCTCTATCTGAACTCCAGATCATTAGATTAATATGGCACAGCTTTCCAAATTACATAGAAAGAATGCTAATTGGGACTGATCGTCGATCCATTGAGCAGGTTGCTGAACTATTAACAGCCTATGATAGCTGCGGTACCTCAGCGACCAAAGAAGGAGGAGCAAAGCAACCACAAAATAAACCTCCCTATAGAAGAGATGATGGGCCTAACATAGGAGCCATCAGATATAAAAGGAAAACACCTCCTCGGCAATATAGCAACTACAACCCACCACCATGGTATCAGCACCAAAGAAATCAGACACCACCATGGAAAAGGCAAAGACGATATTCGACAGGCAACGTGCAGAGCCCTTACCAAACCCGGGTTATAAGAAGATCAAACAGTGATGATAACCTGCAAAGAAGTGTGGGTACAACTACTGAATCACAGAGAAAAGAACAAGAGGGAAGCCACCACGATGGTGTCTGGCCCAACAAACATCCAAAGATGGGACAAGAAACGGATCCCAAAAGACTAAATTATGAAGGGTTAAACAGGAAAGGACCTCGATAAATGATTCCTCACCCAGGGGTCCTAATATTAAGCCGAGGAATCAAGAGATAAGTAATAGCAAATGCTCAATGGCTAATATGATTTGTGATTGGGAAGAGAAAGTCCCTCAATATAATATGCAGCAATGCCCTAAAATTAAAATAATGCTGGAGGGTATTATTGTTGAAACTGTTGGATTCAGGGAGTCAGGTGTCTGTGATCTCTGAAGAGTTGTATAGCCAAATGAAATTGTTAAATCCTGACATTCGAACCCTACCACTCAAGGCAACTCAAGTTACATTGGCCAATAATAGGAAAGCTCGGGTGGAATCCAAACAGATATGGATTCAAATGTGGATAGGAAAAACCTATCTTAATCATGCCTTTTTAATAATGAAGGGTCTAATACAAGAAGCTTTGGTGGGAGCAGATATAATGCACCGAATTCATTGCATGTAGGACTTTCAGAAGTGTCAAGTCATGTGTGGAGATGAGGTCATACCCTTTACACTGCAAGAAGCACATCATTCAATGGGAATGGGTTGTGTTCAGAAAGATCCACCATGGCAAATGATTGAATCAAAGATTCAAGAATCTTCACTGATCAAAGAAAAGCAGCAGCAGATAGAAAGGCTCCTGAGAGAATATCAAGTTATTTTCTCAGAAGTACCAGGGATTATTCATGGGTATGAACATCGAATAAAAGTGACAGATGAGCAACCATACCAGTCCCGGTCATATCCTGTACCCCATCAGTATAAACCAGAAGTGGAGAAGCAACTGACAGAAATGCTAGAATGGGGAATCATTTCTAAGTGTTCATCCCCTTTCAACAATCCACTGGTAGTCGTGAAAAAAAAAGATGGTACTGCCCGTTTATGCTTGGATGCACGTCAACTGAATAGAATAACAGTGCCAGATCATAATATACCACCTCCGATTTATGAGTTATTAATAAAATTTCGAGGGAAAAATATCTTTACCACCCTTGACCTTACAGCCAGCTACTGGCAAATTAAGCTGCATCCTGAAGACAGAAGATATACGGCATTCCGGTACAATGGATATTCGTATCAATTTAACAGGATGCCCTTCGGGTTGAAAAACAGTGGTTCTGGCCTAATGAAGTGTCTAGATAGAGTGTTGTCGGATGAGATTAAGCAAGTTGTAACAATGTATGTTGATGATGTGGTCATTGCATCGAAGAATTTGGAAGAACATATCCAACATTTACGACTTTTTTTTAAAGAGTGTAAAGAAAAGGGAATAAAAATTAACATAAAGAAGAGTACCTTGGTAGCGGAGGAGGTAAAATTTTTGGGCCACATCGTCAACAAACAGGGCATTAGACCCCAGTACGAAAAGATACAGGCTATTCAAGAGTTCCCAAGGCCCAAAACAAAGAAGCAAATTAGATCCTTCCTTGGGCTTTGTAACTTTTATAATAAATTTTATAAGGATTTCGCCCTTGATATGGAACCCTTACTTCAGTTAATACGGAAAGATGCACCGTGGAAATGGAGCAGTGAACAAGAAGAGAACTTTGGATCAATTAAGAAGTTTCTGGAGCAAGTAATGTTAACTTACCCAGACTTTAGTCAGTCATTTTATCTTCAAACGGATAGCAGCGGTTATGGCCTGGGAGCTACCCTGTTCCAAGTTCATGAAGATAATCAGCCGAGAGTTTTATATTTTATTAGTCGATTATTGAAAGGTCCAGAGCTGAATTATACTGTGATGGAGAAGGAGGCTCTGGCAGTTATATGGGCATTTCAGAAGTTTCGCCAATTTCTCCTTGGGTCACAAGTGATCGTTATTTCGGACCACAAAAGTTTAGAGTTCCTGAACCACAGTTACTTAACCAATAGCCGTTTGGTGAAGTGGAGCTTGTTGCTTCAGGAATTCGATTATACAGTCCAATATTGTAAAGGGTCAGACAATGTAGTTGCAGATGCATTGAGCCGGAACCCTATTAAGTTGGAACAACAACATTTGTGTGCAGATAATGTGTGCATTGCGGCTGCATGTCTAAGCAGTGCAGAAGATGTTGAAACCAGTCTACACCAGCTAGAAGTTCATCAGAAAGAGGATGCATATTGTAAGCAAGTGTTAAAAAAAATTGAAAAGCAGAAAAGGAGCCTGAACCAGGAAGCTAACCCGGTGGTAGAACAATGGAAACGATATGCAGTAAAAAAAGGTTTTGCAATATTGCATCAATACCTCTACTGATCAATGGCGAATTGTGGTGCCTATAAAAATGCGCCATCCACTTATTATATACACCCATAGATTATATGGACATTATGGAGCAGAAAAGACTTACCA
This sequence comes from Epiperipatus broadwayi, assembly GCA_028023455.1. NCBI lineage: Eukaryota > Metazoa > Onychophora > Udeonychophora > Euonychophora > Peripatidae > Epiperipatus > Epiperipatus broadwayi. The sequence goes on from JAQFVV010012421.1 coordinate 1,363,738, forward strand.
TGTGTTACGAAATTGGTTCTATTGGCCAAAGCAATACAAAGAGGTAGTATCATTGATAAAGGGATGTGAAATTTGCCAAAGAACCAAGCCGCTGAATAAATCATACTCAGGGTCCTTGAACCCAATTCTTGCAAAAGAACCTAATGAAATTCTAGCAGTGGATTACTATGGGCCCTTGGCCCCCATTTCGTCGGATGAGGTATTTGATGGTTGGGTATGACATATTCTCCAAATGGGTAGTTGCATACCCCATACCTCGGGCTAATGCCCGAAACACTATAAAAGTGTTACAAAACCAACATTTTAGCAAAGTGGGAAAACCACAGACAATCATCTCTGATCATGGCACCCCATTCGTCTCTACTGAGTGGAAGAAATGGATCAGCAAGGAGAATATAAAGCATATACTGACATCTATTCGCAACCCTCAATCCAACCCATGTGAGCGTGTGATGCGGGAGCTGGGTCGGTTATTCAGGGTGTACTTGAATGCGAATCACCGGGGATGGGTGGACCAGGTCCAAAGAGTAGTCAACTATATAAACTGGACGCTGAATCTGTCAACAGGTTTTGCACCTGTGCAACTTCATTATGGGAAATCTATACCCATGCTTTATCGTACAAAAATTCCAATAGTACCAGATATTATTGATAAGAAGAAGGATCAAGAAAAAGCTCTTCAACAATTAAGAAAGAGTGGTGAGATACGGAAGAAGAAATACATGAGCTCATCTCATTCATTTCAAGTGGGAGATCGAGTGATGGTTCGAGGATATCCAGTAAGTTATCCTGAACGAAACATATATAAGAAGTTTCAGGATATTTATGAAGGCCCATATACAATAGTGAAGAAATATGGGAATAATGCATTTGCAGTAACGGAGGCAGGAAAAAAAAGGTTCAATGCAAGGCTGTTACGACCCTTTATAGAGATAGCTGATGGAGGGGGTTTGTGAGTGTGGTGTAGTGATGCATGGACTTGACATGTTGGGATGGGTGGATGATTGAGCAGAGCTGCTTGGATGCGTTGTGTTATGATGCTCCGAAGTATATGCTCGGCACTATCCAGACCTGGGTGTTGTCCGCCGAGAGTAGTCCAGCAGTACATATTTATAGGCCCCATGTATAGGCCTTGGTCTCATGAATAGACCAAATGGATTAACCCTTAAGACTCACAGAAGTTGAGCAGGATTGGCTGAGTGCCAAATTATATTTTTTTTTCTGGCTCCTACTCTTTGTTGGATGATCCTTCTAGGTACAAGAGAGGTAGTGCTTAAAAATGAGGTATTTTCTCATGACGTCATGGTGCGGTGTGTACAGGTGGTTTGTGCTTGGCTGTCTGCTCATTCTGGCATTGGGGGCTACAGTTCATGTATTCACTTCTCTGGCTCATATTACCCATTTCATCAGCACATCGAAAACCAGAGAGAAGCAATAATGAGAAATGATGTGTATAGTATATATGGAATGAAATCGTACTTCCAGGCGATTTCATCCCAAAATTTGGTGGGGGGTAATGAAACAAGCATGCTTGTTTCACATGGATACATATTTTAAAAAACTATTTTTCCCTCACATCTTAAAAAACAGCGAACGTATGAAAAAGTCTATCTGATATTTTTTTCAGAAAAATTTGAAAAAAGTTTGATTTATAACTTCTAACACTGAAATGATGTGTATATTTTCAAAAGATCCTTCCTCCCCCATTTAGAAAATGAGTCAGTATGCAAATTAGACTCAGCAAGAAAGTAGAAGAAAATTCAGAGAGCAACAGATTAGATTGAATTTTTTTTTGTTTGTTTGTTTTAAAAGGTGTATTATTCAATTCTGACTTTTGTCATCCTAAAATATAACTTTTACTAACACTAAAAAAATATGGAAAAGAAAGCGTTATTGAAAGAAATGGTGATGATAAAGGGGTAAATTAAAAAAAGCTTCAATTTTCCATTCCACGTCATGATTTTACGGATAATGCTATTGAAATGAAATGACTTTTTTTTTTTTCTCTTTTCTTGAATAAATGGAAGGTAACTATTTATAAAATATTTGAATATAAAATTACAAATGCTTAATTTTTATATGAACATTAAATGCTTCTCTGTGTATAAATATGAAACTTATATGAACTTTAAATGCTTCTCTGTGTATAAATATGAAACTTATATGAACTTTAAATGCTTCTATGTGTATAAATATGAAACTTATATGAACTTTAAATGCTTCTCTGTGTATAAATATGAAACTTATAATATGAACTTTAAATGCTTCTTTGTGTATAAATATGAAACTTATATGAACTTTAAATGCTTCTCTGTGTATAAATATGAAACTTATATGAACTTTAAATGCTTCTCTGTGTATAAATATGAAACTTATATGAACTTTAAATGCTTCTCTGTGTATAAATATGAAACTTATATGAACTTTAAATGCTTCTCTGTGTATAAATATGAAACTTATATGAACTTTAAATGCTACTCTGTGTATAAATATGAAACTTATATGAACTTTAAATGCTCCTCTGTGTATAAATATGAAACTTATATGAACTTTAAATGCTTCTTTGTGTATAAATATGAAACTTATATGAACTTTAAATGCTTCTTTGTGTATAAATATGAAACTTATATGAACTTTAAATGCTTCTCTGCGTATTAACATGAGACTTGCAAAATGTTTTAATGCTCAGATGGATATTGAATTTGTGGAAATAATCCAAACCAGATTACTGAAAGTAATAAAATATTATATGATTTCTAAATGCTTCTCTGCGTATTAACATGAGACTTGCAAAATGTTTTAATGCTCAGATGGATATTGAATTTGTGGAAATAATCCAAACCAGATTACTGAAAGTAATAAAATATTATATGATTTCTAAATGCTTCTCTGCGTATTAACATGAGACTTGCAAAATGTTTTAATGCTCAGATGGATATTGAATTTGTGGAAATAATCCAAACCAGATTACTGAAAGTAATAAAATATTATGTGATTTCTAAATGCTTCTCTGCGTATTGATATGAGATTGCGAAATGTTTAATACTCATATGGACATTGATTTTGGTGGAAATAATTTAAACCACATTAATGGACTTGAAAATGAACTATTGCAAAGTTAAACTGTTTGTAGGCATCATTTCTTGAGTGGAACTTTGAATTAGACATTATAAATTGTTAAATAAAATAATTGTTACCTAAAACTACTTTTAGTTCTCCAGTTGTTCAGTTTTGTTTATTTGTTTGTTTATTTATTCATTTGTTTATTCTTTTTGCATCACTCATCATTCATTGAACTGATTCATAGGAATATCATGCTACTGAGCTATGTCAGGCATAATTAGACCCTTGTAAGTAAGGTTGTGGTGAAGTTGAGCTCTAGTGGCGCTGTTTGCCAAGTCAAACATATAAATAACTAGATGCTTCTAACCTCTATGTTGCCACATCCTCTGATGAGCAGGAAATATTGTTGTAGGGGGCGTTAACATCTGCATCTGAGAATACCAATTGATTGTTCTTTCCTGCAGCATGCTCATCAGAAAATTGTTACGACCGATGTAATAAAGGGGTTGTATGGGGTCCGGTTACAATATATATCAAAGTGTTCAATTTTATGCCTTTTATAAGAAAGATCCAATCCTGCCTTATATTTTTTTATACTTTCTTAAAGTCAACCTGGTTTTTTTTACTAATATATATTTATTTGTCTAAAACAGATATAGCTTAAGCATTTTATAATTTTATTAAATGTAAGAGAGGATACAGTACAGTTATATATAGGTAAATTAAAATCTTAAATCTTCATTAACTCTAAGGGTGAACTAGTTAAATAGCGATTAATTAATATACCTATCTTTTTTATATTTTAATGTTAGTTAAAAGGTGTAAAATAATTATTTTTAATAGTGGATATTCTCTCAGTCTCAAAAAAGGTTTGAAGTAATATTATTTCATATATGTATATTTTACCTAAGGTTTTTAAAGTTTAATGATCAGTTGACCGCATTTTCTCTTATATTGTGCTACTCAGTGATTCGTGAGAATGTCTCGGCACATCTCCATAGCTCCCATCATCATTGATTAATAGGCTAACACTATTCCAAGATGGCCATTGATGATAAAGTGGATCTTGATCTTGTTTCAATATTACTACTGGATACAAGCACTTATACTCTGATCCTGAGCTCGGATCATGCTGAGGCAAATGGGTTCTATTTCTCTAACTCTTGTGTTAGACCCAGAGTGCTATCCAGACCTCAAGTTATCCATTTATAAAACCATTGTGCCAGAGACTTGCTTCTAAACTTATGCAATTGAATCACCAAGGACCACAATAGTTTTTAATTTCATTATAGATAAAACCTTATGTTGTCATATATACTCAAAATATTACTGAGTAAATCTGAAAAATGTCCACTGGAAAATTTATCTTTATTTTGTAGTTCAAATGCAGGCTATATTTGAACATGGCCTTTTTCTGTTTACCTAGTTTAACCAATTATCCATTTTTGTAATTTCACTCTAGAGTTATGTTTTTTCTGTCTCTCTCCTTTAAAGTAAAGCACCCAGTTGTTGGCTAAGTATGGTATTGTTATGTAATTACCGTACTATTGTTTAATTATATTAATTGGATCTTACTAATGCCTATCGATACATATCCATGTTTGTAGATGCAAGAAAATAACTTGCAACATTTTTTTTGTATTAATTATTTCTTCAAATTGTCATTTCTTTTAATTGAACAATAAACTTTCATTCACTATTCTCATCAATATCTTGTCTGTGTCATTATATAGTCTAAACCTGATTTTTCTTTGTCAAAATTCCCCTTTGGGATCTCATTTCTCCCTGACCACTGGGCATACATTAAGAATAGATTCTAATAAGGTTTGGGGAGTAAGTCACCTAGTAGAAATCTGGAGAAGTAGGTGAGGTTTGAACACCCTCTACCTGAATCTTTTGGTTAGGTTAAACTTTTCATACCATTACACTATATATACAAAATAAAATAAAAAGTGAATGAAATACTAAATTAATTATGGAGTTAAGCTTGAGGTACATTTGTTTGAAGTTTATATATATTGTGCCGGACAAAAGATTTTAATTTTGTCTATCTATCTATTCTGATACAGAGGATCTTTAGCTACAAAAGAATAAACATGTAAATGGAAAAATATTGTTGATTTATTTTGTAAATTATGTAAGGAAGGAATTGAAAATATTAGGCATTTGTTAATTGAATGTAAATGTTTGAAAACAGAAAGGGTACATATAATGAAGTTGTGAAAAAATAAATATGAAAAGAGTGATTATACAGAAAGTGAATTATTGGTTTTTATGCTGGGTTTGGGAAAAGATAAGGGGGATTTGGATATAAAGGTTATAGAGTTGACAAAAATTATGTTGTGGAAATGGGATAGAGTAGATTATGGGTAAATTTAGAGTGGGGAATGTAAAAGAAAGTGGCTAACAGGTTTATCTGGGCATAATTGCTGAGATATTCTTGACTTCGTTTAAGGAGAAGCCATAATACATCACATCACATCACATCACATGGAAAATTTGTTTACTGTGATCAGAATAGATGATGATGGTTTGTGCCGACTAGACTCAGGGAGAAACAAGAGATCTTAAATTGTTTAGACAATTGAGACAAAAGCACAAAGACAAACATCAGCCAAATTAAGTTTAAACATATTTAACAAAATTTTATTCAGAGAAGAATAACTTATAAGAAAAGCTTATAAGTTAACAAATAGGATTAGCTCAGGCGTGTACCAGAAAGACTAAATGCAATGCTCTGGCAGATCTACTGATTCTCTAATAAACAAATTAAAAAGGGAGGAAACAAATTTCATTCAGGAGATTCACTCAAACAGTGGTTTTCCCTTTCAGATATTTAAACAATACGCTCTTGAAATAGATCAAAGAAACCAGTGCCGACGAGCTTTTTGAGGTCTAAAAATGGTCAGACCCCGAATGTCCTTATGTCAGTATGAACTGCACCCATTATTACGTTTAAAACAACGGTGATTGATCCACCTCAAGAACAACTGAAAAATAAGATTGAAATGAATTAAAACAAAACTGGTGAATCCCAGCCAAACGATTGGTGAAAATTACTTTAAAATTAATAATTAAAGGTCTCAATAAGGGACAAGTAAATAATTAGAAAAACAGTTACGTCTGCCCCAGCATTTAAAGAAAATAAACTTACAAACAAATTCTGAGTACACGCTCTGATAAATTTAAAGCACACATAATAAATACAAAAATAAATCTATCGGAGAGTGCACATGAGTACGAAAATATTAGAAGTTTTAAATACTTTAGCAAAACAAAAGTCTCACGCACCTGTAATTTAAAAAAAGGGATAAATTTTATCTTCCTGCTGATGACTTATAAAATTACAAAGAAAAACAATTCTAATTTCTGCCTTCAGAGATATAAGAAACGAAATCCTCACCTGCGGAAAATTAGACAATAAAGTCGTCAGCCAAAAGATTTTCAGCGGTTTGCGAAAGTGCAAACACAGTGTTTAAAATTAATTATTGAATATTAAAATAATTACAGGTAAGCATTTAAATATACACGACTGCTAAAGCATTTATAAAAAGTGAGGCATAAAATATAAAACTCATTCGTCACTCTCCAATAAACAAAAATTGAAAGCAACTTGGAATCTTAAAACTAAGATTCCAAGACATATTGCAAAATATTAGAAATCACAGCAAATATTAAATATGAGGCTATATTGTTTAGGAATACATATTTATGATTAGATTGAGTGGAGATTTAATGAGAATTAATTTATCCTGGGAAGAATAAAAAAGAAAATAGTTACCTTTCGGTAAAACAATATTCACGTAGAGTGCACACTATTATTTTAGTTCATTTCAGGTTCTTAGACAGCGGCAAGGTAGAGGTAAAGAGTTTCCGGCTTCTTCTAGATGTTTAAGGCATTACTGGAGCAAATTTGAAAGTTAGGGATCTGTCTTTTGTTGAGTTAGCAAGCCATTCGGGTGGTGATAACACGTATATTATTTGTCATCTTGTTGTAAGCAAGAGGATTTAATAACAGCTAATGTCCTTTAAGAATTTAAATGTCCACACTGATATAAACTTTCACTTCAGAAACAGCTTGTCTAGTTACGAATAATGAATTCATTAACACTCCAAATTTTCGGGGCTATTTATACGTTGCTCCATTTCCCGTGAAACACTTTCCTTGTTGTCCAATTTCTACACCTTAGGCAGGGCAAATATTAATCTCCCGCTTAATCTAATCTAGGAATTCTACCCAGGGATTATTGAAACGAAAACAACTACATAAAAATCAAATCTCCACTTTTAGAATTAATTTACACTAATTAAATAAAAGCCACAGGAATGTAATTAGCTAGGTTGCTTGTTTTTTAATTAATTGATTTAAAGTAAAAACAAGCGGTATATGAAAACTATTTTAAAATAAATCGATAAACACTGAAATGATCCGTTTTACATATAAATGCTTGTGTATTTTGATACACGTATTCTTTTTAAATAATAATAAAAATTTAAACATTAAATAAGATTTAACAAACATTAAGTTTAGTGAAAATTAAAAACTTAATCGATTTCAATCAGGTTCAATATATATATATATATAATCAAAAACGTTACTTTTAGCATTTGCCTATTTTTTACTATTATTAAAATGCAGACAAAAAATTATAGAAAAATCTAAATCAGGTCATTATATTTCCAAAATATGTTCATCTTTGTCTCACATCAATTAATTCAAATATTCACTCAAATTCACATCATATCAAAAAATGCAGATAATTCACGATATAAATGTACACAATCACAAGCTATTTTTTTATGTTAATTTCAATAGTATTTTTTTCATATATTTTTTATCAAATATTTATATTAATAAAATAATAATTCAAAAATATGCAGCTTTGAAATTTATATTGCAATAGTCTATAATTGACCTAAGTTTATATATTTTCAAAATCGTTACTTTTAGCATTTGCATATTTTTTACTATTACTAAAATGCAGCCAAAAATATTATAGAAAAATCTAAATTAGTCATTATATTTCCAAAATATATTTTTGTCTCATATCAATTAATTCAAATACTCCATCCACCCAAGCTCACATTATAGAAAAATATGCACAATCTTTTCTTTTTTTTATGTTAGTTTCAATAATCATTTTTTTGTTTACAAATATATATATAAAAAACAATAATTAAAAAATATATAATAAAATAATAATTAAAAAACATATAATAAAATAATAATTAAAAAACATATAATAAAATAATAATTAAAAAAATATAGAAAAATAAAAATACTTACCATTAAGCCTCCATAACATTTTCTTCAAAATACAACGGAAAAAGTAAAACTTTTTACAGATATATTTTTCATGCTGAACTCTTCTCCAGTAACTATCAAAAAAATGAGAGAAAGACAAAGAATTCTACTTGATCACAAAAATTATTATAAAATTTTTATTTTTTATCATGAAAAATAAAATTTACCTTTTTGGAAACTAGAGAGAATGCTGCAAACGAAAATGTAAAAAGCACATGCATAACCTGTGTAGATATCCGTTAATCTTAACCGCAACTGGATGTTTATAATTTGAAATGAACCATTTATTATAATTTAAAATTTAAATTAATGTTTAGGTTAACATATTTTAAAACTATTGTACATTTTTGTGTTAAATTTTAGCATTACTTGGAGACTGCCGACCACCTTGTCTTCATGGTGGAACATGTTTATATGGAAATAAGTGCCAGTGTCCTCATGGTACAAGTGGCTTTAGATGTGAAATTAGGTAAATATAATTAACACATGATCGATATTTCATTTTATTTTTAAATAGTACTTTATTTGATAAATCACAAACCAATGTTTACATTGAATAAGGTTTATAGTTATAAATAATAATATGACATTGATTTTGGAAATTGAATACTTTTCAATAGCCAAAGTAAGAATACAGCTTATTTCTGTACAAAAGTTATTGAATAAGAAATTGTTTAAGTTTACCAAATAAATACTTATTGTGCCCATTACCTTGTGTGGTTAGCTCAGTAATAGAGTGACAAACTTAAGAGCTAAAAGTTTTTGAATGAACTCTCAATAGAAGTAACAAAAATATTGGTCAATTGAAGAGAGCTATTAAACCCAGTCAGCCACTTTAGTGTTCAAATCACAAGACCTTCTGAATATACATTTTTTTTTCTTAATTTACTGTTTTATCTATTAATTATGTTCTCAGTTGTTTTTGCTATCCAATATTTTTTTATTGGTTAATATTATGGGTAAAATTAATTTAAATGAATTAATTGTAACTGATTTTTTTTACCTATTTTTTCCTCAATAAGATATTAATTATCAGAACTGATTTTTATGAATGCATGTTTTGCATATATGTTTTGGAAACATCATTAAAAAAGTGTAGTCCATTAAAGCTGACTTTTAAAAAAATGGAGAATCCATGGAAGCACATATATAAATATATTAAGAGATGATATATCACATTATTGTACAATACATAAATGAAACAGATTTTAAACTTACACCACAGGTTAGCTGTAATGCTGCAAAGAATGACTATAAGCCCTTTTGGATGCCTGTAACCCATAAGCTGGACACCAGTATCACAAAAAAACATTTTCAATAATACTGTAGTGCTCGTAATTTCCTATATAATTTATATTAAGACATGAAAGATGTTTATGTAAATTTAATGTTTAATTCATTTATGCTTTATTATGTGATAATCTTCATGCTGAATGTTAGTAAATTCGATAGTAATGTATGTTATAAAGAGATTTTAGTTTTTGCTTTGAGTATTTAATAATACATTATTGATTTAAACACAGTAAGTTTAATAAATGTATATTATCATCTTTTAAATTTTCACATAAATTATAATATACTGTGATGGGGATTAATATTTGAATCCTTTCACAAGATTTGAAGTAGTTTAAAATAAATAAACCTTAATAATAAAAATATGAAAGAGATTTGAACTAAGTACAAATGTGTCTGTGAATCAAAAGGTGTGTTCTGGCATTTTATTTTGCTTTAATGTGAAACAAATTTTTTTTTTAAAATAATGATTTTTTTTTTAAGATTGTTTTTTTTGTTATTATCTTTAGAAGTGTCATTAGGTCACATACTACAACATTTCATTAATTAGTACCAGGTAATTACATAAGAATTTTTTTAAAGTGATATGTAGAATGTTAACTAATGATAAAATGTCTTTTCTGAAAGTGAAAGGAATGTAAATCCTATAATGGATTAATTAATAAGATTTTTTTTAACTAATCAATGTATAAGATTTTTCTTTTGTTCATCATTGAATCAGGTGATTGACTTACTTTAAAAAAAATTCTTAATTACAAGCTATTTAAAGATAATATAAATAAAATGTAAAATTTTTTCTTTCTGTTATTTTTTGTATAAGATTGATAGAAAGATAAAATGAAATTACTAACCACTGCATGATGAGGCAGCAGCTTCTTTTATGCAAATAAATTATAATGAGAAAAGATTTGGTTTTAATAAATAGATACTGTTGCTTCTTCCAGGAATCTCTTCAGCTGCTATTTTGTTATTTTAAGATGTCTCTGGAGATGAAAAGAAAAAACTGTTAGTGAAAAAAAGTTGAGATTTTAACTGAACATTAAAGAGTACTTGAGTACTAAACCTGCAATGTGAAGCATGTATTAGATCTTTATGTGCCTGTTCACATTTGTATCAATCCGCCACTTCTGATATGACTAAAATAACGTGTACCCAGATCTTTCTTGTGCAAAAAAACAAAACATGTACACGGATCTTTCTTGCGCAAAAAAAAAAGAAACAAAATGTGTGATATGAATGTCAGCAACTACAGTAGGTCTAATACATGCTCCATATTGCAGGACTAAAAATAAGTGAATAAATATACCTCAAACAAACAATAAATGATTTCAAAATACATCAAACATGATTTAAAAATACATTATAAAATTCAATATAGTTTAAATATACACCAAAGGAACAATCAATGATTTTGATTTGCAAATAATTTGTTAATTTGTATAAAAATATATTAAGTACATTACCAACAAAATGTATATCTGCAGTAAAAATTTTTGCTACCAAACAATAAATGATTTTGATTTTTAAATGTCTTTATTTTTTTTTTTTTATAAAGAAATTAAAGCAAAAAAGTGCAAAAAGACATATATCAAACGAACAGTAAATGATTTTGACTTTTAAACGTCTTTTTTTTTTGATATAATAAATATTACACATACATCAAATGAACAGTAAATGATTTAGACTTTTAAATGGCTTTTTTTTAATAAAGAAAGTAAAGCAAAAACTCCTAATAAAAAGATATATTAATTATTACACATACAATAAACAAACAATAAATGATTTTGACTTTTAAGTAATTTTGAAAAAGATTTTAATAGTACACCAAAGGAACAATCAATGATTTAAAAATACATTATAAAATTCGATATAGTGTAAATATACACCAAAGGAACAATCAATAATTTTGATTTGTAAGTAATTTGTATAAAAATATATTAAATATATTACCAACAAAATGGAGATCTGCAGTAAAAATTTTCACTCCAAAAATGAAACCACTGGATTGCAAAGGATGCTGGGATTTTCACAAAACTGCTAATGAATGTTGGATTTTTTTTTTATAAAGAAATTAAAGCAAAAACTGATAATAAATGTTGATTTTTTGAAAATAAAATGTCCAATATGATGTCAACTGTGACGTCACCATTGTAGGACTATTTCTTTCAATATGATATCATTGCGACATCACACATTGTTGTGGGTGTGAAAAGGTCCTATCTCCACTACCCCCCCTATGTTGCAGGTTTAGTACTCAAGTATCTCCAAAAGATATGAATATGCTTTAGGAAACCAGAAAGGGAAATAAACTTTACATATATAAGTAAGCTTAAATATTTTTATTGTTATATTTCCAGGAAATAAGGTAAACACAATTTATATTTTTTTTTTATTTCAATTTGTGTTTTTGTTAATTTTTTTTTTTTTATAGTATTACAACAGATTTGTGAAATTTTGTTATGATTTTTTTTTTTTTCTCTTGATTATTGAATGTAAATTCCATATGTATATGTGTGATTGTACACTGGTCCACAGACATGGATATATAATAGATATGAAATGTAAATGGAAGAAAGGTAAGGGGGGGGGCTTATAATTAAGTGACTATATAAATTACAATGTAACAATTCGTCAATTGCTAAAACAATTTTAGCAATTGACGAATTGTTATATTGTAATTTATAAGTTGTATTAACAGAAATATTATATTTATTTAGTGACTATATAAAATATATTTAATGTATATCCAGGTAAAGACAAAAGGGGAATTTATTGAGTTGATTATACATCGTTTTAATGATTATCCATGTTTGATGGAGGGAGATATATAATCTATATTTGGGGAAATGATAGTTTTGTCAGATCTCATTATTAATTGTTTAACTAAAATAATTTGATATTTTTTTAATTAAAAAATACATATTTGGTGGTCAATTTTTCCCATAATTTGTTATTAAATATTAAAAATAAATAATATAACCAAAACTAATATTGTTCTATTTCCAATTGATTATCAATACCACTTTTCCTGAGTTTAAATATAATGCTGAGCTAGTATGTGGTATTGTCATACTGGGAGTTAATGTGTGCTTTTTTTATATGCTCTCCTTTAAGTAAGAATTGGTGCATAATTATGGCTGACAAGAAAATCAGTGCTTATAAATATGCCTTGAGGGACTCAAAATAAAACATAGTTTCCCTATAATTATGTGTACATTTGAGATAACTGGGAAATATAACTAATTAGTACTAGTTCAGTTATCTTTATTACATAAAATGGAGACCAAAAGGGGTAGTATTATATTAATACTGAACTTTGAAATAAACCATGTGCATATAAAGAATTAGTTTTGTCATTTAAAATATGTGGGGTTTGAATATTTTACCCTATCTCTTATGTATATAACTACAAGGAAGTTATGATTGGTACAATATTTAGATATTTTTTATATTAAGGTACAATCTGTAAAATATTGTCACAGAAAACACTTCCTGGATTGATTTCAACTAGGATGAAATAAAAAAATGTATTTGGTAATAAAAATATAATTGTTTTGCTCACCATGTACCTTTGTTGCTCAACTGTCACTTGACCTTCTTAGCAACTGTTAGCATTCTTAATGAATTTATAGTGAGCAAATGAACACTTCATGCTAAAATCTATAAATGTTTTTATGGTGTTATAGTTGATCTATGATATAAGATTAAAATTGGATAAATCAATTGTTATAACTGCTTTCAGTTATATATTATTAAATTATACGTTTTTTGCATGGTATGTGTTTAATATTATATAATAAGATCGAGCATAGGTACATTTTAAAAATAGAATATTTTTATGACTCTTCTCTACTATTCTAACATTGTTGACCAAAGTTTTGGCTTGATGAGGCAAGATTGCAGCCAAAACATGCACATAATGAGACATCAACCTCTTTATTTGTATTAGATAATGATTAATGGTATTGAAGTCTAAATCTGCATTAGCGAGTGCTAAAATTTACTCCTTATCTGTTATTTATATAAAAGAAAAAGACATATCTAAATATGCTATTCACTCTCTAATCTCTCAGCCAAGGATTGGCAGAAATGTTAAACACCAAACTGTTTATTAAATCTGGTGACATAATTTTAAACTACATTACTTAACTTGTGTGTAATATAATATTTAAACTTATACATTTGAGTAATAAATATATATAGTATTATTTTCCACCATTATGACTGCAAGTAATTTTCTTTTCCTAAAATTTTTTTATCCGTTGATAAAATTATTCTATGCTTTTTTTTTCAAGACATTGCCCTTTGATTACTTTTCAAGATAAAGAAATCAGAGGGATGAGAATACCTGTAAAAGAATCATTTCTTGCACCTTGTGGAAGGTTTGGATGGCAGCAATGCACAAATTATAGGTAAGCTTTAATTGGCCATTTTTTGCAATCATAAATATTCAAATATATTAATTTTTACTTTGCTTTTTAAAAAAGTATATAGATATATACTAATAATCATGTAAGCCCATTACATCTCCAGTGCCTCCCCCTTCCTGGCTCTAATACCTTTCTCTCTCTCTCTTTATATATATATATTGAAACAGTTACATCTGTTTCACCTATTATCTTCGATAATAGTATATTTCGTTGCACTCAGATTGCGTGTATTTCTTTAATTTAAAACATTGAGTGTGCTTATAATATAGAAGAGTATGTGTGTGTATAATCGTACTATTAGTTATAATATGAAAATATAGTCATAAATATTTATATATGCGCATATTCATTTACGCTTGTTAAAACTGAAATAAACATAACTGTGTAATTAAAATTTATCTATATAGCAGCATAATAAGTTTAAATTTATAATATTACTTATTTTTCATTATTCATTCTAAATAATTATTTATTTAAGTCAGTATTCATTTTAAATAATTTTCAAGTCAAATAATTTTCAGTTCTTTTGTTTGTTTAAAATTACACAAGCAGAAAGTTGTTTATCAGTTTTAACATTTCTAAAAATTTTACCTTTCCTCATCCCAATCATTTCCAAGCTAAAGGAATTTCACCATAAGGACAGAATAATCTCATCCAGATTTTTATTTGACAACACGTGGAGCCTGATTAAGCTGGATTAACAACACCAGTAACCACATCAGAACATTTGGTTGCCTGACTAACATGGATAACTATTATTTTTGATTTACAATTGTATCATTATTACATATGGTTTTTCAATAAAATTATTTATAAATAAATCTTTGGCTAAAATTTGACCTATTTAAAATTATAACTAAGACCAATTATAATATTCAGTCAGGTATAAATCTATACTAAGGGCTGTGACCACTCTCTTGGGAAATATCTCTTTTATCCCCAGATATAACTATGATGTTAATTAAAATAATAGACCTTTGAATCTGGATTTAGCTATACCAAATAATTTACTAAGGAATATATAGTTAAAAGCTAGTTCGAACCAGTCATCAGGTGATGTGGCATGAGAAAAAAGGAGGAGGGAACTGCTGTCAAAAAAATAATATAAAAAGAGCTGCAGTAACCATCAAAATAGGTCTAAATCCATCCATCTAGATCCATCCTTCTACTGTTGCTGTTGCTGTTAAAAGTTGCTGAAAGTTAAATAAGAAAATTGTTCCTGCCATATTTAGCAAGCTGAATTCTAGAAAGCCAGTATTTAAGCTGTTCTAATCATGATTGTTGGCTAGAAGACCTGAGACAGCCGTTTACTCTTCCCAGACAAGTGGCTACAATGGGAGAAGACATCCACCTCAACCACGTCCACCCATGATGGAGAAAAGAAGCTACACCTGAAATGCCATAGAGTTCCTGACCAAGGTGATGGAGAAAGCTGCCACAGAAGTAAATTGACAAAGCCACATCCAGACTAAAACCCAGAGAAGCCCAGCCTGATTTGATAGAGAGAAGCACATTAAAGAATGCCTAAAAGACTTTACTGGTAAACCATTCTGCACAATGTTTAATTTCATAACTAAAATTATTCGAAATGAAAAGCTAGCTTAACCAATAAATCTCATAATTAATTATCATTTAAATGTTACACTAAACCTTTTATATTAAATTTATTTAAAGCTTATAGCACTCTAAAAATTCTTGCTTGATCATAAATTGTTTAATTGATTATTAACCTTTTAAGTAAGCACAAACATTTAGTTTCTATAAAAAAACATTCAAACAAAGTTTCATTTCTAAATTATAGATTTATTGTTCGTCTTATGCAATTTATTCTTATGCCATCTATCTTTAGTTTTAAGTTCATGTTTATTAATTTATGCTATGTCCATCGGAATGGAGTTTTGTGTTTTTAATAAATGATCGGGAAAAGGTGGAGTAATCACTTTTATTATATCAGATTATAGCGATATAAAGAATATAGTCAAAACTCCCTTCTGAAACAAAACTATTATTTATGCTAGAGTGAATCAGTATTTATAATACCCTAACAAGTTATTTAAAATGAAAATCTTTTGCTAAAGTTATTTAAAATGAAAATATTTTGCTAAAGTTATTTAAAATGTATATTTTGCGTATATTATTTAAAACACACTTTTTTTCTCAAGTTATTTAAAAAGAAAATGTTTTGCTAAAGTTATTTAAAATGAATATTTTGCGTATGTTATTTAAAATGCAGATTTGCCCAGGTTATTTAAGAATTATATTTGAGTAAGTGATTTAAAATAAGTATTTTGCCAGTTATTTAAAAAGTATATTTTACGCAAGCTATTTAAAATGTAGGTTTGCGTACGTTATTTAAAACACATTTTGCATTATTAGTAAGGTCTATTTTGACGAGTTATTTAAGATGAGTAATTGATCTAAAAATCAATATTTTGTTTGAGCTATTTATAATCCATATTTTAGATCAGCGTTTCCCAACCTTTTTTGGCTCACGTACCACTTGGTAGTACATCACGCTAAATTGTACCACTTCGTAAAAATGATTGTATTTTGTGAAATTTGTTATTGTGAGTGTGTTATTTTATTTGCATTATATATATTATAGGGTGACCATGTATGTATTCACATCTCATAATGAGACAAATTACATTGAAACACGCCTAAACGTCACTCACACCAGATTATAAACTCACTGAAATTATAAACTCACTGTAACATATTTATATGTATGTGTTTGTTCAAAGTTTCATATTTTTTTCCAAAATAATTTATTAAAGATTACATTATTACATTAAAGGTTATTTGGTACATATTTTGTTCAAAGTGTTTTCTCATTCCTTCATTTGGTTTTCCCGAATTTGAGTCTGTTTTCTCTTTTTTGGAGCATCTTGCTATTGGTTGGGCCATGGAGAGGATAAATCCAGCATATCCCAAGTCATGGTAAAAATAACGTCAGGGGTTATCAGGCTATCTCTTGTTCTTGTTTTCTTTATATTGTTCAGCATGAAGTTAATAGGATTAAAATTTTGATGATTAAATACTAGCTTACATCTAGTAATCCACAATAGATGATCAAGAATTAATGAGATTCTAATTTCTGGGTATGATCCTTTTCTGATACATTCTTTCAAATTAAATAATTTAGATTGATTTGCCTTGATCCAACTCATTATTTATCTACTATTTTGTCATATTTTGTTTACTAATAAATGGTTTTAATAAAAACACAAAATTATAAAAAAACAATTAGTATATTTTCTTATCATAATCAAATATTTTTATAAAATAAATTTAATGAGATCTTTGTGCTTGTTTCGAACAACATAATTTTTTGAAATTTGGTTCTACAGCTGCGTTCAATCTGTTTCGATACTTATTTTTAAAAAAAATATATGAAGAAAAAGCTCTTCCTACTAATTCCGTAGTAAACGGTAATAATAATTTAAGAGCTTTCTCAGAAAGTTGTTCATATTATTTAATGTTTAACCAAAAATTAATTAGATTGTGTCGTTTGAATTCTACTTGTAAAGTTCTGTCACATGATAATTCTATTAAATTTTCTTTATCCTTTATTGATAATGATGTAGCTTTTTATAAATTTTCTGCATAGAAGGGGTTTGAAATCCAATTATCATTTGTGTTTTCGGGTTTTGGAAAATATTCCATAAAAGACAATTTTAATCCTGTTAAATGTGCTATTATATTTTCTCGTATATCTTGAGACAGACTAACCTTATTTTCAAACAAAAAAATATGTAGAGTTTCGAATACTTCCAGTTGATTGTTTTCGATACTTATATATATTACTGTTTCCAAAAATCTAATTTCTTAATCATACTTTCAATTTTATCATTAACTTTAAAGATCGTTATCGACTGTACATATTAACAACTTTACTGTATAATATTATTAATTAAAATAATTTTTATGAATTATAGGAAAAAACGTTTCTATATTTTTATGATTTAATTTTTTTTTATGTCCGCCATTATTGATTATTTTTCGTGTACCACCAACCAGCAACTCGCGTACCACCAGTGGTACGCGTACCACAGTTTGGGAAACACTGTTTTAGATTATCTAAAAGTCAGTTTGATATTAGATGTAGGTTATACTACATATAATTAATGTTTCCAGTTCTAATAAATCTTAAGTTTTGCTAAAACTTCGTTTAATTAGAGAATAAGCAGCTATGCAGAAAACCTTAAATCAGATTCTCATTATCACCTTTATCATATAATTTAATAATCTCATTTATGAACTGACCAGTGGTACTAGCACTGAAGAAGCTAAGATTTTGGCGTAATTAATTTATAAAATATTAATTTAGCGTTGCGAATGTATTGCTAGTTTGCATAAATATGCATATCTACTTGCTATACCTATGATGGCCTACATCATGATCGTTTCCACGTGAAGTCACGCCTCAAAAGTTTAGGCAACTGTGACATTTCTTTGTATTTCATCAAGTCACACCTCAAAAGTTTAGGCAAATGTGACAGTTATTCATATTTAACAGAACCAAAGCGTTTCCAAAGGGCTCATAAGCCAACCTTCTGTTTCATTTAATAGAAAGCAGATCGGTTAGGGAACCGTTTACTAGGTAATAAACCTCAATTAAGAATACATTCGATGCGTACTTATCTGATACTATAGTTTCTAACGCACTAGCATCTGACGTTCAACTGCCACACTTCAGTTCAGCTTCCCTAGAAAGTAACTTTCGGCTTTGATCCGATTCAGAATCTGAGTTAATGCGTTTATCTGTATAACAATTATCTATATCATGCAAATGTCTTTATGATATAATTTTAAACTTAGTATTAATAATATAATCTCTATCAGTTACCAATAAACCTATCACTCTAGCTGTTACCTATTTCCACTATATAAAACATAGCGTTAATTAGGACATAAAAGATGACATAAGCTTATTAAAAAGTCATATGCTAATTAAATCATTTGTAAACCTGAGAATCCACTCATTGCTTTGTGATATTATTTTTTTAACCCTGAGATATTCACCTGCGTGTGAACCCTATAATTAGCTTTGTAACCCTGAGTCACTCGCCTGCGTGTGAGCACGCTATATGAATGACTGCAATAATATATTCTTCATAACCCTGAGTATACACTCACCTGTGTGTGAGCCAGCTATACCCAATTTACCATGCTTTAGTATTTATTAAATATTATATTAAATTTATGAAATATAAATTTGTGTCAGTCTCATTATCTTATAAATCACTAGTTAAGTTATATAATATAATATGTAATAGGGGGGATGTATCATGTTTTACTGCTTTGCTATTGCTGGAACGCGATTAAAGAGATATCGACTGTAACCTCAGGTATGATCAGACGTAGGGTATTACTATCCCGACTTGGTCAGCTTTTGGTTCTCTGACACAGACTCTCAGTCTGTTGAGCAAATGTACAAACCTGACCATTACAATATATGTGTGTGTGTGTGTGTGTGTGTTTTTTATGTTAAATATTCTTTTTGAGATATCTCAATACTAAGAGCTTCATTTAAAACTGGAATTAACATTTTTCAATATTATAATGCCTAATATAAATATGTGATTGATTAAATAACTGAAAGGTCATCAAGATTGTCTAGTTGAATGATTAAATTCAGTTAGACAATGGAAATATTCCAATGGATAATTATATAAAATATGTATGTATAAACCAAATATGCATATTGTTAAACTGTAAATAATATTCAAATAAAGTTTAAATAAGTTAGCCAATCAAATTGTCATAATACAACTTCCATGGAGAAGATAACTGGCTGGTTATTTTAATGTGATATCAAAGATGGTAAGTGAGCAAGTGACCATATTTCCCTTTCAATCTCATTTTATCAAAACCAAATAAGAAATTTTAAAGACAAATAATAAGAATCAAAAATACAAACAAGCCTGTGGTAAAGAAAGGTTGTTTGAAATTATACCTTTAATTTGTAAATCAATATTAGGTACTATTATCAAAATAAAACTTGAAAACTTACAATTGACTATATTTTCTCTTTTATATATTCATCTCCCATTTTCTCACAATCAAATAAGCAATTAAAAAGACAAATAATACTAAAATTTCAGAAAAAACTGTCACTGAAATGTTTTAGGTTACACATTAAATTTATAAATTACATAATCCAATAAATTCCTTTTTAAAATCTAAAGAATATGTCAAGCATTGGTGGTTGAGAGGTCAGCGACAGCTGCTTTACAAGCAGTTGTCCCAGGTTAGCAGGTTCACTTCCTGGCTGATGCTATGACCCATGAGAAAAAAAACAAAAAATGTAAAGAATATTAAATTTATCGATTAATCATCCCACTCTTGTTTTATGACATCAATGTGGTATTTAAAGATTCAACTAAAAATAAAATACAATGTAGGTATCAGAATACATCAGTACCATATCTGGTTTACTATTTTTATAACAGATTATTAAGCGAAAGTGGTTTCATTTTTAATTTAATCTGCATTAAACAAAAATTATTGTTATTACTAGATCATGTAGTTTCAGCTTGCATTGCTAGTTTTAATTAGTTGTTGCCATGTTACATTATAGCTGAAATTTTATTTAGATTACTATATGGAAAAGTTTCTAATGAGAATGATGTAATGAAAGGTATATCTAAAGTTTAATATGTATGATATCTCTAGTTTACCTGAAGAATGAGGATTATTCACAAAATTCATGCATTGAAGAGAGGATGGTATTAATTTACACACTGGTTAATATTTGTGATATAATGGATGTGAGATGAATGAGGCATGTTCTATATTTCACCTTGCCTTCAACTAGTCCAGATTCAAACTTATCTTGATCGAATTGAGCATTCATTGCCACCTACCAATAAATATATGGATGAGATATATCCAATAGCAGAAACAGGTCAATAGGTGATGATTCTCAGTAATTCTGATTACTTTCATTATGGAAAGGAATCTGACTATAAATAGTCAGTCCAGTTGTAGGTAAAGTCAGACAACAATAAATTGTCAGCTGAATAGCAATATGTATGCTGTCACTATATGACTAAAACAGTAAAGTAAGTTCATGCTAGAACTGGAAGCTTAAAGAATGTAACCCAGTCACAAAGCAAGCTATCACAGAACAGTTGGGAGTGTTAGGTAGTTCTAAAATTGCACTTACTATACCATACAATATAACCAATGCAATATAGAAGCAAACATTATTGTACATAATCTGCATATAGTATATATACTGTAATGAAATTCAATATATGAATTGGCAACAATGATCATAATTTTAAAAAATGTTATTGGCTTATCAATATTGCAACTATTATTTGTTATTAATATGATTATTATTAAAATTATATTAATATTATTGATAATATTGCCTTATAAAGTAATTTTTTAGTATAAAATCAAGTTGTCTTCCTATAGATATTTTATATACAGCATTTCAAAATACGTATATCAAATTTTTTTTTTTTTTAATCGCAGTTTATATTTAGTTATTAAAACACTCTCGCACATAAAGTTAATTTTAAATTAACAATACAAGGAATAAAAATGCATAATATTAACAATATAGGAATAAATTGTTCAAAATAGTATTAGTATAGTAGACTAATTTTTTTCTGTTAGTTACTAATTGCAAAAATATCAAAACCAACACCTCTATTGTTGTTTAATAGAGGCAATTTAAAATAATACTATATAATTTCAAATAATATCCAAGTGCTTTCAACACTTGTGTATCCTTATCAAGGCAACTATACTAAACATACTCAATAAAATATTTAAGAAAACGAGTGTGAAGATCAGAAACAGCTAATCGGAAAACTGCTTAATTAAAAGATCACAATTTAGCATTATTTGCATATTGTGATCTTTTTAGTAAATACGATTCCTTTGGCTTAATTACTCCAGAAAACAAAAGAAAGAAAAGTATTAAAACTGGAGGGGGGGGGACATGCACTCTTCTTCATCATCTTTGAGGCAACTTGTGGAACCAATTATGAAGCAGCAGGGGATGTCTTATACCCAGGATCTCTGCTCCTGAAGATTAATAAGACAACTAGGGTCATAACAGATCCTCTCAATCTTATTACTTTTAATGCAAGGATGGTGATGGTAGTAAAAATAAGTGCTGCCATTATTATTATTAATAGTGAATAGACTTAGTAAGTGAAAAGACAGTCTGAATTAACAACAGTGGGTTATATTAAATTAGAATAACATATTTTTGATATATATATAAATATTTGAAAATACAGTAATTAAAAGTCAATAAAAATTATATGTATAACTATAACTTAGAAGCGCTTTCACTACATTGCAGCTTTGTCAACTATCACATTTAAAATGTCAACTTTCCCATAATTCAATGTCAACTTTCCCATAATTCTGTTATCTTAACGTTTGCTGCTTGCCGATTAATTAAATTTTGCTTGTATTTATATATTAACATCGCCTCTTTAATTTTTCTTTTATTGTTATTTCTTTCAGTTTCTAAAATTTTTACATTGTTATAATCAAAACCATATACACATGATTTATTATGGTCATAAAAAAACAGAAGCTGATAAATTCTCACAATTTTTAAAATTTTGTTTCATATTTTGAACCCTTTTAAACAATAATATGTGCTCTTTTGTTCTTTTTTCCAATGTGCACCTCGATTCACCTATATATCCACTACCACACCTACATGTCCATTTGTAAATGATACAATATTTATTTGTCAATAAAGTTTTATCTTTTGAATTGTTTATTAATTTATTCAATGTAGGTGGTGCATAAAATGCTATATCGCATATTCCTTTATAAATTTTCTTAATGAAACTTGCCTGTTGATTCGATATATATGGTATTGATATCCACAACTTTTTATCAGAAAAATTAACATTATTATTAATATTTTTATATTTAGAAGTAAAATTTTTAACGTATAATATATACGATCATAATTGTATCCAACATTTAACAACTCATTACAATAAACTTCAATATTTTTAGTTTTATCTGATGCATATTTACAAAGGTTATCATTTCTAAATAAAAAGGACTTTAAACCTGCCATTTTATGTGACATTGGTACTAGGTGTGGTAGTGGATATATAGGTGAATCGAGGTGCACATTGGAAAAAAGAACAAAAGAGCACATTATTGTTTAAAAGGGTTCAAAATACGAAACAAAATTTTAAAAATTGTGAGAATTTATCAGCTTCTGTTTTTTATGACCATAATAAATCATGTGTATATGTTTTTGATTTTGATTATAACAATGTAAAAATTTTGGAAACTGAAAGAAATAACAATAAAAGAAAAATTAAAGAGGCGATGTTAATATATAAATACAAGCAAAATTTAATTAATCGGCAAGCAGCAAACATTAAGATAACAGAATTATGGGAAAGTTGACATTGAATTATGGGAAAGTGGACATTTTAAATGTGATAGTTGACAAAGCTACAACGTAGTGAAAGCACTTCTAAGTTATAGTTATACATATAATTTTTATTGACTTTTAATTACTGTATTTTCAAATATTTATTTATAGAGTTACATATATTATTTTGAAGAAATACAGACATCGATTTGTAATATTATATATATATATTATACTTGGGTATTTTAATGTGTATTATTAAATTGTATAAGATTGAAGTCTGAGTCACAGTGTTCTTGTATCCTCAAAAATTAGATTCCGCAATAAATTGTTATTCTTATTCTGTGTATTCATGAGCTAAGACATAATAGCTATATTTGTTGTAAATGGTTTAATAGATAAAATTATAACTTGTGCAATCATTTTATCATTTGTTGCTGAACATCTTTTGGCTTTGTTTAATGTTTATGTCAGCTACAGATGTGCATTGATGTCTGATTCAATTTTCACATCTGAATTTTTTTTCCCCCAATACTTTTGGCTTCTGGCAGAACAATTCCTTATCTCTCTTTTTGTTCATCAGAAAGCTTAGCTAGTCATGACACTATTCTATGCAACCAATATTAATATAACAAAAAAATGTCAGTACCTCAAAGATGAGATGGAATATGCATTCTGTGATGCACATAGATTGCAGTTGATCCACAAACAACAAAATTTATAAACATACTTTGTGAAAAGTTAGTTATTCATTCATCATAACTTTAACATAATTTATAGTTTGATTGGTTTACTAAGTATTTATTCGAGATGTCTTCAATTTTTAATTATTTCATATAATTTATTTATTTTTAATATTATGCAGATATGAACGTAGTGCATGAATAATATTATTTAATTTTATCATTGATATTGTATTTAATTTGCAAAATATTAATAAATGCTTCCTTTCTTTTCAGAATAACTCAAAAGTATGTATATCGAACAACATATAAAATAAACTACAGAGTGCAGTGTTGATTTCTAAGAATTGTTGTAAATAAATACTCTTATTAATAAAAAGTTTGAAAGTAACATATTTAAAATAGCTATTATGAGTTGCTTTATTTTTGTTTTTAATATTACTATTTTTTTTTATGTTCCTGCAAAAATGATTACTACTTTTGAATTTTTATTTACTTCATGTGCTTGACATTCTAGTCTGGATAGATAGAATAACTGGACAATAGACTAATACTATGAATCAGCAACTACACTGATTATTGTTGGGTAATTTGATACTACTTACCTTTTTTTTTTAAAAAATAATTCATTTTAGTATCTCGGTTTTAGAATTTTAAGCTTTTATTTTAGTCAACTATTGAAAAGTTACAGTAAGGCATATGCGAACAGATAATTTTGAATACTACAATGTCATCTTACCCTTTACATTTCAATGGTAATCAGATTTCTATATGTAATGAAGATAACACCATGTAAGATAAAAACCTGACTTTAGTAATCATATTTAGGCAGAGATCATAAAAATACATATCCTATATAATATCTGAACAAACATTATGTAATATATATATATATTGTGCCCTTTTGGTATAATATATATATATATATATAATAGGAGATTTGATCACAGACTTTCAAGCTCTATTCAGTTGGTTCAGATCATCTCCCACACACATAGATAATCAGTGCTCAGTTTATATTAAGATAGCAAATCTGCACACTCTAATGAACAGGTTTCAATCCACTCCACCTTCCAACGCTTCAACCATCCATACCATTGAAAATCTGATAATGGAATGCTGATTATATATATATGTGGGAAATGATGATCTGGTCCAATTGATGAATACTAGTTCAGCATAAAATGTTTATTGAAGATCTTTTTTTTTTTCACATGTGCGTGGTCATGTGTATCAGTTGTATGAAGAGTGGACAACTGAAGGGAGCTTGAAAGTGTGTGCTCAAATCCCCTATAATTGCATTGAAACTTGAGGTATATAAATCATATTTCCATTCAAATATTATATACTGTATATGGTTAAATCAAATAGCCATTAAATAATGTACACATTAATCAAAAAAATAGACTCCTAACTTTTAAATATTTTTTCAAATAATGCAACTCTCTCTATTGTCAACGCTAACAATACTGACAAAAACAAATTTACTTTCATCCACTTTTATATGGAAGTTTAGGCCAGACAATATCATTTGTAGAACATGAAATTTAAATCAGTGAGGATGTTCATACAGCCTATCTCATATTGGCTTGTAATTTAATTTACAAAGGCAGACTTAAGCAATTAGAGGGAGGTCACATGGATGATTGTGAAACTATGAAGTTGTGATAAGGGATATGCTGATTAAACAAATAATAAAACAGCATTAAACAAGTAATTAGAGCAGACAATATTAAATGCTACAAATAAATTTTATTTTTTGAGTCACACCAGAATGTAAAAACAAAATTCAAATTTATATCTGAGCATATTAACTCAGTCACAGTCCTTAACTTATGCCCAAATTTGATATAGATGCACAACACAATATAAATAACTTTTTAAGTATGTTGCATTCAAACACTGTTTAATTAAATGTTATTCACTGTATCAAATCTATTCATGTAAGATACAAGTAATCATTTTTATTTTTGGCAAAAAAATTATTTAAAATACATAGATGGTACAAATTTGCATATATTTGTTCATCTGCATAACGAAGTTGTTGCTTTCTTCTTTATAACCACTTTGTCATGCAGATGAACAAACACTTGAATTTGGATTACAAATATAAACAAAGGCAAAAATGAATATATTTAATAATCAATAAATAAACATCAAATGTTATTGTTAAACATTTTTATAAAACATTAAATTAAAAAATAAGAGCCTTCATGTGTGATTCAAATTTCTACCTGAGCAGAACATATGCAAAACATGGCATATTTAAATATCTTTACACTCTAAGTTAAATGTCAAAAACTGCAAATCTACTTATGATTTGATCATAGTTATTGATAAATAGCTGAAAATATTGGTTAAATGAAAATTCAATGTAAAGGCTTTCTATTATTTTTCAGACCAATGTAATTTTTAAATAATATTTATTAAAATGATTTTATAGCTACAGTAATATGATATAAAATGTCTTTTTCTTAAATAAAATCAGAAGTTTATGGACACAGATCATGTGTTCAAAGACCTTGTTAGTTAAACTTTCAGTTACCCTTTCAGTTGTCTTAAATATAGAATACATTTTTTTTTATTTGTATGTAAATAATGTCATGTAAATTATTAATAATTTGAAGATGGTAATCCTTCCCTCCACAACTTTAAATGTTTAAAACAGTGGCAAAGAGTAGGTCCTAACATGATTTCGAAAACATAACGCAGAAAATCACGTTTTCGCGAGTCGGTATACCAGACAAGCGAAATGGCTGAACAAAACATTACTATTTATAAATTGTCCAACTTGCCAACCACAGATTCTGATGCTATATCATTTTTACAAAATAAATGTGTTTTACCAAATGAGAAGCACTGCGAGTGCAGGAAAAAATGAAATTGTATATTTCAAAAACTATATGGCAATTTCGATGTTCGTCATGTAATGTAAGATGTTCTATTCAAAAGAACACTTGGTTGGAAGGCTCCAGGATAACATTTTGCACAGCACTTCATCTCATTTCTGGAGTTGTGATCAACTAACACAGGAAGCCATACATTCAGAGATGGATATTAGCAAAAGTGCAGTTGTGGGATGGATCACTGGACTAAGAGAGTTATGTTGTAAAAGTCTCTCATTCCAACCTTGCCGTCAAATTGGCAGGCCAGGTTTAATAGTTGAAGTGGAAAAAATGATGTTCACCTGCAGAAAAAATCATCAGGGCAGGATACTTCCACAACAGTGGATATTTGGTGGGATGTGTAGGGAGAGTGGAGAATGCTTTGTGTCTCCTGTTGCTTCCTGCTCTGTGTCTACCCTTGTAGAAGCCATCAAAGACAACATAAAGCCTGGAACAACCATCTTCCACTGTTGGAGGGGATACAAAAATATGGACCTTGAAGCTGCCAGTTTTAACCATCTTACTGTCAATCACTGCTACAACTTTGTAGATCCTACAACAGGCGCTCATACCCAAAATGTGGAGCATTTTTGGGGTTTCTTGAAGTGGTGTAACAAGAAACAACATGGAACTTCCAGAAAATTGGTTCCAAATTATCTGGCACAGTTTATGTGGCAATGTTTGCACAAAAACGAAGACCTGCTCTTGTGCATTCTGTCCAAGATGGCTTTCAACATCCAACCTACACCAATATAGTTTGTTCTTTTTGTATTATACCAAAACACAAGCAAAGTAAATGAAGCTGTGTTTTAAAAAAAAGTTGGTTGTTTTATTAACGTTACTGTAGTTTTGTTTGTCAAAATCAAAAAAAAAAAGAAGGCGATTAATGTCGTATTTAAAAAAAAGACATTATTGTTTTTTCATGTTGTTCCACAAAATTTGATTTTGGGGGAAAACAATTGTTATTGTTTTTATTAATTGCAAAAAAAATCTTTTTCCAAAAAATAACAAAAACAAGCGATCAAAATTTCTTTAAAAAAAAGAATTTTTTTTTTATTAATTGTAGTCTAATTTTGTTTGTCAAAATTAAATTAAAAAAAAAAAAAAAGCGGCAATCAAAAGACTACCAAAATATTTATTGTTTTTCTTGTTTGTATTTGAACAAAATTTTATTTTTTAAAAAAGTTGTTATTGTTAAAACTATATATTTTTAAAAATATATAAATAAATATTTAATGATGTATTTTAAAAATAAAGTCGTGAAATAAGTAAATGTGCGCTTGTATGTTTTATTGAAAAATAAATTGAAAACACCGTTTTTATTCTGTTATAAAAAAAGAAAACATTTTAAAATAAAATTATATAATAATTTAACATATTTTTTTAAAAAATAATTATATCTAATTTTAGTCAAATTATATTTAAAACATCGTAATAACATCGTAAGTGCTTGCTTTTAATAAGTGTTGGCCCGGTTTCGTAATATTTTATTGTTTTTACACATAAATAATGCCGTCAAATGGCCATGACCGGCTATCACAAGACTACCAAACTTTCATATCTATTGAAACTATAAAAAAAAAAAAAAAAAAACTCATTTGTTTATCAAAATCCAATTACTTTCAAAAAATCATTCGCCCAGCAATGTCTTTTCCTATCTCAGTTTAATAATAGTTGTTTTGTTAACTTCAATATTTTTTCTTTAAAAAGACCTAAACAAAAAAAAATATTTTTTTTTCTTTCATTATTTTCAGCTATGGATTTCTTCTGTTTTCCATAACATTTTTCTACATCTCTAGGTATCAGATTTATATGATGCAATTATGGCAAGTCATTATAAAATGAAAGCGTTTATAAATAAGTTTTAACTGACAAGAGCTATTTTATATTTTTTATAAGAACAGTTATAGTCTAAATATTTTTGTAGAACTCTCTCGTGAATTTATGTATGTCTGTTCATCATGTTATAGAGATGTGTTCCCTTTTACATCAAATAAAAGTTGTTCTAGCATGACAGATATAAATGGAGTAAAAATAATGAAGACTTGTTTTCTTTACAAGTACATTTAAGAAAGAGTAATAATAGCATTATTATTGATTGAAAGAAAATCGTTCAAGTATTTTGCCCAAGTTCATAGGTGAATTGCACTTCAACAAATAGACATCTAGCACATATGATAAAACAAAAGAATAAGACAATTGCATATTTTAAAATGATGTGCATTATCATAATTCATGCATTATAAGTAATTGTCTTCTAGATGTATTGTTGAGTGAGATTGGTAGTGAATAGGTCTCTAGTCACAATTTATTTAAAACAATTTGTATTTCCTTACTGAAGTTTCAAAATAGATATTTTAACATTAAGACAATTTTAATCATATATATATGTTTAATGGAAGAAGTTAACCATTTATAATTAACTTAGGTTTTTGTTCTTGTTTTAAGTGTTTTCCAATTAAGGTAATTATAAATGGACAAATTCACATCTTAAATATTTCCATCTAAAACAATGTTTGTCAAACTTTTTTATTTTACAGCACATTGGGCAAGGATAATTTATTTTGTGGCACACTAACTAAAAATCCCAATAAAATTAACTATATTTTATTAATATGAATACGGATAAATAAATTCCGATTACAGTAACAATAAAATAACATTGTCTTATGAACATATAGGTAATATAATACAATAATAAGATTATTAATAAAAAGGATGAAATCGATTTTGAGAAAGAATTTTGTCAAAACACAGCTCCTCATCTACCATCTATAATTATTCCCATTTTTTAAATTTCATTTACATAAGTGCCAATAAACCTAATTTGCAAAAATACGATGATCCAAAGGGAACAAGAAATTTAACAACTGTAGTAGATAATCAACAATATTGGCTCCAAAGCAATATGAGGCTTTGTGCACAGAATCGTTTTTCAAGTCTATTAAATTTTCTTCTTCTGTTAATGCTAATGGCAGGTATGTATTGTCATACCTTGTAAAAAAGGATTGATGACTTACTTTGATAATCATGTGATGGAAAATACTTAGAAAATGATACAGAGAAATTTTCTACTGTCTTCTGCACTTCTGACAAAATTTTAAATTTGTTTGGGAAAAGCTTCTATGCCTGGAAAGCAATCAAGCTGTGAGTTTTTAACTTTCCTGGTCCACAGTTCTAACTTGTCGGTGAAAGTCTTTAATTTGCCTGTAATTATATTAATATTTTCATTCACTCCTTGCAAAGCCAAATTTAAAATGTTCAACTTCTCAAAAAGATCATTGAGAAATGCTACTTCCAGCCACCAATTATCATCGTTAAGAAATTCAAATCCAGAAATTTTCAGCATTGAAGAAATATTATTTCAGTTCACAAAGAGATAAATTGTGCAAGTACTTTTCCTTTTGAGAGCCATCACCCTTCTGTATGAAGCAGTAAACACTTAAAATCAGAAACCATAGTTTCACATAGGGATGCAAAAAGTCTGCAATATAGAGAATGTGATTTTATGTAAGTCACTACTTTAAGAACATTGTCTTTGGGAGACCATCAGATAGAGATTTTGACACCAAACCTTCGTGGTGAATTGTGCAATGTACAATTTTATCTTGTAAATTTTTTTTGTAATACATGAGCCACAAAGCTTTTTTGTTTGACCCTGCATGGATGGAGTGCCATTAGCACAAATGCTAATACAAGTTTGCCACTGTATCCATCTCAATATGACATTTTGGTTTACCAGATTAAAGACATCTGTTGTCTTTCCTTTACATCACAGCAAAACAAAAACTGACTTATGATTTGACCACCTCTGATGATTCATGAAAATGAAATTAGTTGAGCTTTGTTGCTAATGTCTGTACTTTCATCGATTTGTGAGATCCCACAAGTTTTAAAATTCATTTTTTGCTTCAGTGAAATGTTCATAGAGCTAATGATCAAAAATTTCTCATGAAATGTCTTGAATTTTATGAGAAATTGTGTGGGCTGACAAAGGAATAGTCTTAAATTGTTTGACACTTCATCACTAATCATTGTCCCAACAGCAATCTTCAAGGTTGGTAAAA
The DNA here is from genome assembly GCA_028023455.1 of Epiperipatus broadwayi. NCBI lineage: Eukaryota > Metazoa > Onychophora > Udeonychophora > Euonychophora > Peripatidae > Epiperipatus > Epiperipatus broadwayi. Next base: position 1,394,843 of record JAQFVV010012421.1, read on the forward strand.
TTATCTTTTTGGCATCAGAATGGGTTTTTTCTTCTTTGCCTAATGCTGGCCAATCTTGTAACTCGTGATTTGAGCTTTCTTGCAAATTGAGTAAAATTTCTTCACTCTTTTTGATGAAATTTTTAAATCATTTTTTTAGCAGCTCAACGTATTATTTTGTTTAGTCCTTATGGTGTGGATGATTTGTTATTAAATGATGTTAAAGTTTACTGGGAACCATTGTTTCATTTGAGAGGGTTGTTAAACAAATCATATCAAAAGACAGTTGTCTTTTTCCGATAATATAAAACCATATTGAATGTAATTTTCATTATATTTTCATTTTGATGAGGTGAATTTTTTATTCTAGTCTTCGCTTGTTTGCTATCACTCTCTTTTTCATTTTTCTGAGGTCTCAATAAAAATTTATCCATGTTTAAAATATTTTCTTTTCACTAAAAATCAATTAAAATTAACATAAAATAATTTATGTAAACTAAAAACTACTAAGATTAGTAAACAATTTACAGACAATTATGGTTTAACTTTATTAATACAGAAATTTAATATATTGTAGCAAACTGCCATTTGTAGTGTAACATAATTAATTTATATTTACGGTATTTTATGCTATATTTACAATTACAACTATTTTAAACAACCAATTTTTAACTAATCACTATTATTAATATTTATATGACAAATTGTTCAATTTATTTTAGTCACAATATACATTTTACTGGGGTGATTACTGCCCAACTCTGCCCATTGCCGTTATATATACTAGACATGGTCTTAAACCACTCAACATCACATGATCACTATCTCATACTAGCACAATAATTGTTATTAAGCAATTCAAAATACAGCAAAACTCTCCATATAGTAGTGCCATCTTGTGCTAACAAGAGCAATCAATGGATGCCAGAAGGCTTGTGCATAAAATCCCTATCTAGTGCCTACTCATCCAATATCCCCAGACTAGTTTCTGGCTTGTGGCCTTCATCAGTGAGGAGCCTTGGATTGGAGAGCACTGCACCTAGATCTTAGGATCTAATGCAACCCTCCAGCACCCACCTTTTAACTCTATTTAACTACAAAACTATGAGATTGAAATTGAAAACACTATTAATATTTTCAACCCAAGCTCAATAGCTTATATAGTCATATGGGTCTGAACTCAATTCAGTACCCATACATTTTGGTGTCTTTGGCTCTTTAACAACCATAGCCACCACTATCCTATTAGGCAGGATTGGTGTTAAACCACTCAACATCACATGATCACTATCTCATACTAGCACAATAATTGTTATTAAACAATTCAAAATACAGCAAAACTCTCCATATAGTAGTGCCATCTTGTGCTAACAAGAGCAATCAATGGATGCCAGAAGGCTTGTGCATAAAATCCCTATCTAGTGCCTACTCATCCAATATCCCCAGACTAGTTTCTGGCTTGTGGCCTTCATCAGTGAGGAGCCTTGGATTGGAGAGCACTGCACCTAGATCTGGGGATATTGGATGAGTAGGCACTAGATAGGGATTTTATGCACAAGCCTTCTGGCATCCATTGATTGCTCTTGTTAGCACAAGATGGCACTACTATATGGAGAGTTTTGCTGTATTTTGAATTGTTTAATAACAATTATTGTGCTAGTATGAGATAGTGATCATGTGATGTTGAGTGGTTTAACACCAATCCTGCCTAATAGGATAGTGGTGGCTATGGTTGTTAAAGAGCCAAAGACACCAAAATGTATGGGTACTGAATTGAGTTCAGACCCATATGACTATATAAGCTATTGAGCTTGGGTTGAAAATATTAATAGTGTTTTCAATTTCAATCTCATAGTTTTGTAGTTAAATAGAGTTAAAAGGTGGGTGCTGGAGGGTTGCATTAGATCCTAAGATCTAGGTGCAGTGCTCTCAGATCCAAGGCTCCTCACTGATGAAGGCCACAAGCCAGAAACTAGTCTGGGGATATTGGATGAGTAGGCACTAGATAGGGATTTTATGCACAAGCCTTCTGGCATCCATTGATTGCTCTTGTTAGCACAAGATGGCACTACTATATGGAGAGTTTTGCTGTATTTTGAATTGTTTAATAACAATTATTGTGCTAGTATGAGATAGTGATCATGTGATGTTGAGTGGTTTAACACCAATCCTGCCTAATAGGATAGTGGTGGCTATGGTTGTTAAAGAGCCAAAGACACCAAAATGTATGGGTACTGAATTGAGTTCAGACCCATATGACTATATAAGCTATTGAGCTTGGGTTGAAAATATTAATAGTGTTTTCAATTTCAATCTCATAGTTTTGTAGTTAAATAGAGTTAAAAGGTGGGTGCTGGAGGGTTGCATTAGATCCTAAGATCTAGGTGCAGTGCTCTCCAATCCAAGGCTCCTCACTGATGAAGGCCACAAGCCAGAAACTAGTCTGGGGATATTGGATGAGTAGGCACTAGATAGGGATTTTATGCACAAGCCTTCTGGCATCCATTGATTGCTCTTGTTAGCACAAGATGGCACTACTATATGGAGAGTTTTGCTGTATTTTGAATTGCTTAATAGACATGGTCTTGTTTCAGAAGATGCTTGAACTTTGCAAATGTTCTCGGATCTTTGTTTCCCAAAACTACAACAGGGTGATTAATAATTGAACAGTCTATGGTGTCATTGCATGTTATTTACCTATATTTTTAAATCTTTCATGGCACCCTACTGTGTCATAGCACACAGTTTGGTATACACTGATCTAACACATCCATTAAAATATTGTATTATATATGTATTGTAATGGTATGGAGGTTGGGAGTTATCTGGGGTGATGGCACTCATCACCATCAACCCAAATTAAAAAAAATATATAAAATGTAATATAAATTTAATATATAAGTAATGTTATATATATATATAAAGTAATGAGAATGAGATCAGTTCATTAGATTACTCTGAGAGATCAGCACAACTAATTATCTTAAGACCTAATTAACTATAATTTCACCAGCTTTATAAATAAGTATAATTAATTCAACATCATGAATAATAACAATAAAATAAACCAACAATCAATCTTGTGGTTGAATTTGAAATGTATCTACTGTGGACTAGGCTAACTATTTAGCCCTTGCAGCTTGGTGCAATTATTTAAAAATTAATTTGGATGTGCCAACTTAATTGCTAATCCATCAGAATGTATAATTATAAAAGCAATAATGCTGGGATATTAAAATATGCTGATCGTCATCAATGCTTTGGCCACTTAGTACAGTACTGATCAACTATAAACTTAATGTCTAATAGAGACTAAACTTAATAAAATTTAGTGTGTGGACTTTATAGGACATCTTCCTTGTGCCAATCCAGGATTATTATCATCAACTGGATGCCCATAAACACTAATATACATCTCTTTCATAGAATAGATCATTAAGCATGAACCTAGCTCAGAGAACACAAGCTCTGTAATTACTATGTGACCAAGAGATGATGCAATATATAATATTCTAACAAATCATTAGGATTGAATAAGTCACTGGAATAATTTTAACAATGAAATATCCATTTATTAATAACAATAAAAAATGACATTAAGATCTTCAGAATATGGTATACACACAGAAGTCTTATGATTTCTGATTAATATATAAAAAAGTTATCACTTGTGATTTACAATACCTCATAATGAGATTACATAAAATATATATTGTGCCCTTTTGTATGGGTCACCATCTAATTTTGTGCTAATCTATTAAAAATTTTAAATTTAAGATATATTTGAATATGTGATGTTAATTTTGCTTATGGTAATATTTCAAAAGGTTTAATTAAAGCAATCTATGAGTATTTGATATGTGAAATTGTGCTGATATTGAGAGAGACATTTTAAATGATGATGATTATAATATATGGTTGGGAGAAAAATGGCCATAATCAATACTGCATTAATATATTTAATAAATAGGTATTTAAAGCTAAAAGTGTTTAAAAGACAAGTAAAATTAAATGCATATGTTTATTGTTGATAAAATAATATTATAAAAGAATATAAATATTTTAATTATTGTAAGTACTTAAATAGAAGATTAATATTTGATTTTAATAATATTGAATAATTATTTTAAAATCTATTATAATATCTTATTTATTTAAAAAATATTTATTTTAAAAAATGCAATTGTTAGTTTATTTTTAGACGATGACAAGCGTTTCTTGTGTTGTAAAGAACAGATGTTAGTTAAATATACACACACATGCTTGGAAGTTGTTTAGTAAAGTTGCAGAACTATTTTAAAAATCATGTTATAAAATTTATAAATAATACGTGAGTTATCACGAGATAAAATAAAGATAAATCAATGTAGAATATTAAATCTGATTTTAAAAGTATTGCTTTAAAAATATGACGTATAAAAAAATACTTAGTTTATTTAAAAATAATCTTATAAAAGTTAAAATTAAAATCAAGTAAGTAAGAATATTTTAAAAGAATGTTTAATAAATTTAAATAAACGATAAAGATTATTTTAGAAATTTAATAATGTAATAAATATTAAATATTAAATAAGCCATTATTTATTTTTAATTTTGTGTTGTTGGTAAAATATGTAAATAAGCCAGCAAGTTGATTGTTTAATCTACCAATCAAATGGGAAGTTTCTTCCGGTATAAAAGCTCAGTTCAATTGTTAGGAGAGGACTTCGTGATTGAATTTTCAAGTTAATTGTGTTATTAAAAAATAGCTACGTAAATTTTATAGACGCTTTTAAAATCATTTTTCAAAATTATAAGAGTGTCTTTGTAAATAAGTTATAGAAATTTTAAATGATAAACATGCAGTGTTAATTTAATTTTTCCCTATCATTCGTCTCTATTAAGCTCAATTTACAAGCAAATAGTCATGGGAACATCATATATAGTGAAAATATATCGGAAACTTTATACTAGAAGTATGACAAACGCTGGATTAGTTCGGAAAATTACGAGATGGAGAAAAGTAGTATTTTGGACAGTATATAATTTTAAAAGCTAATTACTATTGACTATTAGAAAATAGATATTTTAAAGAATAAAATACTTCTTTATGAAGAAAGTATTTTTGCAAGCTATAAATTTAAATATATATCTTAAGTAAAGATATTAGAAATAAAAGTAGTTTTATAAATATTTGCCTTGTTAAGTCTTTATGTTTAAAAGACTGAATATTGACAATTTTGGAAGGCAAATAAATTGAAAATATAATTAGCTAAAAGTCTTAATATAATAAAAATTATTATATTGAAATAATTTAAACGCTGGTCGTTTTAGATGAAGAAACTTATTCTTACCTGGATATTTTGTTATGGAATGCGCAAATAATATGTGGACGTCCCAGTTAATTTAAAATAATTAAATGATAATTTGTCATAAACTATAGATTAATAAAAATAATAACTTTTAAATAATATTCTTTGAAGAACTAGATCAGGATCCTATAAACTATTTTAATTTTATTTTATTTCTTATGGAAGAATTAACTTTTATTTTATTTTAAAAGAACGTTTTCATTTTTCATAAACTTTTAAAAAAACACGTGATGGACCGGAAAACGGAAATGGTGTTTTAGTGAATGTGTACCTAGGATTTAAGAACTATTATGGTGAAAAGAAGACATCGCTGGAGTTACGTAATATGAATTCTGTTTTATTTATCTAATATAAAATTTAAATATTATTAATCTATTAAAAATAAGATAGGTACATTTCTTAAAATAATAACTAAAAATAATATAATGATTAATTGCATAAGTTTATTTTTATAATTAATATAACACGGAATATTTTAAAGAATGATCGTGAGTGTAAATGTGAATTATTTTATGAAGCTGTAATTCCGAAGAATATTGGAAGATGGACTGTACATTAAATCATTATTGATGGTAAAAATTGTATAATAATAATAATTTTGATGTATTTAATATGTTTTTCTTTAGATCAACCAAATGATATGTTATTGTTGAATGAATGTATGAATATTTTAAAAATACACACACATTATATTGGCAGTGACAGTTTTATTTAAATATGCATAATTTGAATTTATGATATAAATACGATGCAACATTACATAAGAAGCTTAGAAATAATTATATGATTCTTTCGTAAATAAACTTTGATATTTTTATGTTATAGTATTAGAATTATATTTATTATTCATAAGTAATTATTTTATTGCAAGTTAGGAAGAGATTTTAAAAGTCTATATTTTATTTTTGTTTTATTGGATAAATTAAGTTAAGTTTTATGTAGAAGTTTATATTTGGATTGAAGATTTACCGAATATAGATGATGAAGTATAAATAGTTTGGATAATTAATATTTATTTAAAGTTGAAGATTGTTTTCCGGAAATTTTGAAAATAAGTTTAAAGGATGCTTTGTAGATAGAAATTTATTAAGAAGGAGTAGTATAACACATAAAGTAGAGTAATAATTTCACATAGAAAAGAATCATAGAATTTATCTAATATAATACTTTATGAATTTGAAATTAATGAATAATTTAAATATTATTATTTTAACAGTACATATATGTAATGCATATTTGATAAAACATGTAGCATGAATTGCGTTAAATGAAATATAAATTATAATCAATTATTTTTATTACATTACAAAGATACATTAGTTTATACATATATGCTATTAAAGTAATGCTGATATTAAAGTGAACACATGTTAGTACATTATGAAATGAATAACAATAATACTTAAATGATGTAGCAATTTAATTAGTAAAGTTTAATTGTTTACATATGCTACATAAATATTGTTTACATAAATTTTTCTGTATAATAATTGAAGTTCACTGATATTTATTTAAAGTCTAAGTTTTAAAAACATACTTCAATGTTATTAGTATAGCATTTTAAAAGAATGTATAGATTATTTAGTAGGAGTATGAGCTAATAACAGTGTAAACATCTTGTATTATTATTTTCTTATTTTTATTTTTCTTTGTTTTTCTAATTTGAACTGTAAATATTGTAAATAAATTCTTAATCAAAGTTAATGTAAATAAATTTGTTTAATTTGTTTTAAAAGTGTGTCGAGTTCATTATTTTGCACCACAGCATTTGACAGCAGATAATTTGAATAAACATAATATTTGCACAATATGAATTTATTATTGATATTAGAAATAAACACAATATTTTCTTGATATCATTTATAAGAATTGATTGACATTAATATATTATATTACAATGGTCATAAGATGGTTATAATGCACAATATAAGAGTACAATATTATTTATTGCCACAGATTATTAAATTATAAGATTTTGATCTATTCCAAAATTAAGATACTATATGAAAATAAAAGATATACACATGATTATTTATTTATTTAATAATTAATAATATAATAGAAATAGATAAGGTTGAGTTATACCCTAAAAGTAGTATTGTTCATTATAATTATTATTAGAATAAGTTAGGTGTATTTAGGTTTGATATAAAATCCCTTATCATACTTATTTACATGAGTTATTATTACTTTAAGATAATTAGAAGAGCCTGAGATTATTTAATTATATTTCCTTAAGAAAAGTTGAGATTTATTTTATTATTATTAAAGATAATTTATTTTATTTAAAAGCCATAAGAATGCTGTAGATGTAGTAATAAGATAATAAGGAGGTAATAGTATTCTTATGCCATTGAGACAATGTTTTGGAAGATATTGACTCAATGTAAATCTACTTATTACTTTGTAACTTTACTTCACAGTCTCATGATTTAATAAATACTTATTTAATTAATACATAATATGGAACTATATTGATTTTGATAATTGATAATAAATTTAATTAGGATATGACAATATAAAAGTATATTAAAGATAACATGCAAATTTTAACTGAGTATTATAATTTAATTAAGCTAGTCGTATTTCAAATTATATTATACATCGAGAAGTAAGGGTACAATATATATATATATGTGCACAGAGGTGTGGTATAATATGAAATGAACATATTTGATTTATCATTTAATAATAAAACTTTAATTTTTACATATATGTGTCTACTTGACATGTATTGATACCAGCACACAGATGTGCAGTAACATTATCACATTTTAATTTTGCAAATACCTCATAGTGAGTTTACATAAGACATACATATATCAGCACACAGACAGGCAGTATAATAATTTATAAAAATATTTCAATTATTATAAATCTATAAATTAAATCAGTTTTTTTATAATACATAATTATTGACTGATTTAACATACATGTGTGTGCACATGAAAATATATATGCACACTGACATTTACATGATATTTTATCAAAATAGTAAAATTATTAAAAATATATTTTCAGAATCAACTCCATATTGAAAACATACATGAAATTCATGTTTCTTTTTTTTTTAAAAAGTAATATCAATCTTTGACAAGTTATTATTGATTAATTAATTATAATCATCTTTAAAAATACTCATGCAAGTTTTTATTCTAATCTAAAAAGATTTTGGAGAATGGAAATTCACAACTCAAGGTAAAAATGAAACCTTAAATTATGTAAAAAGCATTAAGATATAAAGAAATATTCTAAAAAAAATGAAGAATTAAAAATGAATATACAACTATTTAAAGAAAATGAGGTAAAGAATAATTAATATATTAGAAGTAAAACAGTATTGGAATAGTTAGACTATAATGAAGATTTTTAAAAAAAAGGCAAAATACAAAAGGAAAATTTTGGGTAAGCTGTAGATTGTTAAGTGCTTATGATAAATTACCATGGAGTACAAGAATGTACTAAGGAGCATCCGGTCCAAAGAAAGAATTTGACAATTTTGGGCTGAGAAAATTAAATCATGCTATATATAAACAGATATGTTTAAAATCTAGAAGACAAGGTTATTAATTTGGTTGGGTATTTCTATAATATTAGAAATAGTTGAGCTTAAAATTGTAAATATACATTAGAAATCATTTATATTAAAATGATTCTCTGTATAATAATGCTAGAATTAAAATAATCACAACAGGAAATTTATGTTAAATGTCTCATTTATATTAGTATTCCATTTTGAATCATGAAAAACAAGATTGAAATGTTGTTACCATAAAATAGGCATGTCAAATATATGGCCTGCTGACAAAAAAATCTGCATCCCACTAAGATTGGTAACCATAATGGGCATATATTTTTTGACAATGCTGGACATTTTGAATTATGATTATACATGCATAAATTAATTAAATAAACAGTTCTTATGTGTTATCCTGTCTACCAGACTTGGCAGACTATTTTTTTAAAATATACAGTTTCATGGGCATACAATAAATGTTAAAAAAAAATGGCTAATAAATAGCTGTCATATTTAATATTTACATTCTTTTTTATTGTTATTTTAAAAAAATAAAAATTTCTGCAAAAATCAATTATAATATTTCCAATTTAATATTTTTTTGTATTAAGTCAACTTACTAATATAAAAATAATAAAATTAAAGAAATGTAAAGTCTTACATCACATGCTTTTCAGGAGAGCAGGATCCCATACCTTTGTAAATACTTCATTGCCTACTGTTCTGTCAAAGGAAGATCCCAAACTTTTATCATTTTCCCAAAATCACAGTGAAAAAAATGTCATTGTTTACACATTATAATATAAATTTAAAAAAAAATTGAAATAAAAGCTTCTGAATGAAATTTATAATTGATTTATTAATTTTTTTAAACGTAACTAATATATATTTGGTAAAATAAAATGTAAAAAAAAAAATATTTGTATGACCCTGAAACTGTATATTTAAAAAAAAATTGTTGCTGAGCTTGATAGACAGGATAACATACAAGTACCAAATAAATATGCTTCAAAATTTTTTCATTTTTATTAAATGTCATAGTAAACACTTTATTGTCTATACAAGGTGTCCACAAAATTTATTCAGTCTACTGCAGAATGTATTAAACATAAGAGGTACTTATTGTTTGTACATGTTCCATACTTCTGAAATTTAAATAAAACTGGTAATGCCTGTATCACTCTGACAGTTTAAATGGGCTCTGAATGAGAATAAAAGTATACCAATAGTGTTTTCTTTGAAATTATTAAAAATTAATAACACTAGCCCTCCACTAGCATGAATAAAAAATAATGCATTAGAGAAAAACATAACAGTTTTCAATAAAAATGGGAATTACAATATTTTTTTATTGAAGAAAAAAAGTAAATTTTATGTCTGATATGTAGAAACTTCAATGTGGTTTGCAAAAAATATAATTTCAAGAGACACTATGATACAATTCATAAAGAATACTATGATAAATATGTTGGGAAGTTTGAAAAGATAAAATGTCAGAATTAAAGTTGACATTCAGAAAACAATAAAGTATATTTACCAAGCCTACTGAAGATAATAAGGATGCTGTTAAAACTAACTATTTATTGACACACTTAACTGCAAGCAAGTCAAAAACATTTGCTGAAGGGGAATTTATTCACAAATGCATTGTTAAAGCAGAAGCATTTTGTTTAGAACAATTAAAGAAATTCAAAAATATAAGTTTATTTTGAAATACCATTGCTAGCAGAATTGATGATGTAGCTGAGAATTTAAGGAATCAATTAAAATCAATAATTCCAACATTTCAGAATTATTCCATTGCAATCAGTGAAAGTACAGATATATAAGATACCATTCAATTAGCTGTTTTTATTCATGGAAAATGTGATATAAACTTGAAAGTTAGTGAAGAACTTCTAGAACTTACTCGTATGCACAATACAACTACAGATGTTGATATTTTTGACAATCTTATGAAAGTTTTGATTCAATACAATTTACTGTTAAAAAATCTAGTTTGTCTTGCAACTGATGGTACTTCTGCCATAACTGGTGTTCTTAGAGGGTTTGTTATAAAGTTAAAAGAAAAATGCAAAGATAATGACTAGTTTCAACTTTTCATTGCACTATTCATCAGAAAACATAATGTTCCAAAGTTTTAAATATTGGACACATGCTAGAAAATGTCACTAAAATTGTAAATTATATTTGTGCATGTGCCCTTTAATCATTATAAGTTTGTTACATTTCTAGAAGACATAGGAAGTGAATATACTGATCTTCCTTATTATATAGAAATTAAATGGCTTTCCATTCATAATATTTTGAAATGATTCTTCAAGTTGGTGGATGAAATTACTATTTTTTTAAAATCGAAAAATTATAAATGCGGAATATTGTGAGATGTTCAAAGAATAAAGGACTTGGCTTTTTCAGATGACATTAAAAATTATCTTCAGTCAACTTAATTTTAAACTATAAGGCAAATATCATGTAGTCATAATATTATTTGACAATATTAGTATTTTCAAGCAAAAATTATTACTGTGGAGAAAACAACTTCAAAATAAAAATGTATCTTATTTTGAATGTTGTCAGTGTTACAAAATGAACTTGAAAGGTTTTCAGATTTTAAAAAATGTGATACTCAATTAATTTACTACTGGATTTAATTGAAGTCCAATGTGATTTCATATTGAAACAAAAATTTATAAAAGTTATGATTTCAAATTTCTATAATTATCTATCATTTGATCGATTTCCCAATATACTGTGTGCCATTGAACATATTTTATTTGTGTAAACAATTATTTTCAATTTAAAAAAAAACAATAAGACTGCAGAAAGATCAAGATTAATAGACCAGCATATACAATCAATTTTAAAAGAATCTACTAGCTCAACAAATTCAAACAAATTTGGAAGACTTGAACAGGCAAAACTCTCCATAGAGTACTGACACCCTGTGCCAATCAGAGTAATCAATGGATGCATGTATAAAATCCCCATTTAATGCCTACTCATCTAATCTCACCAGACTAGTTTCTGGCTTGTGGCTTTCATCAGTGAGGAGCCGAAGGCCACAAGCCAGAAACTAGTCTGGGGATATTGGATGTGTAGGCACTACATGGGGATTTTATGCACAAGCCTTCCGGCATCCATTGATTACTCTGGTTGGCACATAGTGGCACTACTGTATGGAGAGTTTTGCCTGTTTAATAACAGTTATGTGCTAGCATAAAAGATGGTGATCATGTGATGTTTGGAAGATTTGGTTAATGATAATCATTGCTGAGTTTCTTTAAAAATATGATGTAATATTACTGAATTAAATTGATGTTGATTTAGAAAACAGCTTCTGTACTTTATATATATATATTTTTCTAGTTTAACATTTTACAAAAGAACAAGTTATTAATTTTTTTTATTGTTCTAAATAAACTTATTTCAGATATTTTCAAAGAAAACTTGAAATATAGTTTTAATTAACTAAGGCACACTTATAGTAATATATATATATATTATAACGGTCGGGTGATAGTGAGTCTTATTGTATCTGCCATACAGAGTGCCACCAGGCCATTTGAATCTGGAAAATTTATATAGTAGGCAGATATGAAAGTTAAAGATCCAACATTTATTTTATAATAAACCGTTAGCCCCAGTCACTAGCTCAGGGAGATGCAGAGATTTATAATATATAAATTCTTATTTAAAAATATTTTCAATATTAAAAAAATAAAAGAAGCCACTGCCAGTAATAACACACACAAACATTTATTAAACATGTATAAAATTTAGAATTATTATTTTAGTCTAACTTTTACTTTAGAATGTAATTTATATTTTATTTTGGAAATTCACACAGATGAATTTATTAATATTTTATTAAAGTGTCGAGTATGGATAGACTACATAGATTGCACTTGAAAAATAAAATATTCTATATCCCTTATTTAACCCTAGGCCAAAAGTTTGCAGTCAAACTAATGTCAATCTATCTGATATATCAATGTATTCAATGCAGCATGAATACAACAGCACAATACCATACTGTCAGGAATGCACATCTGAACAGCATGGTTATAGAGAAGAAATTGTCTCTTGTCCAGTACAGGAATGTTACATCTGTCTGGCAAGAAGAACAATAGAAAAAGGAAACTCCATAGGAAGGAATTGCGGTTCTTTTTGCCATCTTATAATCCCATTCCATATGCTAAAGGGGTGATCCAAGGAGCATGGAATACATCTGCTTCCAATGGTCAGTAAGAAATGGGACTTATTTTGCCCAAGTACAGCATATCATGTGATCCTGCACATAGCGGATGTTCATGCTACATTTACTAATTACATCAATACATCCAATCCATTGACCCAATTTAACTGCGAAACAAATAACCTAAGATTTACCCTCCCTTAAACTAACACAACTTTACGAATCTATGCAGCCATTCACGCTCGACTTAAATTTAACATGATTTAATTAAAAGTTTAGTTTAACAGAAAAAAATCATAATAAACACTTAAAAGAATGGCAAAAAATAAATTAATGGAAATGATTTAAAAAAAAAATACATTCAATAAAAATTATTGAAAAATGATTTGGTTTGGTCAGATAGGAATTTCTATTTAAATACTGGAAAAGTTTTAGAATTAAAGTTCACTAGTTAGAGTTCCTACTGTTTTAAAATACTGGAAAAGTTTTAGAATCATTAGTTAGAGTTCTTACTGTTTTAAAAAGTCTGTACTTTCTAGTTGCTTGTAATTTTGAAGGTGTTAATTCCCATGATGTCCTGAGATCGGTATGCAGTTACCCATTTGGTCCTGTACTGTAGCTGGTATAGTTATTTGCCAGGCCCTGATGTGCTGGGGTCCGCAATATGGGAAAATGATATTTCTATTTTATTGCTGGGCCCTGATGTCCTGTTGTCTGCAATATGGGAAAATTATATTCATTTCTTTTTTTTTAGAACAACTAAAGGAATTGAAAGTGCATCTTTTTAATCCCTTCTCCTCCAACTCTCCTGGACTTAACACATATAGCACACCTAATATTTTATTTCCATTTTTTTCTTTTTTTATTAAATTTGCAGATTAACCCAACATTACATCATGATGATGATGATACTTTCACTGTGGTCTGTTTCCTGAGAGATTTCTTTTATTGGCTATTCTGTTCCTATTGTTTTTTTCTCTCCTAACTGACCTTTACTTATAAATTTTGAGATGCCCAAGGGCTAGTTTACTTTAACTAATTGAAAATAATCATTTCCATTTTACACAATAGCATTAATTAAATTATATACATTCTTAAAGATATATTTTTATCTTTAAATCTTTTAAATTTTTTTCTGAAAATTTAGTTTTAAAATACTTTTTTTTCTTTAATAAAGTTTTCTTTTAATAATTTTCCTTCTGTGCGATTTTATATATATATGAGTTTAGATGACTTTTAATTTTCAATTTTTAAAAACAAATTTTTATTTGCGAACCTTTTATTTTTAATTTTATTTATTAGAATGTAACAGCATGTGTGCCCATTACAATATATATAAACCTTTAATACAAATAATTTGTAAACATATTTTCTGATATGATTTATTTATATTTCTAAGAAAGCATAAATGTAACGAATATACCTAAAATATTAAAAACTTTCTATATTTTAATAAATATCAAAAGTAGACATACATGTATAAAAAAAAAAGATATAAAATATTATTTCAAAAATAAAATAAATATCCTTAGCAAAAGACTGGGCAAATTTTAGATGAGTAAAACATGAATATTACTCTGAAGGCAAGATACTTAATGTTCGTGCCATTAATTGTGTATTCCTCATATAGGAAGAGTAGAAAACTCTTTAATCCTAGTTCACATTCAAATAAAGATATATTATAATTTTAGATCCTTCTATAAAATGAAAGCACTTATGAATACATTTTAAATAATGAGGTATTTTATATTTTTGCCAAAAGACAGTTATCAATTATTTTTATAAGCTCTTTGTAAATTTATGTGTGTGTATTTATGATGTTATAAAGATGTGTTTCATTTTATACTAAATAAAACTTCATCTAGCAAGACAGAGGCTGATGTAGTAAAGAATAGTGATGTGTTTTTTCACAAGTAAATTTAAAAATATTATCATTATTACTGATTAAAATTTTTCAAGAGTTTTGCCTAAGTTCATAGATAAATCATACTTTAACACATGTAGTACATATGATAAATCAAAAATTCATGACCAGTGCATGTTTTAAAATAATGTGCATTATCATTACACATGCATTATAAATAATTGTTTTTAGATGGGGTTTTTTTTGGTGTGAGAGATAAGCAATTTAATATTAAAGAAATTTACTTATATACTTTTTTTAAATCCCATAAAATAAACAATAGGAAAAGACTTATGAAAAATGATTTCAGTACTTTTTCAAATTTTTTCATATTATGCTCTATATACCCAATGTACTCACCATAGTATATCAAAGAGTGCAAGTTTAATGTGGGTGTGCATACAATATTATCCTTTATGATTAACCTGACTTGATGATGACCATAAATTATAAATGTAAGTAATCTATTTTATTAGTTCATTTTATCGCATACATTGTTGAAAGCTTATATTCATCTTTACCATTACGATATATATGCACATTATATATAATGATTATAATATAATAAAAATTTTGAGAGACAAATACTATTGTCAAAAAGGGAAAGTTGATGTGTTTATGCAAATGTGTACATACATGTGAGTTATATAAATAATTTTATTTACGTTTTGGTTAATTTCAGAAGTTATAGGCATGTAATATGATTCATAATTATATTGTAAAATAACATTATGATAAAAAGTGAATTAATATACTATCATTTATAGCTCTGAAAAGTCTGCTAATCAAATGAAAAGTATCAATAAATAGCATGGAAAGCAAGTGGTCATCCTTAATTATATTTACTATTTAAATGCCCTGTGTAATTTAGTCATAGCTAGTCCAATAAGTGAGGAGGAAAAGTGTCTATCTCAGAATACTTACTAGGATAAAATGCCCAAATAAAATATTTAAAGAATTTCAAGACATTTTTACTGACAGAATACCAAACTCTTTTTCTCTTTAATTAAGACGTGTTCAATTCTTTAAATAAACAAAGTTTTTATTTTATTTTAAATAGAGCTGGAAATTATGCACAAACAATAATGATTTTCTTTTTTTAAAAAACAACAGAAAACAAAGTAAACTAGGGGATTACCCAGCAATTTTTATACTTCCATTGCAAAGAATGCTCCGAACATATATATTCTTAACTTATCATTTTTGTTTTTGAACAGAAAACAGTGTATTTTTATTTTTTTATATTTCTAAAAAATTTTCCTGGTTAGTTTGTAGCAGTATAAAGATAAAATGAAATTTAAAGAGAAAATAATTTAAATTTTTCAAGGCAAAAAATATATTTGCTACGTTTAAAATAATTAAATTTATATAAAGATCTAAGCATAATAACAAATTGATTTTTAATTAACTTAATGGTAAGTAAAATAAAATAAAAATTTAATAAATAGTTACGAGTAATTCTATAAAATGTAAGATTATGATTAGTGGCTTCAAAATTTAATCCAGATTCTCTAATCAAGACTTTTTCTTCGTATCATAGCAAACTTTCTTATTTCATCATTTAATTTTACATGTTGTGATTCTTTTTTTTTTTTTTATAAAATACATGTTGTGATTCTTTCTAGATTTTTTACAATAGTTTTGGAATCCAGTTTAAGACTTCAGATGCTAGATCATTATTATCTCTTCAAATATATCCAAGCTAGCTCCATTTATTTTTTCAATATCAGTAATGCCTGTTTATTCTCTTGCCCACATATTTTATTATCAGTCTCTTTTTTATTGCATTCAACACACATCTCCATACTTAATTGCATTATCTGGAGATTTTGTATTGCTTTCCTATTAAGTAATCAGGTCTTATATTTGTATGTAAGAAGTTGTAAATCATATATATTACAAAATTTTCTGTTCAAACATATAGACTTATTTTTTAAAAAAATCTTTCAAAAGCATATAAATTTAATTCTATGACAAATGTCATCCAATATGTTTCTATCTGTATTAAAAATCTGACCAAGTTATTTGTGGTTGATAATTTCTTCTAATTCATAATTATCAATTTATTTTTTTTCTGAGAAAATCTATTGAACGTTATTTCAATCAATACTCCTATAGTGTATAATCTTTCTACTTGGTTGATTTACATCAACTTAGTAATCAGTGAAAGAAAAACTAATCAATAAAAAATAAAATGCTCACATTTACTCCTGAATTTACAGTGACAAGTATATATTAATTAAATGAAGAAAATAATATATTTTGCAATAAAAATGTGTGTTAAATAAAACTAGGTAAAAGATAGTCCATGCACAAAATGTATATGAATTTAAAATAGCAAACGATTAATATTTAATAAACTTTTGTAGTCATAAATTCAACAATAAATGCAGATACTTTAGTTTATATTGACTCCAGTTTTAGGATGTCAAGCTCCAATTTCAGTGATTATTTATTTAGTTATATATTTATTTTTTGACTTGTTGAAAATGCAATCCAATTTAATGCTTTCATCTGGTCGGTTTGTTAGAAAAAATAAGCAAAACGTAGTCTGCATAAAATGTATATTAAATAAAATAAATCAAAATATTTAATCAATGGCAATATTTGAGCTAAAGCAATAGTCAGCAAATAAATGCAGTAGTAAGACCAGATGAAATTCCAAAAAACAAATCATTTATGGCGGGAAACCAAATAAAAGCGTTAAATTGAATTTCGTTTCAACAAGCAAAAAAAAAAAAATCCTGAATTTGGAACCTGACACGGTTAAACTGGAGTCAATTAAAATAAAATGTCAACATTGGTGAATTCATGGCTACAAAAATATATTAAATATTAATATTTTGCTTATTTTTATTCCATACACATTTTGTGCAAGGTCTATCTTTTGCTTTTATTTAATGCACATTTTTTTATTGTAATATATATAAAATATACATTTGTAGATGTAAATTCAAAAATATGCATACATTTTATATTTTACCAATTTTTTTCTTTAGCTCAGTAATAAGTGCTATATAGCTTTCATCAAGTCGATAAACTGTACATTATAGAAGCATTCTCTAGATTTTTTAGCTTTAATCTTTAGTACTGCTTTATTTTAATATAATTCTTCAAATATTTCCTGAAATTCTGAGGCATTATTTGTAAAACTAACCACATCCTCTGTAGAATCTAAATTAGATGTTTTAAAAAAGATCATGTACTTTCATCCCCTTAGTTTTCCATTTTAATTTGCAAAATATTGCATGTAAAATTTATAATTTTTTTTTTTTTGAGATTTAGAATACTCCTGTAATGCACATTTGTCAATGTTAATTTTCTTAGTATTGCCATGTAATCTAATCACTGTGGTTTCATTTTGATAACTATTCTTCAGAATATAATATCCTGAGCTTTATCTCAATCTCATTTTAATCACTTTGGAAATACCTTTTCATAACTTATTAATCCAAAGCATGATGGCAACTTATCTTCAATGGTTCTTTTTATAATTAAACTCAATATTTGATGTGTTTTACTATGCTAAATCCATAATCCATTTTTAAATTTATCTTCTTTTGGTTTATTTGAGTCTAAAGTTTGCTCTACATGTGTTGTAATCATCTTGGTAAAAGGCCATGCATAAAATTGATAAAGGGCTGATAGATCTCCAATTCTTATTTTTTAAAAATTATCTTCTTAAAATATCAATATGACTAATGCATTCTTCGAATCATCTAGCATATATTTATCATTTAAACATTTAATAAATAGTTTTCCAATTTTTCTATCTCTTCACTTGCTTTTTTTAAAGATGTCAATAATAATTCCATCAATTTTTATATTTTCTTTATAGATTTAATTGCATGTATTGCTTCTTCATTTAAAATGTTTAGCAATTCAGAAGAATTGGAATTTTTCCATTCATTTCATGATGTTAATAAGTTTTAGTCATTCATTAGACCACAGATTATCCAATAATGAATATTTCTGTAGTGTAATTTTCACTACACTGTTCTCACATAAGGTAGAGGCTGGTTTCCTCACTTTTAACACCTTGGTGAGAGATGTAATCATAAACATATGACCAAAGACATGTTTATCATTACATTCCTCCATAAGGTGTTAAAAGTGGGTAGAAACTAGTCCCTACCTTGCATGAATGGTGTAGTGAAAATTATACTACAGAAATATTATTCATTATTGAATAATCTTCAATAGTCTAATGAATGACTAATAAAATTATAAATATACTTTTATTAAATGATTTGTGTCAAAGTTGTGAAGGCAGAACATTTGACACTTATCAAATAAACTGTAGTAATTTGTAATGTGTATATATTGTAACATAATTAAATGAGTTCAAATAGAAATAACTAAGTAAAGGTTCAAAATATAACACTATCAAGAATTATAGTAAATTATTAGCAAATTATTATAACTCAGGTATATGGAAATCACGTGAGGTGAGTACACTAGTAATTCAATAAAATATAGCTCAGGTATACAGACAGTAATCTTATCCACTTTCATTTCTTGGTTTGATGTTAAGTGCATGTTTAAACAAATACTAAGTGAATATGGTCTAGCAGGGCGCCACTAGATTATCTGAATCTAGACACGGTTATATCTAATAACCTTTCACATGTACCGGGTTTGAATCCCTTCTTGGTACTTTATTTCTAATAAAAATGAGAGATTTTGCTTTTTGAGCCATATCACTATAAGCACTAATATTTAGGTAAAAGTAAAACATCTTTAAACCAAAGTGGAGTATATTAGACATAAATCATTTCTCAGATCTTAGCATAACAAATGTGTTTCAATATTTTTATAAGTTTACTAGCTCAGATTATATATAACTAATTTAGGATGGCAATTCACTCATCCTTGCATGAAATAGATGATGGGATGTGGTTATAATAATACTAAGAGATCACTAAATATTATAAAATCAATATTTATTTATGGCCTTTAAACAGTTAAACAGCTCATTAATTAAAACGTTGATGACGATGATGATGATGATAATAATAACGATAATGACAAGGGTTTCAACTACAGCTCTAGGACTAAGCCTAAACATAAAACTAATTTTTATAAAGAAATTCATAATTATTGCTTAATTTTAGCATATTTACTTATATCTTAAATAACTAATATTCAACCATTGATGATGATGAATAATCACACTTAACCAAGACTACACTTAATGAAATATATACGCCTCGTTTAATAAAACAAACTAATATTTATTACTACATTTCTAACATATACATAAAAATTTCTAGATAAATATGAAAATTGACATGAATAATAATAATAATAATTGATTATATAACAATCCTCAGATTAATTTTAAGTTCTTCCCCCTTTCCCTTCAAATGTATTTTGTATTAAGTTGGACGTCACATTGACCATGATTTTCACTCCATGAGAAAAGTATTTTAAGAAAAAAAAATATTATCTGCTCATTAGCACACATACTTTAAAAATCTAACATGTAAATAGAATGTAAAAAAAAAATGTTAGTAGAATTGAAAGAGCAAGTTTTAGAAACAAGTTTTAAATTATTTTCTCCCCCCTCTCTTCTACCTCTGAAATGCTATACTTAATGAAACAAACTAATCTAATATTCTAACACTACTTGTTACTCCACATTCAATCGCAATTATACACATATAAAATATCATTATGTATGTGCGTGTTTTATCCCATGATAACAAAATATTATTTAAAACCAAAATAATAATATATTAGTTAAAACTAAAATCATAATACCATAAAAAAAAATTGTTTTACATATTCATATTTCATAACTGTAAAATTAATAAACATATAATTTTGATACATTCAAGATAATTTATGAAGCTCAAAGTTATTATTAGTAAGACATTCTTGTTTTTAATTGATCTGAATAGTCTTTAAAAGTTCTTTAAATAAAATATACCACTTTATTGCTAAAATGTTTATTAAGACTGATATCATAAAGAAAATAGATATAAAAAGTCATATTACCGATCTTTTGTTTGTGGCGAATTTCCAAGGGTTCAAACTTGTCTTGTATAATGTCTATATTTCTGCAGCTACTATTTCCGTTTTATGTGGGAACAATCTCTTTCTTGAGGTGTATAACTATTTGATGATGATGACTCTATTGAGGTTATTTGCTTTAGTGGACAATTTGGAAATCATTATATTAAATTTTCTTCTCTTCCTGTCAAGCATGTGGATGAAATACAGCAGTTGTTTTCCCATTTGTAAATTTTCTTGAGTTTAAAATCAGTTGTTGTAACAATTAATTGGACTTGATGATTAATATTTATCAGTAGATTAATTCATCTTCTTTGAATGCAGGTGAATGCTTTCTTCCTTCTATTAAAAACATCTTATTTCTCTGGTCAGTTGAAAGGTGTAGAATATTATTTTAGACACATCTTTTCTTTCCTATGTGATGTGCAGCTTCCCCAGATGGTCCGGAACCGATGGGACATACATATAATTTTTCTAGCCAGACATTTCTTATATTTTCAGCATTCAATTGGATAGTTTAATAATCTGAATCATAAACAATAATCTTAATAATAATTCAAGACAGCTTTTTATATCCAATTTTTAGCTAACTTAACCAATCAGAGATAGCATCACTTGCTATTTTTGGACAAATTTGTTTTAATTAGATCTCTAATTTATTTTCAACTATATTATTTTTCAACTGAAAAGTTTAATCCTTTTTCCAGACACTTTTGTTTAAAAAAAAAATAGACTCAATCCTTATTTCCTTTCTTTTCTTTTTTTTCTTTCTTTTTAACATCCAGGTAACACTTCAAATCTTTGAGCTTCCTTCTTTAGATCTTGAGATAAGACAATTTCAAAATTAGAGCTCTGACCCATTATAAGCTTCCAAAGTGAAAAACAATTATTTACAAAAAAAAAAATTGCTACAAAGATCGATATCTGATTAAACAGATTTCCTCTTTTAACAAACAATTGTACAAAAAAAATAATTTGACAGATTTAATACTTCCTTTTCTTTCAATATTTAGGAAATGTAAATTTCTGTATGTAATGTACACACATCCTTCATTCTTTCAAATCATTCATAAACTAACATTAAATACTATAATTGCTAGCTTAGTAATTATAACCCAATTATTTAATTAAATCTGTAACTTTTAAATCCCACTTATAATTAAAGAAAAGCAAAATAAAAGCATAGAATAAAATATTAGAATTGATCAAGCATAGGTTAGTTTTAAAGAAAGTTAAAATGTTTAATATTTGAAATATAAAACAATTAAATAATTTACACATACATTGCCTATATGTATGCATTATAACTTTGCTTTTTAAAGAAAAATTAAATATTAAATAGTTTAAATGTGTGTATTACCTTTCTATCAACACACAAACAAGTAAAGCATGTAATTGTTGACCCATTCTTTCTCTGTTTAAAGCTTTTAGAACTGGACCTTGTAGGGTTTGAACTTGGATGCCCTACAGCTTCATTTATGATTATATAAAAATGTGATGATGATTTTTGGTTTACCTTTTCTACATGCACATTACTATAAATTTAGCTAGTGACTAAATTGTAATGGCACAATATATATAAATTATAACTTTTTGGGATATACCATGTCTTATTTTCCATTGAGCACTGATATTTCGACGGAATAGCAACCGCCATTTTCAAGGTTAACTTTTGAAAGAAAAACCGTTAGATCTTAACAAATAACGTGACTGTGTGCGAGATGAGAAATGAGATTCCAGTTCAGCATTCACAATATGAGGCTTATCAAAATGTTTATTTTCCTCAGTATTTTTACCTGTTAATTTTAAGTTAATATTGGATAAAAAGAGAGGTTTCCACATAGCTGGAATATGTTGTGCTTCATCAGTTCTATTTAAACCAGTAGGTCTCTTTAATATTTCAATTGACTCTCTCATGGTTCTTAAATCATATCTTACATCATATGTAAGGCTTTATATAACATTAATACTAAAAAGAAAAAAGAGGATAGAATTGATAATTTCTCTTTTAATAGAGTAATTTTGCCTTACATTAGGTGGGTTACTGATAAAATCAGTAGAAGACTATCTTGTTTTAATATAAAGACCACTTTTTCTACTGGCAAAAAAAAATGGTGATTTTTTGTATAAACCTAAAGACAGAATACTTTTGGAACACCAAGGAGTTTATGAAATTCCGTGTTTCCAGTGCTCAAGAGGCTATGTGGGTCAGTCTAATAGACGAATTAATGTCAGAATTAAGAAATATAAAAATGCTTTTCAACAAAAAATTAGCACATCAGTTTTTACTTCCCATTATTTAGAAACTGGTCACAAACCTAATTTTGACAATACAAAAATACTTGCTAATTTGGAAAGATATGATTTAAGAATCATGAGAGAGTCAATTGAAATATTAAAGAGACCTACTGGTTTAAATAGAACTGATGAAGCACAATGTATTCCAGCTATGTGGAAACCTATCTTTTTATCTAATATTAACTTAAAATTAACAGGTAAAAATACTGAGGAAAATAAACATTTTGATAAGCCTCATATTGTGAATGCTGAACTGGAATCTCATTTCTCATCTTGCACACAGTCACGTTATTTGTTAAGATCTAACGGTTTTTCTTTCAAAAGTTAACCTTGAAAATGGCGGTTGCTATTCCGTTGAAATATCGGTGCTCAATGGAAAATAAGACACGGTATATCCCAAAAAGTTATAATTTATCTACATCATATAACCGTGAAAACATTAAGTATAACATATATATATATATACTGAACAAAAAAGATATGAGTAAGAGATTTTGGTCTGGGCCAACTAATGAGTTCTGGTTCAGCACAAAATGTGCATCTTGTAGATCATAGGTATTTTTCATGTCTTTGATTATGTTTATGATTACATTCTTCCACAGGGTATTAAAAGTGGTTAGAAACCAACCCCTCTACCTTGCAGGAATGGTGTAGTGAAAATTATACCACAAAAGTATTATTTCAAGATGTCATTTCTCTTTTTGGTAAGAATTCAGTCTTTTGAAACAATTTTTCTTTCAATATCAACATTTTGTCTTATACTTCTGAGGTTTTTATTCTCTTCTATAGCTTTCATTCCCAATTCAGTTATATTTATATTCTTTTTTTTTGTATCATCTTATAGAATTCCACATATACAATTCTTAATAGGTTATTTTAAAATATTTTCACATTCCTTCATTTCATTATACATTGTCACGTCTCAAGTGAAAAAATTGTAACCAAAAGAATTCTACTAATATCTAAAGTATGTCAGCAGCCAAAGTCAAGTTTTAAAAATTATTTACACAATTTGCTAAAATAAAATTGAATGATCTAGCAGTAATTTCTATAAAAAAAAAAAAAAGCTTAACAAATGATAAACTATCAAGCTACTTTTTAATTAAAATCCAAAGAATGATTTAATATGTTGTAATTTTTTTTAAATTCTGAAGTTATTTCATTTTTCAGTATTTTTTTAATTTAAAAATTTTTTAATATTATTTTTGCATATGTTTTTTTTTAAATATATTTTTTTCTATTATTATCCATTGCTTTCATCAATTGATCATTTTAAATAAATAGAAAAATTCACTTAAAATAACGAGTTCAATTCAAGGAAAGGCTCTCCAACAGTTCCTCATAGAAAAATAGGGAAAAAATAAACAACATACACTAGACTTGTCAATTGGTGAGGATTTGAGCAGTTCTTCATTCTTATTTTGCCTAGTGTTAAGGTTTGTTAGATATCTATTTACTGACCAATGTCAGATAGCTAAAGACTAACTACCTTGAAATTTTCTAAATCTTTTGAAAATTTCTTTTGATCTAGATTTAAACCTAAGTTCAAAGGCTTAGTAAGTGGGTGCTCTATCACTGCACCAAGAGACCCTTCTAAATAGTTTTAAAAGGCAGAGCTTTTAAGGGTCACCTCAGCTCCAACATTGAATGGATCTGGCCCTGTGTTTAGCACAATGGTAAAATGACAAGTTCAAGAACTAAAAAGTTCTAAATTGAAGCTAGATCAACTTACCATTTTATGTCACATGATCTTCTGAGTAACTACCCATTTAAATGTGAATATATTATTCAAAATGCTGCTAGGAGAGTTTTGTAAACATCATAAAGAGTAAATAGGGGTATAAACTATTTAACTTTAAGCTAATGTAGGCTTAATTATAAATATATGCAAAAAAAAAAAAACTTTTTAAGGCATAATGGCATGCTTTTAATTTAATTGATGCATTTAACAAAATGATTTTTTGTTATTGCATTTTTAAAGCTTTAAACAAAAGATTTTGTTTTTCACAAAGCCAAAAAACGTTTTCACTTTGCTACACTTGTTATTATTAAATCTTAAATTACATTACTACAGTGATAGTAAAATTAGTAGGTATAAGTACTGTTGTCCTTGACCTTTGAAAATTGTCTGATATAAAATAATCTCGCTGAAAAAAAAAATGAAGTGAAAATTATCTTGGTAATATTTTTTTGCGGCTGCGTTGACTTATCTTCTTTAATTGTTTTACTATAAATCTCGCTTTTGATTATCAGAAAATATAAATTCAGTTTTATAATGGCCCGCCAAGACTACGATTATTTATTTAAGTTATTGATTATTGGTGATAGCGGGGTCGGTAAAAGCAGTTTGTTATTAAGGTTTTCAGAAAATTTGTTTACCGGTAATTATATTACAACTATAGGTGTCGATTTCAAAATTCGAACTTTAACGATAGATAAAAAAGTAGTTAAACTTCAGATATGGGATACAGCCGGACAAGAAAGGTTTAGAACTATTACTTCGACGTATTATCGTGGAACACACGGAGTTATTGTTGTTTATGATATTACGGACGGTGAATCCTTCGCTAATGTGCAACGATGGATACAAGAAATAGACAATAACTGTGACAACGTGTGCAGAATTTTAGTAGGAAACAAAAACGATAATCCAGATAGAAGAGTCGTTTCTACAAATGATGCACAAAAGTTTGCCGATAAAATAAAAATTCAACTATTTGAGGCCAGCGCTTTGAGTGATACCAATGTTGAAGAATTATTTACAGCTATTACACAATTAGTTTTAAAAACAAAACTCGACGAAAAACCGACGGATACTATTAATTTACGCCTCTCTAAAGCAGATAAAAAGCGAAAAGACAAATGTTGTTGACACTACTGGAATTCTTTAATTAGCTGTATTAAAAAAGTAGTCGATGAAAAGACTCATTGAAAAATTAATGGAATTAAATTTATTAAATGATTGATTAAATACATTCCATATTGTATAAGTAAAAAAAAAACTGTTTCTTAATAAAAATTTACATAAATCTGCCTCGAAAAATATTTATTCAACCAATGTGATATGGATTTCCGTTTTTAATTAGAAAGATGAATGTAAATAATAATAAAAATGTATCATTTTTACTTTAATTAATGTGAATATTAATTCTTATTAAGCGCGATGTCAGCACGTAATACTTATATAAGGCTAAAACCTTAGTACTTTAACAAGAGACCTCTACAAATCATAGCGCAAGATTCGACTTTATAAAGATAAGAGGGAGCCTCTTATCCCTGAACCTATTTTCTTAATTATATAGGCAAATAAATAAGTTGAATTCTTTAATTTTGTGGTTAGATTTTAGAAACACTTTATCAAACTTTTAATTGATGCTTTAGAACTGTTGTCAAATTTCTGAAAAATGGTCTGAATTAGAATTTTTTTTTTCTAAAAAAAAAAATCGTTTAGTTTCTTAAATATGATTTATGAAATACAGTATTATTTTTAATGTTTTAAATACAAATATATTTTATATATTTGGATTCCAGATGTAATATTTTAACTTGTGTTAAATGTATTTAGAAAGTTTAAAATTTTTCTAAAGATAACCAATATTTAATAATTTTTATTAGTCATTTATTAGACTAGAGATTATCCATTTAATGAATAATATTTTTGTAATTTTCATTATATTACTCGTGCAAGGTCGGGACTGTTTTCTATCTGCTATTAATACCTTCTGGAGTAGTGTAATCATACATGTATGATCAAAGATTTGTGAAAAAGATGTATGATCCCAAGATGCATTTCATGCTGAACTAGCATTCATCAAGTGACCCAGATCATATTCTCTTACACATATCTTTATCATTGTTCAGTATATATAAATAATCAATTACTAGTCTATTAGATGTCAAACATATGCACTACACAATTCAGAAATATTATTCATTGAATGGATAATCTCTAGTCTAATAAATATTAATATATTTCCATTAAGTGGTTTTTATCAAAGTTGTGAGGGCAGTAAGTTTGACAACTTATAAATTAAATTGTAGTAATTGGCTACCTAAATATACTAAATAATGATAGTAGAGATTGTTATCTGGGCCAACTGATGAGTACTGCTTCATTATAAAATGTGAATCTTGGTGATCAAACATCTTTTGTCATATATTTATGATTACACTCCACAAAGTATTAAAAGCGATAGAAATGAATCCCTATCTTGCATGAGAGCTGTGACATAGAGATAGTCTGATAAATAATTACTGCTAATAGTCTTTGTTCTCAACTTACAGTAATGAGATTATTTTTAAATGCAATAGGATTAATGAGATCATAATGGATCAAAGACCATTCTTGCACTAGTATTTATCTGTTTTATATAATATTTGCTTCAATAATTAGTTATTGCTTTGAAGTTTGTTATTCCAGATGCAAAATATTATGAGTGTAAATTTTAAAAAAAGTTTTAGGTTGATAATGTATAATTAGCAATGATACATCTTTAAGAAATGATGTAGAATGTTTTTTTTTTTTTTAAAAAAAGCATAAATAAAATAAATGTATCACAGAGTTATCAGTAACATAACACTGTAGTGCTTTTAATTTGTTATGATCCCCTGTTTGTTTAGTGCAATGATAGTGTGGACTTTGGAATTCAAAATCCATAGATTGCAGCTGCGATTTTTGAATGCTTGAATTTTTTATGAACTTCCAAGCAATAAACCATTCAAGGCATTTGTGAGTTTTCAAATAAATTAAGATGGCAGCCCACATTTTTGAGAGCTTATAATCTACCAAAAATATGCTAATTGTTAAATTAAAACAAACTAATAAATCTTTAAATTGAAAAAAAAAAAGGAATAAATTCGATAAATTTCATTAAGAAACTTTGTTTCAATTTTTTTTATTTTTTACTTACAGTACAGGAAGTGATGTGACCTCTTAACATCGTTGTACTTTTTGTTTCAATTCGGCGTGTTTCTTTTTGTCAAGTTATTTTTTGATAAACTGTCATAATGATAAAAATTTGGATCCTTTCTGACACAGAACATGATGCAGTGGACTATTTCTAAAAGTACTGGATCGTGCCATCCCAAAAAGTGTGTTTTAACGATCATCTGATTGCACACTGCCAACATGAATAGTGTAAATATTGTATTTATAATTTTTTTTCCATTTTTCTGTTCATATGTTAATCTCCATCCCGCCAAAGAAAATAAACCGTAAAAATTGTAATTAGATTTTTCCACTATTTTTTTCAAAATTACTGTAAAAAATAAAATGTAAATACTAAATCCGACATTACCTAACAAGCATTTTTTGTAAACATTGGGGGGGGGGGGGAATGTCTGAAACTAGATTTATCAAAAACATAGGCTGCCATCTTTTACTTGAAAACTCACAAGTATTCATTTGATATGTTGTTATAATTTTCATATGTCATAGCATTGGCCGGGACGCGAACCCTCACCCGTCTGCAACCAACTACTTGCTTGCAAAGTGGGTGCGATGACCTCTCGGCTAACAATGCCTGACTATGTTGTTATAATTTTAATAGATTGAATTAATAATAAACCCAATTTCACTTTTATATATTTTTTTAAATCTTTACTCTTTGAAATGTTCGACTGTTAAC
Source organism: Epiperipatus broadwayi (assembly GCA_028023455.1). Classification (NCBI taxonomy): domain Eukaryota; kingdom Metazoa; phylum Onychophora; class Udeonychophora; order Euonychophora; family Peripatidae; genus Epiperipatus; species Epiperipatus broadwayi. The sequence continues at coordinate 1,423,731 of JAQFVV010012421.1, forward strand.
AATCTTCAATATATCCAGGATATAAATATGCAAAATTCAAAGCTTTTTTATACAAGAACCATAATTTTCAAGTCTAAAGCTGATAAAAAAGATATTGATAAATATGCTGCTATGTATAGACGAGAGTTACAACAAATGTACATTAAATATTTAAAACAACTTTTATAAGTTAAAATGGAATATAAATAGTTACCAAGTATAAACATTGGTTGGCCCTTTCATATATACTTTCAGTTTCAACAAAAATGAAGAAATTATGTGAAACACTACATCATTTTTTGTTCACCTGCCATGTTAAATCAATTAATAATAGTAAAAATAAAATCAAACTCAAAGAACACCAAATTATTTACACAACTCACAAGTTGAGTAACAAAGTTGTTATCAAGAGTGAAGCAACATATATATAAAGACAAAATTGATCTTTCATATTATCTAAAAAAATATAGATGGATTGCCGAAAATAGAATTGATAAGAATATAAACATAAAGTAGAAGTTATATTATCAATTTGAGTAACTGAACTTGATAATTTTATGTTGGTGCCAACTTTATATTTTTCTCCAGCAATGTTCATTTTATATAGGGTGGCCAGACTGGTTCAATCAAAAATCGAGATATAATGACCGATCATTTTTACGGCCCAGTATCAGGAATCCTGGTGATGTAATCTATGCCAGAACTCTACCTGAGGATCAGTGTTCTCTATATGGGTGTGGTAGAACCAATGATACATAGGACCAATGACTTTATTTTGAAACAGAAAAATGTGCTTAAGTGGAAAAACTGAATAAATTAAAAAAAAAATTGCAATTATTAAAATACATATTTTTTATTATATTTCAAGCTGTTGCTTACAGATTGTAATAGCATTTATTGCCCCTAATGTAGTCACTAGATTCAACACAGCTCATTTTCATATTATAGTTCCATAAAGTTATACAATTTAGAGTTTCCAAATCCATTTTATTTATTTCCTTTATCCATTGACTACTTATTAAGGAAAAAATTATTTCCACATCTGCATTATGAGTAGGTAATGCAAAGTAATATTGGCATATTGTTTCAATTTCCGATATTTGTTGAGTAAATTTGACAAATGTAAAGAATTTTGACCAGACTGTGTTGTCGCAGCATGAATTTTCAAGCCAAACAGTTTTGCTTGAGACAAAAAATTGTTAATATTTCAAACTGATCTATTAATAGATTATCACCAATAGGTATACCAATCTTATTTAAACCAATACCAGTGTAGAGTACATCATTCCATGTTGGTATTTCTTTTAAATCTATCTAGCTAAAAGATGTAAATTTGTTAAAATTTGAAGTAGTTTTTTTTTTTCAAATATGCTAAAGAAGTTTTATACAGCTCTTGGGCATCTTCTTTGAAGAATTTTTTTTCTGTCTCTAACAGATCAGTTTTTAAAAACATTTGTTCAACAGTGTGGAATAAATTTATTTTCAAATCGTATTTTCATCACTTGAATTGTTTCAATATTATTTTTATTATGGTTATATTATTATTCTCAATTTTAAGAATTTCTTTATTAAAAATACAGAAAATTATGCACCAATAAAAGATAATACTCATTTATCGGATTTTGAAAAAATCATAGTAAAATTATCGGTGATTTTTCTTCAGATAAAAAATAAGATTTTAGTCCATCGTACAATTCAATGATTTTTTGAATCGATTTACACAAACTTAACCATCTAGTTTTAGAGTGTGAAACTAGAGCTGAATATTCTATATGTACGAAATCGCAAAATTCTTTTAACTTTTCTGTTCAGATAAATGAAAAAATAGTTCAAATTTTTTACTACAACTTCAATATCATGGCAACCATTCAATACCAAAATGCACAGCATTATGCAAAATGTGAGCAGTACAAACTACATCCATTAAATTTTTGTTAATATTTTCACACAAATTTAAAAAATACATTATTTGGGTTGTTTTCTCATCTTTGGTGTTCGCCTTAAGATGTCGCTACTTCTAGGTAAATTCCTAGAAATATACCGTTTCACCGGCCTTCACCCAACCAAAGAGGAATTTTTCTACGTTATAAATGCGGAAAAGTCCTCATGTTATGTTGGACGGAGGAGGCGGCGACAAAAGCCAACACAAAGAGACTTCTTTCTAGGATAAAACACAGAAAGAGTTCCCGACGGCTGCCGGTTATGGCTTTTTTTCTATGCTAAAAGCAAAGAGAAAGAAATGCCTTGATTGGCTGCCATAGTAGTTGATTTTGTTCATCATTTTCTTGTAATAGTAGAATATCTATTCTCTCTGTAGTTTTGGGTGAGAGTGTGTGTATTTGAAGCGGTCGTATTTTTTTTAAATTTGATAAGACGTCTATTTTTTTTAATGTGTTGTAACTTACTTTACTGTTGTAAGTTTAGTAATAATGTCCTGAAGATTCCATTATGAAGGGGTAACCCTCAAAAATTGCTTTTAAGGGTGCGAAAGGAAAAAAAAATTAAAGGATCACGCGAAAAGTACCGTTTTTGTGAGAATTCATCTGTGACCAGTTACTTTCACTATATATACACACACACACAAACAAAAACAACCCACTGTCTAATTATTAGTAATTACTTGTCCGAAAAATAAAATTAGTCGGGTATTATTTTTTTTTTGTTTTGTTACATTTATTATTTCAAAATAAGATTAGTTTTTATATCTACACACTAACAAAAACAACCCAGTTCCTGATTAATTACTGTCTTTTAAAAAAAAAAGCAAATTCAATGGGGTTTGATTTTTTTCAATGGAGTCTTTGAATTACGGTTTGTTTGTTTTTATATATACACAAGATTTACCAAAAAAAAAGAAACCCACTTTCTGATTAATTACTGTCAAAAGAAATGCAAATTAGTCGGCTATCATTTTTAAATTTAGTATTTCAATAACGGTACCCTTTTTATATAGACAGACTTAACAAAAAACAACCCACTTTCTGATTCATTACTGTCCCCCCCCCCCAAAAAAAAAAGAAAACGGAAATTAGTCGGGTATCATTTTTCAATCGAGTCTTTTAATGACGGTACTTACTAATAGTAGTCGGGTATCAATTCTAAATTGTAGTATATAAATTATGTTACTTTTGATAGATTTAGAATTACGTCTTGCTTTTTTAATAAAATGATTGATTTACTCTTGACCAAAAATACCGTAACTTTAAAAAAAAAGACACACATAAAGTCCAAAAAAAAAAATGAGAAAAAGCCCCGTAACTTTAAAGACACACACACACACAAACTCAAAAACAATCTAAGATTAATAAACATTGACTTATTACGTCTTGCTTTTGAATCAAATTATTGATTTACTCTTGCAAAAAAAAATACCGTAACTTTAAAAAGACACACCTAAAGTCAAAAAAAAAAAAAAAATTAGAAAAACACCGTAACTTTAAAGACACACAAACTCAAAAACAAGATAAGATTAATAAACATTTACAAAAATGAAAAAAACTAACATCATATAATAGTATTAGTTAGTAGAATATTTTATTACAAATCTAAGAAATCAGATCTTTTTAGATCAAATCGATCATTTAGGTCCGGCCCGGAATCGTTATATGTATATGTTTTTGATTAGCATCAACGCCATCTTAAGGCGAACACCAAGGATGAGAATACAACCATTTTTTCCTTTTCTATTCTATTCGCCAAAATTTGTATTAGTGTTATCAGCTCCATAAGCAATACATTTGCTAGAATCAGTATTAAATTCTTTGAAACTATTTGCTACTAAATTATAAATACCATCTAATGTTTCATTTGGTAAATTATAAATTTTAAGTAACTTTACTTGAATTCTATTTTCTTTGAAATAAAAACTTACAATCAAGGGGAACATTTTAGTTGCATTATGATTACTTGCATCGTGGATATACTGAATAACTTAGCATTGTTTAAATCATTTTTAAGTTGTCCTTTGCAGTATAGTTCCAATATTGGGGTAATTAACATGTTAGTTTTAGTTCATCCACATGAAAAGTTTTGCACAATCTTAAGAGTCCAGAAAAATATTACTAAATAGTTAGCAGTCTGCTGAATGAAATGATTGATGGTACCAACAATATATGCTGATGTTAACTCACTTGCTGCAATGCTGTCTCCTTCTGTTTATATACGAAAGTCTATTTGTTTGACATTGATGCCCCTGAGAAATTTTGTTTCTCACTCCTTACAAGAGTTCTTATATGAGATTTGCCACTGTGTGAAACACTAATGTAAACATTACACAATTCACTTCATAATCATCAAGTTCTTTTTTTATTTATTTATAAAACTCCATTCCTGTGTATATCCATCATTGTAAGTACACTTCCTATTTGGCATGTTGTCTATTGTTTTATGTTATTAATATTCCTATTAATTTTATCACTGCAGAAAATTAATATTAACAAAGAACTAGCAAAACTACCCTGTCAATCAAAGCAGGTACAAGTGAAATTCAAATTTTAGCCTACAAAAATCCAGCTATGCATGCTCCAAGGCGAGGTTGGATTTGAGAGTGCATATAGCTTGAGAACCCGGCCATACAGTATAATAGCGATCTTTGTTTTGGCGTTGAAATTTTCTTGAAGTTTTTCTAATATTACTATAGAGACTGAAATGGATAGAGAGGATCAAGAAACTATCATTTTTGCAATGAATTATTTATATACGACAAATAATAAATATGAATATTTGAAAATCAGGACATACAATGGTCCTGAAAAGACATTTCAGGGACACTGGTACCAATGTGAAAAGGCCTATCTTTTCTTCATTGCAGCAATAGTACACAAGTACCCTAATTTTATATCACATACATTTTTTTCCTAATAGATCTACCTGTATTCCATGATGAGCTTTTCTTTATACAGACTACATTCTAGACTATTTCATGCACATAATTTAAATCTATACAATCTGACCTAAAATACAAATCCAGTTCCTGTCGTTTTACATTCTGCTAATTTGAAAAATTTTAAATATCCACTGCAGTTTCTTTTAATTCTAATAATTGTTTTCATGAAAAAACTATTTGCTCACAGTAGACTTCCAAACAGATAAGTGTGTCCATTATTTAACAATTCATTCATTCATTAGCAGCCATTTGTAACTAAATAAGGGGTATTTTAAATCTAATGTGTAGAAGTTTTGCATGACTACACAAAGCAATTCATGAAAATAAATACATCTATGTAAACTATAAATTCTTCAGAATATCCTGATCTATACCTTGATGACCAATGCTGTAATCAATGAAGAAATGCTTATAAAATCAGATGCCTTTTTGTAATCTACAAATCCAAAGTGTAATGGCAACTTCTCTCAATACTTAGATACAATTCACTGTACTAAAACCACTTTTAAATCCAGCTTGTTCTTTTGGTTAGATGAAATCCAAAGTTCTCTGTAGACGAGTTATAATTATCTTGGCAAAAAATTTGTATAAAACTGATAGGTCTGTAATTTCTAATATCTTCTTTATTACCTTTTTTAGCTATTAATATTATTCTTCCAATCATGTGATACATCTTTATCATTTAGACATTTGGTATATAACTTTGCCAAAAATTTTTCACCTGCTTCTTTTAAGATGTTGATTATAATTCCATAATTACCTGGAGCTTTTTCCTTCATAAATTTAATTGCATATCTCACTTCATTTAAAATCTTGGGCAATTCAGAAGATATAATAGTTATAGAAGATACTTGTTCTTTATTATAATTCTTGATTTAGTTTCATTTTTTTTTTTTACCAATACTAAAATGTTGTTTTTCATTCTAGAGACTTTTATTCTCTTCTATGTTAGTTCACAATTATAGTTTCTTATATCATTATCAACCTTTTTTTGCACTATTTTACAAAATTCAAAATACTCAATCTTTTAATACATCATTTTTATATATTTTCATATTCCTTCTTTTGTTCATAAATTCTCTAGTCTCAGTAGAAATTTTTTTGGTCAATTGTTTTCTTTTATCAGCTATCTTTGTTGCAGTTTTTTAAAATGTATGTTATTTTCCTATCGATTTCATTCAAATCTGAACCATGTTCAAAATCTGCTAATATTTGAAAACGATTTGCAAGTTCTAATTTAAATTCATTAGTGTTTCTGAAGATTAGAAATATCAACTACGAATATTGTTTTTCCTTAATAAATTTTGTTCTCTAGTTTTGCATTAACATTTATTTGCATCTTACTAATCAATCATCATTTCCTGTATTGAATTTATTAAGAACATTACAATCTTGAAATACTGTATATATTTTCTGTTAGTCAAAATATAATCTAATTCTGCTATATTTTCATTTGGATGTTTCCATGTCTATTTAACATTTTTCTCAAAAAAAAAAAAGCATTCATGATAAAAGTTTTTCTGCAAACTTCACAAATCTATGACCTCCCTTATTTCTATCACCAACCAAATTTACCTTTACCATTTTCATCTTTCAATTGCTTACCAATTCTAGCATTAAAGTCTGCCATACCAATTTTAAAATATTGTTTGATCTGATCAAAAGCCTTTTGTACATCCATATAAAAATCCTCTATTACTTCATCACTATGAAAAGTTGTTGGGGCATAAATCGGAATTATCTGCATTTGGTATTTACTATTAAGTTGAATAATTAATTTTAACACTCTACATGATAGCCCATCAATCTCCATAATGTTCTTCTTCCACTTTTTAATTATAATAAATCCTAGTCCACTTGTACTTCCAATATTTATTCCTTTGTAGTAGATTATAGTTGTCCACTTTTTAAATCAACTGTCTCTTCACTTTTTCTTCTAACTTCACAAAGTCCAATCATGTCCCATTTAATGAGATAGCTCTTTCAATTCTTACATTCACTTGAAAGTGTTCTGCTGTCACAGGTACTTAAATAAAAGGTCATCAAATGGCAGCAACAGTTAGATTACATACTGATTTTAGGAAGATTAACATTGAGAAGGGTGTATGACAGAGTAATTCCATATCTCCAAAACTTTTTTACAGCAGTGCTACAAGAAGTATTTTGTGGATTAAAATGGGAAGGTAAAGGAATAAAAGTAAATGGAGATTATTCAAGTCATTTAGATTTTACAGATGATGTAGTTGTTTTTTATAAGGATTATCAGATGAAAGTAAGAAAATAGAACTAAAGTTTTAAATGTTAAAATGACTAAAGTAGTATTCAATAGATTTTCTCAAAGATGAAAATAAGGATTGATAATAGTGAGTTAGAAGTTAACAACAAATACCTTGATGAGATTATTACTACAGATATAAACATAAGGGATAAAATTAATCAAAGAATTAAACTTGGTTGGAATGCTTTTGGTAGAAATAACTTAGTAATAAAAGAAAATGTGCCTACAAGTTTGAAAAGGAAGATTTTTAATAAATGTGCTTTACTAGTTCTTATTTGTGGATCTGAGACTTGGACTCTTAATAGAAGAGCAATACAAAGACATCAGTCCATTTAAAAAAAATATGGAGATGCATGATGGGAGTAACATGAAGAGATCAAAAATGAACTACATGGGCAGGAGAACAAAATGATGTTACTAAATATCATTGAAAGAATTAAGCAACTGAAGTGGAGTTAGATTGGACTATTCTGGAAAAAATGATAATAGATGGATAGTTGACATCTTAAAGTGGATCCCAAGAGATTGTAAAGGTCCTAAAAAGAGACCACATGTGAGATGAATGAATGAAATGTGTGGAAATGATGTGAAGAAGAGACTAGAGAAGATGGACTGAACTTGGAGAGACTATCCTATAATGGATTGGTAATAGTTGATAATGATGAAATCACAAATTGATACCAGCCTGTTTATTCGAGTTAATATATAATAAATATTAATTTCAAAGTTAAACGGCCTTTAAATATCTCATTGTAGGGCAAAGGTCTCTCTAACAGATCTGTCCCCCAGAGAAGACATTTTTCATTCAATCTAAAAATATCATATATTTGAATTAATAAACAGAAACCAAATTCCCATAGAAATAGTATAAAATACACCCAATGCATGATTATTAATTTTGTACTAGACTGTACATATATTTATAAGTACAAAAATAAAGAATAAATAAGCACAAAAATTTTATGAAAAAAAATACACACTATAAATTAACAAATATAGTTAACATTTACCTCTCGTCACCCCATTTAGTAAATTTAAAGAGAAAATAAAATAAAATATTGTTTAAATTAATCTATAATTTCCTTTAAAATATGTATTTTTTTTACATTTATTTGCAAATAACTGGTACTGAATATTTGGCAGATATTTTTCAGAATTTTTACATATTAAAAACAGCTTTTTATAAATCACTGTATAAATGTTAGATTCAATCTTTTAATACTTTAAAACTAAGTAAAATAAAAATGTCTTGTGATCAATATTTAATACTTGTTATCAACTATAAAATTAAAAAAAAAAATTAAATATTATTTAAGGATTTAAAAAAAAAAGTTTATATTCAAATTTAAAAACTTGAATGTTTTGGCATTTAAAAAATGCCTTTTTAAGTATCCGTTAAATTTATATTTATAATGGTTTTATTTTAGATCTTTGCTCTTAAATGATTTACTTTTTATCATAAGTTTTATTGGCAGCATTCAATATGGTATCAAGGGCTGTGTGCAATATTTTAAAATCATTCTCACATTTTTGATGCAATTTTTTAAAATTTGCATCATGTAAAATGACTCACTTTGTAAATTTGCTGTCCATGAACTTTCTATTCTGCGAAGCTAAGATTTTATCATGTTCTATAATTGATGTCATGACGTAAAGAATGATGGAAAAAATGAGGACCTCCTGTAATTATCTCATATACAATTATTTTATTGATGTAGAAATCTTATTACTAAAATCATAATTCTAAAATAAACTGTTAAAAATATAGCAGGCAATGACAAATAATAATCAAGTGTAATCTATTGTTTGATCATAATATCCTATTGCCTAGTTACTTAATCTACCTTTGGAAAAATTTAATCTATATAAAATAGGCATGTGTATATTTATATATAGACTATTATGAAAAAAACTTCCTAGTAGTATTTCTAAGACAGCCTAATCTTTAGTAATAATCCCAAATTCTATCAATCTATGTACTAACATACATTTTATGTCCGACTCAATTTTTTCAAACATAACTTCACATACTTTCTTATCCATTTCTAAAGATTTCTGCAATCTCTTAGAATTTAGTTTTATGATTTCAACTGACTATATATAATTATCTTTTCTAAAAACACATCCAACTTAGCTCTACTTCAGCCTCTTATTTCAACGATACTTATTTTCTTGCCCATATATTTCATTTGCAATCCCTTATTACTCTCAGCATACAAATCACAGCTTGCTGTGTGGTTTAGTCTTTATATTCATACATAAGCCTTGGAAAAATACATTTTTATTAAAATTTATTTTCAAAAACAATTTTTTTTAAAACTATAAAAATCAATTTAATACTATGATTAATTTCATTTAAATCTTTCCATCCATATTAATATGACCAAGATTTTTATAGTTAACTTCTAATTCTTTACTTTCTCTTTTTTAAAAAAACCATTGAAATATTTTAATCTGATGGCTTTTGTAACATTTTCTGAATGTTGCAAAAACAAAACCAACCAACATCATCTTCAAAATCTGTTTTAAGAAATTGCCAATCATTTTTATCACTTTAGTTTACCATTTTAACCCATAAAATATTTTTTTATTACTTAAATAAAAGTATAATTAATATACTTGGAGTTTAGATGTAATTATAGGGGATTTTAACACAGACATTCAAGCTCCTTTCAGCTTTCCCCTCTATCTTGTACAACCGATACACATGACCACACATGTGAAAAAGATAAATGATCTCCAATAAATGTATTTTGCACTGAACCAGCGCTAATCAGTTGGTCCAGATCATTTTCCACACACATATATAATCAGTGCTTGGTTTATATTAAGATAAAAAATCTTCAAACTTTAATGTACAAGCTTCAATCTATGCCATCTTCTAACTCATCAGTCATTCATACCATTGAAAATCTGATAATGGAATGCCAAATCCTTTGTATCTGGTCATGTGTATCAGTTGGATGAGATAGTGGATAACTGATGGGAAGTCTGTGTTCAAATTCCCATACAATTAGAATACTTTTTTGTAAAACTTCTGTAAAAAAATTTTGATTAGAAATTGGTCTGTCATATACCCATATCAATGTTAATCTTTAAAATGACATCATGCAACCTAATCACTTGTTGTATTTTGATAAATATTCTTCAAAATTTGTTAATATTTTGAGTCTATATTTTGATATTCCAAGATTTGTTATCATAGAAATGCTAATAAAAGCAAATGCCTTTCTATAGTTTTCTTCTATGCTATTAGTTTGAATCCAATATTCTATACAGATGACTATTAATGATGTTAATTTAAGTCTGTATAGAACTGATTATCTATAATTTCTAATATTTTCCATTTCACTTTTCTTATATATTAATACCACTAATACATTCTTCCAATCACCTAATGTATCTTCATTGTTTAGATATTTGATATATAGCTTTGCCAAAAATTCTTGTATTTGTTCACAAGGTTAAGATATATATAATAATTCCATCTTTTCCTGGAGTTTTTCCCTTCTTCATAGATATAATTGCAAATCTCATTACTTCATTAAAATGCTTGGAATTTTAAAAAATGTTACTTTAACTGTAGAACTGTTCTCCTGTTCTTCAATTGTACCCATACCTATATATACTATGTAATATAATGAGCATGCTAATAGCTCTAAAGAAGCTTTTCCAATAAATGTCACAAAAGAAAGCATTTAAAAAATTTCTACCTAGAACATCCCTATCCCCAAAATGTTTTCAAGCTACTGCCTATCCTCAGTGAGGCACTAGGATATTCAGACACTAGATCTAAAAATACCAACTCAAGTTCAGCATTTATTTAATATTTAACTATTAAATAGAAAATCTGAAATTTTCAGACACCTGTATGTCTTCAAATCCAGCTATTTAACTTAAATAGCTATATGGGCCTGAACAAACTTCAGCTACACCATACATTAATAACCTCATTGAGGACAGCCAGAAGTTTTAAACCGGTTTGGGGATAGGAATGTTCTAGATAGAGATTTTTTAAATGTTTTCTCTTGCAGCATTTATTGGAAAAGCTTGTCTAGAGCTATTAGCACGCTCTTAATTTTACATTTGTAATACAAGCTTATTAAATTAAATCACATGATGCATAACTTGATTTTTTATTACTATTATAGTTTGGCTTTTGAGGCTTTGGCAATGTTATATTGCTAGATTATTAATATATGGTGCAGCTGAAGTTTGTTCAGGACCATATAGCTATTTTAGTTAGATAGTTGGATTTGAAGACAAATCTTCTACTTAATAGTTAAGTATTAATTAAATGCTTTGCTTGGGCTGGTATTTTTAGATATAGTGTCTGAATATCCTAGTGCCTCACTGAGGATAACCAGTAGCTTGAAACTGGTTTGGGGATGTTTTAGATAGATTTTTTAAATGCTTTCTCTTATGGCATTTATCAGAAAAGCTTTAAGCATGCTCATTATATTACATTTGTAATACAAGCTTATTAAATTAAGTCTCTTGTGAATGTATGAGTTGATTTTTATTACTAATATACTAAGTAAATACAATTCTTATCTCTATATAATTGAGCTTCTCATAATAGATAAATAATTTTATATCAATGATAGAATTAACTTAAATAACTGTTTTTAAAATTTATAATTCAGTCTTGCTTAGACATAGCAAGAAAATCTAGCAACATAAATGTGTGTGTATTGCATTGTTAAATTTATTAGGAAGGTCAAAGAATTATCTATTCATCATTGATGATAATTATAGAAAAATAGAACTAGTCATATTATAAAATAAAAGTGAAAAAATAAATTTAAAAATGTTAACCAATTCATTTAAAATATGTGTACTAATGATAATGAGTGGGAGTTTGTTACTTTAGCTAATAATAAAAATGAATATACAAATATGTATATTCAGGAGCTGGGTTGAACACATTGCTAGAAGATATGATAATAGAAGGATAGTTGAAGCCTTAAATTGGATTCCGAAAAATTAAAAAAAAAAAAAAATCTAGAAAGAGACCACATGTGAGATGGATGGAATAAGGAAAATTGCTGGTATGAAGTAAAGAACTATGGATCAGAAGAACTTTATCAAATAATGAAAGATTGACCTGTAATGGAATAATTGAAATTAATGATGAATTTCAAAAGAATATAACTTTGATGAAAGATTTAATAAAACCATAATGGATATGTTTGAGCAATATTAGTAGCCAAATATTAAATCAACTTATTTATATGCAATAATAAAAGAACTATACACACAAGACAACCAAAAAAACATAAAATAATGAAATATATTTTTTAAAAGAGAACCAAATCCAGAGTTTGATAATACATTAAAATTTAAGAATTGGAATGTAATTGTGTACAAAAATTATTTAGGTAGATCAGGAATCCCTAACCTATGATCCATATTTCATCTATAGTGCAGACATTAAAATGTTATTGATACACAATATACTTGACATGAGAAATCTTTTTTTAACTTGTTGGCTATTTAAAGACAACATATTAACCTTTTTATGCACTCATTGAGAGTAAACATTTTTATAAGTTATTAATTTTAAATTATTCTACATAAAATTTGAGGAAAATTAAATGTAAATTTACTTATCAATGATATACTTAGTAGGATCAATATCTCTTTGAGGAAAATTAAATGTATTAATTATGTAATAACTTTTTTTCAATTATTTATTTAATAAAAATTTTGATAATGGTGAAAAAAAAAGATGCTAACTAAATATGGCCATTATTTATATATACATATTTGTATATATATATATGGTATTTATTTATACATATATACATATTCATATGTATATATACATGGTGTATAAAAGCATATATATTGTACATATTTTTATTTGGCCAATTTCTTTTACAAACTAATATTTAAAACTGCAGTTAATAATGTAGTGATATATTTTTCTTTTTATAATTAGAATTTTGCATTGAGATAACTGATTTTTGATATAACATAAAAATGTGATTAAAATTGTCTATACCTGAAACTATCAATTTATTCTACAAATCTCATATATAAATTCTCCATGCTTTTTATATCTCTTATAAAAATGACTTATTAAAAATATAAATTTTATAAAAAAGTTAATTGAAAGTTATAAACTGTCTCACAATTTTAAAAATACTGTTAGAAAGAAGAATAAATTATCTACAAGTTAACATACTATACTGCACAGTTTTTGAATTTTGACTTCCAGAAATGGTTACTGTAGTAAGTTAAATAATGATTTATTACATGTATATTAGTAGATTATATCAATGAAATTCAAGTTTATATTTATTTTACAATTTTGCAATGCTGTTGCCAATACAATTTCACATGGTTTCCAATGCACTGTTACCTCCAAAATAATTTTTCAAAAAAAGTATTAGTGAAAGGCTTGGAATATAGTTACTTCTTTGCAGTTTGCAATCCAAAGATGAATAAAGTTGTACTTATAATTATACACACAATAATAACAATAAAACAACAAATACATTTTGAATGTATGGTAATATGCTCTTTTTATAAGCAATTTTATTAAAATATTTGGAAATTTTAACTTGATTTATGTCTTGTTGCAAATGGAGTGCAACATTCTGTTCATATTATTTGTTATAAAAATTTATATAATTTTCACTGACTAAGAATACCATCTTTAATATAATCTTCCTTAATTACTTTTTCATGAACATTTATAACTGCTATAATTCTTTCATATGTAAAGAAAAATTTCAGTATTAAAAGAATATAAAACATCATTACGTAACAAACATGTTTTGCTTTACAAAGCTTTTCATGAAAAGTTATTAAATAAAAAATTACAAGAACAAATTTAATTTCAAAAGGGAGCAACAACAAATGAAATATTTCATAAATCAAAATTTTTAATATAATTGGAGATGGTTTATGAGGATTTCATATTATTGCTAAAGAAAGTGTTCACTAATGGTGAATTTGTAAAATGGTTAGCAATTGCAGAAGAAATATGTCCTGATTGAGTGACAAATTTTGGTACCATAAATTTATTAGCATAACTATAATTAAAGAAATCCAAGACTTGTCCATTATTGTTAAAGATTGGCTAAAAAAAAGTTACAATTTCACAAATGTTTTGATTATAACTGATGAAATTGAAGATATACAGCACAATTATCACACTTTCGTGCATGATAACAAACAAAATTTTGAAACCACAAACATAATTTGCTTTACTTGAAAACTTAAAGGATAGAATCTATAAAGAAAATATATTTTATAAGTGTATCAAAACTATTTGAAGATCTGCAACTTGATTGGAAATTATTGACAATAGTTACAAAAATAACTGAAAAAAATATTGTTTTTATCAGACATGCTAATAAGTATTTTGATTCTAAAAATATAAAATAACTTATGTAATTTCATTGCATCACTCATTAGCAATTGTTGTGTGCTAAATTTTTATCTTCGGACTTTGATCGTGCTAAGAATAAATAATACTCAAAAATGGATTTTATCAGTTTAAATCATTTTTTGAAAGAAATTATAGTAATTTGTTATATCATATGGAAATATGATTGAGTGAGTAATGGTAATATGTTAAAAAGATTTTTTAAAATCAGAATCAAAATAGACATACACATAAACGAAAATATAAAACCAGTTCTGAAATTCTTTATTGTAAAAGTTACATTTTTAATAAATATTTGACTTGAATACATTGAATACAAAATTATAACATCATGATGAACTTGTAAAGAATTTAACATTTTTCAAAGAAAATTATAATTATTTCAAAAATCAAATCAGCCAACATGATTTTTCCATTTTTTTTATAATGTGAATATTCGTATAAAATAAAGTAATATGTCAAATTGTGGTTTTTCTATTAAATTTCTCAAAATATTGACTTATTGCTGGAAAATTTTCATAATCCATTTACTGATTTTGAAGATAAAGAAAAATTGTTTTTGTTATTTTAGATTACATTTAATGTAAATGTTTTAGTAAGTATATAAAGATTTACAACCAGAAACAATCAATCTACAATTATTCAAAAATTAAACTTCATAAATGAAATTTTGATTAAATTTTATAAATCAATGAATAAAAATAAATTTCTGAAATTAAAAAAATTTGGTAAGAGGAACAATTTCTATTTTCAACAGTACTTAATTATATGAACAAAATATACTCCAAAATGAAATATATAATAAAAATATTAATCAAGAATAACTATTTGCAAAATTATTTAAGTTTAGATACTTGAGCACAATAATTTTGAAAACAAAACAACAACAAATATCTCACTGAAAATTGTTATTATGACTATTATAATAATTTGTATTTTTTGTTATTGTAATTTTTTGTAAACAATGTCATCTTTTCTTTCCTTTTTTTTTGTATTGACTGGTTGGCATATCCTAAAATTTTTTATATATTGACTTCGCTAAAAAAAATTGGGATTCCTGATGTAAATGATATTTTAATATGCAATAAAATTTATAGACAATGTAAAGTGTGAATTCACTTTACAATAAAATTACACATTTACAAAGCACTTTTTTTTTTTTTAAAGTTAAAAATGCAACAAATACTAAAATTTTGTTATAAAAAATATTATTTTATAATGTACAAAATGTTTTCTTAAACTTTGTACAATTTCAAATGCTTAATTTACATATCAACTTTCTGTTAAAAATAATCTTTCTGCTTGGGATATCTCTATAACTTATATCAATTGACACTAGTGATATTTCTCATTTCCTGAAACAATGTAAGAAAAATCATTAGTCCCTAAGAGTCAAAAATAGTCATAAGAATTTGGTTAGTATTGATATTTAGTAGCCGTTAGTTTTACTCATTGCTTCTATAGGAATTGGAAAGGAAATGCCATCAGTAAAAATTACAAAAAGATATACTTTCATACACTCATATATAATTTTTTAAAAACCCAATAAATTCTATATAATCTTCAATACTATAACTTTCCATTGTGCTGAGGTGTAATCGATAAAGCTTTAATCTTGTAATTTATAAAACGTTGAAGATTAACCTGAGCTGTCTTAATAATTGGCAAATGCTGATGGAATTGTTTACGTTGCTGAGAAACCTGAAAGAAAAAAAAAATTGAAACACAAACTAAATATATATAATGAAAATTGAATATTCACTTTTATGTGTGTATACATGCTTTACAGAATGTAACTATAAGTATTATAATATAAAATCACTACTTTTTAAAAATAATATTTTACTATACATTTTGATTGTTTTTTTATTTTATTAGTAATCATCAGAATGTCTTTTTTACCATTTTATTTAATTATTAGTTAAATGAAATTAAGCAATGTTAGTGAATTGCAACATTAAAAAAAAAAAAAAAAAAACCTAGAAAATATTAATATTTTCACTAATAATTAATAATTTTAATATGTTTTGGAGTATAATTTAAATCATTATAGAATATAAATGTAAACAATTACTAAATAGACTATATAACTTATGAAAAATATTTTAACTACTTGTAAATTCTACAAATATAAATCAAATTCAAAATAATTTCCCCATATATGGAGCTTGCATATACATATGGAAAGAATATGGCAATAATAGGGTAGTTCAATCTCTAGCTAAGGATAGATCAATATTAAATGTCTAGACAGATTGACTAAGGAGTTATTATAAAATGACAATACTACTTAATTTGAAAATGATTTAGTTAACTGAAAAATTTTCAGCTCTCACTATCATATGTATTAGCATGAAGCTCTATGAAAACTATTACAATATGTATTAATCAAGGATTAGATATCAGGATAAAAAGTGAGCTACCCTACAGGGTTTAATGTATTTTGGTAGAGTGTCTGACTTGTGATTGGAAGGTACCAGGATCGATTCTGACACTTACAGATCTGATGCTGAAACTTCTTATGAATTCTGAACAATAATGCCATAGGGTTTAATGTATTTTGGTAGAGTGTCTGACTTGTGATTGGAAGGTACCAGGATCGATTCTGACACTTACAGATCTGATGCTGAAACTTCTTATGAATTCTGAACAATAATGCCATATGCCTTTGTCTTCTTCACAAGTGAGATAGTTTTTATCATTTATACTGTTTGGAAAATTCCTAAAATAATTTTTAATTTGAATAACTGAAAGAGATGTCAAACAAATTTCTTAAGTCAAGTATTAAAATAGTATAAGATTAAAATATTCAATGTATCTACACAAAAATTGAGATAAACATTCCAATAGACATAGTATGTTAGAAATCGAGATAGAAAGATAAAAATTTAATAAGTAAAAGAGGAGAAATGATATAGAAATTAATGAAAATATACTAATATAGTACTGAAACAAAATTAACATTGAAACTAAAAATATTTATGATAGGACTAGAGAAAGTTGTTTATAATTTAAAATTAAAAAGAGATAAAAGAATGAATTGAGAAGTAAAAATAAAAAAAATAATTTGCCAAATGAATTTTATGAGTAAGGAACAATGTCAAAATGTTTCTATTAGAATACTGAAATTTTAATAGATAGAAAAATATAATTTTAGTATATATACACTGTACCAGTAAATATGCATATAATGCTTCCTTAATTCTTAATTAACCTTATATAGTGATGACATTTCAGTGATTCGGGTTTGAATTCTAACTAATAATATACTCAACCAAAATTACTTCAACAGGAATGATGATGATGGTTTTATTATCACAATCATTCTTAGGTATTTTGTTTGTTTTAGGTTTCTATTTGCAGAAATGCCAGGCACCTAACCTCCTCAAAAAGAGAATGCTTACTTGGAATTACTTAAGATAATAACCATCATCATTTATCAATTTTTTACCATGACACCTGACACATCACTTAGTGGTTTTGCATGTTCTCAGAACTGTAAATATTTTTACTAACTAGCATGTGTGTGTTAAGGTTATAACATTTAATCATACATAAAACAAACTGAACAATGGATTAACAAATAACTATTTATTAATGCAACAAAGTGTAAGTAGATTGATTGTAGTTATATTATGTAAATTTCAAAGTAATATACACAATTATTAAAATGATTATAATAATAGAGTTCATATATTTTATTCCTTTCTTTTAATAACTCCACACATGTGTATTGTATGTACATGTTCTCATTTCACACACATATATAGATTCTTCAATTAAAAAAAAAAAAAAAAATTTCTTTTATATATATGGATTTATATATGCATTTATTATTATATAGTCTATAAATAGTTCATAAATAAGCAGTTGTAAAGAGAGAAGGTAATGAGAAACAATATTTAATATAGGGATTTATTATATTTCATTAAATAATGTGTTGAAATTATTTAGCTATATTCTTATTAAATAAAGCAGGTCAGAAAGAAAGTGTAAAATAAAGCAATCAAGATTAGTAGATTAGGATATAAAAATGTACACGTGTGAGTATGAATATTTTAAACATAAAACATTTTTACACAAATCTTTTAATGACTAAGATTGCAGGCTTTGTTGTTTTTGTATTATCTAGATTGTAAATATCTAGAGAGGGAAGTGATGCTTGGATGTAATAAAAGTAACAATTAATCCTAAGTTTTTATATCGCGACAGACCGTCAAACTTGTGAAGCTTTGATTTTTATTTCAAGATGAGATTTCCAGGTGGTCCTTTTCTTTGATCAAAGATTCGCAATATAAATGAATGAAACAATATTTAGAAGGTCAGTTTTTTTTTCAATATGATTAAAGAAGAGATGTAGGCTCTTAGTTTTTTTTTTTCAATATTTTATTAGAGAAGAGAAGCAGTTCAGTTTTGGTTTTTGAAGGAATCTAAAAGAAGAAGAATGACTCTTGTTTTAAAATAAATACAGAAGATGTGCGTATATATAAAGTAGCTTACACCAAGATATTAATATAAAGTTACTAAAATTCTATAAAATGGTATTAATATTTTCGTTATGAAGGAAGTAAACAGGATGCTGTGTTAAAACCATTGTTTCTGCTCCTTAGAATCTGACAGAATGGGTTAAATCACTAATCTACTATGGACTCATATACCAGTCCATAGTAACCAAAAGAATGGACAAATTTAAAACCAGCCAAAGATGTCATTTCATTATCATCTTTGACAAGAGCCAAGAAGAAAGGAAAGATGAATAAAAGCCATATATAGCCAAGTTTGATGAAGATATGAATCAAATTTTTGTTAAAGTTTTCCTTATAGTCATCTAAAGTGTCTACAATGATGGTTTTTAAAAAAATTGAAAACAAATCAGTCAACGAATTCAGCGTTATCAAAAGTATCAACAATAAATAATTTTAAAATTTTGGAAATAAACAAGTCAATTAATTCATGTTTATCTTAAAAGTATCTGCAAGAACTTTTCTTTTTTTAGATGGAGCAAATCAAATTATTGAAGCTATACATGAGACAAGCAGTCTGAAAATTCAAACTTGAGACATTTATAAAAAGTGAAAATAATCAGGTAACTATGAACTTTCATTAATCCTTTCACTGAAGATTTTAGCTATTGGCCCTCTACTTAAACTGATTCTTTTAGCTAGTGGCCCTCTACTTAAATCTGAGAACAATGTGATTGGTCTGTGTCATTTGCAATCAGTTCTTTTGTTAAAATATTAATCTAAAATACACAGAATTTTTTTAATTCAGCTTCTAAAAATTAAATAATTTTAGATTCAAATTGGTTAAATGTAACGAAAAAATAAAAATAATGTTAATAACTGTCAAAAAATATAAAAAAAATGTGTAAAAAATAGTTAGTAGTAAAACAAAAGAATTATAACTCAACCAATGATTGTGCCGTTATTCAGATCAACAGCGGTCGAGTAATTCTCTTTTTATTTCCAGTTTGCTTATTTCTCTTGTAAAATTTAAAATTTTCCAAATCAAACTTTATATTTCCATAAAGTAACATCAAATCTTATTTATGAATGTAAAAAATTACGATAGATGTTATTATTTACTTCAATTACGAACGTACACAGCTTCGTTGTCGTGTCTGAATCTTCATTTAGAAACACGCCTTAGGAATTTCCTGATTACGTTATGTAGCAATAATTATTTTTTGTTACGGATATTTCTCCAAATGTATTTTTCTTCTAATATTTAAAATTTTCCTAGTCAAACTTTATATTTTGATAGAGAACTATATTTTATTATTTGTGAACATAAAAAATTGCAATAAATCTAATTATTACAACAAAATCATTACGAAAGTGTATAACATGAATTGTCTTTGTTAGTGTTGCTCGTTTGTGAATCTGTCATTTAGAAACACGCCTAGAAGATTTGGTAGTATCCAATCAGAGAACAAAGACAGAGGGGTGTAACAAGTCGGCTGTCAAAATTATTGATTTTTTTGAAAAAGTATAACGCTATATGCGGATGTTTTTAGAACTAAAATTGAAAGCATTGAATTTCCTATCAAATAAGTCTAAAATGAAGAAATTGCGACCAAAATTGACCAAGAGATGGCGCATGTAACCATTAAACACATCACATCGCGTCGCATACAGACAAAAATTTTTCAAAAGACGTGGCGTCTCCGTAACTAACATCGAGAAGGTTAACAGATCTTTTATTCTTATTTATTAAAAGTAAACCTTAATTTAGTGATCAAAGCATTTTTTTTCTTTTGATACAGAAACATTTAAGGCTTGTTTATCGATGGTTATTCTCGATATCACATAACATAACACACGGTTTAAATCTTCAAACTTAAATTTTCATTATTTTTGTATTTTCTTTTATTATATATTGTAATATTGAAATGTTTTTTTTTATTGTTCTTCATTTATTATGATAATGAGCAACCTATAAATATATGCATTTATAATTTTTTTTTTAAATTTGATATAATGTATTTTATTTTCTTTTGCTTAAGGTTGCAAGAATATTTTTTATATATGTGATTTGTATATTAATCCCTAATATAAGAGAACACATTTTAAAAATATATGTTGACATATCACAGGGTGTGTGTGCATGTGTAACTACTTATACAAACATGTCAAAAGAATAGGTTATGCATAATTAGTTTAAATATGGTAAATTTAAAAGCAGGGCTTCACATTTGAATGGAAGTGAAATAAAACACCCAAGTTACATATGAAATTTATTTTTATGATATAATAAGTTAGGAAAGTCTTAAGTAAGCACTCAATGAAATATTTTTTTTAAATGTCACTTTAAGCCAGCTTATTTTAAAATATCCAAAATGACAAACTTGTATATAAATTTTTGTATTAATTCTATATTTAATCAATGTGATAATAAGTCATTTATCTAATTAGTAAATTTGATTTAAAAAATAAAAAGAAAGAAGAGTAGTATTAATAAATATAATTATATATCTTAATTGGTTTCAGAGTTGTTATTAAAAATACTGTTGTATATTTCTTGTCTTAATTCTATTGTTTTAAATGATCATCATCATTGCTCGCAGATATTAAGAATCATCAGCACTCATAAAGATTAAGCAAGCGCTCGCAAAAATGTTAGGTAAACTGAAATGTTGATTTACATTTAAGTATTTAAGGATTATACTTGATAATAAGCAAGTTTTAGTAATTATAGGTGTATAATAAAAAGCTAAAATTATGTTGTGCTCATGAGTTTTGATCATTTTCATCAAAGAAGAATATCGTTTTATTGATTGAAACACTGTTTCAAATAGTACTGTACATGAGTTATGATCACCATCATTGATTAAATAAATTATAATCATTAAATCTAATGTTTAACATAATTAATATATTTAGTAAATAGGGGTGTATAGAAAGTTGAATATCACGTGGAGAGGCGTGATGATCATTCATCATCACAAGTATTATTGAATCCTAGTTTTAACTATAAAAGTATTTTAGTAAATAACCATAAACTTATATAAATGCTAGTGAATGTAATATTTAAATCCCAGTTTGACATGGGATGATTTTAAAAAAGGTGCGTATGAGTTTATAAAGATAAATTTATTGTTGTGAGTTTATTAATAAGCTGTGGCTGGTATCATCATCATCATTATCATCTTTATATTATGATAAATAATTGAGTTAAGTAACTAGTTTCATGGCCAGCCACTTAAGTAATGGTCTTCACTATGTTTATTTGGAAGCCATTAATAAGAGTATTTTTTTTTGCATCTGTTCATCAATATACGTAAATGAGCTAGTAATATCTATAATGAGTCTTTGATCTATAAAAAAAAATTTGGTGATAAGGGGATCTTATGATTTTATTGACATGAGTAAA
The DNA here is from genome assembly GCA_028023455.1 of Epiperipatus broadwayi. Classification (NCBI taxonomy): domain Eukaryota; kingdom Metazoa; phylum Onychophora; class Udeonychophora; order Euonychophora; family Peripatidae; genus Epiperipatus; species Epiperipatus broadwayi. Next base: position 1,446,144 of record JAQFVV010012421.1, read on the forward strand.
ATATAAGAATGTCATTTTTTTCATTAGTCATCCAAGTCGTGTGTAATAAAAATGTACCGAATGAGTTTGAACTCAGTACACTCTAAACAAGTATTTATCTAGATTTAAAACAATCTAGTTGCGCTCGTGGGAAAACACATGTACTTAGCTAAACTGAATAAAGAGTGATTTAATCCCTTTCCAACTTCATAATATTAACTTTATATGATATTTTTTTTATAAGTTGTTATCAACAGCACCAGTGTGTGCGTGTGACCATGAATGGTCGTATATACATGGAAAGACGAATGAGAAGGATTCTCGATTAAAAGAACCTGTTATTGGAGTTAAGCATAAGGCACTCCAGGGGATCTCACAGTGGGTAATTTTATTCAGTTGTTATATTTAATATTATTTTATTTGATGACAATGGCCAGTATGTTTTATTGTTCAAATGACTTCCCCAATATCGAAATATTTTAAATCTTTAATGATGATAGTTTTAATTTTAATTTTTGGTTATTTTATGTGTTGAGTAATGAGATAATTTATTTATTTCATTATTAGAGTGACAGAATTAATGTTTAGAATAGTTGCAAATGGGCTATAATGTTATATTTAATTAGTTATAAATAGACACCCAGATAAAGCATGATATGCATATGTTCTGATTTATATGTTAGCGTCATCCTTATTTAATTATAAATTGTATTCTAGCTAACACAGTAAATTCATTTCTCATTTAATTTTACTCGGTTACAAATGATGAACCACCAGAGCATATCATATATCCTGTTTAGTGTTTAGTTATTGAATTATAGCAACTATCATTTTATCACTCATCTATATATTAAACGATTACAAAATAGCAGCCTTTTCATCATTACATTAATTAGTATGCTGTTACAAAGTTTTCTTACTGTTACAAACGGCACAGATTATAAACATATTTTAATAATTTCATTACATCTATTTTTATTTATGTTACAAATGGTTTTCTATTATCTATCTATCTATTTATTATTTTCTGTTACAGTATATATATATATATGAAGTGAAACTCAATTCATATTTTAAATTACTTTCAATTTAAATTTATAATCATAATTCACAGATAAAATACTGGATATTAGTGTAGTATGTATCAAATACATATAAGTTTTCATCAATTTATCTGCGTAATTTGGCCATTTCCTTTTCTGGCAGATTATAAGAGTTGGTACGTTTATGGTTTTCAACCAACGTGCTACTTGTTTTTTGTCTAGCCTCTCTTGTTAAAAGATTTCCTAATATAATAAAACCTGTTCATAGCTTCTCTTATAAGCTTGTAATTCCAATTAACAGCAAGGCAAATTCTACTATGCATGAAGCACTTTCCATATATTTTGCGGTATCGAATTCCATTAATTATCACTGAAACAAAGCTGATTGTTGACTGCCTAGCTGTCTCTTTTGTCTGTTCCATTATCTAATGCATGTACATAATGTAGATTATCTCCTTCATTCTCTACAGTACCTACCATAATGACGACTGATCTCGAACCCCAGAGAAAAATATTCTCTAGTATTCTTCATCAAAAGAAAGAAATAGTGGTTTGCCTTTTTTTTGTTTACATATTACAAAAAAAAATTCTTTCCTGACATTTCTTATTTTACTCATAATAAAAAAATTGTTGTTAATTCATAATTCTTTTTCCTTTACATCACCATACTCTTTTTATCAAAATCACTAAGATTTTATTTTCAAAATGATTTGGAATAAGTTAAACTAAAAATCTCAAAATACCATTTTATTTATTAATTGCATATTTTCTTCATTTCTACCATATATGTGTGTGTGCGCACGTAAATGCACACACACGCGCGCGATATTTTTGAAAATCTCTTATGTAGCATTTACACTATGGAACAATGTCGAAATATTACTATTACAATACTGAAATTTTAATAGATAGCGAAGAAATAATGTAATTTTAGTATATATATACACATACAGATACATACACGGACATAATCTCTTAATTTTCATTTTTTATTAAACTAAAAATCCATAAAAAATATATATAATTCAACATATGTAATTCTTTGGAGAAGATTAATTATTATTATTGCAGGATATCAAAGATGCTATTCTTCTATATTCTCACACTATAAAAATATTCTTCTGGATTTAAATCCTATAAGAATTTAGGTTTGAAGTGAAAGTAAACCTCCTTTAACTCTTGATCTGTTCTCAACGAAAATTTACATAAGTGGCTTTAATTCACTCTAAAAACGCTAATTTTTACGTTATCATAGTGAATTTATGGACATTTTATCGAGATGTGATGTGATGTATTATGGCTTCTCCTTAAACGAAGTCAAGAATATCTCAGCAATTAAGCCCAGATAAACCTGTTAGCCACTTTCTTTTACATTCCCCACTCTAAATTTACCCATAATCTGCTCTATCCCATTTCCACAACATAATTTTTGTCAACTCTATAACCTTTATATCTAAATCCCCCGTATCTTTTCCCAAACCCAGCATAAAAACCAATAATTCACTTTCTGTATAATCACTCTTTTCATATTTATTTTTCCACAACTTCATTATATGTACCCTTTCTGTTTTCAAACATTTACATTCAATTAACAAATGCCTAATATTTTCTATTCCTTCCTTACATAATTTACAAAATAAATCACCCATATTTTTCCATTTACATGTATATTCTTTTGTAGCTAAAGATCCTGTTCGAGCCTTAAACAATAAACTACTTTCCTTACTATTATCATATATTAACTCACACCTAATATTCTGTTTATTTCTATATATATTTAAACTCTTTTTACTCTCCATACTATTTCTCCATCTCTCTAACTCCCTAGTCTTTATTAATAAATCTATTCTTTTATCCCATTCCTTACTACTATAACACTCAATAATCCTCTTAACACAATCATCCCATCTTTTGTACAAATATACTGATATAAATTCTTTATCCAAATCTTTTGCATACCGCATTACCTTTCTCACCCATCTTGTTACCTGCCCTTTACTCATAACCCAATTAAATACTATTTTAGCTATTCTTTTATTATCCATAAACTGCAATCTACCAAACATTTTCATTTTACTTTTTGCATCTCTCATATGAAAACTTGACCATCCCATTTCTCCTTGAATTGCCTCCCTTGCTGTCCATACTTCTGCATCCAATGCATGTCTTCCTACTTCCCTTTGAGCTTTTTCTAAATAATCTAATATCTTTTTACTAACATATAATGCATCATTACCATATGTTAACCCTGCTACTGCAACTCCTTTCCATATAATTCTAGCTACATCATATTTATTATATGAAAATACTGTTAATTTCTTTATCAATCCCTTTCTTTTCTTTGCTTCATTTATCATATTTTTCTCCCATTCATCCAAATAATTTTTCTGATTACTTAAAATAATTCCCAAATAACTATATCTATTCACCACACTTAACTTAATATCTCCCAATAAAAATTCTACATCTTCTCTTTCCTCAGTATTAACCATCATTATATTTGATTTTTCTTCACTAAATTTAATCCCCATCTCTTTACCCACCCTTGCACATGTCCTCAACATAACTTCCATATCTTCTCTTTTTTCTGCACACAAAAAAATATCATCTGCAAAAAAAAGACCTGACAAAATATATACTCCCTTACTACCTATTAACGGTATCTCTATCCCTCTTCCTAATCTTTCTATTGCTCTTTCCATTTCACTCAAATACAACACAAACAAAATAGGTGACATAGGGCATCCTTGCCTTAGTCCCACCCCATTTTTAACTTTAACTGATTCTATATTCCCTAATTGATATATATAATAATTATTTTCATATAATTTCTTAATAATATCTATTAAAGCTTCATCCATTCCCAAATTTGCTAAACTTATCCATAATCTATTTCTATTTACTCTATCATATGCCTTCTCTATATCTATAAAACTCATATATAACTGTTTACCTGCATTCCTACTCATATCCATAAGTTGTGTAACTACAAATAAACTATCTCCTATACGCCTATCTAATCTAAAACCTCCTTGCATTTCCCCCACTACATTATTCCCTTCCATCCATTTTACAACTTTACTAGCCACCATATACGAGAAAACTTTATATAAAACTGATGTTACCGCTATCGGTCTATAATTATTCAACTTTCTATGATCCTTACCCTTTCCTTTAAATAATAACCTTACTCTTGTATTACTCCAACTACTTGGGAAAACTCTATTCTGTGCCATTTTATTAAAACAGGATAATAACTTTACTTTTGCCCTATATCCTAAATTCATTACCATCTCTGCTGCCCATCCATCTAAACCTCTTGCCTTCCCACTTTTCAATTTCTTCTCTACCTCATTTAGTTCATTTTCTGAAAAACTAATATTCCCATTACTATATATTCTTTCATATTTTCTAATATTCTATCATTCACATTTAACATCTTTTCTATATTCATTACATAACTATTTAAGATTCTCTCTAAATCTTCTCTAGAACTACACTCAGTTCCCTCATCATCTAGTAATACTAACTCTCTCTCCCCTACATTTCTCCTTTTAATATAATTCCAAAATTTTTTACTACCATCTCTTCCACTTTTATTAATATCCTCCAACAATTTACTATTCAATTTCATTCTCTCTCTATAAATATCTACTTTAGCCAACTTCTTCTTTTCTAAGTACTTTTCCCATTTAGCATTAATATCTTTTTCACTTTCCTTATTCTTAATAGCACACTTATATTCTCTACATGCTTCTTTCCTTTCTTTTACACTTTTACTAATTTTAATTTTTTTATTACTTTTATTCTTTTCAATATTCTCACCTAAAACCCTATTTGCAACTTTTTCTACTTCCTTACACCAATCCTTATACTCATCCCCAACCCACTCTTCCATTATTTCTTCAACATACCGTATGATACTGCCATCTCTAGAATTATTTTACAAGTAAAAAAATCAATAATATTTAAATTTCAAGTTATAACAATGAGAGAAGGCAGGCTTTCCAAGGTGCTAATTGGTTGTCTCTCATTTTTAACAAAAGGAAGCGCTTGTCAACAATTTTGACAATTCTAAGTTCTTTGTTTTGATTTTCAAAATAAAAATATATGTTTTAGAGTATTTTTTACATATTTATTATTATTTTCATAAAATATGTGTGAAAATATAATTATTTTAGAAGAATAGTTCAAATTTTAGTAAAAACTATTTACTTTTACAGGAAAGAAAAATGAAAAAGAAATCAATGACAGGTTGTATTTTGTAATAGGTTATGAAACATTTGTTTTGTTTTCCACTATAGATTATTTTTGTCAATTATAAATAGAAATTTATTTTTGAAAAAACTTTCATTTATTTTAATAATCTGACAAATTATTAATTTGCTTTTTAGAAAGTAAGCCAAAACAAATATAATATTAAAAGACAAATATAATTTTACTGCTGATTCTGTAATTGAACAATCAAAAGTTTAGAACTTTAATTTACTTGGCCAATAGGAATATTTTCAGTTAAGAGATGCGGAAAAGGTTAATAAACCCAACAAAAGAGCTATTATAGGTTAATAGAGAAAATTTGTTTAGCCTCAGAAGGATTATCAATTAGCAATTTCCTGGCAACATCAAAAAGGAAATGTTTACATGGATATAATCTCTTAATTTCCATTCTTTAGCAAATTAAAAATCCAGTGAAAAATATAATTCAACATATATATACAGTGAAGAAATCATTACAGGAAAAAAGTTGATGTGTTTCTTGCCAGACATAAGAAATTGAAAAACAAAATAGAAAAAATATAAATAAATAACAAAAGCTTATGAATGTAGCATGTACGTATATATAAATATAACTAAAGAAAATATCTATACAAAAACAAAACACAATTACATGCCTATTCAGTGCTTTTAATATTTCAAAAATGACACTATTTTCTGACAAACCCTAGTCCTCTGATTTAAATATTAAAAGCAGCTATATATAAATAATTGTTTTGTTTATATATATATGTTGAAACGAATAATGTCTTATTCATTTAATTATATAAAATAGAATAAATAGCTTAAAATAAAGTAATAAATGTAATAATATTCAAATGGTAAAATAAATTATTAAAAGTTATATTTTAAAATAATAATAAATAATAGATTTGTTAAAAGTGTTTAAGAAAAACTAATAAATTATATAAACTACATTAAACAGTTTCTCTTATAAAAAATTAAAAGAATGTATGGCATGTATTGCAAAATAAACTCAATTAAATATACTAATATTAAAAGAAATAGATTATAAATAATTAGATTAATAAAAAGTTTAAGCCAATTTTAAGATATGGGACTCAAAAAGGGAAAAATTCAATCAAATAACAAGTGTTTGAAAATTCATGTAATTAAAATAAAATGAGAACATAAAGATGTTGAAAGTAAGAGATTATCAAAGATATTATAAACAAGAGGTCAAAAGTCTATATAGTCAGCTTTTCTTGAAAGTCATCGGTCTTGTTGCTTGCTTTATTGAAGTTTCATTGAATTATCAATAGGATGACAGAGTAAAAATGAGAAAAACCACTGACTGTCTGAAATCTACTCTGGACCTCTTGTGAATCTCTGACCGAGCTATTTAGAAGGAATCTTTACACAAAATGAAGAGAAAATATACTTAAACCTCAAATTTCAAAGACAGGAAAGTGATAAAGTATATTACAGCAACCCATAAAAAAAGAAAATGTGATTATAAATGAAATCAATTAATGCATGCTGTCATAAGAGAAATAATAGCCTGCAAAAAATCCTCACAACAAACTGTAGATATTTCTGGCTACAAAACTTTATATTATATAAGTTTTAAAAAAAAAAACTGTTTAATGATTTGATTGTTATCTTAACATATTAATTATTTTACATTTATTTTACAATCTCATAGCATACATTTAATTCTAACTAATTATATTTTATTATATATAAAGTGTTTATATATCATTTAATTGCTTGATTAAAGGAAGAAACAAATGGGTTGTTAAAAAAAAAAAAGCATTTGCTGTTAAGCATATATAAAATACTCTAGATGTGTTTAAATCAACTAAATACAAAATTTGATTCGTCTCTCCTTTTATTATATATATGATTAGTTAAAATTTTATCTCTTTTAAAAATATAAAAAAAAAAAAGTTTTCTTTTCAAGTAAAAACTGTCAGCAATATGTAACACCAAATAAATAATCAGGATGTAATATTCATTTTAAACACACGTAAGGTGTACTTGTATAAAATATTTAACATGAAGTATTACTAATAATGAATAGTATTATAATTATTAGAGTGAAACTTGTATTATTTATCGTGAATTAGATTATATGTGTGTTAGAACTTGTATATAAATGTAGTTGTTAAATCACTGGTGAATGGTTAAAATACACTATGATGAATTTATTCATGGCTTTATTTTGTAAACACGAAATTGGATTCAAAAAGCAAACACTTCACATAATTAGGTTGAGTTATTATTAAATTCAAAAATGGATCAAAAAAAGACCATCTCAGTTAATTAAGTTATATTATTATTAAATCGGGATTGAGACCTAAAATGGCTACTCTCTAGAATTATCATTGTAAGAAAAATGTAATGATTATAATAGTCCCATATTAGATATAGTTATTTATCCTATGAAGCTAGTGATATGAATAAATGTATTATATTTGTGAGGGTTAGACTTGTGTAGGATTATATCCAGGGTATGTTAAAGGCTAGCGATTTACTCTATGGTAAGTGTGCTCATTCATATAATCATGTTAGTATTATAATATGGAGATGAAAGACTATTGTTTTAAAATTAATCAAAATAAACTTGGGACATTTTACAAATAAATATGATCATTTCACATTTGTTTTCCAGCATGCATGTGAACTAAAAGTTAAAAGGTAGTGAAGAAATGTCTTAATATAGCAATTTTTATCATTAAATTATAATCATAAAGATAATCAAATGCTAAAACAAAATTGTCATAAATTCTTATGATAATTTGTAATGTATGTTTAGGATCAAAGAATTATATCTAATCTGACAATTATGATACTTTGTAATTAAACTATTGTTTTGTTATTTATTTAAATAGTGTGTTAAGCTTTTATACTGCAGTACTATCTAGTCTGCATATTAATGAAAATGTGCCCATACAATTATGATGTTTGATGTCAGGTGGTGCACGAATCAATTAAAAATATATTTAAACATATATAAACTGACCATTACAATATATATATATATAAAGAGAGAGAGCATTATAAAAACTAACAACTGTTATAGATGATTTCAAATAAAAAGTATCTGCAATGCAAAATGATACATCCAATTTACTCGATTTACATTATTACAATATTCAAGTTAAAGAATCAAAATTATAAGCACTCTCCCTTACCAATGATTATAAATATCTTTAGCAATCTTGAGTATCAGAGCCAATATTATAAATACTAGTCCAAGGATTTTCATGTACTAATGTTTTTATTTTTTTTTTATGAATAAATAAATGACAAAAGAAAAATCATATCTTAAAAGAATGTTTAAAAAAATATCAGGAGATATTTCAAGATCAAAATATTGTCTATCTGAAATATATATATATAACACCAATAGTATTATATATAGATAGAGCTTGCAAATAAGCTCTTAACAAGCTTTGCAGAATATCCCCAACCCCAGACCGGTTTCTGCTACTGGCTTCTTCAGTGAGGTGCTAGGATATTCAAGCATTAGATTAAAAATACCAGGACAAGCCCAGCACTTTATCTAATGGATAACTATTAATTAGAAAATCTGAAATTTTCAGACATTCATGTCTTCCAATCCAGCTATCTAACTTAAATAGCCATATGGGACATATGAATGTCTGAAAATTTCAGATTTTCTAATTAATAATTATCCATTAGATAAAGTGCTGGGCTTGTCTTGGTATTTTTAATCTAATGCTTGAATATCCTAGCACCTTACTGAGGAAGCCAGTAGCAGAAACCAATTTGGGGTTGAGGATATTCTGCAAAGTTTGTTAAGAGCTTATTTGCGAGCTCTATATATAACATTTGTAATACAAGATTGTTAAATTAAGTCATGTGACATATGACTTGATTTCTTTGTGCCCAATAGTATGTATGATGAAAAAAAAAAAATTGTAATTATTCTAAATAGTAAATTATAGTTAACAAAGTTTTTCTTCATTGAATTTAGTTTTTCTTTAAAGAATAAAAAAAAAAAATTATCACAAAATATCTTTCAATCCTTTTTTTTATTTATTATTAAAAAAATGCTTTAATCATAATCAAATAGATAGAACATCAAGTCTCTAACTGCTTTTAAATAATGTTTGCTCTGAAATTATTTTGAACAATGAATCAGAATGGGTGTGAGAGAAATGTTTATAATATAAACTATGTTCAGTAGCTTTTTACTCAATATTTATAATTCTTTTTAGAGAAAAATCTAATTCAGTATAGCATGAAGATTTTAGAGCATGAAGTTTTTAACTGTGTTAGATATATTTATAAATGAGTAAATGTTGGTAAAATTGGAATATCAAAATAAATCTAGTTAAAAATTCAGGAACTGAAGATGCAATTGGGATGCTATATATTATTATAATAGATATAGAATGAATAAGAGATTAGTATTTGAAATATAGATCTTGAAACAGTATCTAAATTATTGAGCTAAGAAAATTTTGTTGGGTATTTAAAAGAAAAATAGACATTGGAAGGGATATAAATTCAAAAAATATTTTCCTTTTCATGAGGTAGATTTAAAAAAGGAATTGCTAAAGGAATGCTGTTTTAATATGATGAAAGTTAGCATTATGATATAAAGTTTGCAGTTACAGTTTGCCAGTATGAATAAATAAAATATTTTAAGTTTGAAAAGATATGTATTAAATTTGAATAAAAACAAATATACCTAAGACTAAATAACACATATACAGGTAGGATTGATAAAAGAATGAGAGTGGTCTTTGGACAGGAAATTATAGAGTAGAATACTTACTTAAAGTTCTTAAAAAGTTGATTAATTGATGAAAAATCAAATAATTAATATAAAACTTGCAAAGACCAAAAAAACTTTTAATAAGCAGTTATTCTGTTTCTATTAAAAAAAAAAAAAAATGGCTAGGATAAGTTGTTCAAAAAAGCTAAGGGATGTTAGAACATCTTAATAGCAGATTGAGTATTTTAACAATTCTAATCAGTAATTCAGATAATTTTAAGGAACTAGTTATGAATATATTATTTAAATATATAATGCATTCAGAGCAATGACCCTTTCAAGAATTGCATGTGTATAATGTGCAAAATCTTGCAGTATTGACTTTCAAATTATGAATTTTAGAAAATGACAAATGTGAAAATGAAATTCTATTTATCATGGAATGCAAACAATGGCTAATAAAAATTGATTCAGACTAATATTCTCAAAATAGTACTCATTTTTAATAATCTTGTAAAAGACTAATTTCATTGTTAATATATAATAAAAGAAACTCATGTTGTAAATTCCTAATATTATACACATATATAGCAATAACAAATTTTCAATTAGGATTTCCAGAAAAACAATGATAAACAATTTAACAATATTTTACCCTTTGTCTGAATGATTGAGATATGGGTTTGAGCTTGTCCACAAGACCAATTTCTACAGCTTTGTTATCTGTGTAATCTTCACCAAACACATCAAATATAGCATCTAAAGCTTCTGCAACAATCCATAGATTTTCTTTTTTGCAAGTCTCTAATAAATACTGACCAATTATCTAAAATAAAAATAATGACACACTCAGACAATGAATAAATGTAAAAATGAACACAAATTACATTAAAATATGTGAACACTATATTAATAGTAATAATAATAATAATAAAAACTATTGACTTTACATTAACTATAAAACTTTAACTGTAAATCACACATACACAAAAAAAAAAACATAAAAAATTAATTTTAGTTCATTTTCATTTTTTTTAATTGAGAAAATATTCCCTTAAGAACTCAAGATAATCCAAACACCTTATTACACATTTAAATAAAGCAGATAACATCTATCATCCCAGACCATGCTTCAAAAGCTTACAACTACTACTTTTCTTAAGGATATATGTCAACATTTCTTTTTTTCTAACATATTCCTCATAATTCCTCTATTTCTTAAGTAAATTCCAACCCAATTTCTCTTTTTAGTGTTTCTAATAATCTTTTTTTTCCAATTAACTTTTTAATATCATAATATTTACCTCTCATATTTGATTATAATTCACAATTGCAAACTCTCCAATTCTTTTTCATCTCTTTTATTTATTGTCTCAGATTCTGCAACATATAATGCAATCTTTTTCAAATAAAATTCCTAACAATTCTTTCTTAATACTAATTTTAAAAAGTCACAGAATAATCTATTAGCTTTATTAAAAGATTGTTTAATTACTACAATTATACTCTAATTTCTTCATTATTACTTCCAACTTTAGACAGATTCTAGCCTTTTTTTTTTTTAAAATAAAAGCACTGTTTTTGTATAAGACATGCAATAGTTACTATGCTAGATTCCAACCTCACTATAATTCCCTTGATCCTAGCATTTCTAATTGCAACCCCCCCCCTTTTTTTTTGCTTAGCTCAAGCCCTCAAGAAAAAAAAACTATGACGGACAAGTTTAGTAAATTGGCAGTTTTTAGTTGTGATCTTTACTCGAGTCAGTTCAATCATTAATTAACAAGAACTGTTTTCAGTGTGATAGGGATTTCAAATGACAAAGACTGTATATATATAGGCAGCCCTATTTAGTAATCCTCTTGCTTAGCATGAAAATGAAAGAATCTAGAAAATGTAATCTAAAAATGGCTTGTCTCACACAGTCTGACTAGATTGTCACACCTGATAGATTCCTCATCTCAGTAGTAGAAATAATAACAATAAAATAATATTAGTAGTAATAGTAAAGTAGGAGGCAATAATACTACTAAAGATAACTATTATAAATCTAATTTTTTTCTAGACATAGATGCATGGAATGTGCAAACTTTATTTGAAACAAATTCTTCAAAACCTGAATGGAGGATTGCACTGGTGGCTAAATATCAAGATTTAAGATTAATATAGTTGCTCTTATTGAAATTTCATTGCCCAGAGGAAGATTAATAGAACACATGGATGAATACTAGGTGTTTAGAAGGGTAAATCTATCAGTAAAAGAAAAAGGCATGGTATTGGATTTTCTATAAAATCTATTTTAGAATCTTCTATTGCTGGAATTCCTCATTGTATCAATGAAAGACCAATTATCATAAAACTTTCCTTGAAAAATGGTACTAATGTCATGTTCCAACCTTAGATTCAGAAAATTCAGAGGTTTTTATTCTTTGTTTGATAGCATTATAACAGTAATACCATTAAAAGATCATTTTCTTTTTGGAGACTTTAATGCATATGTTGTTATAAATAGTAAACTTTGGCCAAAAGTTATTGGAAATAATGGTATTGGGACTGCAAATTCAAATGGTTTGCTATTATTGAATTTATGCACAACACATGAATGCATCCACATTCAAAACAATGGCATTATTATATTACATTATAGTTAAGAGCCATAATATCAAAGAAGTTCACATTACATGAGTATATGCAGATCATTGGACAGATCATAGTATGCATCAAGATTAAGATGATAGTCACATTAAATAAAAGATATTATTCCAATCATATTCACAAGAAAATTGATGTTTGTTCTTTAGATGAATCAACTATAAGTATTAAATTTCAACATTTATTAAATACTTAAGATTGCTAATTTAGATCTTCAGGACTGTCATACTACTGAAGCATGGAATTCTCTTAATAAGTGTATTATGGATACAAATAAATCTATTCTTCGTTCACTGAGAAAAATAATTGTGACTGGTTTTCTGATAAAGATCTTATTAGTAATTTAACTAAATGAAAAGCAGAAGTTCAATGACTGATAAGAAGATTTTAAAAATGATTGGTCGATTAAAGCTGCCAAGAAAATACAGCCATTAATTGATTGTGGCTAGTCTAGAATTTTTTTGATGCATTGAAAGTAACATAGAAACAGTATCACAATTCTATTAATTGCAGTAATGGCATTCTCTTATATGGTGACTGTGATATTTTGAATAAGAGGAAAGAGTATTCATTCTGATTATCTTTTGAGTAATGGTACAAGAATTGAGATGACAATTGTTAATAATATATCCATTTTATCTACTCATTTATATTTGGACAAAAATATACAGCTTAGTGATGTCAAAATAGTTCTTTGTAATCTTAAAAATAGAAAGGCTGCAGGTCCTTATGAAATACCTGAAGAAGTTTTAAAATATAGTAGAATATCATTATTATCCACTACAGCAAGATATTTTCAAAAATTTTGTTGAATAGATTGTTTCCAGTTACAGATGAATAGTTACCAGATTCAATGTAGTTTTAGAGAATCAAAAAGCACTATAGACATGTTTTTTGTTGCCAAGAAAATGCAAGAAGAGTATCAGGAACAAAGAAGTGATTCATATATTGCTTTTATTGATTTGGTCAAAACATTTGATTCAGTTAATACATCAGGTATTTGAAATTAACTGGTTATTTACCAAAAATTATTCATATACATAGTTCTACATGATGGAATGAGAGGAAGTGTTATTACTATAGATGTAAAATCTAAAGCATTTGAAATGAAAATTGAGGTTAGACAAAGAAATGTACTTACTCTAATATTGTTTTCAATTTTCATGTCAGTAGTTTTTTGAATTATTTATGTGCAGCTTATTCAAACAGAAATCAAGAAAGAATTCAGGTTCAATAGTGGAATTTTTTATTTGAATGAATATTAATGAAAATAAAAACTTATTTCTCCTAGATTCTGAATTTACAGTATGCTGATAATTGTGCTATTATTGTCATTTCAAAAGATGATTCACAGAAGGTACTTAATGTTTTGAATGCAACATATAAAGATTGATTTATTAATTAATGTTTAAAAAGCTCAAGTTCTTTATTGGGTAATAATAGAAGCAAAATCTTCAGCAACTTTTAACTCAGATGGTTGTCAACTTGAGAAATGTAAATAGTTTAAATACTTTGGTAAAGGTGGACTATGCTGAGGTACAACACAGATTCAAATGTGGGAAATAATTACTGCAATAAGTTGTATATAGGGCTGCTATTTTACCTAATTTAAATGGAATTGAGTCTTTGACACCTATTGCTGCACTATAAAGGCATTAGAAATTTTTTACTTAAGAATGCTCTATAAAATTTTAAAAATACGCTGACAACATAAAAAAAAATCAATCAATATACTCTTCAACTTGCTGGATGTGATACTTGTAGAGTCCATTATTGTAAAATCACATCTTTATTGGATTGGACATATAAAATCAAGGAACAATACAAGATCTCCTAAAAGGATGTGTTAGAATAAACTTAAACATGATTTTCATAGGAACAGGAGACCCTATCTATGTTAGAATGATTATCTCAAAGCAATTTTAAAGATATGCAATGTCGATTGTTTTCTTGGGAAAATATGGCAGAGAAAAGAATGCACTGGAGAGCTACAATTAGACATGGTGTTGAAATATTTCATCAAGAAAGGTTTTCTATTGAAGAAGTTAAAAGACAACATCGTAAATTATCAAGAAAACGGGAAAATGGACCACCATATTTTATATGTGAACAAATTTATGGTTCACAGATTGATTTGTATAGTCATTGCAAAACTCATTTCTAAAATATATATTTTTCTCTCTCTCTTTCTTGCTCTCATCTTTTTTTTTTTTGGAATTGAAATAGCCATACTCCTTTACAAGTAGTTGTTTGTTATTATATTTTTAAAAATGTAAAGAGTTTTAAATTTTCACATTTTGGTAAACTTTCACGCACTTATTATTGTCACATAACTTGGGAGATTTTATTTTATTTTTTATTATGCAATTTTTAATTTTTCAAATACATATGAGCACTTAATTTCTTATGGATTAGTGTTGCTTTTATTTAATACACTTATTGCATTAATATTTTTGATGTGAGGCCAAATGCAAAATTTAAAAAAAAAAAGGAAGATATGTATTGAGAACTTTTCCAGTCACACCTGGATCATTTATGTTGGAAAATTTCCAAGACAAAATGAATCAAGAGCTATTATCACACTCTTGACTGATATTTGAATTACTTTCTGTGGAGAAAATTACTCCTAATTTGATATTGCATTTCAATCATTTATTATCACTATTACACAAATCATAAGTATATTTAATTTCTTATGGATTACTTTTTTTAATTACTTTTATTTAATATTTTTTGTTGTCATTAATGATTTTCTTATGAATTATTTTTGTATTTCTTTGCATGCTAAAAAGTTGCTTAGAAAATTTAAATAAAAACACATACATTTAATTTCCTGTGGATTAATTTCTTCATTTGATGATTAGATCATGAAACTTAAGGTAGATTACAACACTATATAACAGTATCAGCTATACTGTTATATACTATATATTTAATGCTGATATTTACAAAGACATCATTTATGATTCTTAAAAATTTTTGATTCTTCTATTTTTACAATCATCAAAAAGATTTTGGGGATTTCTGCTGCAATGAACAAGAATATTAGTCACCATATTCTTAGTTCATCTCAACGATCAAATGAATGTTTATCATGAATAGAATGCAACAAATTCTGCCAACATAACTACATGATAATGATTTATGATGACTTTTTCTTTTACCATGATCTTTTTATAACTAATAGAATTATTTGAATCATCCTCTTTTGCTCGGGTATACAGTGGTCAGTAAAAATATACATTAACCTATATATAAACTCTATGGGATACCTTACATCAACAAAAAAATAAGAGAATACTAAATGCTGTTAAACATTAAAGACAAAATATGAACATTTATAAATAAAGTTAGAATAATTTTATCATTGAAAAAAACTGAAAAATATAGTACTGGTGTAAATATTATAAATAAAAAATAAATATTAATTGACAGATTCAAATAAATTAAAGATTATGTCTTAAGATTTTTTTAAATATAAGCATGACATTCTGAAAATTAAAAAAAAATAATAATAATCATAATGCAATAATATGTGATGTAAGGCTTTTCTTAAACAAAACGGAAGTTTCTGCACATAGGCCATACATCCAAAAACTCTGATGGCCAAATTAAATATTCTCTCTTTTTAAAACCCTTATATACTACAATAAACCTATTATCCAATTATATTCCTAGCCGTCATGTTTTTTGTTTTTTTTTACTATATATTATGAATGAGAACATTTAAATCTCTTAATTAGCTCTATTCAATTCTCTATAAAATATTAATTGTATAATTGATTATATTATGTAATAAGTGTATGATAAATACAAATACTAAATTAATCTTAAATTACTAGAAAAAATACAGTTCTTCATTATGGACCAGACATAGAATCTAAACACAATATTACAAAATTAGAGTTTATGAAAGATGAAAAAAAGAAAATCTAAATAATTGGTTCAAGTAGTTAACAAATAATTTAGATGGATGACAACCTTGGCACTAACAAGGGCTTTGAACATTCCATCATCAGATTTTCAATGAAATGGAAGGCTAAAGAGTTGTGAGTTGGAATAGTTTGAAGTCTGTCCATTAAAGTATAAATATTGGCTATCTTAATATAAAGCTGAGTACTGATTCTATATATGTGTGAGGATAGTAATCTAGACCAACTGATGATTGCTGGTTTAGCATGAAATATGTATATTGGTGATTATTTATCTTTTCAACATGTGTGTAATCAGGTGGGTCAGCAATATGAGATGGCACTGAGAGTGGTGGGTCGTGTGAAAGTCTGAGTTCGAACCCCACATATATCATGATATTTGTAATTCTTCTTGTGATATTGAAAACTCATGCTTTATTCTGTAAAAAAAAAATTGATTGGATGACATGATATATATTAAAGGAAGGGGAATAATTAATGAAAGAAATAATTACTATATATATATTACAATTAAATTTATAAGTGTTACATTACTAATATTTAAATACAAATACAGTGCAATACTTAAGCAAAACATAATTAAAGGGAATTTGAACTCAGACTTTCAAGCTCCCTTCAGTCATCCACTCTATCTTATAAAATCAATACACACATGTGAAAAAGATAAATGATCTCCAATATATCTATTTTGTGCTGAACCAGCATCCATCAGCTGGTCCAGATCATCTCCCACACATATATATATATATATATAATCAATACTCAAGATAGCACTTCTACAAACTTTAATGCATAGGCTTCAAACCTCTTCACTCTCCAACTCTTCAGCTATCCATATCATTGAAAATCTGAAGATGGAATGCTCAAATCCCTTGTTGATGCCAATGATACTGTCATACTAGGGTGACCAGACTGGTTCGATCAAAATCAGGACATAACGACCAATCATTTTTACAACGCTGCACCCTTTTTTTTTTATAAAATTCCATTCCGATGTATATTCACTTCCTCTTTGGCATGTTGTCTATTGTTTAGGGTTATTAATATTCCTATTAATTTTATCACTATAGAAAATTAATATCAACAAAGAACTAGTAAAACTACACTGCCAATCAAAGAAGGTGCAAGCGCAATTCAAATTTTAGCCTACAAAAATCCAACTATGCATGTTCCAAGACAAGGTTGAATGCGAGAATGTATCTAGCTTGAGAATCCAGCCATATAACATAATAGCAATCTTTGTTTTGGTGTTGGAATTTGTCTGAAGTTTTGAGGGCCAAGAAACTATCATTTTTGCATTTCAGGACACTGGAACATCTGGCCACCCTATGTCATATCCATGTTGACCTTAAATCATTCAGACCCTTCATATGTAGGACCTTAATATGTTCATTTAGATACACAAAAGAGGGATAGGCAGAATATGTAATATAAGTATAATGTACATACTTAAGCTAGATGTAATTAAAGAAGATTTGAACACAGACTTTCAAGCTCCCTTCAGTCATACACACGACCCCATACATATGAAAAAGATAAATGATCTGCAATATACATATTTCGTGCTAAACTAGCACTCATCAGTTAAGTCTGGATCATCATCTCCCACACACATATATAATCAATGATATGGATGGTTGAAGAATTGGAGTGGAGATGATTGAAGCCAGTCCATTAAAGTTTGTAGATTTGCTTTCTTAATGTAAACCGAGCATTGATTATAAATATGTGTGGAAGATGATGATCTGCTTCAACTGGTGCTAGTTTAGCACGAAATACATATATTGGAGATCATTTATCTTTTCAAGGTAAGTGATCATGCGTATTGGTTATATAAGATAGAGGGAATAACTAAAGAGAGCTTGAAAGTTTGTGTTCTAATCCCCTTTCAGTGTTATATTATTTAAATAGACTCATTTTTGACAATATTATCTTGGGTAAATACTTAAAAAATTACTATTTTTTTAAAAAGCTATAAATTATTTAATTTTTTTAGCTCAGATATAAACTTTAAATTCAATTAACGATTAATGTATCAGCTACTAACTGTATTCTCAAGATCTGTTCTGTTTTCGAAATATATATAGTTTGTAACTTTATTGTTTTCAATATACCAAGCCTGAGAAGGATAAAGAGGGAAGTGTTAAATAAATAATGTTTGTGCTGAGATTTAATAGTTGATATATTAACTAAATTCAAAGTTTATATTTGTGATAAAAAATGAAATAGTTTATAGCATAAAAAATATGACATCATCAAAAATGTGGGTGTTCAAGTAATGTCACACTTGAATAAATAAAAATTATAATAAAGAAATCTGTGGGCAAGGATCAATTGATAATGGCTGGTTCTTCCAGAAAACACTTTGAGGATCATTGATTTTTTTTCATGGCATTATTCATATTTTGAAAATGTGTAGACTTTATGAGATTATTGCATATTGATGCATAATGCATACATACATATATATATTAATTATATTTACCGTAATCATATGCCTTGAAGTCTCTTCCATCCCCAAAAGACAACCCAAAATGCCAACTATTCTAATAATATTGATCTGAATATTTTCACCATTTCCAGTCTTAGCAATAGTAAATAAATTACGAAGATCATTTTCCGTTACCAAAACAAGCTGAAATAATATTACAAACAAAAAAGTAAGAATTCAAATATTTTAACAAACCTTATATATTTCACATTTATGTTCATTTAAACAAATATAAGCATATAAAGATTTCAAAATCTAATTTTTATAATTTAATCTACACATCATATTTCTTGCATCAATATATTTGCCAATGTTCACTTTAGATAAATACATTAACATGTCATCTTTTTTTTTTCATCATCAAAAATGAAAAGTAATTTAATCCATTTACATAGCTATTTCATATAGTTTTTGAGTAAATAATATAAATACCATTATAAAACAGCAGTAATTCCATATATTTATTATAACAATAATACAATCTTCAATAACTTCTCTTCGTCTTTCCTTTTTTATTTTTGCTTTTCTAATATATAACATATAATAACCACATTCCACTCTTTTTACACTTTGAAGCAAAATATATTTATTTATTAATATTACAGTTTCGACTGTTCCTAGCAGTCTTCGTTAGATCTTAATCCTCCTCGCAGTTTTAACCTTAATTCCACTCTTTTTACACTTAGAAGCAAAATATATTTATTTATTAATATTACAGTTTTGACTGTTCCTAGCAGTCTTCGTCAGATCTTAATCCTCCTCGCAGTTTTAACCTTAATTCCACTCTTTTTACACTTAGAAGCAAAATATATTTATTTATTAATATTACAGTTTCGACTGTTCCTAGCAGTCTTCGTCAGATCTTAATCCTCCTCGCAGTTTTAACCTTAATTCCACTCTTTTTACACTTTGAAGCAAAATATATTTATTTATTAATATTACAGTTTCGACTGTTCCTAGCAATCTTCGTCATATCTTAATCCTTAATTAAGGTTAAAACTGTGAGGAGGATTGAGATCTGACGAAGACTGCTAGGAACAGTCGAAACTGCAATATTAATAAATAAATATATTTTGTTTCAAAGTGTAAAAAGAGTGGAATGTGGTTATTATATGTTAACAATAATACAAAAAAGCTTTTATCAGCAAATATTTTGTTCTTCTCAATATGATTGTAAACTGATTTAAAGCTTCAATTTACATTGCATATATAGTAACAGCTATTGTTTTTTATATAAAATTAATTAGAACCAAATATAATGGGGGAAAGAGGATCCAAATATAAACAAATGCAACATACAAAAGTAAAATTTATTAATTAAGCAATATATATAAATTATACAAATTTTACAAAAAATACACAACTTTTTAGTCATTTTATATAATTGTTATATGTTGTTTAATTGATAATTTTTATTTTTGTATTGTATTTGTAAATATTTGGATTATTTTCTTCTCCTCATTATTTTGGCTCTAATTAATTTTATATAAAAAATACATAATTTTTTATACATTGATAAATTTTACTTTTGTATGTTGCATTTGTAAATAGTTGGATTTTTTTAATATTATTTTTGGTTCTAAATTAATTTTATATAAAAAATGATAAATGCCACTATGTATGCAAAGTAAATTGAAGCTTTAAAATAGTTTACAATCACATTGAGGACAAAATATTGGTAGAAAAAAGTTTTTTTGTATTATTCTTATAATAATATATAGAATTATTGCTGTTTTATAATAATGCTTATATTATGATCCCAAAAAAAGTTATTACTTTATAAAAATGTTTAAAATAAAATAACTAGTTAACTAAAAAAAAAAAAAAATCCAATTAACTGTAATATTCAAGAACTGTTCCTTATTTTAATTGAATATAATTTTCCACATAAAACAAACATGAATAAATCCAATCCCAAACTCCCAATATGACTAAAACTGTTTAAACTTCGTGAAGTTTAGTGCAGTGATAAAATGCGAAACTCAGGAGTTAGGTTTGTGGATCAATTTCCAACAGAGAAAAGTAGAACAATTTTCAATTGCCAATTGAGTGTAAATGTATTAAACCAGTCACTTTAGTGCTTAACATAACACAAAATGAGCAGATTATATAAATTTATTTGTTTATTGTTTTAAACTAGAAAAAAATTCACAATTTAAACAAACACTAAATATTTATGGATTAGAAATATTTGATTAATAAAAAGATACAGACTTATCTTCACCAACAAATAATTTATGAGATTATAATTATTGGTCCAAATGATGTTAATGAGATCTCCTATGCTTCTTCTGTTTCCTGAGTTAATTATAATAATGTGGAACTTTCTACTGTGTTGTTCCATTTGACATGATGTTTGGGCTACTAAATGACATTATCAAATCCTATTTCCCTTATGTTATAATTGGACATGAACTTTGATAATATGCTTATCTTATCAATTCATTTAAAGTTTCACAATATCATATCATTCCCTTTTGAATAGTACAATTTCTATGTTCCAAATAATATATCTATTTAATATGAATTGTATTATACTTTTTAATATGTAATATTTTACTCACACATGAAATAAAAAGTTACAGGTGATGAAAATAATACTACTATTACCAGTCAGAAATCTAAGTTAAAAAATCAAAATTTCTGATATTTATAAAGTTAATAGATTTAATTATAGATTATACCAGTTACGCAACTCACATTTAATTAGAATAGAGATTATTCAAAAATAAAAATTAAAGAAATATTACACAAAATATGTACAATACAAATGATATATATTTATAGCAAATAGTTTTCATTATTCACAATTTTAAAAATTTCCCTTATAGATTATACTAATACAATGTTCATGCAAAATAAATCTGTGTGCATACAGTGTATTAAAAGAACCATAAAATATAAGGTGGGGATATTATAAAAATCTTAATGAAAACAATCTGCCAAAAGCTATTTAAAGACTGCATTGATAACAATTATACACTCTATCTTATTTCTGCCAAAAGATATTTAAAGACTGCATTGATAACAATTATACACTCTATCTTATTTCACTAAAACTTTGTTAACAAAAAAAAAAACTCTAGAGAAGATTTTAAATGTAAGCTAGGAAATATTGCTTTGATTTATATATTTTAGACATTCTCTATTTATATTGGAAATTTTATTTTATATTTTTTGTTTCAACTTAGCAAGAGCAATTAGCTACGAATGATTACAGGAAGTTTCGAATACTTATTATTGCAGTATATACTTTATAGTTGAGTGTATTAAATTATTAAATAGCATGGATTTATAGAGACATTTAATGGTATTCTGGAGTTTATTTGATCTCAATTAATTTTCTTTTTGTAGGCAAGTTCAATAATGTCCTTAAATATACGAGTTAAAATCAAAAAAAAAAAATGAAACTGACTAAGGAATTATCAGAATCTTCTGTAAATACTGTTAGATGTTACAAATATGTGGCCTTGTGTTATCCTGGTTGAAGAGATAACAGAATTACCACTTAACAAAAGACTATAAAATTTCAGCCGCCTATTGAAAACCATCAATATGAAGATACTTATAGAAAATCAATGAAAGTGCATATGCCAGATGTGGATTATAATACTTATGATATTTCTAAGCATGAAATAGCTCTTTCAAGTCATAGTTCACCTTTTCTGTACAACTACTTCCAAGAAAGTTTTAAAACAGATGTCTTCAGCATGTTTTTATTGTTAAAGAAGACTTGGGATTGCTTTATTTTGTACTGCATTAATAGCAGAAAATATCATTACTCTAAAACCATCTTCATAAGAATAATTTAGTAAATACTGGTATAGGTAAAAGTTAAAGTCAATACCTTTATTGCACTTAACAATACTTACTTAAGGTAGCAAAAATATGGCAGGAATTTGATGATTTATATATTTCTGTTGATTATCAGCATAAAGCACAAGATTTATAAAGTGAATCTTATTAAACTCATAAATTTTATCGATATAAAGAGCAGTTAGTATTGTTTAGTCTTTCCCTTTTCCTGTTTTCGAATGATGTTTAGTAGAATCAAAGATACAAACAGTGGTTGTTTCCATGAACTATTTCTCAATTGAATATTTTGAAATAAATTAAACAGAGTGAAATAATGCTGCTAGTATAGATGAAGAAAGTAAGCAAACAAAGTGAAGTCTTTAGAAAAAAGTGATTCACAGAGCACTATTGCCATTAATGTAACTAGAAAAATTGTGATGCTATGTTTTAATATTATATGTGATAATCATAATATTTTTCTGAGTATTTTTTGGAATTTTATTTCATATCATTATTTAATTAATTTTATAACATTAATCATGTTACAATAAATCCAGTGCATATACAACAAGACTTTTAATAAAGAATAAAGTATTATATAACTTTAAAAATAAATAAATTATAACCTGAGTAGGAATTTTTTTTCTTGAAAATTTTTCTGAAACTGCTCTCATAGCATTAGTGATAGACTCAATAAACTCGTCAGATAAAACTGAAAGTAAACAGACAAACTATGAAAAAAAAATTCTCAATATTTAAAACTACTAATATAAATTTTAACAAATTCTTAAGAATTGAAGCTCAGTTGAGTCAATAATTTAGATATACATATTAATAAAAAACATTTATTGTTAATTAAATCTTTTTATTCTTTAGTTCAAAAATAAATCTTTAAATCTATTTCCCAGATTTTAAATTTATGTTAAAAAAAAAAAAAAGTTTAATCATAAAATATTCAATTTTTCTTAATCTGTGGAAATCATTTAAAAATCTGGTGCAAATTAATTTGCCACAATTTTCAATTTTATTTATTTATTTATAACTATATCAGCAGAATAACTGCACCAAATATTTATATAAAAATAAATAAATAATGAAAATTTAAGTTTTATCAGATTATAGCTACTATTAATTGCAAAAATAAAATGCTGGATGATCTACTATTGCTTAAACCAAATACATCTTCTAAATATAAATGACATAGAAATGTTTTATATGTCAAATAGAAAAGTTAAATTGTGAAAATTATTTACACTGTTTTATTACTAAATTGCATTATCGATTTCAATGCAAAAATAATATTGCTGGAATGTTTATAATCATGAGATTAAAAAAAAAGTACTAAAATTTTAATTTTCTATAACATTAAAATAATATATAATAATTTATAAAAAAAAAAACAACAATATAATACTCCAGCCGTTAAACAGCTAGTTCTACGAAAGAAGCCATGAATGAATTTTCAACAAGAACTTAATTGTCCGAAAAACAATATTTTGTAAACTTTTATTATATTAAAGATTAAAGTAATTAATTTAGTTGTTTTTATTCATAATTTTAATCACAATTGTTTATATTTATTTGTTCTTATATGTTGAATGAAAATCCAATAATATATAAAAATACTAATTAAAATTTTATATATTTAATTATATGTTTCAAACTGAATTTTGTGTTGGTAAAATGAAGAATAAATCAAAGGGTTATATGTCATTCTAAATTTTTATATCTGCATTATGCATATTTACTATTAAAAGTGAAGTTTTAATCTATGTAAAATGAAAGTAAAAAAAAACATTAAATAAATAAATGTTTTTAATATAAAAGTTATATTAGTAATTAACTTACTACATAAAACTAATAAAAACTATACATTAATATTTTTGATAAGTAAATTAATTGAACTATAGTAGATAATTAGAGAGGATTTGAACCCAGACTTTCAAGCTCCCTTTAGTCATCCACTCCATCTTATATAACCGATACACATAACCACATACATGTAAAAAAGATAAATGATCTCCAATATATATATTTCATGCTGAACCAGCACTCATCAGTTGGTCCAGATCATCATTTCCCACACATATATACAATCAGTGCTCAGTTTATATTAAGATAGCAAATTCTCAAAATTTAATGGACAGGCTTCAATCTTCTCCATTTCCAACGTAACGTATATTAGAAATCATTATCTTTTTGCATGTATGTGGTCATGTGATTAAAGAAAGCTTGAAGGCTGGGTTCAAATCCCCCCTAATTACATCTAGCTTAAAAGTATATATAATAGATTTATATTTAAATATAGTGGATAATGTTGCTTGAAGTTTAAAGAACATTAAAACTAATAAGACATGGGTACATGCTTTACATAAATTAAAAATGTATATTTATTTAATTGATACTAAGTTTATATTTGTCATATAGTTAATAATGCACAATATGTAGTATATATGAATTGAATTATTGATAGATGTGTCATTAAATATACATTTTTAAAATTGTTTATATTTCTAAATATAGCATAGATATTAGCATTTATATGGAAGACAAATTACATACTCCAAGCTTATTGTGTTATACAAGAATAAGCTATCATATTGATAAATGTGTTATGTCCTTTGGTTTTAAACAGTGGAGGTGAAAACATGGGACATTCCCCATTCATTTGGAAATATTACTGTAATTGAATATATTAAAGATTTTATATTATGTCCAACCAGGAGAGTAGTTTTAAAAGTTATCCAAATACTAAATTTCAGAGGGATCTGTAAATGTTCTATCCTGTGCAATATAATATTGCCAATAGTAGAAAGAAGTGCTGCATTTTCGAACTATTATTATAATTTATATAAATAAAAGGTAGGTTAATAAATGTGTTTTGCCAGTTCTTACTTATGAATCTGAGACTTGGACACTTAATAGAAGAGCAATACAGAGACTTCAGACCACTCAAAGAAGTATGGAGAGATGCATGTTGGGAGTAACAAGAAGAGATCGAAAACGCAATGTATGGGTAAGAGAACAGGTGTTACTGACCTCATTGAAAAAATTAAAAGACTGAAGTGGAGTTGAGGTGGACATATTGCTAGAAGAAATGATAATAGATTGACAATTGAAATTTTAAACTGGATTCCAAGAGATTGTAAAAGATCCAGAAAGAGACCACACGTGAGATGGATGGATGAAATAAGAAAGTGTGCAGGGGTGATGTGGAGAAGAGAAGTTAAAGATAGGAAAAGATGGATTGAACTTGGAGAGACTTTCATCCTGCAGTGGATTGATAATGGTTGATAATGATGATATGTTTAATAATAAAAAATTGAACTGTATTTCACTGCTGATACATTCAAAATCTTCTTTATGCCATATATTCTTAAATAAATAAAAAAGAAGACCTGTGCTCCAACATTTAATGTCAGTTCCCTCCCCCCACCCCACCCTAATCTTAACATATTAATCAACAATTCCAAAGATAAACTGCCATCGGAAAACATGCCATAGATCATATATTTAAATCCAATGCAGCACTGCTTGTTCAGCTACATACTACGGGGAATTGAGAAAATATTGACACAAGAGTGGTCCAACACAAATACCTACATAAGTGTGCAAAAAATAATTCCAAATATAAATCCATCTTCTGGGAGAACGAACAACAATTCACTTGTACCTTTGATCCAAAGAATGTCAACCTAATTTGCATGGAATGGGATGATAGGAAAAAAAAAATTAGGGAGACATGGTTTATCGCCCTTAATAAAAAAGAAAACAGTATTCAACTTTTGACCAAATGAAATATGTAAAATCTAATTAAAATAATTATCATAATTATTCCTCAATAAATAGCGCAGCACACCTAGCCATTCAATGAGAACTATGATTCTGGTGCACCACCGAAAGGGATAAGTAAAATTATTTCTATAGTCGATATATTTGTTACTGAGTAAGACTTTATAAAATATTTTCCTTTGATGAGATTAGACATCAGAAACAATTTAACATCCAAGAACATGTGATGTTACATAATAGATAAAAAGAAATAATATTGTTTGTTTACAACAAGCATAAGTTCTTAAAATAAAGATATGTAATAATGATATATATATATAAAATAAATTATATTCTACTTCAAACCCATTTCAATTTATTTAGCCTATTACTACCATTATTAGTAATTATTAAAATAAATAATAAATTTAATAATCATTAATTTAAATTTAGTTTAAATAAAAATATTTTTTTTATTTATTAATGATTTGACATAAAAAAATTTTTTTTTAGACAATTTAATTATTAACAAAATTCCAAACAGAAAATAAATTCACTAGTGGCTTTACTAAGTCCTTCAATTTTCCACTGTAGCCATAGATTTGATTATCTAACTATTAGGTTCATAATATGTATTTAACCACATTTATAAAAGTCAGTAGCTATTAAATTCTATTTGTGAAGCAGATAAGCACAACGATTATGAAAAATGTCTTGAATCTAGTAAGATCAAATAACTCCTGGTTTACTGTTGGATCTGGAATAAGAAATTTGTTTGGACCCTCATAAAAAGTCCATTTTTTTATGCCATAAGATTCTTCAATTGTTTGAAAAGATTCTTGGTTGAACTTCCAGAAAGGGATCTTGATTTATAAATGGATAGTAACCTTACAGCAGCACCCTGCACATTGCATGCTTTAGTATGTAAAACTAATTACCATCAGATACAAGTCAGACATTATCATAATGAACGCTTGGTTAAAGACAACAAAATCTGAAAATAAATTTAGTTCTTTTGATTTTAACGCTTTTACTTATAGATGAAAATATTTTATTTGCATATCTTGTAAAATTTAGTTTATAAGTAAAGAACATATAAATAAATATTAAATATAAATAAAATAGCATGTGCTTATTTATTAAATTAATAGAGTCAATGGTTACACTAAAATCAAACTAAGGAACCTATAAATAAATTTTCCAGAAAGAACTGATGTGATGTAAATGAATGGAAATAAATGTATCTCCACAGTTTTTTTATTAATAATTATTTAGTATTAATATAATTAGATGATATTGAATAAAACACAGCATATGTGGCAAGGAAAAAGTCCATATCTTTCTATTATTATAATTCCAAACTCTGTGAGTTTGTTAATGCTTAACAATAATTATATATACTTTTCCATAACTATTCAAAAAGTTCACTAATCCATAATTACAATGTTCTTTTTAAATTTGATACATTTAATAATATATATATATATAAACATTTTCTGAAAAAAACTTATTAATATTAAATTTTTATAGAAAATATTTTGTTTTGTTTTTTTAATATATTTATCTATCAGTGAGTATAAATAATTTCTCAAAATATATATCTTGAAGAGTGTATTCATTAATTGGAATTGATAATGTCCCAATAAATATAATCAAATATATGCATATATACACATGCACACATACCAGAAACAACTAATACCACTGCCCACTTACCAGTGCATCATTACAATGAGTAAGTGCTGAACTTTTAAATTTGTAACAAAATTTATTAACAGATTCCTAAAAAAAATTCATTAATATAAAATTATTGCTTTCAATTTAACCTGTATTATTCTGTTTCATGGCTAACTGCACCAAATTTACCCATAGGGTATACAAATTTTCTGAAGTCCACAATTCCTCGGCATCAACACTCATCAACATGTTGCTAATACATACAAGGGCTCTGCTATACATGATTTGAAATCTGAAAATAAACAGACACACATACATATAATGTATGTGTGTTAAGATTATTAATAAATGGTAATTTTTGCTGAAAACAAATAATTTTTAATAGATATTAATATTAAATGTTTGAATATTTTTATAGGATATCCATAAAAAGTTTACATTTAAAATCCGAATTTAATAACTAATTATTCATTAGATATTAATTCTAGAATCAAACTCATATAAGAATACACAACTTACACAAAACATTAATTAGGACTACAATTAATTTATTATGTGCATGATTATTATTATTTTGAAATTTTATAAAAAACAGTAACTGATTTAGAAAAATGGTTATAAATAACCAAATCACTTTTTAAAAAAAGGATATAGGTAAAACACCATATCCATATTTCAAGAATTTTTTGGATTTGTGAATTTTTTTGGGAATTTCAAGAACAGATCTTATAACCATCATTGTAAACCCAACCTCTGCTTAGAAAAAAAAAAAAAAAAAAGCTCAATCTAATCAGGTTATTAATTTATAAGTACTCACTGAATGTTTTTTTTTTTTTGTATTTTGCTTATATACAAACTATTTTGAAATTTTGTTGGATAAAAGAAATTCTTGAATTAACAGATATTTAGAATAACGATATTCTACTATATGTGAAAATTAAAGATGGTTTCAATTACAATCACAATTCCTTTTTTTAAAAAACAAACAGAAATAACAAGCAAATTTATGAAATAATAGGAGTAGCATTTCAGCATAAAAACAGTATGTTAAGGATGAGCGGATGATGGCTTGCATAAGTGATATAACATTATTTTAAATTTTAACTGATAATTGCAGGTATCAATACTAAAAAAGTCAATCTAATATAATATAATCCATAATATTTGGAAGCCATACATTAATATTGCCCTTTAAAAAAAGAAATGGAGAAATCAAAAGAATCCTCATGACCAAGCATATAATAATTTCTATTGACCGTTGCTTTTATCAGAATGGTCTAATTGGTTAGTGTCACTTTAAATTTAATATTGATGATTCTAAAGTTCAGCTTATTCAATTCCCATGATCAGGCCAGCAATATCTGGAGGAGAAAAGAACATTTTATCATTCAAAACACTTGTGTTCCATACTAATCTGTGTAGTTGAATGTATTTAAAAATATAAAATTTGACTATAAACATTTAACAATTCAACTAGATGATGGAATAATCCAATATATAACACAAATAAAATGCTATTATCACAAATTTTCAATATAATATAAAAAGAAATAAATACAAAATAAATACTACACAGGTATAACAATTCTCTATTTAAAAAAATAAATTTTTTACATTTAATAAAAACACTTTATAAAGAATTAAGACATTTTCTTAACTTTACTTGATTGAGAATTAATTCAGGATTCTTTAACTCTTGAATCTATCAATAAACTGTGCTAAATTACACAGAGCAAGGTTTCAGTTGATAGTGATTAACCAGTTTTAGAAAAAGAGAACAAAAGTGAATTCATGAATATGGAGGATCAAATATCCCATAGGAAGCTGATAAATTTTATTAAAAGCTGCTTCACTGTCATTCCATGTATCTATTTTTATAGAATGACATATTTACTATAAAGATCTGTTTTATTTTTTTTGCTAATAAAGAAATATTGCATGCAGATTCATTCTGTGCCAGGGAGCAATGCACCCGGATGACACATTGTAAGGGTGTCACAAATGACTCGCCTTAATAAAAAAATTTAAATCAAAGGAATAATTTAAAAAATGGATTCTTTAATACTTGATTTTGCTGATATTAACTGATTATTTTTTTTTATTATAGGTGTTATTTATGTGTTTGCATTGTATCTATGCTGCTTTCGAAACCGACAACTTTATTGTATTTGGAGCCGTTTTGTCAGAACTCTTATTATTCATAGTATACAGCCAATATTGTAATGTACTTAACATGCCAGAAATTTACATACAAAATTGCGGTGAAGTCATCTAGCAACTGATTCATTAATTAACCTTATCCTAAAATTAAATCAAATAAAAACAATCTCATAATTCAAACTTATATGCACAGGATATAGATATCGTAATTAAATTTAAAACTAAAAAAATAAAAAAGCATCATTTACATTTTTTTTTCTTTCTTAAAAGTGCAATATAACAAAAAAAAAAAAAAAATTGAAAGAAAATAATAACCAAATCTGTTCCACAATAAATTTGCATATGATATATCATATATAAAAATTTCAATTTATTATTATTATGATTTTTTTTGGAAAGGTAGCAATGTCATTTTGCATCTGGATGGCACAAATCCATGAAATGGGCCTGACTGCATATTTTTAAAAATGTTTACTTTGTATAACATTTTAGTTAGAATTAAAAAAAAAAATTTCCTCCTTCATTTCTCTTTATAATTATTATTATCAGTAAAAGAAAAAAGGCTGCTAATTATTTCTCTAATAAACAAAAATCTGTTTTATTAGTTTAAGAAACATCAGTGAACATTTTTAACACTGAAAATTAAGAGGGGAGGGGGGTACATAATTCTGTAAACTAAAAACTTTTACTATTCAAATTTTTAATTTATGTGACTGAAAATGTTGATTGTTCATGATTTTCTTCATTTTAAATTATTTTCTGAAGATGGAAGAAGAGATTATTGCATTATCATTCTTTGATAAAAATAAGTTAGTGTAACTTGTAATTTAGAACTAAAAATAACATATTTTTTTATAGATCACTTAAGTAATTTTTTTATTCAAAATTTTTTTTCATATTAATAAAAAATGGTTAAATTATTTAAATCACTTTGCTTCTTGTGTTTGTTTTTTTTTTTTTTTCTTGAATTTGCATGTTTAGAAAATAATTTGTAAAGCTGTTTAAAATATTTTTACAAAGTTTTATAATTATTCAATTGTTAATCTGTAAATTCAAAAAAAGTTGTAACTGATTTTTTTTTTTTAACAATCAAACTAAAAGAGTTACTTTTTTATAATTTAATACTTTTTTTTTTTTCAAATGTAAAAAAAAAATCATTTTGTTTCTATAATTTTCACAAAAATAATTTCATATATATTCAAAAATCAATTAGAAAAATTTATTTTAAAACAGCTTTTTAAATAAAAACAAAAAAAAAATGTTAAAACCTGATTAAGAATTTTGCTATAATATATTTAGAAAACACACACACAGTACTTTGAATTTTTAAGTTATTATTATTACTAAACTATCATGTGATGTTAATACTACATGAAATTTAATTATTAAGCTTTGTAACTAAATAACTAAAAACATAACAACAATGTAAACAAGATCTTACTTTTTAACTAACTGCTCCGTAAGTTCAGAAGATGCAAGAATATCAAGTAAGCCATCTTCAGGATATGAGAGTTTGTCAACAGCCTAAAAATATATATTTTGAATATTATATAAAAGATAAATATTCCGAACAATAATATTTAAATTCAATCAATTTAATAATAATTATCAAATCATTTAAACTAGCTTTCTATTATTTTTCTATAGTTCTCTTCAGAAATACTTTTTTTCCCTTGCCTTTTTATTAAAACTAGTCATATTAACTCTCAATATCTAAGTAGTATAAGATATTACTAGAAATATCCAAATACTTTAATTTTAAAGAATTTTATAAATTGAACAGGTGTCCTTCTCAGTGTCTTCCTAGGAGTATCTGTATTTTGCAAAAATCACAGTTTGAATTTTGCTTCCCTTTTGGTAAATTTTATGCCACTTTTTGAGGGTTTAGCAGTATCTGATACACTATATTCTAAATGAAAATAATTTTATTTCTCCATTTTTTGTGATCTATGGTTATTTTATTTCTATCTTTCTATAAATTTTTTTGTAAGTAATTCTTATGTTAATAAAATTCAAATTTACTTATGATATTAACAGATTATTATTTTTTTATTATTTAATTTTATACTTATTCCTAATTCTTTTCATTTTATTTATTACTTAATTAACTGACTCACATCTCTTTCAATTATTATTCCCTTTCTCGATATCAGATTTATATTTCATATTTAAAAATCATTTTCTTCCCTTTTTTTTAAATACTACTATCCTTTAATTTTCTTATATTCTGCAAAATGAAAATTTATTTATTACAATACTCTGTAAATTACTTCATTATCAATTAAAAAAATTTAATTTTAAAAATAGCCATGAAAGATAAAAATGGGTGTGCAATTAAATATGTATATATAGATATAATTGGTTAAATTATGTACCAATTTAAGAAGGCCAGAGCCGACAACAGCTTCGTGAGTTTCAGGAGCCAAGGTAAATGGAATCTGCAAATATCAATGAAAAATAACTTTTTCTTCTGGAAGTAATTAATGCTAAATTTCATTTAATAATCATCATCTGCAATTATAAATTATAAAAATAATATGCACATTTTATTTCACTATAAATTTTTAAAAATATCAAAACTACAACATGATAAATTAGATTAGTAACAACTTAAATTTGTATTTTACCTATAATGACACTTGCACATATTTTATATACTGGTTAAAAACAATACGCTTGCCACCATACTTAAGTTGCTTGTTTAAGCTTATGATTTGATACACTTTTTACAAACAATTTCTCTTACACATATTAAATAAAATAAGCATTGACTATTATTTATTTCTGTGATAGACTGGCATTCTAAAGACCCATAACTACTATAGATAGGTCTGCATAATTACTAGTGATGCAGTTGAAATAATGATCTTTCAGTTCCATGAGTAAATACATAGAACATACGTAGTAAAACTATAGTACTCATTGTTAAAATGTTTTTATGTTTATCTCTTGAAACAAAGACATATTTTGTACATCGCATTTGCCAAAAAAAAAGAACTAACCTGATTCAAAATGCATTGCTGATGATGAATGCCATTTAGGCTAACAGTAATTTCACACAGCTATAACAATGTAACTAATCTTAAGAGAAATTATTAAATACCTCTGGAAAGTTTTATCAAGAAATGCCATTTAATTCATAAGTCATTTAATATATACTATTAAAAAAAAAATTTAGTCCGCTAATCTGTGAATATAAATTCACATGCTTATCTCAATTAATTGATCTGTTTTATATAAAACCATATTTAACTTCACCAAGATAAACTAAATATATATGGTTTTTTTTTGTCAAAAATGAAAAAAAGCTAATATATTTTGAAGAAACTTTTTGATCCTGTATGTCCAAATATATAAATCAACTTCAGCTATAGAAATAGAGGATCTTTGTCATAACATTATCAGCCTCTTAGTATCAGAAAACAATATTTCATTCAAAATCATAAGACACAAAAATATAATCTAATCATCACAGAATATGAAATCTAGAGATATATGCTTTGATCTTCCTTCAATAACTTCTAATGTTTAATTCCATAATCTCAATTATTATGACTGAATCCGATGCTATCATCCAATCCTTTTTTTTATTAACAAATCTAATAGTCATTATTATAATATATTTATTAATAAATCAATGAAGCCAATAATCTCTTTCAGAATTTCTCCAATCTTCAATAATATACAATAAATTTCAGATTTGAATCAATCTTCTATTTGGTGATAATAACACTGTTGTGGCTAGTGTGAATAAAAAAAAAGATTTTTATTCTATTACAAGCACTTCAGTACTAATAATTATCACTACCTTAGACATATCTGTTTATTTACTGAATTCTAATTACTTAGATGTAGATAACAATGCTTGAAATGCTTCTCCTTACCCCATTTTTATTAATAAAGTTTATTTTATTTGATGCTTTTGAGCAACCACTTTTACTTCTTCCTGAAAAGATTTAACATATCTACGGTTGGCTTCTAAAATAGATC
This sequence comes from Epiperipatus broadwayi, assembly GCA_028023455.1. NCBI lineage: Eukaryota > Metazoa > Onychophora > Udeonychophora > Euonychophora > Peripatidae > Epiperipatus > Epiperipatus broadwayi. Next base: position 1,480,599 of record JAQFVV010012421.1, read on the forward strand.
GTATGATTTTTTTTTCTTTTAAATTTCACTATTATTGGTCAAAATGAATGATATGATATTTTAATGGTGCAGACCTGTTTGTTTTAACGTATCCGCACTACAAGGGCGCCATCTAGGCATTTGAACCTAGAAAAATTTATATAGTAGGCAGATACGTAAGTTAAGATTCAAAAAAAATTTTTATATATATTATTCTGACCGTTTGCCCAATGTCACTAGCTCATAGAGTAGCAGAGATTTTAAACATTTCTATAAGTTTTAATAGATTTAGATTCTCAAAATGTATTAATATTTAAAACAATAAAACAAAAGAAGCCACTGCCAGTAATTAACACACAAATAGATTTTTATTAACGCACATTTAAAATTGAGAAATAAATTTAATTTTAGATTTTAACATTAATAGTTTTTTTAAATTTAAATTACTATTTAAATAGACCGCACAGATGGATATTTAAATTATATTTACTTTAGCATGTCGAGTATAGGTAGTCTACAAAGATTTTTTCCACTTCAAAACTTATCAAAACATTCATTCAATCTCAGACTAAAAGTTCGTAGCCAACCCAATGCCTGCTTCCAGATATATAGTCGCAATCAATGCAATATGAAGATGCTAGCATAAAACCATGCCGACAGGAATGTGCATCTGACAGCGTGATATTATTTGAAGGAAATGATCCGTGTCTAGAACAGGAATGTGCATCTGTCTGACTAAGGAATCATGTATATAATTTTTTTAAAGAGTGCTACGCATGGGGGAGAGCGGTCTTCTGCCGACTTATAATCCCTCCAGAGCTAGAAGGGGTCAATGGCGCAGGAAATACGTCTGCGACCATTGCAACGATATGACTGCCTCTTTGGGGTCATGCATTCAGTTGGGCACGTTGCCCTGTATGCTAAACACGCATCACATTACATTAATATAAACACCCATATATCCCTCCACAAGCATTGCCCTAACTACGAAACAAATAGCCTGAAATTAAAATTCCTTAAACTAAACATAAACTAATTTAAACATAGTTATTAATCTTTATCCATGCAGCTATCTACACCCAACTTTAAATTTAATACATTTTAGTTAAAACATAATACACACACAAAAAAAAATGAAATGGAAATGATTGCTTAAACATCTGCATAAAAAAATATTAACAATTGAATTTGCATTTTTAAGTCAGATAAGAGTTCTTATTTTCAGCTATTAATTAATTGCAATTTTAGGAAAGTTCTTATTAGATAGACACAAAAGTTCATAATTTACGGATTTAGCAGATTTAGAAGTCCATCTTCGTGATCACTTTCGTAGATTTTGTCCTTCTTTGAAATGAAACTGGACTGGCCATGCATTTGGTCAGGAACTGTCATCAATAGGCCTCAGCTGGTTGTCCGGAAAATTAAATCTATTGCAGACTTCCACATCGTGAAAATCTGCAATATAGCTTGTTATAATGACATATTCATAGTCAGCTCTCAGATAACAATTATAATAATCATTTGGCTTTTATATTTTTCTTAACCTCTTATCATCAAATCTTGGGATTCAATGAGCAAGACGTCACTAATCCTCTCATGCTTCAGTTAAGGTCCGTGCTGTCATTTCCGTGCTTGCATTGGTCATTTAATTTCTTTGTATTCTCTTATCTGACCATTTAATTTATTTTAAGTGCATCAAGGGTTAGTTTGCTTTTGAACAATCATTTAATTGATGAAACAATCATTTCCCTTTTCTAAGATTACAGAAATCAACATTATTTCTATTTTTAAAATATCAATCTTTATATTTTTACTTTTTTTACAAAAAAAAAATACTTTCAAATACTTTTTCTTAAAATAGTTTAAGTTTTCCATCTGCATGACAATATATATATTAAACAACTTTTAATTTTCAGTTTTTAAGTTTTTTTTCTTTTTAATAAATCAATTTTTATTTACGATCTTTTTATTTTCATTTTAAAATAATGTAACGGCATATATTCCGTTACAATATGCTTGAAAATATTTTTCTCTAATTTTCATATTTTGAAAATACATCTTGACTTTGAAGAAATTTTTATTATAATTTTTGAACGAATATCCATTATTTTGACTTAATTCATTAAAAAAAATTACACATCATGTTAAGTTCTGATCTGGAGTCACTTCAATATTTACATTATTGTAATTCATATTAAGAAGATATTCTGTGCTATTAAAATACTTTCTACTCATTCATTTCCGTTTCTACAAGTTTCTATCAGATGACTATCATGTAGGATTAAATCCCCATTCCTTTATCTCTCTTAAAATGCAATACTACAATAATTTCTGTAATCAAAAAATAACCTGTCATTCTTTATTTAATTGTGAATGAAATCACAATGCTGATACAAATTTAAAAGTAAAATAAAAGTATTCAGGGATTTACATTAGAAAAGTAATATAAAAATGAAGAATTTGCTGTACGAAAGTATGGCTACAAAAAATTCAACTTAATATAAATTAAATAAATATCCATTTATTATAGGCAAAAGTATGTGTCCCAAATATATACGTGTAAGGGACAAACTTACAGTATTGAATAATTTCCATTGCTCATTTATTTAATTATTGGGAGCATTTTGACTACGTAAAAAAAATAATTGAAAAAGGTTTGTACAAGCAACATTGGGAATTATTCAGAACTGAAAATTAAAATATTTTTCATACTTAATATTTGCATAAGCATTACAAGTCATGTAAATTTTGTAATGTTCTCACCAATACTTCTTAGCTAAAATGCCTCCTTTCATTATAGTGAACAGAGTTGGTCTTTGCGAGTACACATCTTGTAGTATTACATTTGGTCAGTTAAAAATATAATTGCCAAAGATATGTCTGTAAAGGACATTCAACTGATAAGGAAATAAATAATTTACACATGAATTTAATGTAGAAAATTATACATTTTTAGTTTGTAAAAAATTAAATATATATATATATATATTAGAGGCTACAATTTGATAAACCTACTGTTCATGGAAGCCATAAATAATTAAACATTTCAAAAACAAGGTAAAGTCAGCTACTTTTTAAAACATCTTGCATCATAGGCAAATTAGCTTCTGTGTTATGTAAAACAAGTTTTTTGATAAACAGATGTCTAATGTAAGAATTTATGAAAGGCATTTAAAGAAAAGATTTCAGTTTTTTGACAATGTATGGATTGCAAACTGAATCTGCTGTGCACAGCAAATTTGGTCAAACAAAAGTAAATCGGTAATGTTGCAGTTGCTTCCAACAATGGTAAAAACCTTATTCTTCAGTCTGCACAAGAAAGTAAGTTATTAAATGTAGAAAATTTTTTTTTAGTTTATTCTCTTTGCAACAATGATAAACTGACTTTTAGTGATAACTTTCTCCAAGATGATGGGCACTAGAAGTGCATTATCCCAACTGCTAAAAACTATGTAGTATTTAAGACAAATGAATAACTTAATAAAATTGTAGTCTATTGCCTGCTCTACCATAATATGTGTTAACTGTATCAATAGTTAAATTGCTTTAATGTCTTGGTTATTTACAGACCAATCAAAACTGAAAAATATCAACACATTGGTAAAACAACTCTGCAATAATATCAATGAGTAATTCACACATAAATTTTAAGAGAGAACTATGCTAGAAAGTGAACTTTATCGTACATTAACCATGAACTTTCTGGTTCAAATTTCAACATATATATATAAGGTAATAGTAGTAATAATATCTTTGTATGTCTTACTAAATAATAATAGTAAAGAAAAATTAATTATTTCAAGTGAATAAGCCTAGATTTGAAGTATAAACAATTTGTAAAATTATATATTTCTTTTTTTATAAATATAGTTTTTTTTTTTCTCACTCTCTTTTTGCCATTTTATTTAAGGAATTCAGATCAAGATTTTGTAAGTAAAGATGAAAATTGATGCTTTTTATTTCTTTATTTCTTATATTAACATTTAAAATGTAAGGTGGATTAATTCTAAGCAGTAGATAGATATTGTTAATTATCTAAATTAAAGAATAGTCATCCCTCAAATATTGATGGATAATAATCAAGTAGATAAAAATAAAAACTGGTGTAATTATAAAACGAATATAAATCTGACAATTACACACATTCAATCATTAAAATATAAATATCTAAACTTTACTTTTTTCTATTAACAAATATGTTGACAATTTGTTAACCCAGACTATTTTCATTTTACTCTCATCTCAAGTATATATAAAGCTTTTCATCTATGGTTAATTAGCTAAATGCAGATAATGTGTGCAATCACCATTCTCCATGTCAATGCTTTATGCTAGTTAGAACCCAGAAGCATTAACAGTAAAGAGTTAATAAAAATATAGAAAGAATATTCATTCAAACTGAAAGTAGATCCAAAATCAACCCTTATCAATGTCATGTACAAATAAATATCTTTTACAAACCATCTGGAGTTAGATGTTACATTTGGAAATGTAATTAGTATTATAAAAAATGATCTTGTGATAGAATAAGTTGAAATTACTGCATAGTTTGATCATATCAGCAGTTATCATAATATTACATAACCCTGACAACTACCATTTGACATTAACAGCTTCCTACTAATCTTTTCTAATTATTATGAGATATTGATTTGCATTTGCTGACATTGCTTTTATATCCTACCAATAGTATTTTGTTTTCATTTGATTCATCAATATATGTGGCAAACTCATAAGTAAATTATTATTAGTCTAACAGTTTTCCTGTTAAATATACATATCATAAAAAGCAGTTCTCACACATCTAACCACATCATATTCTCCAAGGCTTTCTATTCATTTCACCCCTCCCTAGTTCTTATATATTTATAGAATCAATAATTTTTTCCTAATTTTTTTTATAACTTTTATCTTTTTTAACACATGCACTTTTCTGCTTCATTATTAGTATTTTTTTATTTATTCTTTAAATAAAATTCTTAGTCTTATATGATTCCAAATGTTTAAATCATTCTCAAGCTGTTTCTAAGATTTATGACATTATATATTTTAACGGTCACTGAAAGGAGCCTTAACGTATCCACACTACAAGGGCGCCATCTAGGCATTTGAACCTAGAAAAATTTATATAGTAGGCAGATATGTAAGTTAAGATTCAAAAAAAATTTTTATATACAGTATATTATTCTGACCGTTTGCCCAATGTCACTAGCTCATAGAGTAGCAGAGATTTAAACATTTTTATAAGTTTTAATAGATTTCTATTCTCAAAATATACATTAAATATTTAGAACAATAAAATAAAAGAAGCCACTGCCAGTAATTAACACACAAATAGATTTTTATTAACGCACATTTAAAATTGAGGAATAAATTTATTTTTAGATTTTAACATTAATAATTTTTTAAAATTTAAATTACTATTTAAATAGACTGCACAGATGGATATTTAAATTATATTTTACTTTAGCATGTCGAGCATAGATAGTCTACATAGATTTTTTTTCCACTTAAAAACTTATCAAAACATTCATTCAATCTCAGACTAAAAGTTCGTAGCCAACCCAATGTCAGCTTCCAGATATATATTTGCAACCAATGTAATATGAAGATGCTAGCATAAAACCATGCCGACAGGAATGTGCATCTGACAGCGTGATATTATTTGAAGGAAATGATCCGTGTCCAGAACAGGAAAGTGCATCTGCCTGACTAAGGAATCGTGTATATAATTTTTTTTAAAGAGTGCTACGTATGGGGAAGAGCGGTCTTTCTGCCGTCTTATAAATCCCTGTCCATAGAGCTAGAAGGGGTCAATGGCGCAGGAAATACATCTGCGACCATTTCAACGATATGACTGCCTCTTTGGGGTCATGCATTCAGTTGGGCACGTTGCCCTGTATGCTAAACACGCTTCACATTACATTAATATAAACACCCATATATCCCTCCACAAGCATTGCCCTAACTACGAAACAAATAGCCTGAAATTAAAATCCCTTAAATTAAACATAAACGAATTTAAACATAGTTATTAATCTTTATCCATGCAGCTATCTACACCCAACTTTAAATTTAATACATTTTAGTTAAAACATAATACACACACAAAAAAATGAAATGGAAATGATTGCTTAAACATCTGCATAAAAAAAATATTAACAATTGAATTTGCATTTTTAAGTCAGGTAAGAGTTCTTATTTTCAGCTATTAATTAATTGCAATTTTAGGAAAGTTCTTATTAGATAGACACAAGAGTTCATACTTTACGGATTTAGCAGATTTAGAAGTCCATCTTCATGATCACTTTCGTAGATTTTGTCCTTCTTTGAAATGAAACTGCGACTTGCCATGCATTTGGTCAGGAACTGTCATCAATAGGCCTCAGCTGGTTGTCCGGAAAATTAAATCTATTGCAGACTTCCACATCGTGAAAATCTGCAATATAGCTAGTTATAATGACATATTCATAGTCAGCTCTCAGATCAGAATTATAATAATCATTTGGCTTTTATATTTTTCTTAGCCTCTTATCATTAGATCTTGGGATTCAATGAGCAAGATGTCACTAATCCTCTTGTGTTTCAGTTATGGTCTGTGCTGTCATTGGTCATTTAATTTCTTTGTATTCTCTTATCTGACCATTTAATTTATTTTAAATGCCTCAAGGGCTAGTTTGCTTTTGAAGAATCATTTAATTAATAAGACAATCATTTCCATTTTCTAAGGTTATAGAAATCAACATTATTTCTATTTTTAAAATATCAATCTTTATATTTTTACTTTTTTTTTTACAAAAAAAAAATACTTTCAAATACTTTTTCTTAAAATAGTTTAAGTTTTCCATCTGCGCGACAATATATATATTAAACAACTTTTAATTTTCAGTTTTTAAGTTTTTTTCTTTTTAATAAATCAATTTTTATTTACGATCTTTTTATTTTCATTTTAAAATAATGTAATGGAATATTATATTCCGTTACAATATATTGTAAGAAAATGAAAATATAGCCCAATTGTTGGTCATCATTTGTAATAGAATGAAAAATAAGATGCACACTAATTTAATAATCCCACAGATTTGGGCGGCATTTATAACAGAATGAAAATGATAAGGATAGGAAATGAAGACTTTAATATAGCCTGCAAACTTGAAACACCAATGGTAACAGAATAAAAGTTTAGCCCAATCATTGATCGCCAAATATAATGAAATAAAATGAAAATAATATTAACAGAACAACAATATCTCATAAATTATTAATATGCTTTTGTTGGGTAAACCAACTGTAGTAAGATAAAAATACTTAATGGTGGTAAGCGAATTTGTTATCCTACAAATTTATGCATATTAATTTATCCTTAATAAAATATATAAAATTCTCTCCTTTAAAACTTATAAATTTACAACATCACATTGTAATAGGATAAACTGTCTACAATACGGAACTATAATAAAATACAATATACAAGATCAATTTATCCAATATATTTCACCACTTATACCAACTTATAATAACATAAAATGAAAGTCAACTTTTCAAATAATCTTACAATTTACAATAATGACATCAAATAAATGAAAGATTCTTATTTGACACTTATACAAATACAATTAGCAAATCACAACGAATTATTCAAATCAATAAAGCTAAGTTATTAAAATCTAAATTATAATTACCCTAATATGCATAATATTATTAATACTCTATTATTAGCGAATGGTAACATTAAGAATTTTATATTTAAACTAAATATACAATCTGTACCAATAAGCTTTAAATCTAAATAAAGTAAATCATTCTACTTAATATAATTCAAATACTGATTTCAATGTATGCAATTATTAATTTTATAATATCACAAGATTACCATTTTCTAACTAAATACTAAATAAGTATAATACATATCCAATAAATAATAGTTTAAAAGAATATGCAGGCATCCAATTATAATCGCTTTTGTTTATCCTAAATAATTAATATATTTATACTTTATAAATTATCGAACTAGCTCATATATAAATTTTTATCCAAAAATAACTATTGCTTATAACTGTTAAAAGTAATTATAGTGAAATTCTAATTAATTATTAAACATCTAGCAATACCCAATTAATTAATTTATTATTATATATCTAACTCAAATGATAATATACTGGATTTACTATAAAGAAAATAATATATAATAATACATACACTTATCAATCCAATCATTTATTTCTCAGACTATTTTATGATTTTTCATTACAAACTATATAATTCAATTTATTAGCCAATAGGTTTGCATTATTAATTGAATGACAACTAAAGCAAGTTTATTTGTTTAAATGAATTTAAAATTTATTAACAACAAATATATATATATAAAAAAGCCAGATAAACAATAAATTTTGTGATATATACTCTAATAAAATATCATGAAATATATTCTTCGTCTAAATGAATATTAAATAAGATATGTGTTCATAGAATGAAAATTCACTTATATAATGTTTAATATATGATATAAAATTTATGTGAAATGAAAATGTTGCTACACACGTAAACTTATTTGAAATACAAGAAAGTTAATGACATTTGTATTTCAGATTTTCAATACTTAGAACATATATTCCCAAAGGTAATTTGCAATCAATGAATAAAAGTATAATATTTCAAATTAAAGTTTTAATCATAAAATTTAGAATGTAAATTTAAATTTAAACTAAATTTCTTAGCTTTCTTTTATTTCAGATATAAAACAAACAATTAATTAACTTAAGACACAGTAATCAACAATATTTATAAATATTATATAAATAAATACATAAATAAAATACCTAACCTACGACCTGATCATCATTCTCCTATATGGCACTTCAAAGTACCACAGTAGTTCCAATGTCTATTCCATGAGCTATAATTTAATGACATTCACTAATCCAAACAAAATAAAAGTATCACAAATAATTATTCAAAACAATGCATATTTATTATATTCCAATATTCTCCAAGTATTAAATTTTTATCCTTAATTTAGAAAATATTTAATATCATAATGGCATTATAAATAAACAGCTACCGTTTTCCTTTTTTGACAACATGACGTAAAACTAAACTGGTTTAAAACCTATGTCAAAGTACTCGATCGATATTATAAAATTATATCTGCAGATGGGAACAATTCTTATATATAGTAGTAAGTTGTTAGCTTCATTATTAAAATGTTTTGTGCACACAAGATAATCATTTTCTGTAGGGAAATATCAAGCTGAATTTGAATACTATAAATTAATTTCTCCTACTTTTAACAAGTTTCTGATAATCTTATCCAGTTCCCTGGACAAATATAATTCTTTCTATTACATCATTTTGTGGTTGTCAAGCAACTACTTTTAAAATAAATAAAGGGTTGCTTCTATGAAAGTCAGAACATCAGAGAATGAATTTGAATCATTCAGTCTTATTTATAACCTCTTATAATTGACCTCATCAAAACAAGATTACGTTCTTTATTCACTCTTATACCGAAACCATCCTGCGTTCCACGTTTAAAATCTCTTTTACAATAATAATAAGATAAAAAAAAATTATAATCATTACATATAACAAATAAATATAACAGATACAGCTAAGACATTAAATATTAGTATGTATTGTTTATAATCTACGACTTATGAATACAATAAGTAAAATAGATATAATAAAGAAACAATAATAAATTTTATTAAAGTCATAAACTTTATTATTTACATATGCATTTTAAATGAATAAAATTAATCTATAATTTTATGTTGCAATAATATTTCTAGCTTTAATATTCTGTTGTCATAGCAACCTATTCCAATGCTCTTAGGCTAATACTTTTACCTATTAAAAAACTAATTAAAAATAATAATAGTAAAAATTTTATACTTGACATTCTCCACATACTAAAACTACATAAAATTTCGATTGGCACAATATATATCAGCAATGACAATAGTTATATATATATGAAATAAAATAAAACAAATGAAAAAATACTAACAATCAGGAATCCTTTTTATTAAATATTACTAAATTTTTTACATAATTTAAATTTCTTTAATATACTATTGTGAATTAACATTTTCATTTTTTTAAGTTAATATTGTCATATTAAATTGTTTATTAATGATTTTCTATTTTTATATGTTTTAATTTTCAAATATATACCTTTACTGGCTGATTTGCATCATCATCGATTCTATCTTCAGATTCACTAGCATCACTATTATCCAATTCTCCCCATTCAGTGTCACTGCAATCTTAATCAAATGTGACAAATAAATAATAAATTAATAATTACATTAACATTTAGGAATATCATATATATACTCACCATCACAACAGATGTTAGCTAAGAGTTCCAAAGCAAGTTGTTGTGCAGTTAGTAAATGAGTTAACTCTTCAGTTTCCCCTGCTATATTTTTTAACTGTAATATAATATTTATTTAAATTTTTTAAGGTTACACTAGAATTCTGCTTAATTACAAAAATAAATCAACAATGGATACTTTTATTTCAATTGCTTAAGAAATTCAAGTGCCAAAACTTTAATATCTATGTCCATACTGGTAATAATCTATCAATAATATGAAGCATCTTAATATCTATATAATCTTATTTTGGCAAATTTGATAATACTATTAATGTTTGCACAAAATGACTAGGCTTTTAATTTACTTTATACATATTCATGTATACAATAAACAGAATATCTGATAAGGCATTATTAATATTTCAAAGCATATGAACACAAGAATAAGCATCAACTACAAATTACATGTTAAAATATTTTAATTAACACATGTAGCAGTAATGTGCTCATGAATGTCAATTTATGTTTGGCCCATCCCATGTTAGAAATCAAGTCACTCAAGATCTTCACTTGTGACCAGTGTTTAAGAATAGATTGATAATGCTTTAATGATTAGTTAATACTCATTACAAACATTACAAATGCACATTTTAACTATTAATCTTCCAAAGCATTATGGCTGATGTGGTAGTTTCCTCTAATTAATCATGAAGCAAAAATAATATAAATTTAGCATAGTAATTATTGAAAAAGTATCATGTATTTACATATATCATTAATAACATTATACAGTGTTTATGTGTGAATGTAAAAAAGATTCAGCATTCATAGTGAAATTTAAATTTTAGATTAACTTGAATAAAATTGACCATTATCTAATGCAAACAAACTAAACTCACTACACATATGTTTCATCTTTAATGATTTTTCAGATGTGCTAAAATTTTAATTACCTGTTGACCATGCTATCACAGAAACTAGTTAGTCTATAAGTAGTTTTGTGTGTTATACTTTATTTTCAAAGTGATTTAAATACAAAAAAATCATAATTTTAAATTGTGTTTAAACTGGTTACAATGTAAAAGACAATTATAATTTCATTTCGAGCCTTTATATAAATTCACATTTTATTAAATACTGAATTAAATAAATAATATTAGTATGCAGTTAAGAAAGATTATGCTGAAGTAATTAAAAGCATGCTTTTGCAATTTATTTATTATTTAATGTTTTAAACCTTAAATTATATCATGGATTATTATATATATATATATATATTATTTTTAAGTAAAGGTTATATTTTACATAATAAATATTTTAACTATAATCCCTTAGGCCAAATTAGTAATTTCTTTGCATACACCATCTAACTAGAGATCTGTTATCCAATATTTAAGTATTTCTTGCCTTTAAAACTTATAGACAATAGTAAATTCATTCATCCCCACTCTCTTCTATTATTCCCTTTTTCTTATATCCCATTTTAATCATTTTAATAAAAGATGTTTTGTTAGTTAAAAATAATCAATCTTTTCATTCACTGTTCTAGTCATAAAGATGTACACAAAAACAATACATCTTTTATGTTTTCCCTGTTCTTCATGCAATTTTTTTAAAATTCTCTTCCTACACTCCAAAAATAAATTTTCAATACTTTTCTTGCTATCTCCAAATAAACAATATCTACAATCCAAATTCTTATCCCATTACTTGCCTTCTTTATTTGGTATCCATCCTGCTTCAAATAACAATAAGCTTGCTCTAGTGTTATCATACACATCCTTTCATATTTAATGTATATCTTTACCCCCCTTAGCGATGGTAATTGGTTTTCCAAAACTCATCATTAAGCAAGAATATCGTATACAGAATACGTATTTATAATGGGGGTCTATGGGAAAAAAATTGGTCGGTTTCTAAAGCTAAAAAATTACACTAACTTGTGAATAAAGTACATATTAAAAAAATTATTTATTAACACTTACTTTAAATGCAATCTGTTATTTTTTTTTAAACTTTTTTCTAATTCAACATATTAAAATGTTTTTCTTTTGATTTGAAACCATTTGGGTGTAAACAACATTTTTAACGAAGTTACAAAATCAATAATGATTTTTACATAAATAACCTGGTGTTTTAAAAATAATATACAGTAATTAAGGAACACACACACGCAGTTTAATATTCATATTTAGTGTTTTCCTGAAAGTTTGTGATGATGGTATTTTAGTTGTACTGTACCGTATTTATATATTGGACTATTTCATCATCTAATATAAGTGTTGAATGTCTTTAGATAAATTAAACTTTATTTAAATAATGCAAGTACTGTACATTATATTTAAATAAAGTTTACTTTTTCTAAAGACATTCAACACTTATATGTACAGTATATAGTATTATATATTCCTTAATTATATATATTTTAAGTTTATACCTTCTATAATCAAAATACTGAATGCGGCACTAACATTGTGTTTTATGAATAAAATATTGTATGTGATACAATTTCCATAAAATCATTACCTGTACACGTATTACAGTAATGTATTTTTGCTTTTGGGTAAAATGGCTTTAAAATACCTACTCTCTGACAACAGTGACGCAAAATTCAAGATGGCTGGCAAATTTTTTTTTCCCCAATCGAAGTAGTGGGTACAAATTGATGATAATCGCTATTGTGAACTATCGCTAAGTAGTCAATCGCTAAGTGAGATTTAGGTGTATTTTTATTTATATAAAATTTTAAACTATTTTTTTTATTCACAATCACTTTCATATCTCTATTTGTTTTTTTCCCCAAATTATCTATCTTTTGCCATTCCTCATTTCTTGTACAAATATATAAAAAGAAATTCTCAAAAATTGTAAAACCTTTCTAGACACCATTTATTTTGTAATTTCATTCACATTTAGTTTTCAAATACAATTTGTGTTTGTCTTATTTCATTAAAAAAAGGATCAATCCCATATCTCATTGAATAATTCAGCCTCATTTGCTGTTTAATCCATATCTATCTAAACATTTCTGAGTTATTTATCCAATATAAAATGCCTCACTTCTAAATGTGAAAGGGAATATCATTATCCTCTTTCAAAGTATTCTATTTATTACTTATTTGAGAAACATGCCATATTTTTAATCAATTTTATTCTATTTTTTGCTTTTTGTCTTAGTTTCAATTCTCAAATGTTTATATAATTCTTTTTCTCATTTAATAAAGTACCTAAACATCTATATTATTCTATTTCTTCAATATCATTGGAAAAAAAATAACAATTGTATATTACAATAAAATATACATGATTCCAGTTTACACATTGCGATTTTAACAGCATTTTTTTTTCACCAAATGCTACCTATTGTAAGTTTTAATAGCTAAAAAATGGCAAATGATAGGGCTTATTAAATCCCTATCCTGTACTATAGCTCCAAATTAATTTCAAGCTTATGGCTTCCATCAGTGAGGAGTTTTGAAAATGCACTTGTATCTTTAGGATCTAATGCAACATTCCCTCTATCAGCCATCATTTACCTCTCTGTTATACTATCAAACTACCAATTCAAACTGAAAAACATATAATCTGAAAACAGTTTAGTTTCTATCTATTATGGTGATCTTGTGGTCGGATTTGGTATATACCAATAAAATATCTCGACTCTAGCTAACAACTTGCTGTTTTAGCAGCATGCATTTTTTTTACCATTTCTATACCACCTATGGTAAATATTATTATCTGATTACTAAATCTTACAGCAGGTGGCATACAGATGAAAAAAAATGCATGCTACTGAAACAGCAGTTAGTTGAACTAATATGATGTATTTATTAGTTTATACCAAAACCTGTCCACAGGATAGAGATGCTTATATTTGCTAAAAAACTAAATATGTCCTAATATATAGAACCTGAACTGCTTAATATTTAGATGACAAGAATATCAGTTATGATTGAAAATGCTTATATGTTTTGCAGTTTGAGTGACAGCTTGATAGCATAACAAAGTGATAAATGATGGGTGCTAGATATAGGATGCATTAGATCCTAAAGATACAGGTTCACCATTCCAAGATCCAAACTGATAAAAGCTATAAGCATAAAATTAGACTAAAGGGATTGGATGGAAAAGCACAGGATAGGGATTTAATAATCACTCTTGCCTGACATATTTCAGTTACTAAAGCTTACAATAAGTGGCATAGAGGAGGTAAAAGTATGTTTCTAAAACTATATACAGTATAATTCATTTTGATTATTGGGATTACTGTTGTACTTATTTGTGCTTCTAATATTTATATTTTAAATAGTCTTCATTATCATTATTGACATCACCTTCAGTTACACCTGTCACTCCATCACCAACAAATACATCATAATTTGATTTAATCACTATCTATTAAAGTGTATGTTTTAATTAACATCATTGTTGAATAATCTTTGTACACCATTTTATTCAATTACATTTAGCACATCACACATGGAGTCAGGCATATAGATGTTTTTGCTATTCCCATTTCTACTTACAGATTCCATTACAATATATATATATATATATATATTATATAATGAGCTTGCAAACAGCTCTTAAGCTTTTCAGAATATCCCCAACTTCAGACCAATTTCCGCTACTTGCTTCCTCAGTGAGGTGCTAGGATATTCAAGCATTAGATTTAAAATACCAGGCCAAGCCCAGCACTTTATCTAATGGATAACTATTAAGTAGAAAATCTGAAATGTTCAGACACCCATATGTTTTCCAATCCAGTTATCTAACTTAAATAAATAGCAGAAACCAGTCTGAGATTGGGGGTATTCTGAAAAGCTTGTTAAGAGCTATTTGCAAGCTCATTATATAACATTTATAATCCAAGCTTGTTAAATTAGATCATGTGACATATGACTTAATTTCGTTGTGATATATATATATATATGATGCTGGCAATTTCTGATACAAACAATGCTTTCTGTCTCAATCTATCAAAATAAGAAACACCTGACGTGAGTTTAATGTCTGTGCATTGTTTGTGATAATGAAAATGTGTGTTTAAGCAATTACATTTCCATTCTTTAATTTCTTGTATAATATTTGATTTCAATCTTTCTTTTATTTTTGCATGAAAAAGTATAGACTAGGAGTTCTTAGTTGTGATCATGTACAAAAATAGTATAATCAATAAGTCACTATGGAAATAAATTTGAGTCAGGATTTTTTGATAGTATATTTGTTGAGTCTTTATAAATCCTTTTGTCCTCCATAATATGCTAAGAACCAGATGATCTAAAAATGTTTTGACTTGCAAAATCTTGTTGGTCATTTTAAATGTTCATTTGAATGTTAGAAAGAGTAATATCATTACTGATGATAAAATATCAAATAAGAATGATAAGGTAAAAAAATTTTTTTTGTAAATATGACTCAAGCAATGAATTGTGCTTAAAGTGAACTGCAAGAATTAAATGTAAAATAGCATCTGTTATCGAGATTTAATATTAAAATAAATACTCATAACAAAACTTATCTTCCAAAAGATAAATTTTTAAGAAGAAAGTCTGAACAAAAAGATTGAATGATATTTGATTATATTTTAAAGGAAATAACAAAAGGCTAAAAAATATTAAAATTTGTTTTTTACTATTCATATGCCCATACTATCAGTGTTTAGTAGATTTAGCTTTTATTTCTTCTTCAATAATGTTTTGGATTTAAAAAAAAAATTAATGTTTCTTCTTGAAAAACGCATGTGTCAGTAGAAGAGGTAAATTCTTAAACCAGAGTTACTGAAAATAATAACAATGATTCTGCAAGCTCAAATGGCATGTGAATCATTACAAAAAAACTTGGTTGTATTTATAATTAAGACAATTACAACTATAAACAAAGAAATTTTATGGATTATGTTATAATTAGGCTTCAGAATGTAAATAAGTCAAAAAAATGTAACAGATACAGATTGTTAGATAAATTATAGATTAATGGTTTCAAAGTTAAAATGATAGTGTCATTAAAAATAAATCACTATAACATCACGATTACCATTTCTATTTACACAATAGCAACTTTCTCCATACAATATTGCCATCTAGTGCAAGCCATAATAATCAATGGATACTAGAAAATTAGTGCATCAAAATCTAAATGCAGTGCTCTCCGATCCAAGGCTCCTCACTGAAGAAAGTCATAAGCTAGAAACTAGTCTTGGGATATAGAATGACTAGGCATTGTATAGAGATTTTGATACACTAATCCTCTAGCATCCATTAAATATCACAGCTTGCACTAGGTGGCAATACTGTAAGGAGAAAGTTGCTATTGTGTTAAAAATAAATCCTGTTTTAAATGATATTCATTCTTTAGAAGAATAATTGTTAAACATTAAAATTTAGATTTTCATAATAATCATGTGACTGATTCTTGTAAGGATTGTGTCATAGATAAAAGTTCTTGGATTCATTAAAAAAAACTCTTTCTCTGTCAATAATTATACTTTTTCATGATTTATTTAATAAAAAAAAAATTATATTATTTATATCATTGAAGAAATTTAATGACAAAAATTCGAAAACTGATAAAAAAGACTTAAGTAAATCTACTGTGAACATTTTAGATTTTTTTTTTGGATACACTGAAACTTCAAAAATGATGTATTAAATCTGTGGATGACACTCTTTTATATAAGAATGATAATATTATTTTTTAAATGATATATCCATTCTATTGAATCATGTAAACTTGAACAGAGATTATCCACCTTGATAGAATTAAAATTCTCTTCATAATCTTAAAAATCAAAAATGTTGAGGATTCTGATAGAATTCTGATGAAGATATAAAATATAAATAAATCTTGAAGTTCTTTCTGATCGCAAGGATGTTAAATGCACTCTGACTGTCATGTGATGCAGTGTCTGATATATGACATTTTTATGTTAATGAATCAAAAGCATCTAAATTTAACATATGAAATTATTAAAAATATATAGATAATGAAATAATTTTTTATTTTTTTTTGACATTTTCTATCAATAATAATTTGTTTTTTTTTTTTGTCATCAGAAAATTTCTTGACATTTAGAATATATTGAAACACATTTATTAAATCATAAAGAACTAATTTTATTACTATAATCTCTTTTTTTTCTTAAAAAAAACAAAAACTATTTCAAAATAAATTCAGAATAAATTTCATCCTCTAAACTTTTAAATGTGATCACAAGTTTAAGAATTGTTTATATTCATTTGATTGACAAAACAAAACTACTAAATAAAAAACTGAAAAATATTTGATATTTAGGACATCAAAAAATTTAGTGTCAAACACACTCACTAAACATATATTTGCCAATAAACATCACATGATCACCATTTCTTATTTCCATTGATTATTCTAGCTTGCACTGAGTGGCAATATTATAGAGAATTTTGCCTGTTTTAATAACCTATACCTGGTATATTATTTAAAGTAAAATGATTATCACTGAAAATCTAATCTCTTTTAAAAATGAGAAATCAATAATTAAGTTAAAACAAAACTACAATCAAAGCATCTGTAAAATGAATTAAAAAAGAATCTAAGCTTACAGGTGTTCCAAAATATAGATTCAAACCAATCGCTAATGATAGCCATAAAGTAGAAACTAGTTTGGAAATATGGATAGGTTAACACTGGGAAAGAATTTAATAAGCACTACAGCTATCATCTATTACACACAAGCTGATAATAGGCATCGGAGCTGAAGTGAAATATATAGTTAGCTCTAGAAATATAATATAGTAGATAAACCGTATTCTTAAAGCTTAGTTCTAAAATAACATCAAAGTAAATTTATTCAAAGTAAATACTGTAGTTAGAACAAAAAAGCAAAAATCAATAATCAAAAAGAAAAACTCTTTAGGCTAAATTCCAATTATATTTTACTCAGTCAACTTTTAATATTTTTTAGTTTGCTGAAACAACATCTTATCAGGAGAAAAAATGGGATCACGAGATGGTTAAACAAACATAGTATAGTATAGAATTGTGAGAGATAAGCAATTTTATTAAGATTTAAATATTATTTCCAATTTAAAATCTCATTTGTTTAAGTCTTTTCTTTTACTTGTGATTAAATCAATTTATTGCCTTTCTTTAGAACTTACAAATCAATTTTTAATATCACTAAATTTTTGACTCTGATAATTTTAAATTAAAAATATAATTATTAATTACATTTTCAAAAAAAAAAAAAGGTGATATAATAATAAGAGAATATATCACGGTTTAAGAAAATGATAAACTACCAAGATTAGTGATTGTTTATTTTTGTTCAACTGTAATATTCTAATGCCTAGTTAAATCGTCTTATCTTTAAACAGAGTACATACATATATCATAATGATCCTAAAACAAATAAATTAATAAAAGCTAAAAAACTATAAAAAATTAATTAGTTCACAAGACAATAAAAATATTAATATTTTATTTGGTATTTAATATTATTATATTTTAATAATTTTTTAAAAATACATACCTTAGTATTTTGTGGAATAACTTCAGAATTGCTAATCTAATTAAACATTATATATATATAATTTAGTAATGTGCAGCTGGAAATTACTATAAATTTATTTATAATACTATATAAAAATAGATGTGTAACTTACAACATCATCCAATAACAATATTCTAAAAAACAAAGCATAGCTAGATCTAAATTTCAAGGCTAACACCATCTCCTCAGCTGCTTTACACTGTGAATTGTTTAATGTAATTAATGAGATAGTGATTTGGAAAGAATTCTGACTCTTGCAAAAGGGTCTATTCATTCTAACTGATAATGTAATAAACAAACTGAATAGTTTATTGCTTTATACTTTGTAAGACCATATATTCCTAAAAAAAATTCAATTATCTTTGAAACTAATGTATCACCAGCATCTAAATAAAATGGATATATAATTAAATCATCTTCTCAATTCTTGATTCCTTCCAGCTATTCAAAATATTATTGTCATCATATAAGAGAATGTTATTCGTACATTTAATCAAACTGTGAGATTGTTTTTCAGTTTCACAAGTTGTTTTTAATGCATTAAAAAAAAAAAGATATAAAGTAGTCATGATAAACAAATGTCTATATCTCCTCTGCAGTTTTAATCCACCGATCACTTTTAAGCATTCTTGTCAGTCATTGAACATCTTCTTTTAAATGTCTATATTTATAATAAAACTCTACATCTAATTTATTATAGTGGTAAGCAGAAATATGCAGCAAGTTTTTTTAAAACAAGTCCTAATAATAAGAACATTATCAGAAAACCAATCATGATTCTTCTTTTTAGTAAACCTAAGAATAATTTCTTTGTATCCCTAACATACGCTTTGACAGAATTCCATAGTATATGACAATAACTGAGAGTCTAGATTAGTTTTTCAAGTGTTTAATATTTATTGAAATTTAGCACAAAGACTAAATACTTCTAAAGAACGAATATCAATTTTCTAGGAAATATGACCAAAATAAGACCAAATTTTTAATGCAATTAACATTTTAGTTTTAGAACATACTATTCCAATAATATAAACTTGTAAATGCTCATGTACTTTGAACTTCTCTTTTTTTAACTATAATGTAATCCATTAAATGCCATTGTTTTGAATATGAAAATACTCATGTTCTTTTGTAGTGATTTTTCAAAAAAAATATTTGTAATAATCAATCCATGTATTGTGCAAAAATTCAATAATAGCAGACTATTTAATCTATAGCACAATACTGTTATTTCCAACAATTTTTGGCCAAAATCTTTTATTTATACCAATACATGCATAAAAGTCTACAAGAATCCATACCAACAAAAAAATAAAATTATTATTTTATAATTAATTAGCAAAAATAAGAAGGCACATGACTTGATAAGCATTTCTGTTATGATTGAAGTTTTATGACATCATGACATACTTAAGATATTTCAAAATCAGAAAAATATCAAAATGCAACAGTGGAGATTAGATCATATGACATTAAGAAAATTAATAATATTGATTAAGATGCGTAATAATGCAATTTTATCTCTCCACAACTTTTTCAAAAGTACTTTCTGGATTATTATAGAAAGCAAAAAGAACAGAAATAAATGTAAACAATACCTACTTTGGATTTAGCTGATGATACAGTTGTTCCACAAATGTTTTAGAACTGCTATAAATTTTATAAGAACTATCAGATGAAAGTAATAAAGTAGAACTAAAGATAAATACTAAAAAGATTAAAAAGAAAAAATTTAACATTGATAATTAAAAGCTAACAATTAAAAATACTCTGATCAAATTATTGTTACAAATGAAAACATGAAATCAATCACAGAATCTAACATAAATGAATGGTTTTTGATAGAAATAAATTAATATTAAAACAAAGTTTGTCTATACAACTTGAAAGAAAAAAGATATTTAAGAATATGTTTTACCAGTGCTTACAATATATCTAAGACATAGGATACTTAATTAATGATCAAACCACTTAGCTCAATATAGATAAATGAATGATAAATTTAACAAGGAAGAATTTGAAGTAAAATACATTGAATGAAAAAATAATAGGTATTGGCAGCATCAAAGGAAGAAAGACTAAAATGGAAATGGATTCTATATTGCTAGCAGAAATAGCAAGAGATGGACAATGAAAGATCTAAACTAAATCCCAAGAAATTTTAAAAGATTTAGAAAAAACTTCTATATAGAACAAATTGAAGAAATAAAGTTTTCTGAACTGTTGTGGAGAAGCTGTAGATTAGAAACACTGAAATAAAACTCATAAATCATCTTGTAAGATATCGATAAAAGTTTTAAAATGATAATATATGGTGTATATATATATTACACATTTATAATTTATTAAAAAGTATTTTTTATTACAATTTAAATAATCTTTTGCTAATTATTTCATTCCAGCTTAAATCAGCTATTTATTGTCCTTTTTTTCCCATTCTCTTTTCATTTGTAAAATAAATATTGGTAATGTAAAAAATGAAAAAAAAAAAAATTAATACACTACATTTTCTTTTGAACTTTGAGATAAAAGTTGAAACTATTGTTTACATATGAGCATAAGAAAAATTAAAATTAGATTAATGATTTATTATAAATAAAAAAAGAACCATTATAAAATCTTCATCAACAATTAAAAAATGACCTAAAACTGTGAATTGAAGTTAATAACCCAAAAGCTTAAATGTATTTTAGAAACATTAAAAAAGAAACACTGGTACGACTGTTTAAAAATACAAAAATTTGTAGAATGAACCACTAATTCATTTAGCATTCAAACATAAATAAATAAATAAAACTGACATAAAAAAGAACAAAAAAAAAAAAAAAAATCAAAATAAATACAGCAATAAACATTTTCCAGTTTAAAAAGTAATATAACTTGAATGATGTTCGCACACACATATATATGCATGTATAAACTGATGAAGCATTTAAAAGAGAAAACAGATATAAAATGATAAAGTAATATGCTCATAGAATATAGACAAAGTGAAACAAATAAGATTTGGTAACTTGATTAAATATCTGAAAAATGTGTATTCTATAATATGTTAAATATAAATTAAAAAGTACATTGTACGCATAGTTATGTATGTAGCTTTTTTTTTTTTTTTAAATATATTATTTCTAAAAAAAACTCTTTATAAAATATTTATTAATATTTGCTTGTATATCTAAATCTTTTGTATGAAGATGCATCAAAAGAGTAATGTATGTGGAAGTAATGATACCCACAAAAAAATAATGCCAATAGCTGATATAATTCTATGAGCTTTCTCACTATGCAAAATTATAGATCTCAGCAACAACTTGCTTTTTATTTCATATGTAATCAAAAAGAATGTCATCACTTCCATAAAATCTTTAATAATTTTAGTATTTATCTGTTATATAATTGCAGTCCCTATGGCCAACATGATCATATTTAACATAATTGATAGTTTTTCTTTGACTAAAATCTCCAAAAATTTATACAGAATATCATCTTAAATCTTTTTTGAAAATAATGTGACGCTAAATTGCTAAGAATTGGGTAGAATGTTTAACAGCATACAATGTATCAACCATAGAAGTCAATAATGTATAGATTTTCTAAAGTTTTGAATCCTTTGTAATATAATCTATAATTTTATTATCCAATATCTTAATTAAACTTTCTGCCCTTATTTAGTTTAGCTTGTAATAATATACAATGGAAAAAAAAGCATGCAGAAAAAAAACCATTGTAATTTAGAGTGTTATAATTTTCTTCTTCTTCCTTTTCCTATGTATTGATTTCTATTTTAACATATCATACCATTTACAACTTTCTTAAACACTTTATCAATATTATTTATTTATATCAAAACTAACAGTTTCAACTGTCCTGCAGTCATCATCAGAGCTACAATATTCAAATATATAATTATATAATTAATACACTTATACACATATTCATATACATAATCAAATACACAAAATAAAACAAAAATAAAACATACATTTTAACCTGACCATTATAAATAATCATTTCCTATTTTATTACTTTACTCTTAAATAATTCTATCCACATTTATTTTATATCACTTTAAAATAACCATTTTATTACTTTACTCTTAAATAATTCTATCCACATTTATTTTATATCACTTTATTTTATTTTAAAGTGATATAAAATAAATGTGGATAGAATTATTTAAGAGTATATTAAAGTGATATAAAATAAATGTGGATAGAATTATTTAAGAGTAAAGTAATAAAATGGGAAATGATTATTTCTAATGGTCAGGTTAAAATGTATATTTTATTTTTGTTTTATTTTGTGTATTTGATTATGTATATGAATAAGTGTATTAATTATATAATTATATATTTGAATGTTGTAGCTCTGATGATGACTGCAGAACAGTCGAAACTGTTAATTTTCATATAAATAAATAGTATTGATAAAGTGTTTAAGCAAGTTGTAAATGGTATATGTTAATTTAGAAAGGTGTCTGATCAATGCTTATATTAATTGAGGAGAAAGGTTTTACTCATAAGATTTTTCTTCAATTATAAATTAATTTGCCTGTATAAGAAAAAATGATAGGTTAATCAATTTGTCTCACTGCTTTTCTTTATTTTATGCCTTTTTTTCAACAAAAACGTTTTAACTATACTAGACCACCATTATGTTTTTTAATCTGTTTTATATCATTACAATTTAATTAACTAATTTTCATAACCATATATATATATAAATTACTAATCTCAATAGTTTAATTTCCTAGATTAATTTCAATACAAAAATAATTTATCTGCTTATCCACTCCAATTTCATAAGCAAACTACTCACAGGTTCCTTGTTTCTTGATAAATTACATAATGTTAGTGATAATCTAAATACTATTAAGATTCCAAATTCATTGCTTGAATATGCTCAAGAAAATAATTTGTGTGGTGTAATATATATATGTATGTAATATTAATCAAAAATATATATTTTATTACCTTATCAGTTTCCATTTTACTAGATGAAATTAAAATGTTTTCCTTTACTTGATGTACTAATGAAGTAAGAAAAGATATACAATTGATAGTAAGTGTCTCAGATAAAGTATCCATAATAGTACTTCTAACACTGCTTATGCCTTCAAGTACTTCTTTATTTATATTAAATAAAATACCTAATAACATATGAATGTACATGATATTGCAGATTTAATTTATGCCAAATCATATTTATGATATATGTGCATGGATATTAACATTACTAAATATCTTTTTATTAAAATTTAAATGATTACAATAAAAAATTCTAATATGAACTACGTATTTATAAATCCAAATGATGAAATAAGTTATTTTACTTAAATAAGCCAAAAAATTAGACGTTGCTATTATAATATCATTTTTAATGATTATAAATCCATTGCAAGGTGAAAGTCTCTCTAAATTTAATCTAATATCTCTGATCTACAGTTTCTCTTCTCCATATCATTTAACCCATTTGACATATAATATCTTTGAAGTCTTTTACAATTTCTTGTCTTCCAGTTTAAGACTTCAGTTATTCACACACTGTCATTATTTCTAATATGTCTAATTCTGCTCTTCTTCAGATTTTAAAATTCTTTCAATATGTTATACCTCTATTTTCTCACTAATAAATTAAAATTTTTCCATATTAAGCTCGATACATATATATAATAAATGGAAGATTTTTACGGGCTACAGATATAAATGAAATATTATCTGAGTATATCCATGTATAATTTATTGAAAGTATATATATAAACCAACATTTCAACCAGGTCACACGGGTCATCAACTGGATAACAAATATAAAATAATTATAGAGGCACTGTAAACACTGATTATAACAATAATGAACATTCTATTAATAGAAATAATAATTATGAAAATTTTTTAGATTAATGGAGTTTTTTTAAAAAAAAAAATCCAAATAGAAGGTAATTTGCATATATTAGCACGTTTGTTGATATAACCTGGTCTTTTAAAGATCTCAATGGTTTCTCTCATCTAACACTGTTGGAGAGTGTCACATCTGGATAGTATTTTCGTATTAGAAAAATCAATATTAAGACCTGTATAGCATGGAGAGATAGTGCTGATGAGTATTTTTTAACTGCATTAATATGTTAATCTCTTCTAGCATTGATGTGACGATTACTCATACCTATATAGGAAGCTTTACAAAGGAATTTCATAAACTCCATGTGTTTCAAGAGGGATTGAGCCTTTAGGTTTGGTTACAATACTATTAATTTTTTAATAAATGGTATATGTGGTCTTTGGATTATAATGCCTTAGAATACATTCAATATTGTCTGTAGTTCCTTTTGTACAAGGAATACAAATTTTGATTGTTTGAGATTTGAATTAAAACTTAGCATATTGTTTTATCATTGTAGTCATTAGCTGATAAAACATTGCTTATATGATTTATTTCAGCTTTGAAATTTGATTAATCTGATAGAAGGATAATAGCACTAAACATCACATGATCACCATTTCTTATGCTTGATCATAACTGTTATTAAGTCAAATAATTTTACTTTTGGGAAATGTATGTATTCAAGCACAAGTGCGTGTGCGGCGCAACTGCTCCCAAAAGCTGTAATACAAATACAAATAGCTAACTAAAAATATTAAAACAGCTGAGCGCTTTCAAAGGATCTTGCCTTCATAATCATAGCTTGCTTACGTTTAAATTTATGCAAATATGCTAATTCCATCTTTTTGATAGAGAGAGACATGACCTCAAAAGAAAGATCAAAGAGGCTTTATTTATCTCTCGCGACAGCGATGCCATAAACAGGAAGGACACGTGTTTTTCTCTATCAAAAAGATGGAATTAGCATATTTGCATAAATTTAAACGTAAGCAAGCTATGATTATGAAGGCAAGATCCTTTGAAAGCGCTCAGCTGTTTTAATATTTTTAGTTAGCTATTTGTATTTGTATTACAGCTTTTGGGAGCAGTTGCGCCGCACACGCACTTGTGCTTGAATACATAACTGTTATTAAAACAGGTAAAATTCTCCATACAGTAGTGCCACTCAGTGCAAGCCAGAGTTATCGCTGGATGCCAGAAGGCTTGTGCAAAAAATTCCTATCTAGTGCCTATTCTTCCAATATCTCCAGACTAGTTTTAGAACAGTTATGAGCAAGCATAAAAAATGGTGACCATGTGATATTTAGTGGTTTAATACCAATCCTGCCTAATAGGATAGTGGTGGCTATGGTTATTAAAGAACCAAAGACACCAAAATGCATGGGTACTGAACTGACTTCAGACCTATATAATTATATAAGCTACTGAGCTCGGATTGAAAATACTATTTTGTTTTCAAATTTTAGACTCATACTTTTGTAGTTGAGATAAAAGGTGGCTGCTAGAGGGTTGCACTAGATCTTAAAATCTAGGTGGTGCTCTCAGATCCAAGGCTTCTCACTGACGAAAGCCACAAGCTACAAACTAGTCTGGGGATTTTGGATGAGTAGGCATTAGATAGGAATTTTATGCACAAGCCTTCTGGCATCCATTGATTACTCTGACTTGCACTGAGTAGCACTACTGTATGGAGAGTTTTGCCTGTTTTGATAATAACTATAGTGAAAAGAGTTTTTGCAACAGAAAAGATTTGAGCTGGATGATGATGTGATGAAAATTTTAAATATCTGTCAGTGTGTATAGATTTTCCTGAAAATTAAAAAAAGACAAAAGGATTATTCTCTTTCCTGATGACAAGTACAACAAGGAAAGGAAGTTTCCCATACAGTTTCTGTTTCCGTTGTAAATTTAATTTTAGGATGTATATTGTTTATATGTGTGAAAAAATAATGTAAGTTGTCTACACCATATTGCCAGAAGATAAATGTATTATCTATGTATCTGAGCCAAATAAGAGGTTTTAAAGGTGCAGATTCTAAAGCATGAATTTCTATATATTCCATAAATAAATTAGTAATATTTACTGAGGCTATAACCTCGACAATATGCGTATAAAATGCGATAGCAGGGACCTCTACAGGTGTTTTAACCACACTATGGAACACCTGTAGAGGTCCCTGCTATCGCATTTTATACGCATATTGTCGAGGTTATAGCCTCAGTAAATATTACTTACTTAATCAATGTGCGTTTAATAAATTTATAATTATAAATAAATTAGCTATTACTCCTGAGATTGGTGAGCCTATCAAAATACCAAAAGTCTGTTTATAATATTGTCCATTCTATATAAAATAAGTATTTGTAAGGCAATGTTTAGTTAATTTAATATGGTCTGGCAAATTGCATCATTTAGAATGATAGTTAAAGCTCTCAACTGGAATATTTGTAAATAATGAAGTAATATTAGAATATAATTTACATTAATTTTTATATTTTTTATTAAAAAAATAAAATGTTAAACCACTAAACATCACATGATCACCATTTCTTCTGCTTGCCCATAACTGTTATTAAAACAGGCAAAACTCTCCATACAGTAGTGCCACTCAGTGCAAGCCAGAATAATCAATGGATGCCAAAAGGTTTATGCATAAAATCCCTATCTAGTGCCTACTAAGTAGAGATAAAAGGTGGCTACTGGAGAGTTAAATTAAATTGTAAGATCTAGGTGCAGTGCTCTCAGATCCAAATCTCATCACTGACGAAAGCCACAAATTAGAAACTAGTCTGGAGATATTGAATGAATAGGCACTAGATAGGGATTTTAGGCACAAGCCTTCTGGCATCTATTGATTACTCTGTGTGACACTACTGTATAGAGTTTTTATTAAAAAATTAAATGACCTTTCTCTAAAATTGAAATCTTGTCTATAGAGTATTTTCTATGATAAATTATAAATAGTTTTTTTGATTTTGAAGTATAGTTCTTGTTGATTGTGTTTTAATCAATGCCTGTGATTTTTTCTTTTGTGTTTTGTTTTAAAATACGAATCTTCAATTGATCTGTAATTTGCAATAAAATCAAAATTATTCCCCAGTAAAGTATGTATTCTATTACTAATATATAACCATAAATACAGCAATAATTTATCAATAATGTCTAGTTTGTATCTAGTTTCTTTAATGAAAGACTTTAGTATAATTTTATTCATTCTATTTAGAATATTGATCCTGTAATTTCTCTTGTGAAATGAAACTGTACAACAAGTGGGTGTGACATTATGTTCTTCATAAGCCAAAAGGAAAGCCATGTCACATAGTAATTTAGTTTTTTAAATCAACATTTTTCGAATATTCAAAGTTGTTTAAACATTTTCTCCCACAGAGATTTAGTATATTAAATTAAAGATTTCCATGGACTGTAGACATAAATGAAATATTATCCAGGTACTTCCATGTATAATTTATTGAAAATATATATATAAACCAACGTCTTCACCAGGTCACACCGATCATCAACTGAGTAACAAATATTATAAATAATTGTAAAGGCATTGTAAACATTGATGTATAACAATAACGAACATTCTATTAATAGAAAATAGAAATAATAATTAAGAGAAATTTTTAGATTGAGTTTTTTAAAAAATATTTCCAAATAGAAGGTAATTTGCATGTATCATCATATTTGTTGATATAATCTGACCTTTTAAAGATCTCAATGGCTTCTCTCATCTGACATTGTTGGAGAGTGTCACATCTGGATAGTATTCTCGTATTAGAAAAATCAATGCTATGATCTGTATCTGTAAGAGTGGAGAGTATTTTTTAACTACATCAATATTTCCATCTTTTCTAGCATTGATGTGATGATTACTCATACCTATATAGGAAGCTTTACAAATGTTACATGGAATTTCATAAACTCCATGTTCTTCAAGAGGGATTGAGTTTTTAGGTTGTTATAATGCTATTAATTTTTTGACAAGTGGTGTCTATTGTCTTTATATTATAATGTCTTAGAATATGTCCAATATTGTCTGTAGTTTTTTTTTATATAAGGAATACAAAGTCTAATAATTGTTTCTTCATTTTGATTGTTTCGGTTTGAATTAAGGCTCAATATATATATAAATATTGGTTTATATATATATTTTCAATAAATTATACACAGATGTACCTGGATATTTCATTTACATATATATCTTATACTTGCTGCATTATCTGAAATCTCTGTATTAAGTCCATAAGCAAGAATTGTAACAGAGACAATAAAACTTTTTTTTTTTTTTTTCAAAAACATATTAAGTTATTTCTACAAGAAATAATCCATTCAAGTTTAACAACAAATTTCACCCATTTTGTTTCCATTAGCATTAATAATCTGATTAAGTTAATATAAATGTTAGCTTCTTCTAATTCATTACTATTAATATTTGGTCCTTTTTTTTTGAAAAGCCATTGAATATTACTTATGCTTTTTAGTATTTATCTTTAATTCTTTGTTGTCAAAACAACTATATTGTCTAAAAAATCTAGATGATTTAAGTAATTTCCATTTATTATTACTTTCTTAACATCTAATTTTAATCCACAAAATATTTCCTATGAAACTGTTGTAAAATGTTTTAAAATGAAATCATCCTGCTGTACACCCTTGTTAGTATTGATCTTTTGCCACTATGTATTATGTATTTGACAATTATTACAACTCCAAGTCTTGAAGTATCAAAGTTTTAATTTCTGCTTATAAATTGGAGTTAATTTTTCTAAATTTAATAAACCAATATTAAATACATAGATGAATATTAGCTATATTCATATTATAGCCCGTCCCAAACAGCAGAAAGTCTTCAAAACTTGCAAAACAAAAAAAAGTAGTATTCAGTATCAAAGAGAAAAACATCACACTGCTTTTTAAACTCAATGTTGTCTGGTAACACCATATATACCTTAGTTCCAACTGCCATTTGCAATGATGATTTATTTCACTGAATATCTGTTACTACTTTTGTAGCATTTGCAAAATGTTCCTACACATGATCACAAACTTTCTATAAATTACAGTTCCTGATATTTGTAATGAATATATCCAAATTGTACCATCTTGTCAAGCCTAGTATTGAAGTGAATGCTGTTCCATGCAGATTCACAAACTATTTCATAACCTTGAGTAAAATTACGATATATTTTCATACATAACTGAACAGTCATTGATGAGATTTTATTTTGCCAAACCCAGGAAACTTATTTATTAAACTGTTATGCAGAAAAGAATTTTTAAAAAAATCAATAAATCTCTATAATGTGCTAAAAATATAAAAACTATATATATATATTAGTTATGTTCTTTGTAGGATATAACTTTTTTTGGTGTGTGTGTGTGTGTGCAATAAACAGTTCAAAAGTGGATGTTACAATAGAATCTAAACTCTTTATTTAAAAAAAAAATTAAATCAACACATTCATATTAGCAATAACAATCACTTCTTCATTCAAAAAAGATCTTTTTGTTATGAAAAGACATCATAATTATATCTCATATTCATAATCATTACATAATTGTAATTTCATTACATTCACATTATATACATATATATAACAATAATATTTTATTCTCTTTATATTGACAAATAAATTATTAATATTAATGTGGCTTAATGAAATTATTAATTATTTCTAATTTTATGCATTTCTCAATATAGCTGTTTCAATTCTAATGTAATAGAAAGTCATGTTTATGGTGCATCACAGCAAAAATGTGTTTGTTGAAATGGTTGCAAAAGGAATATCTATAATAAGAAATAATTATTAACTTTTTAAGGCATTAATACTAGTGCATCAAGGTGTTGCATATATAGATATTATTTTGTTATTCGCTATACAATAATGAATTAACATGTTGTCAATCTTACCAGCTAGCAATGTTTTGTATAAGGTGTGTCCCATTCTTTCAGAACCCAGATTATGAATCATCTTCTGTAAACTGGAATTTTCCAACATGGAAAAAGTATTCATATTATCCTCTGATAAGGTATATAAACAATGGGCTAAAAAAAAAAACCTCACTTGTCATATGACATAAGACATAACTAAAAGATCAATAAACAAATAAATCAAGGCAAATGTTAAATAATTACTAATAATATGGCTTTGAATAATTTCTAAATTAATTTGTAGCAGGAAAATATAAAGAGTAAATTCATTAAATATATGTGATATATACTTTTTAGGAACAATTCAAGGAAATAAACCCTAGACTTTATATTTATAAAATAATAATAGATTTATTAAAAATATTTTAGAAAAAACAAAAATAAAACCTATTATAGGCTAGGCAAAATTAATTTAATGCAATAATAGTTATCTAATCAGTTCATGCAATAATTCAAACAACAAGAAGAACAAAAAAAAAAAATAGTAAAAATATTAATAGAAAAATTTTTCATTTGTATGCTAGCTGCTCAATATAAAATATTTTTATTATTAGATGCCATCAAGCTATCATCAATTTCAAGTAAACATATGAATGGCATTTCTTAGTATGATCTATTGTAATTCAACTGATAAGCTCAATTATTATTATGATGTTTAAGTCCATCCATTTCATAGCTGGTTGCCTCTTCTTCTTTCACATTTACTTTTATAATGAATTACCACTGTCATCCATTTGTTGATTTAATTTGATGATTGATAATGTGGATGAACTGCTCCCAGGACATTCTCTTCTCTTCTTTCCTGTAAGTCTCCAAAATTTCCAATCCCATCCATTCTGTAATGTTATCCAGCCATGACAGCCATGATTATCCTCTTTCTCCTGATCCATTTTCCATACAAAACATGATATCCTTTTCAAATGTGCTAATGTGCATTGTCACATGACCAAAATATTGTAATTATCATCTTAATATAGAATCAAAATTTTGGCTTAGCAACGTGTTTTTCAAGGAAGAGTTTAAGTCTAATCTATATTTACTTGTTCACTTTCCTTCCAGATTTCATCAACATGACAGTTCAAAAATATCAATATTCCATTATTTTTCTTTATAACAAATTTTCACATCTATAGATTCACAAAAGAGTTTGCCACCAATAACATCTGCCATCATTAATTTTAACGTTAGCTGCTAATCCTTTTATCATAATCTTTGTCATTTTCAGATTTTTCTTTTCTAAAGAGTCTTAAAATTTTTCTACATTTTCATAAAATGGTCATCATATATAAAGTTAGTGATGTTTCCCCAGAAAATCCTAAATCTACATTTGTCTTCATCCACTGAGCTTCTTTCAATACATATTCAGTAAAAAAGTTAAACAACTAAGAGTGACAATTGAAACCCTACATAGCTTCCTTTACCCAATGTAAAGTCAATCTGTTTCACTACATCCCAATTTAATTATACAATATTAACGTAATAAATAATTTCTTATAAAAACATATTTAACACTTATAACATCAAATATACAATAAATAATTTTTAAAAAAATACTGAACCATAAACTCTCTTTTCTTTATCAATTGTCATTTTTAATTTAAGATTTTATGCAGCTAATTTTTTCAAATAAGTTCCATTGAATTTCTCTTGTAAGCTAAACTTTGAAATAAAGACAAAGATTATACCAAGGATAATAAAATCATTACAATCAGAATATTATTTAAAACTTTTTACATACTGGAAAGACAGATAGCTCAAGTCTGATATGAATTTGCACTCCATACTAATAATTATATTCAAGAAATTTCAGCTGTAACTTAAAGATGTAGAAACATTTTTTTAAAAAATTTCTAAATAATAGCGTATACATAATGTCATTTCTCAAGTAAATCTATTTCTGTCTTTATAATTGTTATTACTTTTATGGCCATAAAGTATTGAATTAACATAAAGACAGCACATTTAAGTTATAGCATTTAAGTTTCTGCTAATATAAGTGAAATTTTCATTATATCATAAATGTAAGAAATGATTAAAATATAAAATTAATAAGAGACTTCACAATAAATGACACCCATTATCATTCAACAGCTTTTCCGATGAAATATAAGATAAAGGCAAGTTCAATACTAGTGACATACAATAAACTTCCTAATACAATTAAATAATTCAGGCTAATCAATAAATAAAAATAAACCTTAAAATATTATTTAAATTGTCTTTTCTAACATGAATGCAGAATATATTCATGTTATATAGTTTACTAGGTAAATACTGCTTCAACAGAAAGCAATAATTCAATAAATGATGATCAGTACAAATCAAATTGAAGATAAAACATTTTATTAAACTATTTTTATTCTTTCGAAATGACAATTTTCAATCTACAATTCAAATATGATTAAACTTATAAGAAATATATCAGAGATAAATTTAATGATATCTGATTACATAGGGAAATAGTTACCAGAATGCAAAAAGAACATATTTCCCAAATTAATAAAATTCAATTCTAAATTGATAAATCGGATCCAATAATTGCCTTCAATATATTACAAATCTTATTCATTTAAATAATATGTGTGATTTCTGAATATTATGATTTTTCACATATTAATAATCAGATACGAAGAATGATGCAATATCTCTCCTGAAATAATTAGCAAGGTGGTGAGTTCATCTTGCATTTAAATCTTACTCTTTATTACAATTTTCTAGGAAGAATGTAGCACTTATTCTTAATGCTAAAAGTCACATCATAATATATGCACAAAAACATAGAATAACTGAAATGTTAACATCTTTTGGCCTCTCAAATCTTTACAGTTACTTCATGATCAGAAAGATATTGCAATTGTCATCATATATATCAACTGTTACCAAAAACTTTTTATAAGTAACATTGGTCTATTATCAATTTTCTTCCAATCTCACAACATTTATATCATTTAGTAATCAATAATTATAATTGAAGGTTAACTGTTCTATTAGTTTAATACCAGTTCACTATGTTAAGAAATTATCCAAAGTTCTTTACTGCTTACCCTTTGCGATACATAACAATTATTTTATATTTGTTATTTGCATATGCCAATATTAAGGAAAGGTATTACAGCAATGCCACTCAGAGATAATACACTTTCAAATTTTCTCCTCTTAGAAATAATCAATGTTTATTTAAGAATATAAAAGAATGACTTAGAATGACCCATTACGAAATTCCAATTCTTCTAATCAAAATAACAATATCACATGCACAGATCACAATATTTGAAGCAGATTCTCTTCAGATATATTGATCTAAAATGCAAAATGATATTTCACATGTACATTTTAAGAATATTTACAAAGATGATGTTTCTGCTTCGCTTGTCATACAGATTCAATTTTTATAAAAGACAAACTTTCAAAATGTATTAGTATTTACATGTGAATGCATATATATGTGTATATATATTATATGTATCAAAAAATAAAATAAATTGTTATTCCAAATCAATTTTGGATAGTAAACAATCTTATATATATATATATTATTATTATTATTAAATTATTTTAGTTTTTTTTTCATAAGCAGCTCTTACTTAACTCATGAGAAAAATTAATGATGATAATATGTTGGACTATTTCCATCATCTATCAGTAAATGTTGAATGTTTAATATACAATCATCACAAACCCTCAGGCAAAGTTTTTTAAAACATTTTAACATAAAGTATATATATATAATAGATTCATACAATTTATCTTTACTTTACTTACCTACTGTGATTGCTGTTTGGAGTCCATAAACATCAATATTTAAACAATTAACTAATATGGGGAGTATTCCTTCTAAATTAAAGATATCAACAGCAACTGAACTGCTTTCACTATAAAAAATATAAATACAAACATTCTTTAATTTTCATTTATAGATATATCCATTAAAATGATTATTAAATATATGTTGACATATTTTCGGGTTTGCCTTTCATGCAAAACAAGGTTAGAATGAGAACATCTTACATACTCACAATATATATCAGAATCTATTTCAGAATTCTGATCATTAAAACCTATTGATCTTGTTTTGCATAAATGGTATCCTGTTTGTCCTTATCAGAAAACCCCTTTCTCCAAAACATTAAATTTTACTTATGTTTCCTACAGAAATTTTCATGATAACAATGTTTGATGAAAAAAATCAACCAATCTCAATGCTGAATGTTTCTAACAATAACCGGATTTAATCAAGAGCCTTTGAATATCGATAAATAAAGAGAGATTCCATCAAAGCATAACAATACAATTTCTATTAAATAAATTCATTCATAACATTCAATCTGATATTAAAGTTTGAATGCAAATTTCCTTTGTATCATATTAACATGTTGTTTTAATAGACAAGACAGAATTTTTAATCAAACTCATTTTTTAAATAATCTTGCTTTTAAATAAAATTTCAATATATAAACAATTAATTAAACACTATACAAATATGTAATAATATTAATGTTTAATTTACTCCTATCCTCTATAGAAATTTTCACTATCTTTTAAGTAGCAATGTTTGATGAAAAAAAATCAACCAATCTCTTGTTGGACATATACATATATACAGACATATGTATACAAGTTTTTTACAAAAATATTTTTTATATGCAATAAAACAAAAAGCACTACAGTGATGAACCATCAAAGTAGCTTTTTCTCTGTCCACAAAGTGATGCACATCATGAATAATTATGCATATTAAACAAATAATAATAATCACTTGATAAGTCAATAATGATTCATTGTTTTTAAAAAAAATTAAGTAATCCAAAATTTAAAAATTAACATACACAAGCAATCTCTAAGATGAAAGTTTGTTAACATTATTATCTCAAAAGCCATTTAAATCAAAAACAAATTTGACAATGACATTCAATAAACGATAGAAAGTGGTGGTGAGTCACATATCCATTTTAGCAAAAAAAAAAAAAAATTAGAAATGTTGAATAATTAAAAAATATTATTACTTTTACTATTTTAAGATTTTTAACATGCTAAAATAAATTATTAAGACTTTTGCATATGTATTGAATATATTCCTTATAAAGATAATATTCTTCCTCAAAGAAGTTCAGAGAAATAAACTGTTTACATAGAGTGTTTTAGAAATAGCATGAGAAACAGGTATAATTTGATTACTAATGCAATATATTAATTAGATGAGAAGATAGTATCATGTTATAGCAATCAGTATCTTAACAAATCATCATAAAATACATTATACAATGGTGTACATGTTTGATGATTGAGATATACAGAGATAGAACTATTAAAAAATACGTATTCTTTAAAGACATTATATAGAAGTATATTGATTATTGTGTGGCTATTACTGCTAATAAAGAATAATAAATGTCAACATGACAAGATACCAGAAATATTGTGGCATCTTGATACCAGAAGTGATCAGCTTACAAAACTCTTGGAAATGATATAAGAATATTCAGTAAAGAAGCAACCTTGTGGCAATATCATTAATCTGTAAATATCATTGTCTTGATATACTATGTTTATTAGCATTATACTCATGCTACTATTTTCTAAATATATAACAGTCCTCCTTCCCCCAAAAATATGTCCCCAATAGGATTTAAACAAAGAGATTTTATATGCATTTTCAATTCTTAGATATGATATATTAATATTAAACTCATCTATATTGTTCTATTTAATATGAAATGCAATCTATTAGATAACTTAAATTGTTTTATATATATATATCTGGTAGTGTACCTGAATTGGCTATCATTATTGATGATTTCATACTTTATTTACTGATTCATATCTAATCAGCATATTACAAAATGGCTTTATTCTGGAAAAATTTTTATATCAAAAATATAAAAAATATTTCCTCCCTGATAATTTTCAATTCAACAGCAAATAGTGATTACAAAAAGTTCACAGAACATAATTGTAGATAACAATTTATTTATCCTGTTGCAATTCTAGGTAAATTTCTTCATGATATCTATTTACATTAAATCAAAATAAGAAATGTTTTCAATTCTAGGATCAGATAAACTTTTCAATTTAACAATTGTTAAGTAAAATGTATGTACGATTATGTAATTTGCCATATATAATTTGGAAGATTTTAAATTTTAATAATAATTGTTAAAATTAAAATTTGTTGAAATCTTTTGTATCCTAATATTCATATACTAATGTTGGAAATAAATTTGCATCTGGCAAAATAAAAGCAAAGTATTTAAAAAAATGCTGTTCTTATTTTATATTTAATTAAAAAACAGACAAAAACAAAATAATGAAATCAAAATAGACACCTCTCAAATTATTGAAAATTCAGAATGTGTTCAAACATTTTTCAAGCCTGCCCACAATGATATTATTTAATGAAAATATTATATTAGTTTTTATACTTTTAATTAATTTTATTGAAAATAAAAAAATATATGTATCTTTTTTTTTCATCTTCTCTCAAACCTTAAATCTTACATATTCTATATTTTATGAGTAAACACAACTAACCAGACAATCAAGTATTTTTTTTTTTTTTTGTAATCACTCCCCCCACACCTATTCTCTTGAAAGAAAATTTGGAATGTAAATAATAAAGATCAATAAACTCACAGAATCAAATTTCATCCACCTTTAATAAATATTATCTTCAATAAATATTACACATTCTAAATTTGTAAACATATTGTAATTAAGACATGTGATAAGATTATAATTTTAAGTTTTTTTTTCTTTTTACATATGCAGTACGAATGGAAAACCTTCCATTAACATCAGAATAGAGATTGGGCCACCATTAATCCCCACTGCTACTAAGCAAAAGTTGTGGTTAAATGGTTTTGGTTCTTTTTCTGTTTGTGAATGCATATAATGACAAATCAAAATGTTATGACTATTATAGAGGATAGACAAAAGTTACCTTGCTGCAATATTATTTTATTAACCAAAATATTCCAAAACCTCTTCTATTCTTCTTGCATTGTTTATACCTAAGTTTTAAAAAAACTACACTCCTAACATACTTTTCACAATTGCTTTGTTTAACTACCTTATAAAAGTTTTGACTGTCTAACAGCCTTTTTCAGATCCAAAAAACAATTATATTACACAATTTCTTTATATTAATATACAGCAACTTCATTTTATTTATATCTATATTTACTCTTATTTATAAAATATTTTAAATACTATACACATACTTATATTAATTTCCATAAAATTAAAAAAACTAAAAACATTTAAATATCACATGATCACCATTTCTTATGCTTGCACATAACCGTTATTAAAACAAGCAAAACTCTCCTTTCAGTAGTGCCACTCAGAGCAATCAATGGATGCCAGAAGGCTTATGCATAAAACCCCCATCTAGTGCCTACTCATCCAATATTCCCAGATTAGTTTTTGGCTTGTGGCATTCGTCAGTGAGGAGCCTTGAATCTGAGAGCACTGCACCAATCCTGCCTAATAGGATAGTGGTGGCTATGGTTGTTAAAAATCCAAAGATACCAAAATGCATGGGTACTGAACTGAGTTCAGACCCATATGACTATATAAGCTATTAAGCTTAGATTGAAAATATTATTGTGTTTTCAATTTTATTCTCATAGTTTTGTAGTTAAGTAGAGACAAAAAGTGGCTGCTGGAGGGTTGCATTAGATCCTAAGATCTAGGTGCAGTGCTCTCAGATCCAAGGCTCCTTACTGACGAAGGCCACAAGCCAGAAACTAGTCTGGGGATATTGGATGAGTAGGCACTAGATGGAAATTTTATGTACAAGCCTTCTGGCATCCACTGGTTGCTCTGGTTGGCACTGAGTGGCACTACTGAATGGAGAGTTTTGCCTGTTTTAATAACAGTTATGTGCAAGCATAAGAAATGGTGATCATGTGATGTTTAGTGGATTAACACCAATCCTGCCTAATAGGATAGTAGTGGCTATGGTTGTTAAAGAGCCAAAGACACCAAAATATATGGGTACTGAACTGAGTTCAGGGCCATATGACTACATAAGCTATTGAGCTTAGATTGAAAATATTATTGTGTTTTCAATTTTATTCTCATAGTTTTGTAGTTAAGTAGAGATAAAAGGAGGTTGCTGAAGGGTTGCATTAGATCCTAAGATCTAGGTGCAGTGCTCTCAGATCCAAGGCTCTCACTAACAAAGGCCACAAGCCAGAAACTAGTCTGGAGATATTGGATGAGTAGGCACTAGATGGGGATTTTATGCACAAGCCTTCTGGCATCCATTGATTACTCTAGCTGGCATTGAGTGACACTACTGTATGGAGAGTTTTGCCTGTTTTAATAATAGTAAATAAATGTAATGCTTATGTATTGTAATGGAATGCAGAAGCTTTATTGGTCTGCTGACTATGAAAATAATCTTAGGCATGTATATGCATATATGTATAGTAAGTAAAATAACCAAAGTATTTTAATTATACCCACATCTCTAGAGAAATGGCACTTACACATTAACATGTACATACGTTTATATTTCTTACAACCCAACTAAACAACTCAATGAAAACAGTTGACTCTTTTCAGTTTACAAAAAAAGTAGGTTCAAAGGGTTAATCAATGAAGCATACAGTATATAGAAGAAATATTAAATTGAGACTAAAAGAGTTAATAGTCTATTTTAAATAACAAATATATATAAAAATTAATAGCAGTATTCAACTACACACATATATTTGAATAAAATGTTTCTATTATCAAAATTAATTCAGATTTTAAAATATTATTTTACAATTATACATCTGTGTACACCAGGAATAATAAATATGCCAGATTTACTATTCAAAATTATTAAAGAAAATGAAATTAACAAAAATTTTAAAAAGAATACAAAAAATAATTAGATAATAAAAGCACTTTTCTTTATCTTGCCCTGGGCATTTTTTTTTTAAATAAAAGATTCTTGTTTGTTAAAAGTTTAAGATTTCTTTACAACTGGTTGGTTCAGTCTTCGTTTTATTTTAATATTTTTCTTGGTTAATTCATATAAAGACAGCAGTTTGGCTTCTAACACAATATATGTGGGTTCCAAATTATTGTTAATAATGCAGTCAAAATTCTGAAGGTTTTATCAAGAAATTTTTTCTATGCTTGCCATAGAATCCATTCGACAGTAGAACTTTCACTTAAAAAGATGATAAGCAGATGATTTAAATATATAGGTAACCAGATCATAACCTAATGCTGGCTTAAAACAAGCTCGAACTTGATATGTATCCAGATTAATTTACTTAAAACAATTAATTTTAAAAACTTTTGACAAAAAAACTAACTTTAGAAACTAAAGCTATCTTATATATTATCTAATTTCAAAAACAACATGCACTTAAAAAAATTTAGTAAATAACTTTATCATAAGATGTTCTAATTAACTAATTAACAAAAATAAAAACATGTTTTGAAGTTGATATTTTCAATAAATAAAAACATATTTTTAAATAAAAAATAAAAAAATGAAACACTAAAAAACAATTTTTTTCATGTTGTTTTTTATTTTTAAAAAAATTCCTTTGTCTTTTTCTGCAGTTAAAATAAAAAAACAAAAACCATTGCAATTTTAATCACTCTTATTAAAAAGATATCTGAGACTTGGCACTTAATAGAAGAGCAATACAGACTTCAGACCAATCAAAATATGAAAAAAAGCATGTTAGAAGTAACAAGAAGAGATTGCAAACACAATTCATGGGTAAGAGAACAAACAGATATTAGTGATATGTTTAAAAGAAGACTGAAATGGAGTTGGGCTGGATATATTGCTAGAAGAGATAATGGATGGACAATTGAAATCTTAAACTGGATTCCAAGAGATTGTAAAAGACCAAGAAAAAAACCATATGTGAGGTGGATGGATGAAATAAGAAAATGTGCTGAGGTGATGTCGAGAAGAGAGGTTAAGGATCAGAGAAGATGGAGACCTTCAACCTGCAATGGATTGATAATGATTGACGATGAATTAAAGATTTTTAAAACAGTTTATACTCATTTTACAAAAAAAACAAAAAGGTTTTAAAAAATTTACAATCTTTTAGTTGTATCTATCATATATATATATTCAACCTGTTATCTTTATAAGAATAATTTAAATTTGCTAACATCATTAAGTGATATTATAACCCATAGAGCTGGAATATCACATTATATATATATTCAACCTGTTATCTTTATAAGAATAATTTAAATTTGCTAACATCATTAAGTGATATTATAAGCTATAGAGCTGGAATGTCACAATATATATATATATGATTTACATAATAAAGAATAAAAATGAGGAGATAATATCCATATAAATAGAAATAATCTTTAATTTTTTTTTTTTTTAATGTGTCAAAGTGTCGGCCAGGAAGCGAACCTTGGGACAACTGCTTGTAAGGCAGCTGTGCTAACCACTCGGCCACTAATGCTTGTCATAACATTTAATCTTTGATGTCCATGTAAATAGAAAATAACTGTTAATCTTTGATAGGTAAACACCAAAGGTTAAAGGTTATTTCTAAATACATTGATATTATCTCCTCATTTCTATTCTTTATTACAATAACAATCCATGGAAATATTTAATTCACCATATGATTTATATGTTTACACAAACATATGAAATGTTTTTACTTTTTTAATTTTATAGAGATTAATATTATATCTATGTATATAATGTGTATTTAAAATATTTTACAAATAATATTAAATATATATGTGTGTGTCCATATATATATAATGAAATTATTAAATATATATGTATGTATCCATATATATAATGAAATTATTGTATGTTTATATAGAGAAATAATGTAATTTAATTGTTTTTTTTTAGATCTAAGGAAAACTTCTGGTAATCAAAACTGTTATAGGAATGATAAATAAAGCAATGTGAAATGTATAGGAGGAATTTTTTCCGTTTTTTTTTTTTATACATTTCATAATTCATTACATTTATTAAACAAATTTTTTATAAAAAAAAAAAACAACCAATAATATTATAGTAAAATAATTATAGGCAGGAATCCATCTTATAACTTGTGCATAACCTAATTTATATGGAAAAAATTAAACCTTTAGCACTATTATATATTTAATTGTATCTTCATAGAATCACCATATTTACAGATTATCATTATATTGAAAACATTTTTTAGGCTTATATTATTTATTAAAAAAATAAAAATCGTGAAATAATGAATAACCTGCAATTACTAAT
Source organism: Epiperipatus broadwayi (assembly GCA_028023455.1). Taxonomy (NCBI): domain Eukaryota; kingdom Metazoa; phylum Onychophora; class Udeonychophora; order Euonychophora; family Peripatidae; genus Epiperipatus; species Epiperipatus broadwayi. The sequence continues at coordinate 1,522,490 of JAQFVV010012421.1, forward strand.
TTTATAATTAATAAAGTTAATATTATTTTTTAAAAAAAAAAAAAATGAAAAAGATTTTAAAAAAAATTTTTTTTTTTTTTGCAATTTAAAATTTTTTTTTTCATGTTACAACTAATTGATTTTGACAAATATTTAGAGCCGTATGCACAATGGCCTCCAAAGCAAAAAAAAAAAAAAATCCATTTCAATGCTTTATGACAGACTTACAATAGAAATAATATTGAAGTATATGATTTTCAAGATAAAATTTATCATTGGATTACCTTAAAGAACTTCTACATATAACAAAGAATAAAATTTAGAAAAAAGAAATGATCATCAAATAGATTGGGGTCTTCACATAACAAAATATAAAAATCGTATCAAAATCATGGGTTAATGATGAATTCATAAAAATATTAATAGGAATTTTAATTATATACATTAAATTAAAACATAATAAAAATAACTATCATACATAAAAATAGATTCTAATAGTACAATGGTTGCCCACAATCCAAGGTTTAAACCAAGATTAGATAAAAACTGGATATTTTTTTCATGTTACAAGCAGAGTTAGATCTTTCATTTATATAATCTGCTCATTAATCAATCAATTTACCATCCAATTATTGCTTAGTAAATGAAAATCTACCATTCTTAAGTTAGTGAGTGAAACAAGGAAAACTTTAAATCCTCACTACATATAAGTAAGCAAGCCAAATAAATATTACTCTTTCCTTTATTGATTCTTTTTGGAGACTCTTATTGATAGATTTCAAATTTAACTTATTTTTTTTACCTATTTTTTAATATAAGTAATTACATGTATAATATTTTAAACTTTTAAAAGCAATAAGAAGAATTATAATCCCAAAAATAACAACTCACCATAAATTCCACAATAGATGAACAGCTTGAACAAAAGTATCAGAATACAAATCAATTTTAAAGTCTTGTTCTTTGTTTTTACTCAATGGCTGCCATTCACTAAAATACTATGAATAAAAGTTCATTTTTTACAAAACAATGTTTAATATAAATCAATAAGCTTACATATAAATCATAATATTATCATCAAAATTAAAATAAATAATTTTCACAAATTTCATATGTAAAATGATTATTCATTCATAAGTATACTTTAGCATCCTTAACAGAATTAAAAGCATGATGCCATTATATATTCAGTCTTTTGTAAAGTTAATATCTGATAGGAGTGTTGTCAAAATAGTTAAATTAACAATTTTATTTTCACTAAAAACTGATTGAACATTTATACTGTAAATAGATGAAAACATGTATTTATTATTATCATACCATTTGCTCTACAAAATGTATCAATCATTTAACTTCTCACACATTTTAATTTATAATCTCATACAGTCTTATCTGACCTTTACATTATTCTGATCAATCATTATCACAATTGTTTTAATGTTCATTTCAAATACTTTGATATCATTTTTGTTACTCAACATATATCTGGTGGTAAGGATTTTACAGGGGGGGGGGAGACACAGACACAAATATGTGTTGCCCCTAAGTGTATAAACAGCAGAGAATGCAATAAAAAAGCTTAGCATGTTGCCAACTAACCAAATGTTGAAGATCAATTAAATAATGGTATGAAGTTAAAAAATTTGACATTTAGACCATGAAAATGATACATATGTGTTCAAAGCACCCTGTCTTGTAAAGTGATATTGGTTCATCAAAAGATAGATACTATTTCTGATACAAGCAATCTTTTTTCTTCCTAACTATGCTCTTTTTTTTCATTCTGACTTTTTTTTTTTAAATCAATCATTTAAGCTAGTATAAGGTCATTTTTTACACACTTTTTAACTATGGATTTGTGTGTTAATAAAACTACACTTTTATTCTTTAATTAGACATGTAACTATTCTTATTGCAATCTCTTCTTTTTTTGTATGTAAAATTGTAAGAATATATTAAGTAAGGAAAGCTCTCAGCATTGAGGAAAAGCAATGAAAAGTTTTGCAGGCAGAGAATCTTTAGTTGTGATCTTGCACAAAAAAGTACAATCAATAATTAAATAACTTTGAGTTAAGGATTAACCAAAAATGTTAAAAAGTGAACACAAAATGATCTAGAAATACTTTCTCCCATAAAATCTGGCTACCTGACAGATTTCTCACCATAAAAATAACTGTAATGATAATGATGAAAAATAGGAGTAGAGTAATAAAAAAAAAGGATAAAATATTTCATTTTCTTTTACATATAAGTACACGGAATAAGTGAACTGTATGATAAGAACTCTTCAAAATGTGAATGTAAGACAGCAATTGTAAATAGAGTTTAAGATTGATATAGTTGTATTTAATGAAACTAATTAAAAAAAGACTAGATAGTATAAGATACATAAAAATAAAAAAAAACTGGCAAGATTAATGCTGTCATTGTCTCCTCCTGAGTGGAACTACACTATCAGTAGGAAGATGAATAAATTCAAAGTCTTGAAGAAATTTTGATATCTCAAAACATTCCAGAAATCACTAAATGTTACTCAATGTGAAGCCTAATTTGATATACTCTATCTTAAAACTTCTAGATGTATCAAAGAAGAAATAATAATATTGAAAATTGTTTTCATAATAATATCTGTATCATTTTATCAAATAATTATATCTAATTTTTTTCCTAATCAGTTCTATTAGTAAATTCTTCATCATTTCTGATTAATTTATAGTTGTAAAATTCCTTATAATATCTCTAATACTAATTTTTAAATCTAGTAGCTCTGGAATTAAATTATGATTATCAAGATTGTATTTGATTTATTTTTCTAAACTTCTAATGCATCATTTCTGAAACACCTTGTAAAATTAATATTGTTATTTTGCATCATTAAAAAAAAAATTGTCTAATATCTATCTATGTAATTAACTCAGTAATTATTATGAATCATTATACATGTATATAGAATTAATTATATATTTAATAACAATAATAGTAAATAATTAACATAAAATAATGATCAAATACTTTGTTTTTGGCATGAAATTCCATAAATAAATTGAAATTCTAATTTATGAAATTTTATGCTAAAAACATTATATAGTTTGATTTATTTTATATTAAATTATTTATTATTATTCATATTAAATAATTAATTATATATTTTTGTAATTGTCATATATTATTACAAATAAACATGAAATATAAATTATTAAAAAAAAACTAAGAGATCATGACAATAAGGGTTTATAAAGAAACACAACAGCATAATTCACTTAAATAAATTATTTAATTATATCTATTAAAAACATAAAATCAGTATTTAATAAATAATCTCCAAGACATAATTTAAAAATTTATATGAAATTATGGTACAGTTGCCAAATAAAAATTTTCCATTATGCTGATTTTATAATACATATATCAAATAATAAATTCATACTTAATAACCATTAAATTGGCTGAATTTAAACAATTAATTTATTGTTTGATATATAGATTTAAATAATTAAAAAGAAAATTAATTATGTGCTTAAGAATAAACTACAGAATATATCAATAGCTCAAATTACACTTGAATTAATAAATCCTCACAGAAAAAAAAAAAAAAAAATCAAAATTAATTTTAAAATGAAATATTTACAGATTAATAATATAATCAGGATTAAATATTAATATAATAAATTGAGAAGTTGCCAAACTCTCGTATGTGCCTACTGTTGCTTCTCAGACAGCTAATCAGATGTTAAGTCAGAAGTCTGAAGTACGATCAAGCCACAACACATGACAGAGTTTTTGATAAGAAAAGGATGGTCCCACTCTCTCCTCTACTTAACTTTTTATATATATAAACCAGTCTTAAGCATCCTGGCTTGAAAGCATGACGCTATAATTATATTCATAAATTACTCACTGAGTCTTAATTTACGATAGTTAGTGCGAAACCTTAAGTTTACTACGCCATAGTTTTCTAGATGTTAATATAAGTTATCAGCAACATATGTAAATAATATTATTGTATAAATCGCATATTGTTGTTGAATCGGTAACTACAGCATAGTAAACTTAAGGTTTCGCGCTGTACTATCTTAAATTAAGACTCAATGAGTAATATATGAATATATTTATAGCTTCACGCTTTCAAGCCAAAATGCTTAAGACTGGTTTATATATATAAAAAGTTAAGTAGAGAAGAGGGTAGGACCATCATTTTTGTCTTAACATCTGATTGGCTGTCTGAGAAACAACAGTAGGCGCATGCCAGAGTTTGGCAACCTCTCAATTTATTACCGATTCAACAATATGCAATTTATACAATATTATTAACATAATATTACTATATACTCAATCAAAAAATACATATTGGTAAATTTAAGAAAAACTTAAATAAATAAAAAAATAATGAATATATGTATTATTAACCAAATATAATACCACTACATTGAAATTTAATAAAATAAATAATTTCTTCAAATAATTTTGAACAATCCAATTATAAATTTGGCTGTTAAATTAAGCTTTCACAATGTTACATATAAACAAGCAAAACTCTCCAGTACAGTAGTGCCACTCAGTGCAAGCTAAAGTAATCAATGGATGCCAGAAGGCTTGTGCATAAAATTCCTATCTAGTGCCTACTCATCCAATATCCCAGACTCTAGCTTGTGGCTTTTGTCAGTGAGGAGCCTTGGATCTGAGAGCACTGCACCTAGATCTTAGGATCTAATGCAACCCTCCAGCAGCCACCAATAAAATTGAAAACACACTAATATTTTCAATCTAAGCTCATTAGCTTATAGGTCTGAACTGAGTTCAGTATCCATACATTTTGGTGTCTTTGGTTTTATAATAATCATAACCACCGCTATCCTATTAGCAAAGATTGATCACCATGAGCTTGGATTGAAAATATTATTCTGTTTTCAATTTTATTCTCAGTTTTGTAGTTAAGTAGAGATAAAAGGAGGGTTGCCTTAGATCCTAAGGTCTAGGTACAGGGCTCTCAGATACAAGGCTCCTTACTAATGAAAGCCACAAGCTAGAAACTAGTCCAAGGATATTGAATGAATAGGCACTAGATAGGGATTTTATGCATAAGCCTTCTGGCATCTATTGCTAACTCTATCTTGCACTGAGTGGAATTACTGTATGGAGAGTTTTGTCTGCCTTATGAGCAAGCATAAGAAATTGTGATCATGTGATGTTTAGTGGTTTAATGCCAATCCTGTCTAATAGGATAATGGTGGCTATGGTTATTAAAGAACCAAAGATACCAAAATATAAGCTAATGAGCTTGGATTGAAAATATTATTTCCAATTTTATTTTCATAGTTTTGTAATTAAGTAGAGATAAAAGGTGGCTGCTGGAGGGTTGCATTAGATCGTAAGATCTAGGTGCAGTGCACTCAAATCCAAGGCTCCTCACTAACGAAAGCTACAAGCTAGAAACTAGTCTGAAGATATTGAATGAGATAGGGATTTTATGCACAAGCCTTCTGGCATCCATTGATTATTCTGGCTTGCACTGAGTGGCACTACTGTATGAAGAGTTTTTCCTGTTTTAATAACAGTTATGAGCAAGCATAAGAAATGGTGATCATGTGATGTTTAGTAGTTTAATGTTACATATAATGTAAAAATTCAGCCAATTCCTTTGCAACACTCATCTTCAGTTGCTTATTAATAATTGTCCAATTCTCATGTTATAACAGTAATCTTTTAACTTTATAAATACCAAATAAAAGATTGATTAGATTTTAAAGTGTAATTCAATTATAGCAGTCTTGAAATATTAAATGTTGTTAAATTATATCAAATAATCTTAAGATAGAGTTGAAACAACTCAAGATTATTAATACCTAAAATAATTAAAAATTAATATCCCACTTTAAATTAAAAAACAAATAAGCATATGCTGAACTGAAATTTAAATAAACTATTCTCTGCCTTAACATTTGTTATAGTGTCGGAAAATTTAATATTTAAAATTGCATAATTTATTTTGGTTTTTAAATTTAATTGATTGGACATTTCTGTTATGGTGTAGAATTCTGCAAGCTCAGAAACAATTATCCTGCTAGTCAATTAGTTGAATTTTTATGTTTATATGTAAAAGTAGGAGCAATAGTTATTTAAATTCCAGTTTAGGGAAATATATATTTGGTTTTTAATTTAAATATTATTTTCAATTCATTTATTTATAACATATTAAAAATCTTGAATTGCTTCATTCTGCTTCAAGAGAATTGCTCTCAAATCCAAGGCTCTGAAAGCCACAAGCTAAAAACTAGTCTGGGAATATCAGATGAATAAACACTAGATAGACATTTTAAGCACAAACCTTGCATCCATTCATTACAAAGGCTTGCATTTGGTAGTATTACTATATGGAGAATTTGTTACTGTTATTAACAGTATAAGTATACGAAATCGTGTTCACGTATGAATGTGCATTACATAAATAAATACATCATTGTTATATCTTTACTATCATCTTTTTATATCATACTCAAAAGAATCCAAAACAAAGCTCAAAGCCAAAATACAAATGACTGAAAATTAGTCAGTGCATTATACACAGAGGAAAAATGATGCTGCCTTTGCAATCTTAAAACAATGAAGAATTTGACATGAATAAATTTAATTTCCATATAAATTTTGCAAATACATAACTTTTTTTTTTTTTTGGTATTGTGCACTGTATAATTCAATATTTAATATATCTGACAGTGCTCATAACTGCTTTAAAAACTTGTGATTCAATCCCAATTTTCATCCACTAAAATTTTAAATGAAATTTTTAAAATTCTGAATGTAAATTCATTAAATATGGGTAAAAATTGCAAATATAATATAGCAGATTTAGATCTGCTTAATATTTGTGAATAATTCTCACCCACTTTGAATATTAAAAGCATAAGAAAAGTAAAGATACAGATATATAATAATCATTAATGTATCTTAATAATATAAAGGATTCATTAAAATTAATATTATGTAGCTCTAAATATTGAAATATTAAAATAAACTATTAAAGTTAAGCAAATAAGAAAGCAATGGCAAATGATCAATGACACAGTTGTTATCACTTGATCACAATACCTTATTGGATAGTTAACCCCATTTGTCTTTGGGCAGACAATTTAACATACATACAATATTGTTTCTTTGTAAATTTTATTTTAAAATATAAAAAAATACATTAACATTTATAAACTTAAGTATAATTTTATATAATCTACAATAATCCACAAAAAGTTTTATTTTTATAAAGTAAACTTTACCTGCTTTAATAATTTAATTAAAGGTGTCATGATATCTTGTCGCACCATTTCTTCACAAAGCTTATGATCACCACTAACACTTAAATTACTTTTTTAAAAAATAAAAAAAATTTGGTTTAAAAATAGCAATTTATTATATCGAAAATTACAACTATATAAAAGATGTTTAACAACAAGCACTACACAATAAAATAAAAAAATAACAAACAAAAATATATAACAAAATTAGAGTTCATATCAATTGTTCATAAGTGGCAAAAGATATTTGGATGGTTAAGACCATATTCATCAGTGAAAAGTAAACAATCAATAATAAGAATATATATATTTTAAATTTACAAGAAAGTATTTAAAAGTTAAAAATCAATAAATACCCACAGAAACAAAACAATTCATGTAGCTCAAAGCCAATCTGATTTTCTTTTGTCTTTAATCAAAATGATGGCTACAAAAAGAGATATAATCAGAATATCGCTTCCCCAAGAAACTTTTTCTTAAGAGTCACAAAAAGAGAAGTGATCAATAATAACAACATTTTTTGAAAATATTTTCTTTACTAACAACATGTACAGTAAATACGATTAAGATGTTACTGTGAAAAGATAGCAAGGTAGAGGATTGGGACAAGCATTTGTAGTACTGTAATCTACTTTTAAATTAATCATCAGTACATAAAAAAAGTCAGGTTATAGAAATATATATTGAATTACAGTAAGATATAAAATTAGACCTATACTTATAATAATTAAATTAAGACAGCAAAATTTGAAAGAAAAAAAAAACCTGTAAAAAATGAAGAATATACTATACTGTAATAGGAACTGCGTTCAAACCCTGTTACAAAAAGGGAACGAAAATGTAGTTTGTAGATAATTTTTTTTTCTTTATTTATACATTATTAGTATTATATAATTATTTGTAAAAGTCACACATACCAAGCGCATGTGTATTTGCTGGAACGAGGGGTGTGGGCATATATTATGAGTGGCATACGTATATGTAGGTAAATGTTATTGTTGAGAACAGGAAAGTAGAAATTTAGAAGACTTTAAAGTAGGTAAAAGAAAAGTTTCTTTTGTGAGTATAAACTTCCTGAATGAATTGGCCAAACGGATTGCATTGTTCAATAAAAAGAAAGAAAAATAAAGAAAGCAAAATCCAACTGCTTGAATGGATATATTTTTTTTTGTGTGTTTGTTTTAATTAAATGGATTTTTCAGAAATAATTTTGATTTAAAAAAAAAAAGAAATATGAACATGGAATGCCATTAGTTGTTGAACTATTTTTGATCTTTTTAGCTTGGTTAAAGTTGACAAAAGGATTTGTAATTCAAAGTTCAGGAATTTAAAAAGAAAAAAGAGAGATAAGTAAAAGTCAAGATCGCTAAGTGGTTTTCCTTTTGTTTGACATTTTTATAAGAAAATCTATTTTTGAAACAAAGGAATATCAGTGATCAGGAGAGAGGCAACTGGGATTGATTGATTAATTTGAAAAAAAAATGGACAGTTGAGCTCTGCTAGTCTGACGTGTAAGAAGTGCAGATATTCTAAATTTTTATTGAAAAAAATTTATTAGGAAAAGCTGTTACATTAGCTGAAAAGTAGAAAGTTGGAGCAGTAAGTTGTGCGAACTGAACTACATATATGAGTGACCTCATGGATCGCATGGGGTAGAATCACCATCGTGCCTGGTCGGTGTTCGGACTCCAGCCATTTTAATATGCCACGTAAATATATTCTACAGTCGTTCATCTCCAACTGCCCTACATAACTAAAGCTATTTGAATCCAGTGTAGATCGTATGCCATTCTGGAATTAAGCCGAAAGAATAAGGAACAGAAGATTGAATACGCCATTTTAGAGGGACGAAAGGAATGAAATGTTAAGTGGAAGCGATGGACGCCATATTTGCCTAGATAGGATCCCCGGAATCGTTTTGCGAGTGCACATGGAAACACATATGCCAGTTATTCAGATTATACTATATCGGTAAATATACACTTATCATGCCATTTTAAATGTTTAAAGTTAATCCAACCTAATTGCGAGAATATTTCTTAATATACTTGTATTATTAATTTTTTTTTTTACTGTCTTCTCCTTAATAATAATTCATTAAAAATATTTATTATATGTATATGTGTGCCATTTATTGATTGTGTTTTTTGAATAAATATTAGTAGATCTGCAATTAAATTATTGATTTAGTGTGATACACGTTATAGAATTTATATGTTCTAAAATCTTATACACGTGCATGCTGATGTGAATTTAACGATAATTTATAGCGAGACAGATTAGATAGTAAGGTATATGAGGATTGTAAAAAGGTTTAGTTTAGACTCTAATGGGAATAAAAGAGAATAGAAAGATATAGAAAGAATTGATTTGAAATTTCGTTTCCTTTCGTTTCTTCCCTGGCGCAAGGCACTACCACCCCTGAGCATTAAGACGGGCAATTAATTAAAAGGCTGAATCAAATAAATATTTAATAGGCCCTACGATTCTTGTAAATGAGATTGGAGCTTGGCAACGAACAAAAAAAATATATATATGTTGTCCATAAACGTAGAGGTCTAATTAAAAATTACATTAAAGCTGGCCCAAAGTTCGGGAAAACTTCGTATAAGGGGTGAATGACTCGATTTGTTTTCGGGAAAACTTCGTATGGGAAGGGACGCTAGTAATACATGCGTCACTGTAAAAATTCACTCTCGGAAAGAAAAAATAATTGTAGAAAAGTTGGTTTGATAAGGATAAAGGTTTGAATTCAGCTAAGTTAAAATTTTAAAAACGTAAACGTACACTGACAACGGTGTAAATTGTTTCAATACAAATGATTTAAACATGAGTCTACTAATTATAGCATACATAATGGTATTCATATTTGCTCAAATAAAAATTAACAACTAATATTAATGATTAAGTACAGACATGACCAAATTATTAATAGAAGTATCATATTTAACAGTAATTTGATAAATTCTAATCTGAGAGATTAACATTCTTAAATTATTATTTTTTACTTCTTTATTATTTGTTTACTCAAAACATAGATTTAACTAAATAACTTACCGGAGTGCTCCTGATGATACTAATCTCACAGATGGATTAGGACTAATCAATAATGGTCCAACAAGCTTGACTATTTTTTGACTCATCAAATATGAAACTGTTTCTTGTTTATTAGCAAAATTAGCTAAACTAAAACAAGCACTTTCAAATTCTTCATCAGATGTCCCATTTTGAAACTATTATAATGAGAATACAATAAAAGATTTAATATTTAGCATTTATAAAAATAAAACAGAAAACTTATTTTTTATTAATATAAATTATACTATAAAACTATGAAAAAATCCATATAAATGGCAAACATTTAATTAAAAAACAATGTTAATTTTGTTATTTGGGAATATTAAAGATTTTAAGACTTCTCATTCGATAATTTAATATACAAAATTAACAAAGCGTATGCCACACTTGAATGAGAAGCTATAAAGATACACAGATATTGTTACACGCTAAGCGCTTTCGAGGTCTTTTGCCTCATATTCATAGCGGTACTGTGAGCTGCAGAACGAAAAAATAGGGCAGCTCACAGTACCGCTATGAATATGAGGCAAAAGACCTCGAAAGCGCTTAGCGTATAACAATTTCTGTGTATCTTTATAGCTTCTCATTCAAGTGTGGCATACGCTTTGTTAATTTTGTATATTATTTGGGAATATCAACTTGGTAAAGAAGTAACTGCCATAACTTTAGAAATCATGAGAAAATGTCCAAATAAAGATGGTTTCTTAGATGCTAGCATAAGAAATAGTGATCATGTGACGTTTAGTAATTTAAAGCTGGTTTAGTGACTTAAAAGAATCTATTACCAAAGGGCAGTATAGCTAAACTATAAATCAATATTTTTGTTTCATATTTTTCTATCCCTGAGCCTATTCATCATAAGAATTATATCAAAATACTTTCATCTATACACTTTTTGTTCTTTGTGAAACATTTTGATTGTAGACAGTTGTCCTTTTTCAAAATGGATTTTCATTTAAAACAATGCTCATTAAATTTAATTAGAAATTTATATTGTTTTCATAAAATGTGTAAGTAATTTTATCTTGCATGTAACCATTAAAACCAGTCAACCCTTAGACAATCACAATATCAATAACAATCAACAACCTCAAAAGGTTGTCAATGCAACCTCCTTTTAACAATAAACGTACATTGTAAGAATCAATGATGCTGTTAAGAGCATCAGCAGTTATCTCAATAATCCAGAGAAGAAAATTTAAATAATCATTAATTTACACAAGACCATGTTTCTGAAACTTCAGAAAAAAATAAATATTGTAAAAAGCTATTTTCATCTTTGTTTATGTATTTCTGTATAACAGGTAATTCTATGTAATTCTATGGATTATCTTAAAAAAAAATTCTAATGGATTATTACCTGTGCTGTTTGGTGTAATTGATAGAGCGATCAACTTGGATCAGGAGTCCCAGGAGCAATTCTGACACTCAAATTTTTTATAAACTCCCGAGCAATAAAGCCATTAAAATTATTTAATTGATATATTAAAAGCTAACATCTTAATTATTTAAGCCATAACACACTTTAAATTTAGAATAATGTTACACTAAAGTAAAACAGATAAAGTGCTAATATCAATAACAATGACAATAATAACAACAATAATAAATTAAGCCAATAAACATCACATGGCCACCACCTCTTATGCTTGTGTATAACTGTTATAGCTTGCTGTGTATGGCAATATATATAGTGAATAATAAATTAAGTCAGTAAAATTAAATATATAAAATAAAAAATAAAAACAACAACCATAAGATTAATTACAATGTTAATTTTCACAATATGAAAGAAAAAGTTTTTTATAAAACAAAATATTATTTATTTCTACAACAGCTACACTTTAACTGTCATTGAATCCATTATAAATAATATAAAATTGTGATTACAATTTGATGTACATAATCCAGATGTCTTAGAAACTAAATTTAACAATGCTATAAAATGAAGAAACATTGTCAGAAATTTTAGCATGTGATCACTTTATAATAATTTTGGTTATTCCTCATAATTTCCAATCATGGCAGTTTCTAAATATCCCAAATTATCAGATAGCTTTTTCTTCCATTCGTTATAAAAGAACACACTACAGGATTTCCAATTATTCTAAATTTTTACTAAGCTTCAAAAATATTCCAATTATATATTTTGATTAATCAATAATGAATTGCATCTTTTTGTCACCAAAACTTTTTTGGAAACTCACGTTCCCACTTGAAAGAATAAAAATCATTTTAATCTAAAAATATTCTGAAATTTCAACACGGGTATATTGTTCCTAGAAATTATTAAGTAATTAAGTTCAAAAAATATTTTTCTCCCAGAGTAAAAAGTCATAAATATAAGAGTAGATACCATATGGACAGTAACATATCCACTATGCAAAAGCAAAGCAATAAGCAAACGTATGTCATACAATCAAAACTAGATATAGTTTACTATAAACAGTCACCAATACATTTGCTAAAACAATTTAGAATAAATTGATTGGAATATTAAACATATTCCTCACCTAAATAAAATGATCATAAAAGTAATAATTTTGATAATCTTAAAAAAAAAAACAAGTAAAACCAGACTATACTGATTGATAGAGAATATATATTTTTCAATTTTCTCTAGACATGTACAATAAAAAAATTATTTATACCCTCTCAATTTACTTTGACCATTACCTCATATAAGCTAATAACAAATAGGATATTCCAGCATTAGCAGATTATAGTAGACTTAAAAATGTTAAAAAATTCCAAATAATTATTTCATATAAACTGAAGTTAAAGATGAAATTTGCAAAATTTAACCATTTGTATTCAGACAATGAATTAGTTATTCATGTTAAACTTTGAATAAAGCTTAAAAAGAACTACAAACTTATCTAACATTTTATATACATCACATGACCACCTCCTCTTATGCTTGTATATAACTGTTGTTAAAACAGGCAAAACTCACTATATATATTACCACCCACAACAAGCTAGAGTAATCAATGGATGCCAGAAGCTAGAAACTAGTCTGGGGATACTGGATGAGTAAGCACTAGATGGGGGATTTTATGCACAAGCCTTCTGGCATCCATTGATTACTCTGTTTAGCACAGGTGGCAATATCTATAGTGAGTTTTGCCTGTTTAATTTTCTATACAACTTAAAAACATATCCATTGTTTTATGATTAACATCAAAAGCAATTTGAGATTTTAGATACAATTGCAAGTGAACCATATAAATTGTGAACAAAAGTGAAAAACATAATTACACAATCATAATTTTTTTTAAAATAAGATACAAGCACTAGTAAAATCCAGATGGATGTCAGAAGTTACAATGACAATTGCAAAAAAGATAATAAAAAAAATATAAAAGGATATAAATCTTATAAAAGACTTTAATAAAAAATTTCAAAAAGCTTTTAGGAAAGACAAACAGGAATATTATAAAAATGGTAAAAATACTAAAAAAAAAAAAACTTGAGAAATGAGCTATATTTCACAGCATTCATGAAAAATAATCAAAAATAGTAAAAATTAGAAATTGAAATAATATGTAAAAAAAAAAAAACTATCAAAAAAAGACAACAACCAAGACATTTTAGAAGAGATATGCTATCTGAAAAAATCTTAAATAATAGATAATTTAAGTTCAAATTAATGAATGAACACTGCCAAAAATTAAAGCCACTAGAATTGGTTAGAGAAAACTGAAAAAGAATCAATACAAGTACTGATTAAATTATTTCAATTGGAAAAAATCAATTTTTATTTCTATACTGAAGAAAAGAATCACAACTGAATGTGAAAATTATCATATCAGATCTCTTATATGACATGCAATTAAATTTATATTGAAAATTGTGTAGCTCAGATTAGTCTTATATTAAAATAAATTGGAAGATATAAAAGTTGGTTTCAGGGAAAGTCAAGTAATTCAAGATATCATTGCCAAAGTATCTTCTTTAGTAGTAAAGACCATAAAATGTATTAAGAAGATCTTTGATTTACATGACTATGTTAACTTTAAGAAAATAGATTTACCAAAATATTTCATTGATCTTATGAAAAATTTCTATATAGGATTAGAACTTAAAGTTAAAACAGGCTATGAAATGAGGAAAACTAAATTGAATAATGACAAACATAGATTAAAGATTGGCAAGATGGGCAAAAAAAAAAAAACATCAGAAACCTTAAATATGCTGATAACACACACGAAAATTCAAAAGATCTCAAGAATCTCATAATGAAAGTTTAAACATTGGATGAAATAAATATTACAGCTAAATATGAAGGTAAGTATTATGACAGTAAGATCGGTAGTTAATATCAAAATTGAAAATGAAGATAGAAAAAATTGACAATTTTTGTCTCATTCATCAACAAAGGATCCAATAAATAAATGATTCACATCAGATTAACATTGATCAGGAAAATTTTACTGTAATGAAAAACTTAAAAAAGAGTTTTAGATCGAAGCATATGTCTTTAAAAATGAAAATTGTTCATTTTTTTTGTGAATTATTACAAAAATTAGACGCTAAAAAAAAAGACCGATGCTTTTGTAGTGTTAGCAAAGACTTTTGAGAATTCCTTGGACAGTAAAGAAAACAAAGAAGTGGATATTTGTTTATATTAGACTTGAATAACTTGCTAGACTTGAACGCTCTTATTAAAATTCTCTACTTATGTCATGTCATGATCTAATTTATTAGAAAATATATAAACTTGGAAAAATTAAAATGAAACAAAAAAAGAATAATCAGAAATGAAATAGATGAATTCACCATTTAAAATATACTAAAAAGATTTATTCATTTAGATTTAGATTTTATGAGAAAGCTAAGATAATGCAATACAGTGTATATCTTGGCATCATATGAGTATGATAATCTTTTAATCATCATGCACATACATGTATAGTATTGATATCTTCAATATCATCCATTTAAATCCTAGCAATTGTACATACAAATTCTTGATTCATAAAATACTTCATATCTGCATCAGAATATGCTGTTATTGTATTTCTAAGTTATCAATATTTTTTACTAATTGCTAATCTATTTTCCATGGAAACTTCAAAAATAATCAACCAAGTATTATTTTTAACCTTTAATCTATATGATTGAATTAGTTTGTTCATTCTTCATAGTCTCAATTAGTAAACTGTTTGTTCTAGATAAAAGCGCTTATTTCACAATACAGTTCTCTATAAAATTTACAAACATTATCAAGAGCAGACTCCTTTAGAATCCTTCATACAGATTACATCTTTTCTCTAACAATATAAAAATGCATTTTTAATTTTAAAAATTTCACAAAAAGCTAATCTTTCTAGCCTGCCAATACAAACATCTCTTTAGCAACACATTAAAATAATTTATTGTAATCAAAGGCATCTTTCTATTGACAACTGTTTTACTTTGAAATTTTTCTATTTTTATTGTTAATAAATATGCACTTACTCTTTTGACATATTGTTTTTCTTTTTAATTGCTGTAAATCACAATCCATTTTCTTCTATGCTGATTCTTCATATATCATCATTATAATCTTTTTGATTTCTGAAAGTTTCTTCCTTTTCTCACTATTTTCACACTTTGCTACTCATATATTTATCTTCTCTTTCATCATTTCAATATCATCTTAAGTTTCTCCATTATCTCAGCTCTTCAAAGTCAATTTCTGGAAAGTACTATCTTGTTTCTTGCTGAATTTAACATCTCTTGAAACTATTCTGACTCAGAATCTCAAAATCTATAACAGTTTATATCATAATCTATAAAGATATATCTTTAGATTTATTTGGCTTAAACATTTGAATAAGTTTACATCCAAAGATTCCAGATTTAAAATTTCACATTTCTTTGACAATCCATAATTTGGTTGTTTTATCAGCAACAGCAAA
Organism: Epiperipatus broadwayi; assembly: GCA_028023455.1. Taxonomy (NCBI): domain Eukaryota; kingdom Metazoa; phylum Onychophora; class Udeonychophora; order Euonychophora; family Peripatidae; genus Epiperipatus; species Epiperipatus broadwayi. Next base: position 1,538,739 of record JAQFVV010012421.1, read on the forward strand.
ATGAAATTTGTTTAACCTAGTCATTATAATTAACACCTTTTCAACACATATAGTTTTATCCAATTTTTTATTCAATCATACAATTTGTGAAAGAGATAAATCCAAAATAATCCCTTTGTACTTACTCCAAGTTTTATATTTATTTGCAGTAAATTCTCCACCATTTATCTCATTTTAGTCCAGACACTTTAAATATTCGAATTAGTTTCTAATTCTGAAACAAATTCTTTCAATTTATGAACTTCACTTCTTGGACTCAGTAAAAAAAATATCTGATGTTAATTTCATGATATCAGTTGTGATAGTCTCATTATCTACATACATAAGTTCTAATAATTTAAATCCATCAGTATTCTTTATTTTAGTCATATATGACATAAACCATCCAACTTTCCATTTTCATTCCATTACATAAAATTTCCAACTGTATTTCATATATGTTTAAATGTATTAAGTTTTAATGTTAACTTATACTTTTCTAATCATTTTCTGTAATCAGTGAAATTTCATTATTTTTACTTTCATCTTGAAGAATATTTAACTTGTCGTTTTTAATTTGTATGCAGTAAAAATATTTTCATTTTTATAAATAACAAAATTTCATTTTTTTGGAATTCAACAATGCCAACTTTTGCTGTAATGCTTGAATAGATAACAGTTTTAGTAAGTTTAGGTACATAACTTTTCACTGTTAAATCAATTCATTTTAATTTTGTTCTATTGTCACCTTTTGTATATATACACTGATATTTTCTATTATCAATATGATTGGCGTCACGCCAACCTGCAGCCATTAGTTATATGCAATGAAGACATGTAATACCCATTCTAATCACTTTTTCTAATTTCACTTCTCTAAAGTCAACTTCTTGTGTTTCAAAAACAATCATTAATTTTTTCAGTCTGTCTTTATTTACAAATAATGTTTTACTATACAATTTCTCTTGCTACAAATTCTTCAGGTTTTTAATTGCATTATTCACTTTAATAATATGTTCAAAGAATAAATAATCAGCATCTGATCTATCAGTTTGTTTTTTTATTTCTTATATATCTTTAAAATTTTCTATAATTTATTATTTTTCTGCACTACTTTGAATGTTACATAACTTTTTTAAATATTTGCTTGAAGCCCATTTCCTTTAAAGTTAATTTTAAAATCAGATTATTCAATTTGTATTAATTTTGGAAGTGATTTCTATATATTTATAAAATATCTATTATATTCTTGAAGTATCAATATTTCAAAAATCATTTGTAAATGATAGGCTAAATTTTTCAATTTACTTGGGTGTTACCACATCATTTTCAGGTAAATGTATGTAATTAAAAATTGCTTAAAACAACAGGTTTATTACTCATAGTACAAGTTAAAATATGAGCAAGAAATTTCTTATCAAATGTATATACAATAAACTGTTTTATCATTGGTCTCTAGTGAACTTGTGTTTCTACTCCGATACATTTACAAATCTGAAAAAGTCCCATTACTTTTTTTAAATTGAATTCAATGCCTGATGATTAATTTTTAATAAATGTATAGCATTTTCTGTTTTGTACATATAAATATTAATCTTTTTACCTTAACCTAATGGAATAATGAATGTAAATATTGCACATATTTTTATGTAAAATCATATATTATTTCAACAAAAAGAAAAGAAACATTTAATTATATCAAAAAGTAGTGTATATTGGGAACAAAGTTATGACTGACTCTTTTAAATTTTACTTTTTGTTTTATTTACTTTAAATAATCGTGGTTCTTTTTTATCTTACATATCATAATTTCCTTTCTTTTTTTATATCTTACCTATTTAAAAACTCATTTGATAAAATCAAACACATTTATTTTTGACAAAACACAAATATGATTTTGTTTAGGTGAGTATTTTTGACAAAACAAGAATATGATTTTGTTTAGGTGAGTAAATTTTTATGCACACGACTAAGTATAAAAACATTTATTGTTTTAATCACAAAATGAAATTATAATTCATCAACCCTAAGAACTGGCAATTTTATTTAAAAGATGATAAATAGTTCAGTCCCTTATATATAGTTGATATCAATGATTATATAAAATTGTTACAGTAATACTTAAATAAGAATATCCTCATAATCATTTTTAACCATTATCAATCCACTGCAGGATGAGTCTCTCAAGTTCAATTTATTTTTTCCTATGTCTAGCTTCTCCACATAACCCCAGCACATTTCCCTATTTCATCCATCTATCTCACATGTGATTTCTTCCTAGGTCTTTTACAATCTCTTGGAATTCAGTTTAAGATTTCAACTGTCCATCTATTATCATTTCTTCTAGCAATATGTCCAGCCCAACTCCCCTTCAGTCTCTTAATTCTTTCAATAATATCAGTAATACCTGTTTGTTCTCTTATCCATGTATTTCGTTTTAGGCATATTTCCTTTTAATAATAAGTTATTTTTATCAAAAGCACTCCAACCAAGTTTAATTCTAAGATTAATTTCATCTATTATGTTTCCATCTGCATCTTACCAAGATATTTGTAATTGTTAACTTCTAACTCATTATCAATCTTTATTTTCATCTTTTGAGAAAATCCACTAAACATTATTTTAGTATTTTTAACATTTTCCTTTAGTCCTACTTTATTACTTTCATTTGATAACTCTTGCAATATTTTTTTGAAGCTTTAAAGCATTATTTGCAAAAACAACTGTATCATCTTCAAATCTAGATGATTTAAATAATGTCCATTTATTTTTATTTCTTCCCATTCTAATACGCAAAATATTTCTTGCAACACTACTGTAAAAAGTTTTGGAGACATGGAGGCATCCTGTAGTATACCTTTCTCAATGTTAATTTTCCTATTATCAAAGCTATGAGTATGAGATTCCAACAGTAAATCTCGAAAGCGCTAAGCAGATCTATTACACATTATTTTAAGTATAATTATAGCTTCATTAACGCATGCTAAAAAAGTCGCATATTTATAATTACTATTATCATTATGTAATCTAATTGTTGCTGTTGCATTTTTATATTCTGCAGAATATGACAAAATCCTGGATCTATACCCCAATGCTTTAATCATTGAAGAAATGCTTATAGAATCAAATGCCTTTGCACAATCTACAAATTCAAAGCATAATGACAAGTCATACTTATTGGACCTTGACTATTTTAACTTTTCTCAATACTTAGATATAATCCATTGTACTAAAACCATTTTAACCCCAGCTTGCTCTTTTGGTTGGTTGAAATCCAAAATTCGCTGTAGACAAGTTGTAATTATCTTGGTAAGAATTTTGTATACAACTGATAAAAGACTGACCGGTCTGTAATTTCTAATATCTTTTTTAAATATTAATACAGCATTACTCCAATCATCTGGTACATCTTTATGTTATATTTTGTAAAAATTGAATGCAAGTTTGTGCACTCCAGAAAAACTAGTATTTATTCGAGAGGTTGTTTTTAGATAGCGCACTGATAACAGAAGAATTTAATTAAGGCATTAACGTAATGGCGAACGATAATTCCAAGAAATATTTGCTGATTGCAAATATTTCTAGATAAAAGACCTTGCCTTATTGGACAATGTAATTAATTGCTGCAGTTATCAGAAAGCTATAAAATGACTGTAACAATTACGTCGGGTAGTATTTGAGTGAATCTCCAGTAGACATTCCTGTTCAATTCCTGTAGGAGATCTTGCGTCAGTGCTTCAGTAAATGTCAGCGCTCAGTTGAAATATAGTCCACAGGCATAGCTGTAAGAGCCCACAGAGATGGGGCAACTGTAGCCTGAAGAAACCGTCCGGATAGCAGCTGAATAAAGAGTTAAGTTTCCGGCGATTTTCAAGTGAAGTAACTGGTAGACTGTTGCAGAGACGGAAGCTGTAAGGAGTTTAAGGTCAGCCGCAGTGCTATACTATAAAGAGTTCGTGTGTAGCTAAACTGGACTGGGGCCAAGGTATGCGTAAACCTAGCCCATTGTGAATCGTTTTTGTAGCAGCCAGCCTGAATGAACCTCGAGGGAATTGAACATTAGCGAACTGTAGAGATAGAGTTGTTGCAGACTATTCACTATTCAGACTACGTAAAATATTGGTGAGTCTTTTATTTTATATAATTATTTGCTGACCGCACAGCCATAATTGCGGATATAACACTTTAACATTTAGATATTTGGTATATAATTTTACCAATTTTTTTTGCTAATTCTTCACCTGCTTCTTTTAAGATATCAATTATAATTCCAACATTACCTGAAGTTTTTCCCTTCTTCATATATTTAATTGTGTGTCTCATTTCATTTAAAATCCTGGTCAATCTAGAAAATATGAATTGTAGAATATTATATATTTATTTCATCAATAATAGTATGGTTTAAAATTAAATAACGAGACAAATAGTAATTTAAGTTGTCTAACATCTGATTTTCTATAGAATACGGAATGTGATGATCAGCTATAAGTACAAATAATCAAAGAAGTCACTTTGGTTCTGATATGTTAAAATATCAATGATCTTATAGAATATTATATCCACTTGCCCGATTTCCCGCCGTCTGGATAACTTTGGCAACTGTTTCCAAAAAAGATCTCAATATAGGAACATTCCCCATAAACCCTCCTCAAAGATAAGTATCATCCATACGTGAAGTTTTAAGATATATGAGGTAATGAAATATTATTTTATATTAAATTTTCGTCTATTTAAAATAATTATAACAATGATTATCAATTACCTAAATTACAAAAAGTGGCAATTCGAAATTATAATAATAAAAAGGACTATCAATAAAGTATTAGAAATTCTGCTAAGTATTCAAACGTGATAAAAATAATTTTATGATAAATGGCTCATTACAAAAACCAACAAATTATTTTACAAGAATAAAGGAAAAGAGAATACGTAAAGTCCGAGAACAATTATTTAAGCATTTTCTGGGAAATCTAATGCTAAATATCTTACTTTTCCAAATTTCAGTTTATTTATTATTCCAATCGAATAACATCAAAATTTTAGAGGAACAACTTAATGAAGTTGGCGTTTAATTAAATGCTGGTATAACTTTAGTCCATTATAAAACCACGTGGAGAGAAAATCCCCATATGGTTATTGAAATATTATATCATTGAATATTTTTTAAATAGAAATAAACTTTTTGAAGAAAAACCTTATGATAGTGTAACTTCAGATTATTAAATTTACTAACAAATTTAGTTAGTTTGTTCGTTCTAATTTGGAAAGTTTTACTAACCTTCTCGATCATGGCTTGAATATTATCGGAAACAGGCACGACAAATGTACCCAATTCTTCTTCTTTAATTACTGAATCACGCACACTTGGTAATCCAGTAGGATTAGGCTTACATGGTTTATACTTTTTTATTTTATTCTTTCCCATCATAAATTGAGTTAAGTAGCAATTAGTTGAGATCAGTGAAAATATAACTAGCAGCCATGATACTGACGTCAAAAATTAGATAGATATAATTGGTCAAAATGATTTCTGCAAAATTCGCAAAAAAAAAGCGTGTTCGCTTCCCGGCCGATGCTATGACACATGAGAAAAAAAAATTAAAAAGCGTTGGTAGTCGAGAGGTCAACACAGCAGCCTTACAAGCAGTTGTCCCAGGTTAGCGGGTTCGGCCGATGCTATGGCACATAAAAAAAAATTTAAAAAGTGATTTTATTTTTTAGAAATTAAAAACTATTGCCTCAACTAAATCAAGGTGGAGAGTAATGCGGTGTAAAATTAAGGGATTTTATACAAAACCCAAGTTGCCACTAAAATTAATCTTCGGTTAATTATCATTCTGCAATATTAAGTATTATTGCTTAGTCATAATACTCGAATGCAGGGGTGTCCAATCTTTTGGCATCTCTGGGCCATAGTAGAAAAATACAAACATTATTGAAAACTGATAAAAAAAAAAGAAGGTCCGTGCATACCTTTTTTGGATATCCACTACCACAGATGAGCAAAAAAGTCCTTAAATAATAATTCTAATTATGTAGCGATCCAGTCGGAGAGTCTTTTAAAATTGTCTAGCAGGTACCACGTTTGTGATCTCTAATACAGAAAATGTACATTAATAATTTTTATTAATTATTCATTAGACTAAAAATCCAATAATGAAAAATATTTCTGTAGTGTAATTTTCACTGCACCACTCTCACGCCCAGTAAGGATTAGCTTCTAACCGCTTTTAACATCTTGGGGAAGTGTGTTATCATAAACGTGTGATTAAAGACGTGAAAAAGATCTGTTTTCCAAGATGCCCATTTCGTGCTGAACCAGTATTCATCAGTTGGCCCAGAGCACTATATCTACACATATCTTTATCATTGTTCAATATAGATATAGTAAATTACTATAATTTAATTGATAAGTATCAAATGTAACTTTGACACAAATCACTTAATGAAAGTATATTAATAATTTTTGTTAGTCATTCATTAGACTAGAAATTATCCAATAATGAATAATATTTCTATAGTGTAATTTTCACTGCACTACTACTCTCACACAAGGTAGGAGGAATCAAAAACAGGCAAAATTCTCTATTCAGTAGTGCCACTCAGTGCAAGCCAGAGTAATGAATGGATGTCAGAAGGCTTGGATGTAAAATCCCTATCTAGTGCCTACTCACAGTCTGGGGATATTGGATGAGTAGGCACGAGATAGGAGATTTTATGCATAAGCCCTCTGGCATCCATTGATTACTCTGGCTTGGACTGAGTGGCACTACTGTATGGAAAATTTTTCCTGTTTTAATAACAGTTAAGAGCAAGAATAAGAAATGGTGATCATGTAGAAGGAACTGGTTACTATTTGCTTTTAACATTTTGTGGAAGGAATAATCATATGACTAAAGGCATGAAAAAAATCAATGATCTCCAAGATGCACATTTTGTACTGAACCAGCGCTTATCAGTTGGTTCAGATCACAATATCTTACACGTATCTTTATCATTGCTCAATGTATATATATATTTAATAAATTACTACAGTTTAATTGATAAGTGCCAAACATGCTGTTCTCACAATTTTGACACAAACTACTTAATGAAAGTATATTAATAATTTTTATTAGTCATTTATTAGACTAGAAATTATCCACTTCCACAAGGTGTTAAAAGCAGATAGAAAACAGTCCGATGTGTAAAAATTACACTACAGAAATATTGTTCATTATTGAATAATCTCAATCTAATGAATGACTAATAAAAATTATTATTATACTTTCATTAAGTGATTTGTGTCTAAAGTTATGTTTGACATTTATCAATTAAACTATAGTAATTTACTATCTCTATATATTAAACAATGTTAAAGATATGTATAAGAGATTGCAGCCTGGCCCATCTGGTAAGTGCTGATTCAGCATGAAATATGCATTTTGGTGTTCATAGATCTTTAATCATATGTTTATGATTACATTATTCCACAAAGTGGATAGAAACGAGTCCCTCTCTTGTGGGAAAGTGGTGAAGTGAAAATTACACTACAGATATATTATTCGTTATTATAAACTGTACATATCTAAGTAGTAAAATATTTATGTTTTTTTTTTATATTATAAAAATAAAATAGAAAAACAAAACTACTGGATATATGATATTGTATTTGAGTGTGTGGCTGTAGAAAGGATTTTATTAACTGAAAGGAGACCCTTTGATTTCTCTTGGAGGCCTTAAAGGAATTGAGCAGGGCAAATTCCTAATGTCCACTCCATATGTCTTATCATGCAGCTGTTATTACTATGTGAATATTCATATATATACGAACGTGGATGGTCTGCTCACCTACACGCATTAGCCAACGTGGTGAGTTTATTGGCTTTTTACACCTGATAAGACAGAATGAATGTATGTCTAAATGATAAATATTTTCCCAACAGATATATACAATCATGACAGACACAAATAAATCATGGCCCTTATTCCCAAGAGGCTGTAAAGTCACCAACCAAGGCAGTGGTTGGTGGCCGAAGGCAGAGGGTGCTAAGAATCCCCTGATTGTGGATCCAGGCTGCCATTTTCTGATGACTTTTTATTTAGGGACTTGCAACTGCAGATCACTTTCAAGTGAAGGAAGATTGCAAGAATTAGAAGAAGAACTGTCTTATATAAAATGTGATATTATAAGACTTTGTGAAGTTAGAAGAAAAGATGAAGAGACAACTGATTTAAAAAGTGGATATGTGCTCTACTATAAAGGCACAAATATTGGAATTACAAGTGGAGTAGGATTCATTATAAATAAAAAGTGGAAGAACAATATTATGGAGATTGATGGTGTATCAGACAGAGTGGCAAGATTAGTTATACAATTTAATAGCAGATACTAAATGTAGATAATTCAGGTTTATGCCCCAACAAGTTCTCATAGTGATGAAATAGTAGAAGATTTTTATATAGATGTACAAAAGGCTTCTGATCAGAGTAAACATTTTAAAATTGTTATGGGAGACTTTAATGCTAGAATAATTTTGGTTATGGCAATAGAAATGAGAGAGGACATAGACTTTATGAATTTTTTTTTTTGGGAAAAATGTTAAAAGAAAATGGACATGGACGCATCTAAATGAAGATACTAACAGAAAATAGATATTTCAAGATTGTAATGTTCTTAATAAATTTAACACAGGAAGTGATCATTGATTAGTAGGATGGAAGATACATATTAATGCAAAACTAGAGAGACAAAAATTATTAAGAAAAACAATATTTACAATTGATATTCCTAATCTTCAGAAACATTCTAATGAATTTACATTAGAACTTACAAATCAGTTTCAAGTATTAGTAGATTTTGAACATGATTCAGATTTGAATCAAATTAATAAGAAAATAACTGATACACTTTTAAAAACTACAACAAAGATAGCTGGTAGAAAAAAGCAATTGATCTATAAAATTTCTACTGAGACTAGAGAATTTATAAAGAAAAGAAGGAATATGAAAATATACAAAAATGATGCAACTTAAATTTTGTAAAATGATGTGGAAAAGAGTTGAAAATGATATAAGAAAGTATAACTGTGAACTAGCAAGGAAAGCTTTAGAAGAGAATAAAAGTCTCAAGAGTGTAAAACAACATTTTGGTATTGGTTAGAAGAGAATAAAAGTCTCAAGAGTGTAAAACAACATTTTGGTATTGGTAGGAAATTTATATAAGAGAGATGGCATCATAAAATGAGTAGAAGATTTTTATCAAGAATTGTATAGTAATAAAAAACAAGTACCTCCTATATCTATTATATCTTCTGAATTTCCCAGAATTTTAAGTGAAGAAGTGAGGTATGCAATTAAATATATGAAGAAAGGAAAAGCTCCAGGTAATAATGGAATTATAATTGATATATTAATAGAAGCAAGTGAAGAAATATAACTTTTTTTAAGAAAGTTATATATCAAATGTCTAAATGATAAAATCTACTAGATGATTGGAAGAATGCAGTATTAATATTAATATTTTAAAAAGTTGATAAAGAAAATATTAGAAATTACAGACCTATCAGCGTTTTATCAGTTTTATACACAATTTCCATAAAATTTAGTTTTTAAATTATTAAAATATTAGTTTTTATTTAAAAAGTGAAATAACTAACATTTCATTAATAGGCTAAAATTGTTTTATAAAGTTTCTTGAAAATTATAGAGTAAATACTTTAAAATCTCTGCTGGTGGTAACCAATATTCAATCCTCTGGAAAAATATAATTAGAATCGTTATATTGCTTACAGTAATAATAAAATGATTCAGATTTGAACAACATTAATAGGAAAATAACTGATACACTTTTAAAAACTGCAACAAAGATAGCTGGTAGAAAAAAGCAGCAACTGACCAGTAAAATTTCTACTGAGACTAGAGAATTTATGAAGAAAAGAAGGAATATGAGGATATACAACAATGATGCATTAAAAAAGATTGAATATCTCGAATTTTGTAAAATGGTGTGGAAAAGAGTTGAAGTTGAAAATATAAGAAAGTATAATTGTGAACTAGCAAGGAAAGCTGTAGAAGAGAATAAAAGTCTAAAGAGTGTAAAACAACATTTTGGTATTGGTAGGAAATTTATATCTGCAATAAGAAAAAATGATGGTATTATTACTAAAAAGAGAGATGACATCATGAAATGTGTAGAAGACTTCTCAAGAATTATATAGTAATAAAGAACAAGTGCATCCTATACCTATTATATCTTCCAAATTGTCCAGAATTTTGAATGAGGAAGTGAGACATGCAATTAAATTTATGAAGAAAGGGAAAACTCCAGGTAATGATGGAATTATAATTGATATATTAAAAGAAGCAGGTGAAGAATTAGGATTTTTTTTAGTAAATTTATATACCAAATGTCTAAATGATAAAGATGTACCAGATGATTGGAAGAATGCAGTATTAATATTTTAAAAAGGTGATAAAGAAGATATTAGAAATTACAGACCTATCAGTCTTTTATCAGTTTTATGCAAAATTTTTACTAAGATAATTACAACTCGTCTACAGAAAACACTGGATTTCCACCAACCAAGAGAACAAGCTGGATTTAAAAGTGGTTTTAATACTGTAGATCATATCCAGGTATTGAGAGAAGTTATAGAAAGGACAAATGAATATGAGTTGCCATTATGCTTAGGATTTGCAGATTATGAAAAGGCATTTGATTCTATATTCAGTGATTAAAGCATTGGATCATCAAGGTGTAGATCCAGGATATTGTCATATTTTAAATAATATTTATAAAAAAGCAACAGCAACAATTAGATTAAATAATGATAGTAGGAAAATCAACATTGAAAAGGTTGTAAGACAGGGTGATTCCATATCTCCAAAACTTTTTACAGCAGTGCTGCACAAAGTATTTTGTGGATTAAAATGGGAAGCTGAAGGAGTGAAAGTAAATGGAGATTATTTAAGTCATTTAGATTTTGAAGATGATGTGGTTGTTTTTGCAAATAATGCTTTAGGGCTACAGGAAATGTTGCAGGAGTTATCAGATGAAAGTAGGACTAAAGATAAATGTTAAAAAGACTAAAGTAATGTTTAATAGATTTTCTCAAAATATGAAAATAAAGATTGATTATGATGAGTTAGAAGAAGTTAACAGTTACAAATACCTTGATCAGATTATTAATACAGATGGAAACATAATGGATGAAATTAATCATAGAATTAAACTTGGTTGGAGTGCTTTTGGTAGAAATAACTTGATACTAAAAGGAAATATGCCTATGTGTTTGAAAAGGAAGGTTTTTAATAAATGTGTTTTGCCAGTTCTTACTTATGGATCTGAGACTTTGACACTTAATAAAAGAGAAATACAGAACTTCAGACTACTCAAAGAAGTGTGGAGGGATGCATGTTGGGAGTAACAAGAAGAGATCGAAAACGCAATGTATGGGTAAGAGAACAAACAAGTGTTACTGACCTCATTGAAAAAATTAAAAGACTGAAGTGGAGTTGGGCTGGACATATTGCTGGAAGAGATGATAATAGATGGACAATTGAAATTTTAAACTGGATTCCAAGAGATTGTTAAAGACCCAGAAAGAGACCATATGTGAGATGGATGGATGAAATAAGAAAGTGTGCAGGGTGCTGTGGGGAAGAGAAGCTGAAGATAGGGAAAAATGGATTGAACTTGGAGAGACCTTCATTCTGCAGTGGATTGATAATGGTTGATGATGATGATGAATAATAAAAATGGAAGGAAAAAGTGATAAATCTATACAAGCATGTTATCACATAAAAAAGGAAGTGAATTTGAGAACAGTGAGTATTATAACAATACATAATAAATTAATTACAAAGCTAGCTTATTTAAATCTACATTGGGTTATTAATAAAAACTATAATGGACAGGTTTTGAATGTATGGACAGCAGAAAGAAAAATATCCATGTTAAATTGAATCACAGAAACTAGAAGATAATGAAAAGTAACTCAGTAAATAATTTTAAGGAAGGAATTACCTAGACAAAACTGGAGTTAATACTACAAGAAAGCAAGAAGAATTATATTTAATTAATAATTTAAATCAGGTAAAATTTGTTGGAATATGGTTTATTATTTCATTAAGACAGATGTATATGATTGACATTATAGTTGAATTTTATATAATGAATAAATGATATAAAGATAGAAAGATGTATTTATATAAAATGAACAAAAGGATGAAAAAAATAATTAGATGAATATTTTATCTATATGTTTACTATAAAGGTAAGTAAATTACTTGTTAATGAGATAAGATTGGAAAGTATATTATAAGAGACAGAAAATCAAATAATCACTGATGATAAATGATATCGAATAGATATAAATTTTGATTGGAATGATTTAATAAACCTATGGAATAAATATCTTATTGTTATATATCTTTTTTTTTATTATTCAAAATGTATATAACTTATATCCAAGATAATATCGATCTGCATAGCAAATGGAAGTTTGTATAAAATATGGAGCAAATAAAAGAATAATATTTGAAAGTGATACCAATGGGATAACATGAATTGTAAAATATGATTTATGAAGTTATGAAAAATTAATGTTATGATAAAAAAGTAAGACTACAATCAAAATATATGTTTAATAAAATCAGAAATAAGTTTTATTGAAAGTTGAAAGGAAAGACATCAAATTGGAGAATAATTGTCTGCTTTGGAATTTCTGCAGTTAATTATTTTGCAAGGAGAATTGTATATCAGTGAAGGGGATGCCAACTGTAAGTTGTTTAAAATGTTTGAAACAATTTTGATTACCATAGAAACCAAACCCCCAAAGATAAAACATTGTAAACTTATGTTCTGTGTTAAAAAAAAAAAAAAAATTCTAAAACTTTTATTTGTTGGTGTTTGGATAATTTTAATGTCTATATTTCAGATATTATAAAGGTATTGGGAGATTAAAGGTTTAAAGATTAATAACATGTTTTATTTATCTATTTATGTATTTAATTGTTTATATTTTATTTTGTTTAATGTCATTAGTAGCTAATAATACATGGAAATAAATAATGGCATAGATCAGTATAAGTATAAAAGTAAGAACATGTATTAATTTAAAAGGGATAAAAAATATGGGTATAAAAATATAAAGTTAAAGTATATTGTGACGGGAATTACCGGTCCTTAAACTTTTAGACTTTTACAACTTGAACTTTTTAATTTTTAAAAACTTTCTAATTATTTATTCTATTTTTATAAAATCATATTATATTGCAAAAAGACTTTTTCAAGACCCGTTACTCAAGCAGGAGAGTAAATATGATTAATACTTACATACCAATCATACCCCAGTCAGACTGAGATTTAATAAAATATTAAATTGATGGCCATATTTCCAGACCGGTTTTAAACCCAGGGCACTATCCAGTACTTAGATTGGCACCAATGTCACTAACATGTTTCAAGTACTTGACCCATGGCTAGTTCTTAACATGAGACTGGCTACACATTTACTTATGAATGGAGAGAGAGACAGAAAAATGACACTAATAAAACATTTATTAAAAGATAATCATTAAATGTAATATAATAAATAATAAAACATAAACACATTAGATAGTATACACTTAACAAATTTTGCATGCTTATTTATGAATTCTATTTCAGATGAAATATAAAAATTTTAATACTGACATAAAACAATATTTACCTAGGATTTATAACATCTTTTTGAGATTATTTATGGTTTCAAGATTGTCTTTAAATTTCCATAGGTGGTTCAAATAGTTTTTGGTTTCCATGATAGGTATGCACAGATCTTGGATTTTGTATATGGGTATGTACAGTTCTTGGTTATTCTTTGTATGTGGATGATCACCCCTTTGTCCTTGGATCCGGTTAGTTTCTTGGTCAAGATATTGGTAACATGAAGGAAGCTTCTTGGTGTCTTGTTCTACTACATGTATGTTTCACTTAATTTAGTAGGGTGGGTTGAAACTTTGGCAGAAGGCAAGTTAGAGTAATTTATTATGGCATTTTGCTAATGGCACCTGGGAGAAGAGCAGAGGAAATGACTGAGCACCAGCGTTCGGTTCTAGCCAATCATTTTTAAAAATAATTCTTTAACTGAATTGAACTCAAACTCAACTAAAACTCTTACTTAATTTAACTGAATACAGTAGAGAATGTGTGCCTTTTATATTACTCTGACCCCACCTTTGCTCGAGTTTCAACCGCATTATCAATACATTTTATCTATAAAAAAATTTAATTACAATTTACATTTCTTTATTTTCTGTTTTTTTAATTTTAATTACAGAGATTAGAATTAGAGATATATTGTTTAACTAATCAGTCTGGAATTTTAATCTCCAGAGCCTGATTAGATCATAAAATAAAAGTATATAAAAGAAAGACAAGTTATAATTATTACTAATTCCTAACTTATCTCTAAATTTTCCCTCTACTTTTTTAAACTATTGAATTATGATTATTTAAAATTTTATATATATTTTTTAGTAAAAAAAAACTACTAGAAAATTATGTAACTCGTATATACACACAAATACCTGCAACAATGTGCGTATATACATACTGTTACAATATATTGTGATATTTAGACTTTGATCTCTTATTCAATCTGATATAATTACAGTATATTTATATTTGATACTTCCTTGTTGTGCTCTTTAGCATATGATTAGAGTATTATAAGTTAAGGATTAAAGAAGTGAAATTTAAATATTTAAACCAGAACTATGTATGGTTATTGTATAAGTTTATGGTAGATATACTAAATGTGGTAATTTCTTGCTTTAATGATGATCCAAAATGTTTTATATTAGTATTCATGATAGTAAAGTGAAATTTAAGATTATGTTTATCTTAAGAGATGACAAGTTTTAAGGATTTTAATGTGTACTATATAATGTTTTAATTTCTAATAGAGTTGAGTAATAAAACTGTTATTAAAGATTGAGTATGATTTTAAAAACAAATAGTTCAATAATTGTTAATTAAAGTTTATTGATATAAAGTAACAGAGATCAAAAAGAATAAATATCCTAAAATATAAAAAGGAATATTAATATTTAAGAATATGAAAGTAATATTATTTTGTTTTTTAAAAAATACATATTCTTTTTTTTTTTTTGGTCTTATTATAGATTTAAAGTTGCCAAAGACTTATAAAGTATATTTGTTAAAAAGAAGTTCTAATAATAATGATTGTAAGTAGTAGTAATACAATTTCATTGATCAACAATAAAGTGTTATAGCAAAGTAAATATATTGTATAAGGAAAACAAAGATGAACTATAATGAGAAAACATTGCATTACTAAAGAATGGTGTTTAATTAATAATTATTGACTATAATTATTAAGGGAAGATAGAGATATTCTAATGTGTAAATAATTTTATTATGTTATTATATAGTTGTTTTATTTTGTTGTTTGTCAAATGATGTATTAGTTCAAATATAATAATTTAGAAAGTTTGTAAATAATATGTTAATAAATTTAATGTTTATGAATTTGATGAAGTACATATAGTCATGTTTTTTTATTCTAAATCATCATCACTATCTTCACAGATTGTTAATGGAACAATACAAATTAATTAAATTATAAAATTTAAATCTTTAATAGAATCAACTTAATAAGAAGATAACCTATAATAATTATTAAGAGTAACATGTTTTAAAAGATATATTGATTTGTACCAATAATAAATGAAGGATATATTCTAAAAGTAGTAAAGTATGTTATTTTTTGGATAATCAGATTATTAATTGTTTTATTGATGAGATTATGTATTATTTTATTTAAATTAAAATTGGTTATTTGTTCTTAAGGTATTATAGATCATAAAAACATAAAATGGTAAGATAGTTTTATTTATAATTATGATAGTTAAACGTTTTCTTGATTATTGCATTACCTATAGATGTTAGTAAAATCTCTCTTTGCATCTAGTAGGTTGACTAAATAGTTAATTAAGAAGAAATGATAATCTTCAGATCTTCTTATTATATTATTAGTATTAATCATAACATTATTAGAATAGTAATTATTGGAAATAGATAATCAATAAAGTTATAATATTAATGATTAATTCAAAGTAAAGTAACTAATTATAAATATTCTATTCTGGTTTATTAATTATTAGGGTTACTCATGGGAATATCTAGATGCTTAATAAGAGGGAGCACCTTGATATTCTTATCCCATTGAACAGATACTTTAGTATTTGTTTAATGTTAAAAAGTTTGTAATCTTGTCGAATAGGATATTTGGTCTCATAGATGCTAGTATAAAGTAAAATAATAAGAGTATAAAATTTTACCTAAAGAAAATAAAAGTAAAGCTTAATTTACATACTTGTAAAAATTATATAGGTTATCATCCTTTTGGTAGGGTACAATATGTAAGATTTTCTTAATGGTTGTTTATGAGTAACCATTCTTCATAAGAGTTTGATTTATGTTGGGCTGTCTTTTTCCAAATTACTGGCTTCCTGAACAAAGCTCTATACTATAATGATATATAATTTTAATTTTGTGTGCTTTGTCATGATTGGATATATATGTTAAGTATTTTTCTGTGTGGGTTTATTTGTAAATAGTTTAAATTTTAATGTGAGGAAGTCTTGTCCCAGGTTCATCTAAATGCAAATGTTTGTTCTTGTTGTAGATACTATTGTAAATTTAATTGAAGTTACTATATTAATATGTGTTATAAAATCTTCTCTGTGTATCATCGATGTAATGAAGTCAGAATTTGGGGATGGAGTTGTATTATTTATGGTTTCTTAATCAGGATGATAATGTTGAACACATAATTTGTTTGAAGAAGTTCATATTTTATTAAAAGTTGATGGTTATGTAGAATGTTAAGAGTTCCATTATATTAACAGCAGGAAGAGTCATTCTGGTTTGTAGACTATCATCATGATTTAATAATTTTCTTACAATATACTGAAACAGACAGATCGAAGAATCGATCTTAGTTTCATGGTTGTCATTTAAGAACGGTAATTCTAAACCACTATTTACCCGCAATGAGACTTTTTCTATTCCCGGCCACATAAATTTTAAGTTATTTATTTTGTGTTTGTTTAAAAAGAATTTAATGTAAAGAGGATGAGTATAAATGTCACAAATCATGATAAATAATATTCGTGTGTGTGTGGTTTGTGGATTTATATTAGCTCAATTTAAAAGTTTCAATTGCGTGTATATTTTCTTTAAATTTTAATTTTGCAAATTATACAAAGTCATTTAAAAATGCTGATCAAAAGTCACATTCCTTTGATCAGTATTTTTAATCAAAATCTTACTTGTACAAATGTATAGGATAATTAGTTTGTACTTCGATAAATTAAGATAATGAATTTATATTTTTGTATTCACGAATTCCGATGTAATTGTTTTGTCAATTTAGAATCATGTATTAAATTTAAAAATAAATGAAAACCGAACGTAGAACTCTTATCAAGAAAGGCAAAGGCTATTGTATAGTCAAACATTAGATATTGCTGGAGGCCAGAAAATCAAAGGAGGCGGAGTTATGAACAAAAACTAGGCAGAAAGGTCAACCGTAGCCATCTTAAATATAAGATAGACACTCTAACTTTTGACTTGGCTGTGCTTAGATCGTCTCAAGCTACAGCAAAGTAGTTGTTCCAGAGAAATCACTTCAACCGTTATTAAGAAGTTGCCCGGTAAACTGCAATAATGATGGGCTAAGTCCAAGAAGCTGATCCCTGTTCTGCCAATTTAAATCTTTCGTACCGCTGATCTGTAATGTTTTCCGTGCTTCCAGTCTTCCAAATTCCAACATTTAAATTAACCATGCCGTTCTAAGAAATTCAAAATGCGCGCCTACGTTCTTCATACATATCACCGCAAGAAGAAAAGCCGGACGAAGAAAGAATGGTAACTTTTGTTACATGAACTTTTTAACTTTCCTCTCAGTAATAATTTTAAATTTAATCTGTTAACCTAATTAATTGCATGTAAATTTCTTGTTTTCCATTTGAAAATGTTACACAAAAACCTGTCAGTAAACTTCTTCTCTAATATTTCTGTGCTCTAGTCTTTAGATGATAATTATTAATATTTGTGCCTACTAATAATCCATTTGTGAATACATTTATATTTTTACTATTACTTATTTTACAAACAAAACGATGCCAATAATAATATTTCTCAACTCTAATTAAAGTCAGTAAAGTTTATCTCATAATATTTATTATATTCATTTTAAAAGTAATTTTCTTTTATCGAACTAAAAATTGTTTCATTTATGTTGAGTTGAGAAATATTCAAGTATTTTTATTGTTTCTTTTACTTTGTCATGATATTTTAATCTATACTCCAAATCTCAAATACTTAAAATAGTCTAAAATTTTATTATATTTTTTTTATATATTATTACGGAGTAATAATAATAAGTGAATATTTTATTGCTATTATTACCTTCCGAACAATCTGGGGAGTTATGGGTTTCAGAGTGAAATTAATTAATTGTTACTTTTGCGATCGTTTGATTTCGCCATGTTATTATTGAATAGTTATATCAGGCTGTTGCGTAGAACATGTTACGGATAGATAAAAGGGTTTATATAATTTCGTTTTAAAATCCACTTCCGATCACTCTTCCTCGATGTTACGGTGGCAATGCCTTTACCTTCGCCTAAGTTGGCGTCTCGTTTTACTACCATATGGAGAGAAAGAAATTCTTCTCCAGGTAATCTCTTGGATCACCGGGGTTCGAAAATGATCCCGGCTGGTTGTAGTGTCTCGGATCTACTTGGGGGCATTAAGACTTGTCAAAGTACAAGCCGCCCGGTATTCCGTCAATGCACCGCAAGTTATTATTGTAGTGTACCTTAATCCTTGCAACCATCAGTACATCAGTATTATATATTATATTTTTATATAAAACCGCCTCCCATTTATCCGTATACGCAATGGTTTGAATCTATTAAATAAAACAACTTAATATAAACTAGTAGTTAAATATTTTAAGTGCTCCAATTACTCTGATTCTCATATCAACCTGTACAACCATTTAAACACATAAATATTGGCATGAGTTTGTTAATCAGTACAAACCGATTATTGATGACTAGCAGCAATTTATTATAAAATACATATGAGAGTTTTACCGTACCTGTAAATAATATTATTCAATGCTTTCAATAATTTATTAAAAATTTATCTAACCTAATTTTGTCTCTCTTGCATTATTACTCTCGACATCTAGTCAATCACCTGCTGTCTGTATCGACAACTTAAATATATACATTAAATTATTAGCCGTACCAATATCCCGACTATAAGGTATCTATGAAATAGCTGATTGTAGGTAATTTAGTCTGTGTTTTTCGATGAGCTAGTAAAGGGAAAACCCCGTACCGTTGTAATATTGTCATCGGTGGGTCATGCCAGGGTTTTGGGTTTGAATTTAGTTTGCATTTTGGAATTTATTCCTAGACGTGGACTGGGTTTGAATTCGGATTACTGTGTGTGATTAAGCATGGTGATTTTTACCGGTACAGTGTTTAAAATTTTGGACGCCCTCCGTGGTGCTCGGATGAAGAAATCTCCCACACCCTGCAGAGTGAACAAGAGTAAATATTAAATTATAGAAATATTCGATTTTTTTTTTCATACCGTTGAGATATATATACTTTGCGTTATTAAAATGCGCAGTTTTAAAACGATGTTTTGAGTAAGTCAAATATACTAATTTTTTTTTCACCCTGGCTTGCAAGTAGTTTCAGTTGAATAGATTGCCTTCTAATATTGTTAAGATAATATAGTGAGATTTTTTTTTGAAAAAAAAAAAGTGTGAAAGCGATTTTGAAGTTTTGTTTTAACGACAAAAATATTGAGAATAGTTTCAAAGCAAGTGAAAACCTGTATCGATTTTGTGCGTTTATTTAATTCAAAATAAACGAATGTTATTTCATAAATCTTTTTGCAAGTCAATTTTGTTTTGTTGTTTGAAAATTTTTTAGAAAAAAAAATAAAGCAAAGAAAGTAGGATTACTTTTCATGTCTTAAAAATAAACGCGTGTATGTGTGTATATATATTGTTTAATATAGAAATCTTATCAAAGCCAGTGCATAATATAAATATCAGTTGAATAAAGTTTGGCCGGAATATGTGCTATCCGATATTAAGTAGAGTAACCGTTTAGGTTAAGTTTTTTTGGTATAAAACCAATCAGCCAAATACAGTCGTCAAAGTGTTAAAGGTATATACACTTACGTTGTAGAAACTTGAAATTGTATGATAAACCCGCAGAAGTAGCGTTAATATTAAACGTTCTACATAAAACATTATGTTCTTGAATCAAATGATTTTATTAAGTCACGTAAAAAGTATATATTTGGGGATCAGTGGATTAAATTATCTATTGGTCACATGTTGCTGGCTGGCGCCTTTCAAATAAATTTGTCAGCAAATATGTTTGTCCATACAGCAGTGGTGAGTTTTGTTTGGTCTATAAAAGAGAGAAATGGTGATATATATATATAGAGAGAGAGTTACTGACAGTATTATAAGAATATTATTGTGTTATATACTAATTGTTAATATGTTGTTTTATAGGACTGAGGAGAATAGTTCGAACTGGGTGAAATAAAGTTTTTTTCTCTTCCCTTATTAATAATTTAGATACACGTTATCATATCATATATATACATGTAATAATAAAAAATAAAAAAAAGTGAAAAAGGGGTTTTAGATAACAGAAATCAAACGGAACGTAGGCGAAAAAAAGAAAGGAAGGAAGACACACAAACTGGATGAGAAAGGTGGGAACAGTATCAGCAGCGGGGAAGGATTTGGCATATAGGATCAGGGATCAGTATCTTTTATGAATATATACATAAATAAAAATATTTCGCAAATAACTAATTCACCTGCTAAAAAAAAAACACACATATAATTAATAAAAAAAAAAAAAAATACCAAATGGCAGAAATAGAAGGGTTCAGTAAATCATCTGAAAATGGGGCAGAAACATCAGATACATCCAGTGATCATGAGATTGTTTTTAAAAAATATCCTGATAAAAGAAAAAGTTGTAGACGATTAGAGAAGAATGCCAAGCAGAGGGAGCACGATGATGATGGGAAGTTTTACGCGATTCTCGAGGAGATGAGAGAGGATAGAAAACTTATGATGGCTATGATGGAGCGGATGTTGAGAATTGAAGAAGGACGTATGGGGATTGATGGTAAACCAGATCGGGAAGGGAAATCCAATAGCAATACAAAGAAGGAAGAAGTTATGGCCACTACGACATCGAGTTCTGTAGAAACTGAACTGCGGAATTTGAGTTATTGGCAGAATATACAGTATTCCCATATCATTCATGATTTGTCCAAACCCTCGGATAAGAATCAGAAGCCACAAAGCAGATACCCCCATTTCCGGATTGAGGGAGGCACATTACAAACCCGGACCAAGGATTACAGTGCTCCTTTGAAAATCATGGTACGCAATAGGTTGAGGGCCCCTATAATTAAACATATACACCAATCCCTGGGACATTATGGACCCAGGAAGATTGAAGAAGTGGCCCGTCGCCAATTTTACTGGCCGGGAATGTATCACCATATCACTTCCATAATCAGACAGTGCGATATCTGCGCGACTACTAAAGCTCCCAACAAGTCCTACGTGGGGAAAATAAAACCTGTGATGGCTACGAGACCGAACGAGATCCTTGCAATAGACCACTATGGTCCCTTGCCCAAATTTAAAACATTTCAGTATTTGTTGGTATCATATGATATTTTTTCCAAGTATGTTAAGGTTTACCCAGTGCGGTCTACAAACACCAGAAACATAACTCGGGTTCTTCAGGAAAAACAATTTCAAGAGGTAGGTAAACCCGAAACCATACTTTCCGACCATGGTTCGGCATTCACCTCGAAAGAATGGAAAAACTGGGTAAAGAAGCAGAATGTAAACCATCGCCTAACATCAATCAGAAACCCACAATCAAACCCATGCGAGAGAGTCATGAGAGAAATCAGTCGACTTTTTCGCGCGTGTTTATCAACGGATCACCGGAAGTGGGTAGAGAAACTTCAATATGTCATGGATTGCATCAATCATACCATGAACGAATCCACGGGATTCCCACCCACGCGTCTTCACTATGGTAGACCATGCCCGGATATTTTCCCTACGCTATCACCAAAGCGGGAAGTACGTATAAATCCCAGCACGGATCAAGACATGGCCCGGCAACAATTGGAGCACATGGCACAAAATAGAATTAAAAGAGGAGGAAGGTAGCATCACAATTTTAAAAGGGGGGATCAAGTCTGGCTAAGATCTCCACGAGTCAGTAATGTACCTAGGAAGGAATTCAAAAAATTCTTCCCTCTGTATAGCGGGCCATATGAGATAGTGGACGAATGCCATGAAAACGCTTTTCTACTGGAAAGGAAGTGTCTTCGAGGTATTTACAATGCGAGACAATTAAAACCTTATATACCTCCTGACCCAGGGAGAACATAGAAAACAAACAGTAATTTTGGGATAACCCGGTAAATGACCACTATGTTATAAATGTTTCAGATGATGAGTAAAGACCAATGGACATTAATATACAAATGATTGATAAAATGTATCATTCCACACCCATGTTTAGGTTCAAACTCTCACCCAGACTGTTCTCCAAAGTCGATCAACTTTGTAATGAAATGTAATTCAGTAAAATATGTATAAACATTTTTTTTTGTTATTTTTTTTTAAGTAGGAAGAAATGAAACAGACAGATCGAAGAATCGATCTTAGTTTCATGGTTGTCATTTAAGAACGGTAATTCTAAATCACTATTTACCCGCAATGAGACTTTTTCTATTCCCGGCCACATAAATTTTAAGTTATTTATTTTGTGTTTGTTTAAAAAGAATTTAATGTAAAGAGGATGAGTATAAATGTCACAAATCATGATAAATAATATTCGTGTGTGTGTGGTTTGTGGATTTATATTAGCTCGATTTAAAAGTTTCAATTGCGGGTATATTTTCTTTAAATTTTAATTTTGCAAATTATACAAAGTCATTTAAAAATGCTGATCAAAAGTCACATTCCTTTGATCAGTATTTTTAATCAAAATCTTACTTGTACAAATGTATAGGATAATTAGTTTGTACTTCGATAAATTAAGATAATGAATTTATATTTTTGTATTCACGAATTCCGATGTAATTGTTTTGTCAAATTAGAATCATGTATTAAATTTAAAAATAAATGAAAACCGAACGTAGAACTCTTATCAAGAAAGGCAAAGGCTATTGTATAGTCAAAAATTAGATATTGCTGGAGGCCAGAAAATCAAAGGAGGCGGAGTTATGAACAAAAACTAGGCAGAAAGGTCAACCGTAGCCATCTTAAATATAAGATAGACTCTCTAACTTTTGACTTGGCTGTGGTTAGATCATCTCAAGCTACAGCAAAGTAGTTGTTCCAGAGAAATCACTTCAACCGTTATTAAGAAGTTGCCCGGTAAACTGCAATAATGATGGGCTAAGTCCAAGAAGCTGATCCCTGTTCTGCCAATTTAAATCTTTCGTACCGCTGATTTGTAATGTTTTCCGTGCTTCCAGTCTTCCAAATTCCAACATTTAAATTAACCATTCCGTTCTAAGAAATTCAAAATGCGCGCCTATGTTCTTCATTCATATCACCGCAAGAAGAAAAGCTGGACGAAGAAAGAATGGTAACTTTTGTTACATGAACTTTTTAACTTTCCTCTCAGTAATAATTTTATATTTAATCTGTTGACCTAATTAATTGCATGTAAATTTCTTGTTTTCCATTTGAAAATATTACACAAAAACCTGTCAGTAAACTTCTTCTCTAATATTTCTGTGCTCTAGTCTTTAGATGATAATTATTAATATTTGTGCCTACTAATAATCCATTGGTGAATACATTTATATTTTTACTATTACTTATTTTACAAACAAAACGATGCCAATAATAATATTTCTCAACTCTAATTAAAGTCAGTAAAGTTTATCTCATAATATTTATTATATTCATTTTAAAAGTAATTTTCTTTTATCGAACTAAAAATTGGTTCATTTATGTTGAGTTGAGAAATATTCAAGTATTTTTATTGTTTCTTTTACTTTGTCATGATATTTTAATCTATACTCCAAATCTCAAATACTTAAAATAGTCTAAAATTTTATTATATTTTTTTATATATTATTACGGAGTAATAATAATAAGTGAATATTTTATTGCTATTATTACCTTCCGAACAATCTGGGGAGTTATGGGTTTCAGAGTGAAATTAATTAATTGTTACTTTTGCGATCGTTTGATTTCGCAATGTTATTATTGAATAGTTATATCAGGCTGTTGCGTAGAACCTGTTATGGATAGATAAAAGGGTTTATATAATTTCGTTTTAAAATCCACTTCCGATCACTCTTCCTCGATGTTACGGTGGCAATGCCTTTACCTTCGCCTAAGTTGGCGTCTCGTTTTACTACCATATGGAGAGAAAGAAATTCTTCTCCAGGTAATCTCTTGGATCACCGGGGTTCGAAAATGATCCCGGCTGGTTGTAGTGTCTCAGATCTACTTGGGGGCATTAAGACTTGTCAAAGTACAAGCCGCCCGGTATTCCGTCAATGCACCGCAAGTTATTATTGTAGTGTACCTTAATCCTTACCATCAGTACATCAGTATTATATATTATATTTTTATATAAAACCACCTCCCATTTATCCGTATACGCAATGGTTTGAATCTATTAAATAAAACAACTTAATATAAACTGGTGGTTAAATATTGTAAGTGCTCCAATTACTCTGATTCTCATATCAACCTGTACAACCATTTAAACACATAAATATTGGCATGAGTTTGTTAATCAGTACAAACCGATTATTGATGACTAGCAGCAATTTATTATAAAATCCATATGAGAGTTTTACCGTACCTGTAAATAATATTATTCAATGCTTCCAATAATTTATTAAAATTTTATCTAACCTAATTTTGTCTCTCTTGCATTATTACTCTCGACATCTAGCCAATCACCTGCTGTCTGTATCGACAACTTAAATATATACATTAAATTATTAGCCGTACCAATATCCCGACTATAAGGTATCTATGAAATAGCTGATTGTAGGTAATTTAGTCTGTGTTTTTCGATGAGCTAGTAAAGGGAAAACCCCGTACCGTTGTAATATTGTCATCGGTGGGTCATGCCAGGGTTTTGGGTTTGAATTTAGTTTGCATTTTGGAATTTATTCCTAGACGTGGACTGGGTTTGAATTCGGATTACTGTGTGTGATTAAGCATGGTGATTTTTACCAGTACAATACAATGCTTTATTACTAGTTTACATTTGAGAATAAACATTCTATGTCAAAAGCTTAATAAAAAGTTAATTCTTTCAGTTTTCATGTTCTTGATAGTAATTCTTAAGAAATGATTATATCTAATATGCCAAAAGATTAAAGACCTTAAAAAGAAATATTGACAAATTTTAGCATGGTGGATTTCTAGAACTAATAACAGATCCTAATAGTATATGATACTTATGGATTTTAGATAGATCATAAAGATGAAATGTTTCAGAATCATTGAAATTTTTAGAAATTTCTGAATAATGCTTATACCTTTATTTCTATTGCTGATGAAGGATTTTTTTCCACTTTCTTGTATTGGAATATTGTGAGGAACACATTTTGTCTTCATAAATTGTGTTTACTACAACTGTAATGAAGATCTTGATAACAGAGAGAATGATTGCAAATTTGTGTAGTTTGAGATATTTGATAGTCTTTCTTTCCACATAGCTAATGTTTGATTTGGGTCACTTAGTATCTCTCAAATGTTCTTTTTATTTTCCAGCAAAATTCTGCTGCTTCTTTTAGAGTCAGTGTTTGGGTCATTTCCTAATTTGGTGTGATGATATGATAATGGAATATTAGATGGTTTTGGCAAAGTTTAATTCTTTTTGTAGAATCAAAGTTACAGTATCTGTTAAACGTTTAGAGTTATTTTTAATAAGCATTCTTTCTTACTACAGAATGTAAGGTTTCTCACTTGAATAACCTTTGCATATTTATTCTTCATTTTATTAAAGTCTTACTTGCCTCTAAATGATTTTTCTCAACTCTTGAGCAGTAAACTGGAGGCTTTCATTGCAAGTATCCAGTGATAATCCTATACGATTTACATTTGCATAGAAAAGTTAATTGATTTTCTACTGTGGTTGATTTTAAATATAAGTTTTCATAATCTCTAAAGTTTGACACATTATTGAGACTATATTAAGCATTTAAAATTTGTGTCAAGATTAATCATGATGACATTTTTTGTTATATGTTGGACTATTCCCATCATCTAATTGAACCATTAAATGCTTTAAGAAAAACTCAAACTTTATTTAATAAAAAACATTTTGAGTATTATTCTCTTTTACTTTAGCAATTGTTGGCCTGAGACCAATCAGACCAACTCAAGAATTAATTAAACTGGTAATCTTTAGATTTCCTGGATATTGATTTAAGATGTTAGTCTTAATTACTAATTTATTCTGCTAACAGCAATAGCCAGAAATTTTTTTATATATTTATATATGAGGGTCTCTCTGATCTTTATTTTTTACTTCTGAATACTAGATTAATGAGAGATGTTCAAATATTATGAATTACCATACTAAGTTGACTTATGGTATCATTTTCCATGTTCTATGTGCCAAATGTTCTTGTTTATCCAATCAAAAAATATATTCATTAGTATTTGCATGTTCTGCTACTTTAACATATCTGGTTTCTCCTATTCAATCATTGTTTCATATTTTTTAAATCATTTTTGACAGGGCACATAGTTTCATCAATATATTGTCAAATAAAAAACTTCTACATTAGAACCTTAAAATGGCAGCATAACTTTGCTTAATTTGTCTGACTAACCATAATGATTAAATATAGAAAATATAAAGATAGGATAGAAAAACATTAAAGTGTATATATAAATTTATTAGATCAATGAAAAAAGGATGGGAAAAGGTGTTAAAAGTGGATAGAAACCAGTTCCTACCTTGCATGAGAGTGGTGGCATGAAAATTACACTACAGATATATAAGAAATGGTATATATAAAGTTGTATTTAAATTTATTTATTTTTAAATTTTGTAAGTTTGAGTATTTTAATTTAATTAATTATAAATAAGAGAGTGTGTTAAACTATTTAATAATTATGTTTATTATTAAATAAATTAAGAGCAAACCATAATTATGAGTTTTAATTTATTTTTCATTGTATTGTCTTTATATGTATTTGAAATCAGAATTTTGTTTTTTAACCTTGAAAATTAATTAATTTTTCATTAACTTGAATTAATTATTTTGTTGATAGTAAATTTTAAATGCAATTACTTATAAAAATAAAAGCAAGTATCTGATAATTTTTTGAATAAACAATTCTGAATATATATATATTGTAACGGAATATAATATCCCGTCACATTATTTTAAAATTAAAATAAAAGACCATAAATAAAAATTGATTTATTAAAAAGAAAAAAAAACTTAATTTAAAAACTGTTTAACGTATATATAGATCGCATGATGGACAACTTTAAAAACTTTTAAAAAATAAAAATATTTGAAAGTAATTTTTTTTGTAAAAAGTAAAGATATAAAGATTGATATTTTAAAAATAGAAATAATGTTGATTTCTATAGTCTTAGAAAATGGAAATGATTGTCTTATTAATTAAATGATTGTTCAAAAGCAAACTACCTCGTGAGGCATGTAAAATAAATTAAATGGTCAGATAAGAGAATACAAAGGAATTAAATGACCAATCCAAACACGAAAATGACAGCACGGACCATAACTGAAACACGAATGGATTAGTGACGTCTTGCTCATTGAATCTCAAGATCTAATGATAAGAGACTAATAAAAATATAAAAGCCAAATTATTATTATAATTGTTATCTTAGAGCTGACTATGAATAGATCATTATAACTAGCTATATTGCAGATTTTCACGATGTGGAAGTCTGCAATAAATTTAATTTTCCGGACAACCAGCTGAGGCCTCTGGATGACAGTTCCTGACCAAATGCATGGCAAGTCGCAGTTTTATTTCAAAGAAGGACAAAATCTACGAAAGTGATCACGAAGATGGACTTCTCAATCTATTAAATCCGTAAAGTATGAACTATTGTATCTATCTAATAAGAACTTTCCTAAAATTGCAAGTAATTAATAACTGAAAATAAGAACTCTTATCTGACTTAAAGAATGCAAATTCAATTATTGATATTTTTTTTATGTAGATGTTTAAGCAATCATTTCCAGTTCATTTTTTTTGTGTGTGTATTATGTTTTAACTAAAATGTATTAAATTTAAAGGTGGGTGTAGATAGCTGTATGGATAAAGAGTAATAACTGTTTAAATTCGTTTATGTTTAATTTAAAGGATTTTAGTGTCAGGCTATTTGTTTCGTAGTTAGAGCAATGCTTGTGGAAGGATATATGGGTGTTTATATTAATGTAATGTGAAGCGTGTTTAGCATACAGGGCAACGTGCCCAACTGAATGCATGACCCCAAAGAGGCAGTCATATCGTTGAAATGGTGGCAGATGATTTTCCTGCGCCATTGACCCCTTCTAGCTCTATGGACAGGGATTTATAAGACGGCAGAAAGACCGCTTTCCCCCATACGTAGCACTCTTTAAAATAAAAAAAATTATATACATGATTCCTTAGTCTAACAGATGCCCTTTCCTGATCTAGACACGGATCATTTCCTTCAAATAATATCACGCCGTCAGATGCCCATTCCTGTCGGCGTGGTTTTATGCTAGCATCTTCATATTGCATTAGTTGCAAATATATATCTGGAAGCTGACAGTGGGTTGACTACAAACTTTTAGTCTGAGATTGAATGAATGTTTTGATAAGTTTTAAGTGAAAAAAAAACAAACTATGAAGACTATCTATGCTCGACATGCTAAAGTAAAATATAATTTAAATATCCCTCTGTGCGATCTATTTAAAATAGTAATTTAAATTTAAAAAAAAATATTAATGTTAAAATCTAAAAATAAATTTAATCTTCAATTTTAAATGTGCGTTAATAAAAATCTATTTGTGTGTTAATTACTGGCAGTGGCTTTTATTTTATTGTTCTAAATATTTAATATATACTTTGAGAATAGAAGTATATTGAAACTTATAAATGTTTTAAAATCTCTGCTACTCTATGAGCTAGTGACCTTGGGCAAACGATCGGAATCCAAATATATAAATTAAAATAAAAAAATTTTTTTTAAACTTAACGTACCTGCCTACTATATAAATTTTCTAGGTTCAAATGCCTAGTGGCGCCCTGTAGTGCAGATTACATGAAGTCTCCTCCCCCGATCATTAAAATGGCTCCCAACGTGGCACGATCTTTTAATAAACCACGAGTGCCCTGAGAATTTTAAAAAATAAATCATGCCAGTAAGATTTTTCTTTAAAAATGAGTATATATATTTGTGTATTAACGTAATGTTATAGTCCGATATTAATAAACCACGAGTACCTATGAAGCCAGTAATATTTTTTTGAAATAAGTATATATTTTTTGTATTAACATATAGTTATAGTCCGATATTTAATAAACCACGAGTACCTTGAAAATGAAGCCCGTAATAATTTTTCTGAAATGAGTATAGATATATGTTTTGTATTAACGTAAAGTTATAGTTTGAATTTTGTGTAAAAAGTACTGCCAGAAAGAAAAGTGCGCATATGTAGAAATAAATGCGAGGAATAAAATGTAATAATTAATATAAATCATAATTTAAAAAAAAAAGAGTCTAAAATCACGTAACTTCTTTGACTTGCCTAAGTTAAAAATGAAATGTAGGGAAAAGGGAACTATTGAGGGAGGAGGTGTAATCTCAGCTGGGGTGAAAAGGAAAGAATAGTCAGCATTTCTTTTTTGTAATTACTAACAAAGTTATGTCTTTTCATTAATAACCAAAGTTTTGTCCTTTTAAAAAAAATTAGTATAATCAATTTGTGTAACGTCATTACTAACACTAAGTAAATTCTTTTTTTTTTTAATGTTTTTGTTTTTTGACGAAGTTTACTGATATGTAATGGAATATAATATCCCGTCACATTATTTTAAAATTAAAATAAAAGACCATAAATAAAAATTGATTTATTAAAAAGAAAAAAAAAACTTAATTTAAAAACTGTTTAACGTATATATAGATCGCATGATGGACAACTTTAAAAACTTTTAAAAAATAAAAATATTTGAAAGTAATTTTTTTTGTAAAAAGTAAAGATATAAAGATTGATATTTTAAAAATAGAAATAATGTTGATTTCTATAGTCTTAGAAAATGGAAATGATTGTCTTATTAATTAAATGATTGTTCAAAAGCAAACTACCTCATGAGGCATGTAAAATAAATTAAATGGTCAGATAAGAGAATACAAAGGAATTAAATGACCAATCCAAACACGAAAATGACAGCACGGACCATAACTGAAACACGAATGGATTAGTGACGTCTTGCTCGTTGAATCTCAAGATCTAATGATAAGAGACTAATAAAAATATAAAAGCCAAATTATTATTATAATTGTTATCTTAGAGCTGACTATGAATAGATCGTTATAACTAGCTATATTGCAGATTTTCACGATGTGGAAGTCTGCAATAAATTTAATTTTCCGGACAAACCAGCTGAGGCCTCTGGATGACAGTTCCTGACCAAATGCATGGCAAGTCGCAGTTTCATTTCAAAGAAGGACAAAATCTACGAAAGTGATCACGAAGATGGACTTCTCAATCTATTAAATCCGTAAAGTATGAACTATTGTGTCTATCTAATAAGAACTTTCCTAAAATTGCAAGTAATTAATAACTGAAAATAAGAACTCTTATCTGACTTAAAGAATGCAAATTCAATTATTGATATTTTTTTATGTAGATGTTTAAGCAATCATTTCCAGTTCATTTTTTTTTGTGTGTGTATTATGTTTTAACTAAAATGTATTAAATTTAAAGTTGGGTGTAGATAGCTGCATGGATAAAGAGTAATAACTATGTTTAAATTCGTTTATGTTTAATTTAAGGGATTTTAGTGTCAGACTATTTGTTTCAGTAGTTAGGGCAATGCTTGTGGAAGGATATATGGGTGTTTATATTAATGTAATGTGAAGCATGTTTAGCATACAGGGCAACGTGCCCAACTGAATGCATGACCCCAAAGAGGCAGTCATATCGTTGAAATGGTGGCAGATGTATTTCCTGCGCCATTGACCCCTTCTAGCTCTATGGACAGGGATTTATAAGATGGCAGAAAGACCGCTTTCCCCCATACGTAGCACTCTTTAAAATAAAAAAAAAATTATATACATGATTCCTTAGTCTAACAGATGCCCTTTCCTGATCTAGACATGGATCATTTCTTTCAAATAATATCACGCTGTCAGATGCCCATTCCTGTCGGCGTGGTTTTATGCTAGCATCTTCATATTGCATTAGTTGCAAATATATATCTGGAAGCTGACAGTGGGTTGGCTACAAACTTTTAGTCTGAGATTGAATGAATGTTTTGATAAGTTTTTAAGTGAAAAAAAAAACAAACTATGTAGACTATCTATGCTCGACATGCTAAAGTAAAATATAATTTAAATATCCATCTGTGCGATCTATTTAAAATAGTAATTTAAATTTAAAATGTTAAAATCTAAAAATAAATTTAATCTTCAATTTTAAATGTGCGTTAATAAAAATCTATTTGTGTGTTAATTACTGTCAGTGGCTTCTTTTATTTTATTGTTCTAAATATTTAATATATACTTTGAGAATAGAAGTATATTGAAACTTATAAATGTTTTAAAATCTCTGCTACTCTATGAGCTAGTGACCTTGGGCAAACGATCGGAATCCAAATATATAAATTAAAATAAAAAAAAAAATTTTTTTAAACTTAACGTACCTGCCTACTATATAAATTTTCTAGGTTCAAATGCCTAGTGGCGCCCTGTAGTGCAGATTACGTGAAGTCTCCTCCCCCGATCGTTAAAATATATATATATAAAGAGTTTTAAGTTAGTTTTTGTTTGAAATGTCAATGAAAAGCACAGGAACAAGTTCATAACCTGCCATATACACTATAGACTTGATACTTGCAGTTATGGATGATGCTTGTTTTAAATAATTCACTACCAAGACAATTTTGCATCACTCCATGCTTAATTATCTTTAAATATCTTTTTTAATTTATCCTGTAACTTTAATAATACTTTATAAACTTTTTTACTACCAAATAATAAGTTTTAGAAAAAAATTATACTTTAAAAATCTTGACACAAATTTATGTGATTTTATCCTTCAAGATTTTATTCAATTCCCCTGATCGTCTGCCACTTTCCTGTTTTTATAGGTAATACAAATCATGACATCATAAGCCAATTAATAATCACTGATTGGTTTATCATTTTTACAATTTACTAAATATGAATATTAATTAGTTAAAAAACTTTTAAAATCAATACTTAAGAAAGTAAAAAGGACAATTTTAAATGATACATTTAACATTTATTTTTATTCACTAAATATTATTCAAACCTAACTTAAATTAATTATTTTACTTTTACAAAGTTTTATAATAAATTTAATAATTAAAAATCATTTATTAAATCATTTTAATAAAAATTTTTTAATCATTCAGACAGGAAATGAGTTTGTCTGACATGAAAGTAAACAGCATACATAGGTAATTTCACCTGTATACAAACACACACACGTCTATTAAATTATATATCTTTTATAATAAGTCAAGTTTATACTGCAATTGCAAAATATTTAACTATAACGACTTTAATAATTAATTACATTAATTCAGTAATAATCTAACTATTATAACAACTTTAAAATTAAATTGTATTGATTTAATGTAATTCACAGACAATACATGTATTCATTTTTAAATTCCCCCTTTTCACATCCATATTATTAAAATATACTTAACAATTACAATCTAAATATCTGATAGAAAATTTAAACTATATTTAGTATTAATTTTAGTATATATTTTATGTATTAATAAGTTTAGTATCCTTTTTAAAATTATATATTAATTATTAACATCTTAAATTTAAAATAAAAAGGATTTTGAATTCATGCATCAAACAATATGGCTACAATATATCAATAACTCTTAATATAGAAAGATTTTCAATAAATTAATAGAATATTATATTTTTTAATCAGAAGAGACATTAATTCTTTTTTTCAAAGAAGACTCTAGCTTTTGCAAACATAACCTCCAAATATTTATTTCTCTCATGACTTTAACTGAATTAAGATATTTTTTATTTAATCTACTTTTATGAAACTTATTCACTACTTTCATCTACATGTATATTATTGTAAAAATAATGAATAATATATACTACTTTAGGAATAGCATTATTATCAATTTTTCTTTAGTAATATTTAATGCATTTTTAAAGTTACTCTTTTTCTAAGCTATATCCTTACTGCTAATTATATTTGCAGCCTTTCTCAAAATTCTATAAAAATTATAAAAAGCAAAAAAAAAATAAAATCATATTTTTTTTAATTAACTTCTTTCAAAATATTCCTATCATTGTTTTATAATTTTTATTTAAAATATTCTTAATAAAATTATCTGAATTAGGATTTCTCATTTCCCATAAAATTCAAATCCTGATTCTATTCCCATGATTTCCTGAGATGCGTTAACAAGAACAAATTAACCCATTTAGTGCATGCTGTGTTGTTCTGGGTGAAGTTGTTTTTTTCAGTTCAAAACAATACAAAAAATTCACTATGAGTTTTAAAAAAAAAAGATTTTTAATGTGAAAAACTTAAATACAAAATAATTCATTATAAACAAAACAAAAATAAATTCATAAATATTTATAACATGTATATTTGTGTTATACTGAGTGGAACAATTCAATGATAGTAATATTTAGCAGAGTGTGCTTTCAGTTTGTGTACCAGACCTAAATCACCATGAGTTCTGGTCACAGTGCTCAGCTAAATATTACCAATATCATTGAATTATTTCTCTGTATAACACATAAAATCCATGTGCATAATTTACATTATAGACATTATATTTGAACAAAATCAAGTATGCATATAACATTGCAGACCACTCTGTGGTCTAGGATATTCAAAAACGCTATAGATCCACTTTTGCCATAAATAAATAAACTTAGAGCATGAGGACATGTTAAGTAATTGATTGTATCATATATATATAAATTTGAAGTTAGAATTTAATAAGCTAATTGCCATACTTTTAATGAATATCTTTTGTGCGTGAGAGAATCTGATCTGCATGTGTGATATTATTTTAGTGTTAGCCAGGCTGAGAAAAAACGTACATTCGCTAATATGTTAAAATCAAAATGTGCTCAATGTTTTGTATTTTCATTAAAACATCACATAATCACCATTTCATATGCTACTGGTTTGTATTTTATTAAGAAATTGAATTTTTGCCATATTGTTTTGTAAATGTTTTAAAGCTAAATGAATAAAATATTACACATTACAAAAAGAAAATATCTTTCAATTGATGTATTAAATGCAAAGTTCCATTAATTTGTATTGGTTCTTTTTTTTGAGTTAATGTTCATGCCTAATACTTCATATAAATAGATGTGAATCTATAAATCATTCTGTATTCCTAGTTAATATTCCACATCATCAATTTGTTCAGCACAAACAGATACAACTATTTATTATATTATAAAAGTTAAATCTAAATTTATATGAGCAGAATTAATTTAATAGATAAATAAGTTGGATAATTTAAATCCATACATCTTTGAATTTAGTATGCAGCTAATTTTATCAATAATTTTTGTTCTAAACTTAATATAATATTTATATTTTTTATTAATTGTATTTAATCTAGAGCAAATCATTCATTCATATTGTTGTAGTTTATATTTAACTGAGACAATGCTTAAGTTCGTTTAGTTTATCATTATAACCATTTTATCAATAATTCATATTATAAATTTATTGTTTTGTGTTTTTAAGTCTATATTAATAGTCTTAGATTTGTATTTTTTAAGACATGAAAAGTAAAAAGAAATCCATTCAAACTCCAATCTAGCATAAGTATTTTTTAAAAACAGG
Organism: Epiperipatus broadwayi; assembly: GCA_028023455.1. Classification (NCBI taxonomy): domain Eukaryota; kingdom Metazoa; phylum Onychophora; class Udeonychophora; order Euonychophora; family Peripatidae; genus Epiperipatus; species Epiperipatus broadwayi. The sequence goes on from JAQFVV010012421.1 coordinate 1,573,922, forward strand.
AAATCGTTACATCTTGGTTTGTTTTTATGAAAAAGTGATATACAATTTTAGACAGGTATGAAATAACAATATGGAAATGTAGTCTAGAAAATAAATAAATGTTTTAATTGAAGCATATTTTGATCATAACTTTCATCAAGATAGCAATTTTTTTTATAATAATAAAAGTGAACTAAATGAAAGGATTTTAACCATATTTGAGTTCCAGTTTCCTTTTTAAATATGATAGTGCCACCTGGATAATGATAACAATGGTTTGACTAAATCAAAGAACATTATTACATAATTTAAAATACTTAATATGCAAGATTGTACCTATATTTCACTTTGAAATAGTTTCAATCTTTATAAAAAGACTGACCATTAAAATATATATAGCAAAATTTCTTTTGAGGGAGGCACACACAAAACAGAGAATACTAATACACAAACTGCATATATATATATATATATACCTTTGTTGTCAAGAAGATAGTCTTGATATAATCATTTATCAGTCTCCATATTTGTATATATTTCAGTTTTTAGCCATATGTATAGACTTATTTGAATAATTTGTGAGAGTGTAGACTTACCCATGCTTTCAGCTATAGATACAAGTTGGAGGCCTTGAATATAAATACTTGAATGACCAAAAAAAGAGACAAACTCCAGACAAGCTGTACTTATCTGGTAGAGTATGTTTAATTTTATGTCGGGTAAGAAATTACCAAAATTAAAAATTCCAAGAAAATAATATTGATGCATGTGAATGGTATCCAATGGAGGCCAAATTGTTATTTATGTAGGTTCAGAGGCAGAATATTTAATTTCATATATCATTATTTTAAAACCTTTGTAATCATGTGAGATGGATGGATGAAATAAGAGAGTGTTCAGGGGTGATGTGGAGAAGAGAAGCTAAAGATTGGAGAAGATGGATTAAACTTGGAGAGACCTTCATCCTGCAGTGGATTGATAATGATGAATCATCCTATGATAAATTAGACTCATATAATTTATTATTCATATGTTTCAATACTATTAATTTCTGAGGAAGGAGATAGTATTTATGTATTATCATAAGTCTAATTATCCAGAAGACAATCACAAAGAATTAATTAAACTTTTGAATTTTAAAATAATAAAAGGCAAACAAAATATTTTATATGAATTACACACCTTATACGTTTTCAGGTTTACATAACAATAATAGAAAAAATGCTTACAGAATTTTAGATTTGTCGAGAATATTTATTGACTGTAAATTAATTTAGTGTTAATAATTTTACATATATAATCTAATACTTGAATTTTATTGCTTATTACCGTTATACTAATTTTTGTGAATTTACAATGATGTCTGAAATATCATGTAGCAATTATATACCTGTATACAGTATTTGCACGAAACTTTTTTATTGAATATAATTTTGTTTTTCACTAATTATCTCCATCACTGATAAACTGATTTCTAAATTGTATACTTAATTATTGGCAAAGTGATCAGCATTCCACATCTTAATTTACACATATGTATTATGAATTAACATTATATATATATATACTGTAAAAATATCTTACAGAATCATACTTTTATGTATTATGAATTAACATTATATATATATATACTGTAAAAATATCTTACAGAATCATACTTTTAGGTACTAAGTATATAATACCATTAGCAATTAAATTTTTTCAACTCTATATTTTATAAAAGTCAGATTACTGAAGTATTATACTTATGTGAGTATAGTATTACTAAATAAGTTACTAAAACAATGGATCACAGTTTGGTTAACACATCAGAAACTTAATTAGAAATTCTTGCACTTTTGATCGTAAAATTAGTTAAAAGTACACAAAGAAGTATTACTTATCTAATAATATGGTAAGGTTAAATATAAATTGGCAACATTCTTTAAATAAGTGATTTGCAGCACTAATAAAATTACATTTGCCTAAAAAGATTTTAACAAACAAAATATTCATTTAGAAGAAATTCTTAAGACTATCAAATAAATTTATGGTATGACTAAAGACGTGAGTCATTGAATGTAATCATAAACATAACTAAAGATGTGAAAAAGATCTATGATCCCCCAAGATGCACATTTCATGCTAAATCAGCACTCATCAGTTGGTAGAGACTACAATCTCTTACACATATCTTTATCATTTTTCAATATGTATATATATGAATAACAAATTACTTCTTTAAGTATATACAGTTAACAAATTACTTCGATATGTCAAACATGCTGCCCTCACAACCTTGACACAAATCACTTTATGAAAGTATATTAATAATTTTTATTGGTCATTCATTAGACCAGTGGTCTTCAACCTTTTCACACCTGTGGACCGGTAAAAATAAGAATAAGGTTTCTCAGACTGGAAAAAATAAAAATTAGGTTTTGCGGACCACTAGAAGTCTATAGATAAATTTTCTTAAAGTTGTAAACTGCTTAGCCTTAGATGAGCATAATTGTTATAACTGATCAAAACAATAATGTTAAATATACAAAATGAAATTATATATATATGTGGAGTTTGAATAATAAAAACCTTTTTTTTTTTTTTAATTTTGAATTTTTTTAGAAAAGTAAAAAATTTAATTCTGCCCCTCCCCCATAAACATCTGTGATAACTAGAAAAACAAATTAATTTATGTATGATTGATTAGATTTTGTTTTTGTTCTGTTTTTTTTTTTTAATTGGGTAAAAATGAGATGAAAAAATAAATAAAAATTGTTTATATTAATTAAAGGTTTAAACTCATTATTTTGTTATTACAAACTTTCCTGCCACTCTAGCGAGGACTGGCAGAAAAGTTCTGTGGCTTGGCACCGGTCCGCAGACCAAGGGTTGAAGACCACTGCATTAGACTAATGAATAATATTTCTGTAGTGTAATTTTCACTACACCACTCTCATGTAAGGTAGAAACTGTTTTCTATCTGCTTTTAACATTTTGTGGAGGGAAGTAATCATAAACATATGACTAGATATGTGAAAAAGATCTATGATCCCCAACATGCACATTTTGTACCTAAACCAGCGCTCATCAGTTAGCCCAGGTCACAATCTCTTACACATAAGGTTATCATTGTTTTGTATATATATATGGATAGCAAATTACTAGTTTGATTGATGTGTCAAATGTAGAAAACAGTCCCTACTTTGCATGAGTGGTGTAGTGAAAATTATACTATAGAAATATTATTCATTATTGGATAATATCTAGTCTAACCAATGACTAATTAAAAATAATAACATACTTTCATAAAATGTCAAATGAGTAAAGGGCAGGTAACAAGATGGGTGAGAAAGATAACGCGGTATGCAAAAGATTTGGATAAAGAATTTATATCGGTATACTTGTATAAAAGGTGGGATGATTGTGTTAGGAGGATTGTTGAGTGTTATAGTGGTAAGGAATGGGATAAAAGAATAGAAGGATTAATAAAAAATAGGGAGAGAGATGGAGAAGTAGTATGGAGGGTAAGAAGAGTTTAAATATATATAGAAGTAAACGGAATATTGGAAGTGGGTTAATTTACGATAATAGTAAGGAAAGTAGTTTATTGTTTAAGGCTCGAATGGGATCTTTAGCAACAAGAGAATATACATGTAAATGGAAAACTGTGGGTGATTTAGTGTGCAAATTGTGTAAGGAAGGTATAGAAAATATTAGGCATCTGTTGATTGAATGTAAATGCTTGAAAGCAGAAAGGGTACAGATAATGAAGTTATGGGAGAATAGGTATGAACAAAGTGACTATACAGAAAGTGAGTTATTAGTTTTTATGCTGGGTTTGTGAAAAGATAAGGGGGATTTAGATTTAAAGGCCATAGAGTTGACAAAGATTATGTTGTGGAAATGGGATGGGGCAGAATATGGGAAGACTTAGAGTGGGGAATGGAAAATAAAGTGGCTAACAGGGTTTATCTGGGCATAGTTGCTGAGATATTCTTGACTTCGTTTAAGGAGAAGCCAAATACATCACATCACATAAACTATAAATCTAAGACAGTATGTAATTTGCTTATAATAATGTTTCTTATATATGTAAATAGAAAGATTTAAAGTCTCAACTTTCTAGTCTATTCATTGTCCATTCTATCTCAAACAACAGATACACATGACCACATACATATGAAAAAGATACATGATCCCCAATATATCTATTTTGTGCAAAACCAACTCGTAAGTTAGTCCAGATCATAATCTCCCACAACATAGTCTACATGAGGTATGACTATAATATCAAATTCAACAATGGCTTTGAAAATTTCATAATCAGTTTTTCAATGAAATAGATGGACGAATAATTGGAAGGATGGAAAGATTGAATCCTGTCCATTAAAGTTTGAGAAATTGCTATCTTAATATGAGTACTGATTGTATATGTGTGGGAGTTTATGATTGAGCCCAACTGATGAGTGCTGGTTCTGCACAAAATACATTTATTGAGGATCATGTATCTTTTTCACATGTGGTTATATATATTGGTTGCTAAAGATAGAATACAGGGTGATTAAACTGAAAAATCCTTAGTTCAAATCCCCCTATTTACAATTAAACTACAGTTTGCTATCCATGTATATATATATTGTAACCAGGTGGGTTATATAGTACACCCATAATAATATAGTGTGTATGTATATATATTGTACCAACATTGTGTTGGCACATAATAATTTTGTTTAAAAAATTATTAAAATAAAAAAATCTTTCATCAAAGAAAACAAGGTTAAAAGTCTAAAAGTTTTATAAAAGAAGTAAAGAGTTTTTCTTATTATTAGTAATTGAAATATAAGTTAAAAGTTTAAAAACATAAATCTCTTTTTATTTAAGTTAAAGAAAGGGGGGGAAAGGTAATCTTAAAACTAAATAGTGAGTCGGTCTTAAATTATATATGTGTGTGCGACTGTAAATATAATGTATGCATATTAAATATTGAAAAATAAATGAAAGTTAAAAAATTAAAAAACACTCAGCAGTGGCTACTAATAAAAATATAAAACAACATGTTTGCATGGCTACTAATTAAACGATCTTCAAAAACATGTAATTAAGAGATTATCAAAGGAATTTTGACAACAGATATTGCTGGAGGACATCAAAAATGACAACACGTATGTATAAATAGCCAATTTTTTATCGGACAGTTAGTCGAGTTTGAGTTGCATTTGAGATAACAGTTCAGTACAATCTATCAGTCAGCTTATAGTATATCAAGAGTCAAGAATGCAGTGTTAAAACCTCGGAAAACATACGACTTTCACCAGCCTGAAGTCTGATGAAAACAGCCAATCTACCCAATAAAAGTGATGCCTGCATAACAACTTGATGCCGCTCAATATCTAATTGTCTTAAAGAAAATGCCTCAGAATAATCAGCATCAAATCACAAGAAAACTTCAAATCTAACTGGTTAGAAATACTTCATTAGAAGCAGCAAACAGCAAGAAGTATCCACCTTCAAACTCCTAGGTAATATTTTTCTTATACTCATTTCTAAAGTAGCCATTGCATTCGTAAAGCCTCAAGAATCAAGTTTAAGAACTCTATAGCACCCATAGACAAACTATTAATATGTGTGTTTAAAATGTTTTGTGTGTTCATGCATTAGTATATTGATGTCATTGTATTTTAAATTTCAAATATTATTTAATGCTTTCTCCTAAGATATTATAGTGTGTAAATTATAAATGTGCATGTGTTATATTAGTTAAATAAGATTTATAAACTATTTAAAATTAGTTTAGTAAATGCCATAATTAAAATAAATTGTCTTTAAACTTAAAATTTATTTTGTCAGTCAATTCTTTTCACCACTAATTGAAACTATAATTTGTTATTGATTATGAGTAGCTGAGCTAATTAAGGGATTTTTCGAGCACTGGATTAGGGGCCTACTGTCCGAACATGTTAGTCTTAGACTAGCTGGCGCCCAGGGTTTACCCCAAAACAAATAGTGTTTGAATAGTAGGGGTTTGAATCTAGCAGCTGAGGTGGGCCATGATCTGGAAATGTGATCATGTTATGCATTGTATAGCTCGATCTGATCATGGGTATTATTGACAGCTAAAGCTATCAATATTTTCCACTTTGCTCGAACATGCCGGTTCACGTAATATTTATAATTAAATAAGATTATAAATTTATTTTAAATAAGAATGAAACCAGCTAAACCAATTGAAAGATGAAGTGTGAGCAGCACTGGATGGAACCCGATACAATACATAAAGAAAAAGTAGAAATAAACAGTCATAAATTGTAGTAGATATTTTCTACATTCACTGAAATAAAAAATAATAATAACTCTGATTTAAAATAAAAAATTGTTTTATAAATTAAACTTTTAAAAGGTCTGAATAAATATAAATATTGTATTATTATTATTCTGATTTTGAAATGTAAAAACACCATACTTGTTTTTGAAATTTTTTTAATTAATTAAAACATGTATGTAGATTCCAAGGGATTAGAGAGATAAAAATAAAACTGTTTTCAATCAAGGTGGGTGTTGTTATCACCTCAGATGATTCGATAAAAGGGCTGATAGAAATATCAGCTACAGTCTGGATAGTGATTTTTGAAGTGTCTGAATAGTAGTTTTTTGTAAGAATGAGTCAGTTGCAGGGTTGGTTATATTTTGTTGCAGCTTGTTGAAGTTTGCAGCAGTTTGTTTTATCTGACCATAGAGTTGGCAGAATAGCTACCATGAAATGATGTAGCTGAAGGCAGGATAGTAGATTCAGGAACTGCTATTTTCCTTTGCAGGAGTTTGAATTAACATGGAGAAAATGACCCACTTCTTTGTGCTGAAATTCATAGCCTTAAACATGGAGAGGACAGTTGCTTGCCTGAAATCTATCAAACCAAGACAGCTGCTTGCCTTGAATAATCCTAGATGGAAAGAGACCAACTACAGACCAACATTTTACATGGATTATACTTTTTCCTGATAGTTTCAATCACTAAAACCAAACTTACCAAGAAAAATCTTCCAGCTTGCCCAGGGAACCCCAGTTTGCTGAAAAAGTAATTATACATATATGCTGACATATCTAAAGGCAGAAAAGCACAGATATACATTTGTAGTGAGTAGAGTTATATATAATAACAAAATTTTAAATAATTTCTTTAGTAAAATGACATTTTAAAAGTGATGTGTGAATTTGTACTTTTCATGTTTATGGTGGGTGTATAGTTGAGCAGGGCTGCCTGGATACAGTGTATTCATGATGCTCCAAAGTATAGGTTCGGCACTGTCTAGACCTAGATGTTGAGCTCCCAGAATAGTCCAGTGATGTATATGTAGGCCTCATGAATAGGCCTTGGTCTCATCTATAGCCCCTAAGGCTCACAAAAGATGAGCAGGGTTGACTCAATGCCTGATATTTTTTTCTGGATACTACTTGTGGATGTCTAGATACTTAGAAGGGGCAGTGCTTAAAAACGAGATATTTTCTCATGTCATGGGGACTTGTGTTCTGGTAGTCCATGCTTGGTTATCATGGCATGGGGAGCTGCAGTTCACATATTCACTTTTCCTATCTCACCTTGCCTACTTCATCAATATTAACTAATCAAGTAGAAAGACATTTAGAAATTTATATTTTTTCTAGTTCTATAAAATGATTTTATCTGTCATTTATTAAGAAGAAAAGAGACATTTTGAAAGTGAAACAAACAAGTAAATGATTTTGCCTGGATTTAAAAGTTTACAAAAAAAGTAAAGAATAGATGATTCTATAATTTAAACTTAAAAACGTTGATAATTAATCAACAAATACCTGTCAAAAATTGAGTATACTTTTTTTTAAGAAAAAACAACTTATAAACTGATAAATAATTTTAAATTATATCTATATTTTATTTATAAACAGGTATATGTGTGAAATTTAAGTATGTTTTCGAAATAGAATTAATTAGAAAAATATATTATTGTAACAAATTAAAATAGAGCATATATGTAAAATTTAATCATTTTTTGTAATTATTGAATATCAATTGAATATATTAATTGTATATTAGAAATTGTGCATCTGTGCGCACATATATGTAAATCAATGTAACAATTTGAATAGTAATTATGTAAATTGCAATGTAATCATTTGAAATTTTGTATTTTAATCAAAATCAGAAATGGACCAATTTCAATTTTTTTATTGTTATTAATAAATTTATTCAATTGTTAAAAATTGTTTCCATCATCTCTTATGTTCTCTGAGCTAGATTCGAGCACGGGATGAATTTATGAATGGAGATGTATATTTAATGCTTTTGGGGCATCCAGCAATATCAATTATCTCCATCCTGGTTGGCACATAAGATTATATTCTTTAAAGCCCATGCACTACCTTTTGATTTTAATTTAGTCTTATTAAAAGTTTATAGTTGGTCAGTACAAGTGACCAGAGCATTGATGATGATCAGCATGTTTTAAATGTCCCAGCATTGTTTAGATTTTCTGCTTATGTATTCTAATGGATTAGCACTTAGTTTGGGCCTCCAAATTAATGGTTAAATAATTGCTCAAAGTTGACATAGGCTCAATAGTTAACCTGGTCTACAGAAGACCCATTTCCGATCCAGTCACAAGATTGACTGTTGATTTATTGTACTGATTTGTTTATTCCCATCAATAATGATGATGAATGGTATTTTGAGTACTTATAATTACTTTTACTTTATAATGCTGGTGGATAGTTAATTATGCTTGTAGTTGCTCTTCTGATCTCTCAGAGATTCTCTTGATCTTATATTTTTATATCTTTAAATATTACTTATATATACATTTGTAAATTATTGATTTTGTATTTACCTGGGGTTGATGATATTCCATCACTCCAGGTTCACTTTTTTGATATCCCCCCCCCATCCCATTACAATATAAGGAGCAATGATAAAGACGTGTGAAAGAGTTTGTGGTCTGGGTCAATTAATAAGTCCTAATGTGCATTTTGGAGATCTTATACCTTTTTCACATCTTTAGTCATATATTTATGATCAACTCTCCACAATGTGTTAACAATTGATAGAAACCAATCCCTACATTGCACGAGTCATGTGGCAAAAATTGCATTATAGAAATATTATTCATTAGCTACAAATAGTATGTAATTCTAGTTTATGAGCATTCTTATATTTAATAGTTTTAAATATTTAGTCAAAGATTTGGTATAGAGTTGCTGAAAAAAGCAGTATTCATATAATGCATAGTCATAAGAAAGTGATAATAAAAATTTGTTTACAAGTTGAAACTCTTGCTGTAACTTTTACCTGTGCACTACAATCTTATTAATTTGTCAAAGGCCAAGGTTGTTTTATTTAAAAGATCATAAATTGAGTACTCATCAATATGAATCGGCAAATATGAGTTTACTAGGTCTTAATTCTGAGTTCAAGACTAAAAAACCCACTAAAATTTTTTCTCTTCATATGCCTCATACTTCACTGAGATGGGTGAATTTTATTGAAAATCAAATGAATGTGTGCATATGGATGCTCATTCTCTATGTGTAATTACAATCATGGCAAAAATAAATGATGACCCTTATACTCCAGAAATTATAAAAGCAAATGTTGGCAACTGAAAATAGAATGCTAGGAAATTATATCTTCTTAAGATTGTAATTGCTTGTTGATTTCCAATAATCCCGTTCTATCATTTTGAATTCATGGACAAAATGGTAAAATATGTAAGTACATAACATATTTATTCATAATAGAGGACAAATCACGTGAAAGTTAAATCTTATACAGGATTTGCCTATTAGAATAATGCACTCATTAGATAAATTCTACACATAAATTTTTTTCTAAAAAATTATTATTTAGTTATTAAACAACCCACTAGAGCAGTATATGGGCATTTATTAAAAAAATTATGCAGTAGATATTTTTAATATATATATAATAATCAATTTACCCTAAAATGTAAATCTTAATTCCTTTTTTGTTTTAATTTTGTAATGTCCATATTGTCTTTTTTCTTTAAATCAGTACTTTTCAAAAGATTACTGTGAAACAATCATTCCCTGTATGTGCAATGATTAATCCTTTTCAAATAATGGAAATATGACATTCTAGTAATATTATAGATAACAAAGAATATGATATAAAACATTAGCTTTTTATTGAGTTGAATTTCAAAAGATGTAACCATATTTTTCTCTTTGAAAAGTAACTGATTATCTATAATAAAAAAAACTTGCATCTTTTTATGAATTTGAGAGCATAAAAATATTACAATTGTCATATTTGATTTAAACCAGTCTTAAAAACTGAAGTGACATATCAAAAAGACTACAAATCCGTTATAAAACAGGATGGACAAGTTATAAAACATTGATCAAGAAACAGCTCCTTGAAATATCCGTCAATGTTGTAACATTCCTATAATCTGTACCCAGTCATTATTGTATAGCTATTTTTGGCCCATTCTCTATAAAATGAAATCAATCCATCAATGACTCTACACGAATTAAAAGATACAATGGTAAAACATACATCACTACCAATTATTACCTTTTACCACAACTAAAAAGTATTTGATCCAGTTACATTACTTGTTGCAAATAACTATTTCACCTATACTAGTTAGAAAAGTTAATACAAACATATCAATTAATTCTTTAGCTTACTACAATATCATAAACATGAATAGCTGTTTATTCAAATGTTATCTATTACAAGTTTGAGTAATCAGTGCCATTTTGTTTTTTTGTCTTTTAACTATGACAACTTAAGTTCAAAACCATTTTTTTTTTTTAATTTTAAGCCAAAAGCTATTTCACCTACACTAGTTAGAAAAGTTAATACAAACATTAATTAATTCTTTAGCTTACTACAATATCATAAACATGAAGTTGTTTATTCGAATGCTATCTATTACAAGTTTGAATAATCAATGCCATTTTGTTTTTTATCTACAGGGACTTAAAACCATTTTTTTTTTAATTTTAAGCCAAAAAACTAATGATCAAAAGATAGCTGGCAATGCATAATGTATTGGTTCCACTTTAAATCTCAAATCCTTATTGATAAGGCCAAAACCTAGAAAATACCAGTGATTAAATTGTACACTAATTACTCAGATAATTGTCCATTTATTTTTCAAAAGTTGACAATGGTATATTTAGGATTCAATATTTATTGATGTTTTCAAATAGTAATGACTACACTTTGAATCAATAAGGTAAACAAACACACACTTATAAATAAAGTTTTAATGAAGATATATTTATTAATATTAATAATAGGCTTAACATTTTCAAAGATCCATGCCTCATAATCATAGCTGTAATGAAATACATATAAGAAAATGTATGCAAAAATATTTAAATTAGCGATGTATTATGCAGTCCATTTCTCAGAAATCTCGAAGCACATATCCTTTCTATTAATAGCATGGATATTTCTGTGAATATAGAATGCTTCAATTTTTTTCCTGTGATCACTAGCCTCGGTGCATAGGATTGGTGGGTGTGAAGTCGTGTCTGGCATTTTTGTTGTGTTAAGAATGCAGACGATGTATTATTGGACATTTGAGCTGTTATAGGTGTCGAGCCAATCTAGTGTAGATGGTTGCTTTGGTCTCATCGTAATATACCATCTGGCATTCGGTGTATGGGCACAATATGAAGTATACATGTGGAGTAAATAATTGGTCAATATAATCTTTTGAGTTGTTGATTAGTCTATTGGAATTAGGCCGAGTTCTAAAAACGATTTTAAATTTGTTTGTTAATGTTTTAGTTTGTTAAAAATCTTGGGGATATAAGGGATGGCGATTCTTGATAGATCAGCTTGAGGTGCAATGTTATTTATTCTATTATAAAATGTAATTTTATTTTCGATAGATTTAAATTTGAAGTCTGCAATATGTAAATCTTTAATGAAGTTGTTCATATTATCTTTCCTATTTGCAGAGATGAAGATTTCTAAATAGAAACGTGTTTAGCCCAGCAAATTTATGCAATGCGGGAGTTGGATTTAGGGTGAATGCAGCTTTGAATGGTTTAACTATCATTTTGTAATCTATTGCATGATTGTTTCTAGATACAGAAAGATCAAGATATTTAATTTCTTTGTTGCTGTTTTCATGTATTATACTAAGTGATAGTTTAGTTAGATCCTACAGTTCACATTGTATGTTTAAAATATTATCTCCAGTGGCTTCGATAAAAATATTGTCCACGTATCGAATGTATGTAAAGTCTTGGCTGGTATTATAATATTTTGGTATAATAGGGTGCTCAAATTTATTTAAGTAGATACTAGGCAATATACCACTAATGGGTAGGCCCATAGGCCATTCTTCTTTCATAGTATATCAATTGCCTTCAAATAGTGTGAAAATGTGTCGAGCCACAACAAGAAAGCAGTATCAAATTTTATTCTTTCATTAGGGCATTGTGTTCTCAAGAGTTCCTCATGTACTATTTGGATGGATGCCTGTGGTTGATAGAACCATACAATTCCCTCACATCCATTGTGGCCATAGTGGATATATGTGCAAGTCTAATGTTTTTGATTTTGGAAATGAATTGGTACTAATTACTCGTTTAAGAAATAATAAGTATAAATTGTCAATCATTGAAAAAAACAACACTTAAATGTGACAGAATTATATAAAACTAATTATTTATTTTTGCAAGAACTTGGAGATTCAATGCTAAATAATTATGGGATACTTTTTTTGTGAAAGCTTCACAAAGTAATTCAGGATATGTAAAATAATATGAAAATGCACAAATCCATGAAAAAATAGTGATTTTTCTACGGGTGTCAGAGTACGAATAAAAGCTAAGAAAAATTTATAAAAGGTTTCAACTTGTTTATAATATTGTCAAATAACATTTTTATTTGTTTAAGCAAAAATAAAATCAATTGCATTTTATTTCCAATTGATATTTGATAAAGTAGCTACAATGAAATTCACACCACACTAAATAATATGTATATAACAAGAACAATCGTCTATTCCATGCTAATCATGAGAAAAAATAATTAATGATTATCAGATATTAATTTATTTAAATTTCTATTACTAGACCAGTTTCCAATGTTGGTCTTTATCAATTAAGCCAGTGATGCAAACCAGTATTTTTTTCAACTATAGATGGCACTACAATTACTCATTTTATATACTGTATGAGTTGCATGGGTGATTTGCTGTTGTGAAATATTTCTTTTTATTCTTTATTAAATTCATAAAACAAGTTCAAAAATTGTTTAACTGTATCAATGAATTACTCATCACTATTATTAACGTCAATGCAGATTGATGAAACATTTCTCAGCCTGTTAGATTTGCTATTTTGCCTGTCACTTTGGTTCTCAAACATCATTTAATGTCCCAAACAATTTACTAAACATAATCAAGATTTTTGAGTTAAAAAGTCAAAAAATATTTAGTTCTTTTTAGTGCTAATAACAAATAAACCAATATCTTAGCCATCTTTTAATGTTTATAATTTGTGGTGTATTTTTTTCCTTTAACAAAATATAATCCAGAAATAAAGCTTTTTAAACCCTTAAGTTTTTAGCTAATGTATATCATTGCTTATATATTTTTTTATAAAAATTTAATTTATATGTCTGTCAGTATATAAAAGTATTCCTTTTATTTCATTATAATCTCAATAAAACCATAATAATGGCTATTTTTACCACAATTTACTCTGTTATTCATAAATTCAATATGTTATTTTTTCAGAACCAATTTACAATAAGCAACCGAAACTGTTAGAAAGAATTTGTTCATATTTTCATTTCTTGATTGCAATACAAGCTCAGAAAAAATTATTGGGGGGGGGGGGGGCTGAAAGTTAAAAAAGATCTGGTATTCCAAAATAATGAAAATTTTCATTAAATCTGTTATTATGCTATTAAAGCATAAGACCGTTATACATATTATCTACATGATAATTTTTCAAGTTTCTTAGAATGTATACTATATTTATTCAATGTAATTTTTATATAACTAAATAATATACTTTTTGTATGTGTATGTAATTTTTAAATTTACAATGCTCCACAATTAAGACTGCAACTATTGTTTTAAAGTTTCTTTAAAAATATGAGTAAGCATTTTGAGTACATTAATCAAAAAACACAATAATTACAAGAACCAAAAGAAACAAAGATGAAACCCAAGCCTAAAACACGGAAAAAAATTAAAGATCAATCAATCAATATTGACAACTAATCAAAATGATGAAAAATCAATGAAAGTTACTCCTAAAGATCAAAATTCAAATAAACAACTGACTGAGGAAGAGAATCCAGTTAACAAAGAAAACACCTCAGGTGATTTGGACTATACGTCACCCAAAATATCATAAGGGAAAGAGGAAGTGAATGTCGTTGAAGCCTTCGAAAAGTTAAAAATTGAAAACGTTATCTAAAAAGCGACCGATTAAAAAGAACAAAACAATAAAATTCTAAATTTTAAAATAATGTGAGAAGTCAAATAAATTATTTAATGTTAATAACAAAGAATTCAAGTATGAAGAGGCATTACAATCAAAAATGAAAATCTATGCAAATGCAGTAAAAACTGGAGGAATAGAAGTATGAGGTAAATAATGTAATGCAAGACCCTTATGATAATATATTGGATTTAATGGATGAGAAAGATGAATAATCAATCAACTGTTTTACCAAAATCACTCAATGAATAAATTTTAGTAAGGATGGAAAAATTTAGGGAATAAAAGCGAACAATTCTTTTACCAAGAACATAATCACAAATTCATTTGACATGCTGGATGCTAAACACTCCAGCTAGAAATATCACCTTTGTAACATTAATAGTTTTGTTGTAATATTTGCGGGCACGGGGCTGCACTCCTCAATTCTTCCTCAGGGGTCGATGGTGGCGACCTGGTTTATGGGGCGGGCTTTGACGATTATTGCCGCTACCTGGAAAACCTGCTGGGAGAGTACTGGGTCAAAGTTTTCAGTGCCATTTCTGTTCTGATGGGCTGCTGCCCCGCTTGATGGATTGTTTTGGGGGTAGTGCAGATCTGTGCTCATCACTCGTTAATTTTTTCCCCAGTTGGTATTCCAATTTTGGGCAGGTAGACTGAAAGTAATCCCTGCTCATTTGAACTGTTAAATTGGGAGACAGAGATACCTAGAATGGGCTCGGCTGCATGGACAAAAGTTTGGAACTTATCTTTGTACATTTCGAGACATGCAAGCTGTCACCTGCCACCAAAACACTAAATCCCAGGTTCATTCGTTTGCCTCTAGGCATCATATTTGTCCTTATAGGCTGTGCCATGCAAGATGTGTCAATATTGAACTTGTACCTCACTGAATACCATTTACTGTCTCCTATGTCTAATTTTATCATAAGCTGTAACCAAATTTTGGAATAAAATATTCTATATTTTTATAAAAAAAAAAAAAGATCAAAATTCAAATAAATCTGAAGATTCCATTGAAAATTTCCACTCCCAAAATTATTACAACGATAATTCCATAAGAGTAGAGGGCGCTCTATCAGAAATAACAAATAAAGAGAAGTCACAGTGCATCACATCACATCAATGAATCAAGGTTTAAAACCAGTCAAAATCAAAATAAATCTATGAAAATCTCTTAAAGAACCCAATTCAAATAACTCTAAAAATTCCTCTGAAAATTATTACTCTCAATAAATATCACAATAATTCCTTTGACATAGAGGGTGCTCCAATGAAAAACAGTGATGTTACCTTAAACAAGCCTAAATTTGTTCCAAAATTAA
This sequence comes from Epiperipatus broadwayi, assembly GCA_028023455.1. Classification (NCBI taxonomy): domain Eukaryota; kingdom Metazoa; phylum Onychophora; class Udeonychophora; order Euonychophora; family Peripatidae; genus Epiperipatus; species Epiperipatus broadwayi. The sequence continues at coordinate 1,589,681 of JAQFVV010012421.1, forward strand.
ATATCACAAAAGAGGAAATTAATAATATGAATAGTAATAAAATCATATTTCACCTTGATGTTGATAATGAGCTCACACAACCTAGAAACAAGGGGAAATTGGTTAGTCGAGCTATTAATAAAAGTTATAATCAAGGCACAATTATTCAAAATTCAAATTTAGATGTAAATATGAATTGTAGCGAAATCGATGTTCTAGATATCTGACTAGAAGATTTACTTCAACCAAGGCAAAGACTAGTATACCACAAAACAAAGTGATTAACACTGAAATATCAGGTCACATTGTTATAAATTCAATCCCACGATAATAAGCAAACTTATGCTAATATAACTGCAAAAAAACTAAATAAAATCAACACCTTATCCAAGAAGCAACCAGCTTAATTAAACACCATTGACATTGACGAAGACCAAGACTTCTATCCAATAGATGATCACAATGAAACCCAAATCTCACACAGGACAACTAATTTAAATGATTTTGAAAATATTAGTGAACAATTCAATAACAGAATACTGCACAACTTCCGTAAATCCTTTTCTCGTTTTCAAGATGAGTTTCTGATATTAACTACCACAAATGAGAAATGTCAACTCTTTACTTTTCCAATAGATGAATTCTTTGCTATGATAAAGGAACAAAGCCTTAGTAATGTAATTAACAGAATTCTCCATCACCCAAATAAATGCTATTTCATTATTAAATTTGTGAATCAATTTCAAAGACAAGCTTTTAGAAACAACCACCATATTTTAAATGGAAAATTACTCATTAACATTGATATGAGCAGAAAATCTAAGTTTAATGGATTGGAAAGAAATTGTCATATTCAATTCTCACAACATTATCTCCAATGCTTGCTAGATCAATTTGGGAAGGTGGAAAATTTCAAATTCCTATGGGAAAACGGAAATAGAAATCTTATCTAATAGTGCTTCTTTTATATTAACTCCTCACAAAAACATGTCACCACTTGATATCCCTTCAGTCCTTGTGAAGAAGGAATGCCCAATTTACATATCATTCCATGGAGTTCCACCACAGTGTTTTCTCTTTGGGGATAGAAGTCACCTCATTAAACAACGTCCAACACGTATTTGCGAAAAATGCAAAAACATCAACAGGAAAAAATCACAAATGCAACTTATGGAAAGAAGATGAACTCAACAAAGATAAGCCTTCTCACCCCATTCAGGAAGATCAAGTTTGGAAATGTGATGAGCAAATGGAGACAACAGGGGAAAACCTTACCTTAAGTGTTAAGTCCTTTGATGCCAAGGTAACTGGTGAGGTAGAACCAATACAAATAAACTGTAATCCAATGGGAAAAAATTATCATTCAATTGTCCATGGGAACTAAAGCCATAAAGAAGAAACAATACACTCAAGTAGTTCTCAGCAGGATCATAATAATGCATCATCTTCTGATGCTAGTCATAATCAAATCAAACCTATCACCTTAAATCAAAATCTAACAAAACCAAGAAGTTAAAAAAAACGCTGACATCAACAGAAGGGTATGATTACCAATCCCCTAACAATGAAGTCCATCCAATGGAGTTTTCAGATTTGAATGAAAACAGCCTATCAACCATGACAGGCATTGCAGTAATACAATTTCAATCCAATGAAATCAATGATGATAATGTAGACATTGATCCTAAAGGGCAATTATAGAATTCTAAATATTCCATCCCCAATGCTTAATGACCAAAGAATCATATTGTATTCAATTTGTATTTCTACTTGACTAATAAATTCTAATTTTAATAATAAAAAAACAAACTAGGTTTATATTAATTATAATCATATATCTATGCAAAGATATACAAATGTATTTATATTAATATTCTATATGTTCATACGTAGCACTCCTATATATATAGCAATTCTGTAATTTATTTATTTTTTTGGCTATTTTCTACATACAAATATGCAAGTATTATATACATCTGCACATATAAAATCTACACATTTATATCTTATAAAAATAAATAATCCTTTTTAAAGATCCAAATCGAATAAAAATAAATAAATATTAAATTATTACAGTGTATATAAATATTCATACTGATTGTATTTTAGTATTAAAATATAAAAAAAATTATCTTAAATTATTTTATAATTTACATTTTTTAAAATCATTTTTTGATTGTTTTAATTTTTAGTTTTAGTAAATATTTTATTATAATCTAATTAGTTATAGTGTAGGTTATTATAAATTTATATCTTTGTAAAATACACTTACTAATGTTTATGTAATTATTTAGTACTTTTGTTTCTATTTTATGTTAGCAAAATAATTTTAATACAGTATTATTTTCACCAAAATGAATGTAGGTACTAGTAGAGTGTGCTAACCTATTTCATATTTTTTAGAGAAAAAAAATCAAAAACCATAAAAATAAAAAAATGTTTAAAAACATAAAATTACAATTTATTTAGTAATCAGCAACATTAAAAATAATATATTTAGTAAGCAAATTATGACTGAAGAACAAACATTTTCAATAAGTGTGATCAATGTAAACATATCTTTAAAAAAAATTAAATTGATGATGACAGTAAATGCAAAGTTTCTTTGGAATGTTTGTATTGATGACATTTACTGAAAATATTTGGTTTATAATCATTGCTTATTTGTTAAATATATTTTCAGGTTTTTGCTCTGCCTTCATTGCTAATAAAATAATTGGCCACATTTAAATATTTTTCAATTTTTTGTTTATTAAATATGTATTTTTTAATAAAACATATGGAAGTTATACACTCATCATTTCTTTGCTACATTAATATGTGAATGTTGGCTCCATCAAAGAATGGAGCATTCATTTGATTGCTACTAGTATATTTTTTGTATGTATATTAATATGAAATGTCTTTACCGAATCTTGTATTTCCCATATATTATTTTTTGTTGACATGTTCCATATTTTATTTCACTTACACATTAATTTTTTAATGTAACTATTTTTTTTTTTGTGAACTATTTTAATGCTAATTTTATTTTTATTACTACTACTACTTATTTTGTTATTAATGTTATTTATTTTATTCCTATATGCTTTAAAATTTTCATTTTTGAAAATTATTATTATCTACCTTATTCTTTTCTACTATTTTTTAAATATTTTTATTTAATTTTTAGAAAAATGTTATTGCGGATTGCTTTTTGTCATTTTTTTAAAAATATAATTATCTGTTCAGCAATTTCTATATTCTGCAAAATATTTTTAATAGAAATATATTATAGAAGTTCTGTAAAATTTTGAAAGCAGTTCATAGTCTGATTATGTTTCCCCCAATATCTCACTTTTTTTTTTTTTTAAGATATGAAAAATTCAATTTAAAATCCCAATACCTTGCCCTACACCCATCTTAAAAAATCTGTTTATAACCCACATTCCCCATATTTTTCAAAATAATTTTCAAACTTTAATTGATCATTAAAATATTTTTTGAAGAAAAATTGTTTATAAAGTTCTTTAAAATATTGACTACTAATAAAAATCTTTTCCTTCATATTTAATGCCCTTATCTATCAATTTTTTAAGGCAAAAAAAAAAAAAAGATGTCTATTTAAAATCTGTATAGACTTTTCTTTACCATTAATTTTTTTTTTTTTGTTTGGCTTTTAATAAGAACTAAAACATTTGTAAATTTTATTTTCATTTGAATCCTGGAAATAAAAAGTGTAAACATTTTTTTTTTTTTGTATAATGTAAACTAAGTATTATAATACAAAAGTAAATGCTGATATTTTTTTTCACTGCCTCATTTTATGAAATAAAAAATCTATCAGTTATGATACATCCAGATGGTTCTTGGTGTAAATTTGTTCTGCAGCTTTTTTGCTTAAATAGATTTTTACATATATCAGATTTTCCATTTTGAAATATCACAAATGTTCACTCACAGGAGACCTATAAGAATTAAACTGACTTTGCATATCACATGTTCAAAATATTTTTGCACTTTATTTATATCGTGAATTGTTCACATAAATATGGATTTACTATATATGATTTAAAAGAAGTAAATCTGTATATTATAAGTATGCATATATACAAGTATAAACTCAAACATTTAAAAAAGTAAAATTAGTACAAACAAAATAACTAAATTCAAAACACACACAAAAAAAGGTAGACTATAATTTAAGTATATAGAATAATTGTTAATTTTATTTTCAGTGTATAACATTGATTCCATTAGAAATTTAAATTTCATTTCAATATAACATGATTTTTTTTTTTTCAAACATTAAATAAATAAAAGTTTACATAAAACAAATTAAAAAAATAACAACAGATGGCCGTAGTCATTTAAAAATGGAGAAACTGTTAATAAAAATAAGAATCTACAAACATCTCTGTACAAAGTTTCATTTACATGAAAATTTCCACAATCCATACATCATCACTTGCTCGAATAAAGAATATATTATAATACAATATACAGTTTTTTTTAAAAATTGTTAATAACAATAGTAATGTTAAAATATTTACAATAATAAGAAACTTATTTTACACAAATTAAAGCATTATCAGTGGCCACACTTGCAAGGACTTTAAAAATCTAAATATCAAAAATTACCAATAAAAAATTATTGGTAACAAGAATTTGTGTGAGGTTTTAAAATACACACAGATGGATTTATAATTCAATATGCATACATTTGTCTACAATAACTGTATGTGTAAACAAATTAGGATGAATAAAATAAAATAACATTTAATTTATACACCTATATATATATATACTGTAATTTTTTTCTTTATAAAATTTTTACATTGTTGCATAATACTAATACAAAAACAAATAATTTAAAGTTAAATATAGTTATTTTCTATTGCCATCCCATTCAAAATGCATATTAAAAAAAAAATAGCTGCCAAGATTTTTCAAGTCCACACACAGTGAATACTTTTTAACTCCATATATGTTGGATAATTTTAAATATTTTTTAGGTCCACTGAAAAATACAAGATAGTTCAAGTTAAATGGCTTTATGACTTTTACTAAAATGAGAGAAATTTCTAATTATATATATATTTAAATATTTATTTATGCTTTTTATTTTTTTTCATTTTATTTTTATTTTTTTCATTTCTTTTTACAACTATTATTGTATATATGATTTGGGGGGTGTAAAATAACAGAAAATGTATTCTGAATAATTACATTTACAGAAAATCTCCAGTTAAGATAATACTTATTTGGAGAAAATAATAATAATCATCACATATAAATATTTTGGTATCTTGAAAAAAAAAAAAAATTAAACTTATATGTACATACTCAGATTAAAAAAAAAAAAATCAAACAATTATGTACATAACAAATATTATGACGCCAAAAGTCAATCAATTAAATGACTAAAGACACAAAACTAATTCTAAAATGATAAATAACAAACTATTGGGGGAGGGAGGGTTTTTTTTTCTTTTACTAAATATATCATATTTGCTTTGATAACCTATCAATAAAATATTAAAAATAATGATTTATTTTGAGATGTTTTGAAGTCACAAGTAATTAATACCTGGGCATTGTTACAATAGTATAAATAAATTTAGTACAAAATTAACACATACACACATTATTAAGAATCAATTTTCCTTACAAATATAACTAAGAATATACATACTATACTTATTTTTTTAAATACTTTGAAGGTTTTAGAGGATCATTTCTTTTCTTTTTTTTGCTAATATTGTATAAGTATTAAAAATTCATTTTGATACTTTTTAAAATTTAGTGCATTTATTCTCAGCAATGACTTTTGTTTCTAATAATTTAAAAGATTGTCGATATATGCATCAAATTATAATTTTAATTTTTCTGTCCAAAAATAATTTATGGTAACGAGATTAGGCTATAAAATTTATATTTAATTGCATTCGACTTTCATATACTGTAATTGTAAATTTTTAGACATATTAAAAGTAAGCAATAGGATAATTTTTTATATAAATATTTCATAGGACTAATAAATAGTACATAAAAGTTCCTCATCCAAAAGAAATGATCACATATAAATATTTAGTGCTTGTCTGAGTGTAAGTATATTTAATTTATTTTTTTAAAAAATTTACAATAATATGGGGAGAGGAAAGGGAGTCAAAATAACAGAATTTCTTAAAACATATGAATCCTATAATATATTAAATTAATTAATATAACTAATATAAAAACTAAATTATTCTATTAATTATGAATTATTTTCTGTAAATTAACTAAATAATTTCTTGTAAAAAAGAACAAACAAACAAACAACAACAAAACAAAAAACAATATAAAATTGTTTGCTATCATTCAAAATACAGACATGAAAAATTACGATCCACAAAATCCAAAATAAAGTAAAATAATAACTATATTTTACTTAAAAAATTCTTACAACAAAAGACATCAACTTTTTGTGAAACAAAAAATACAAAAAAAAAAAAATTATGAAATTAATCTCGTGATTTTATAGGTCATATCACAACCTACAAACAATATATAGTTAGTACAAGCATTTTATCTTAATCTATAAGATTTAAGTACGTATACATTCACACCAACATACTTCATACGGTAAAAACATTTTAAAATTACTAAACATTTAAATGACAGAATCATAACTGAAAAATTATATATTATCTTGCATTATTAAAGTACCGGACCAAAGGGTCCTACATTTAAAATTCTGAGATAACCTCAAAATGATGAATTCCTTATTAAAAATATATTTATACAAGGATCACAAAACAATATATAATACATAAATATACAAACATCTACAAGACATATTTGAAAATAATAATAATAATAACAGGAAAAAATAAGCTTTTTAGAATTTTTTGTGATTCTATTGAATGTGATTTCACTAAAATTATTATAAGTGGGTATTTGAGTAGCAATTTAGGTATACATGGAAAGTTTAAAATAATCAAGCAGCAAGAAAGTTTCATTTCCAAATATATATTCACCTTCAAACATATAAACACATAACATACTAGACCAAAAGAATTATAATTAAACATTATATAAATTGTTTTAGTTTTGACACTGAACTAGATTTATGTTCCAGACACAAATCTGAATTCCATAAACTGCAACAAACAAAGATGTGTTTTGGGAGAAAATCCCAACTTTAAACCTATAAAGATCTCAATCTTCATTTGCATAAGCTGCTGTATTATTAACTTGGGGTTACTGCAGGAAATGGATTAGGTTTCAGCCCGTTTCGATTCAAAATCTCTATTACATTATTATTATTATTTGATTTTTTACAGAGTACCTGATTATTTAACAAATCTTTGAAGTTTTCCATCTTCACTTTGGTCTCTTCAAAATCATCAAATTCTTTTTCATGTATATTTATACAATTTAATTTATTTTTTAATTCTTCATTTTCAAAATCCACATTTTTTATATCAATAACATACTTACTATGCATAAAACCAAATGTTTTAAAAGTTGTAAGTTCAGCCAAGTTGTTTACTTTAAAACATTTATTTTTCTCAGTTGTGCTATGTTTTTTGCCTCCTGATTTAGAATCCTGGGTTTGGTTACCGGAATTATTTTTATTGTTAACATTAGAATGTGGATAATCTTTTTCTGATGTCCGTTCATCACCACCCATGCCATTGCCACCAGTGGATCCACTGCCACCCCCTGGTCCTTGATTATCTGGTGGGTCATCATGACTATCCCGTCTTGGTAAATTTTTAAGCTTTTCTTTGCGTTTGCGATTGTCCGTGTCATCATCACTAGCATCTGAACTGCTGCAACTAGTAGTTCGAGAACCAGAGAGTTTGCGGCGTTGTTCATAGCGTCGCATCATTTCTGGAGATGCCACGGATTGTCGTGTATGCAAAAAGCGTGGAGATGGAAACTTTCTGGGAACACGGCCATCTTCATCAGACTCACCTTCTTCAAATATTTCATTGAGCATAAGTTGAGGAGAGCTCTTAACTGAGTGCAATTTGCGATTGGGTGGAGGCAATGTTTTAAATTTGCTAATTGGTGAGCGATGCGGAGAACATGCATTAGCAGTGTGACTAGGAGAAAGAATAGGACTTGAAGTTGGACTATTACTGCTGCTGACAATGCGTCTTACTTCAGAGTGTTGAGGATTGGTCTCAGTTTTGGTCTTCTTCTGACGAATAGGTGAACTATCAGATACAATTTCAAGCTTTTCATCAAGATCATCCTCTCCAGAATCCTCTTGCACAATACTGCACTTGCGGGATTTCAAGGTATTATCACAAAGGTCCATTTGCTGGGAGACTAAGCTATTGGTAGTAGGGTGAATGCCGACTGGAGACACTAGGCTGTCCACAGTATTGCTGGAATGCTCCCGTAAAGAAGGGGTTTTCCCTGGTGTCTTGCTGTAATATATAAAGAGAAAAAAAAAATTAATTATGATATTAACTTTTAACATAAAATTTTTTAAGCACTTTTGTTTTTGTTTTTTTTTTTATGTGGGAATTATCTAAATCATTATCGATAATCAAATTGGTCAATTGAAAAACTTACTCATGATAAGCATAAAGTTATCTAAAATAATAATATTCTTAGATATTAAAGAAATCAGTGCTAGTAAATCTTGTGTTTTACCCACAAAATGAAGCCATCATCCTAAGCCAATAAAACAAATGGAAAAAAATTGATGATTCACAATTAGTATAAAATATTTAGTAATCAAATCAATGCACAATGATTAAAAAGCAAATGCATTCGATGATAAGGGTGATCAGTACAAGTATTTCTAAAAAAATAAATTACAAAAGCAGTCCAACAATACAAAAAAACTGGTCCATAAGAAAAAAACTGACAACAATAAATCCATAAAAATTAAATGGAGAAAAATATGGATGACATAAAAAGTATACAGAAAAAAACATACTTTTATGATATAACTATACTGTTTATATCATCCTCCTGGTACACAGATGGGTTTTTTGGAATTTAATTCTATATACATTAATTACTTATTTTCCTTGAAAACAAACATATTTTGGAACTTTATGGATTTATTGCTGTTAATTATAAGTGCGCTTATTAAATTAAATTCTTTTTTATAATTGATCCATGGACTGATTTTACAATTTAATTTCTTTTGGAATGGCATTTTGTCTTATTTTTATTTTTTATGAAATGCTTGTGTTGGTCAACTTATTAAATGTATTTATTTTGTAATAACAGAACATCAGTTTAATTGTTAAATATATTATTTTCATATTTTTAAAGATATATGAAAATCATTATTTTGTTTTTGAAATAAAAAAAATATAAAACTTATCGAATAGTTTTTTCCCTCTGCTTCATTGGTATGTGAACGGTGGTTCCATTTTATGGGTGAAGCACAGGCACTACTAGCACCAAAAAATTTATATTAAAATAATAATAATTATTAACATAATTTTAGATACAAACCTAACATTTTACCATGCATTTTTTTTTTTTACCTAATAATTAATCCAAAAGTTTTATTAAAAACTAGAACAAAATCAGAATAATAGTTTAAGTGATTAATTCAAAACTATAATAAATCCAGTAAAAGGCCTAATTGTTGAAGATTTAAACAATATAAGACATCTGTAAAGTAAAATACCTAGAAAAATCGTTAAAGATTTCTTTTTTTTAAAAAAGCAATACTTAATATAAATTTAATTGGAGAATGATAATACTATAATAAGCAGTGCACTGAAAATAATTTGCAAAACCCTTTTATTAAATTTCAAAAATTATTCTAATTATATTATTGCCATTATTGAGATTTGTATATATTTAAACTGCAAATTGTTGTAATCTATCGTAATTGAGTAAAATGTAAGTAAGTCATTAAAAAATATAATTTATAAAATCAATTTGCATCTTATGAATGTTAGACCATTTTCTTACATTACAAAGCAGCGCCGCTGAATGTAGAAGTATATGAGGAAACTACCTCTAAATACACAGAGTAACCAAATAGTAAATATAAATAAATAAGACTTTTTAAAAGTTTATCAGGCTAAAAAATAATGGAAAGCCTTTAGCTACAATTTGAATTTCCAACTGTTTAATTTCATCGGTTAGGGTTAGCCCTTATTTCCAATCTAATAATTATGATTAAATGCTATACACACCAATAATCATTATTAATTAGTGCAATAAAAATGTTTAGCTGCAAATGTTGTTTAAATAAACATAAATCACAGCAAAAGATTTAATCATGCAAGATAAAAATAATCGTATTTAAGAACTATTTTACAATTGACATATACATAATATCAAAATAAACCATATTTATCATTTAATAAACTAATAGAAAATGAAATTTTAGACAAACGATTTTCAGGATTTTGTAGACGACAATACAAAATCAAATTTAAAGATTTAAAAACACAAAGTAAATTCCATTCCCCTTATTTGATATATTTTTCATCTGATCAATTTATTGGAATCATTTCTTCAGCGTAATCGATAATTAACTAGTTAATATAAATACCCCAAATGATTTATTAATAAGTAATCATTTTCTTTATAAACCTTTGATCATTTCAAAATTGAGCATATTAAAAATAGTGAGAACATCTCTTTTGTTCTTTCCCTAACCTAAAATAATAATGCCATGCAACTTCCTTTTTTTTCTCCCGCTTTTTTTGCACCATTTGAGCTTATTATTGTTTTGCAATCTTCCACAAATGAAAGCTTTCAAACCAACACTATCTTTAACAATAAATTATAGTATGATTTTATGTTATTTCTTTATAGAAAATGTTTCTAGTATTTGTTATATTTCCCTGCAAAGATTCAAATTATTTTTATACTGGGCATATCTGAAATATCAGAATGGTCATTATCTTTCTTATTTCAAATCATTCTTATTAGTAGAGCTCTCAAAGTGAAGATTTTATTTAGAGCAACACTGGGATATCAAACAAACAAATTCTAAGAGTGCGACTACAATGAAGTTATCTCATAGGAAGAGCATGCATAAATAATGTTATTTATGAAATAACAATTATTAAAATAAATTTCTATTTAGAGTTTGATTAATAAATAAATGTTATAAATAAGAGTTATGCTCTAATTCCATAAGATCTGGAATTTTGAAATTAAGATGTCTTTGTACTTTCTCAAACTATTGCTAATAGTTATAACTGTCTATGTAAAAGCAAATTAACAAAAAATTGAAGGCTGAAAAGTTTTACTTATTTCTACTGTTAATTTTTATTATTATTTTTTTAAATGAAAAAAAAAATTTAATATTTAATTATATTTATAATCACTAAACATCACATGATCACTATTTCTTATGCTAGCACATTACTGTTATTAAAACAGGCAAAACTCTCCATATAGTAGTGCCAACTAGAGTAATCAATGGATGCCAGAAAGCTTGTGCATAAAATCCCTATCTAGTGCCTACTCACCCAATATCCCCAGACTAGTTTCTGGCATGTGACCTTCGTCAGTGAGAAGCTTTGGATCTGAGAGCACTGCATCTAGATCTTAGGATCTAATGCAACTCTCCAGCAGCCACCTTTTATCTCTACTTAACTACAAAACAATGAGAATAAAATTGAAAACACAATAATATTTTCAATCTAAGCTCAATAGCTTATATAGTCATATGGGTCTGAACCCAGTTCAGTAGCCATACATTTTGATGTCTTTGGCTCTTTAACAATCATAGCCACCACTATCCTATTAGGCAGGATTGGTGTTAAACCACTAAACACCACATGATCACTATTTCTTATGCTAACACATTACTGTTATTAAAACAGGCAAAACTCTCCATACCATAGTGCCAATCAGAGTAATCAATGGATGTCAGAAGGCTTGTGCATAAAATCCCTATCTAGTGCCTACTCATCCAATATCCCCAGACTAGTTTCTGGCTATATAAGCTATTGAGCTCAGACTGAAAATATTATTGTGTTTTCAATTCTCATAGTTTTGTAGTTAAGTAGAGATAAAAAGTGGCTGCTGGAGAGTTGCACTAGATCCTAAGATCTAGGTGCAGTGCTCTCACATCCAAAGCTCCTCACTGACAAAGGTCACAAGCCAGAAACTAATCTGGGGATATTGGATGAGTAGGCACTAGATAGGATTTTATGCACAAGCCTTCTGGCATTCATTGATTACTCTGGTTGGCACTGAATGGCACTACTATATGGAGAGTTTTGCCTGTTTTAATAACAGTAATGTGCTTGCATAAGAAATAGTGACCATGTGATGTTAACACCAATCCTGCCTAATAGGATAGTGGTGGCTATGGTTGTTAAAGAGCCAAAGACACCAAAATGTATGGGTACTGAAATGGGTTCAGACTCATATGACTATATAAGCTAGTGAGCTTAGATTAAAAATATTATTGTGTTTTCAATTTTATTCTCATAGTTTTGTAGTTAAGTAGAGATAAAAGGTGGCTGCTGGAGGGTTGCATTAGATCCTAAGATCTAGATGCAGTGCTCTCAGATCCAAAGGTCCTCACTGATGAAGGCCACAAGCCAGAAACTAGTCTGGGGAAATTGGATGAGTAGGCACTAGATAGGGATTTTATGCACAAGCCTTCTAACATCCATTGATTACTCTGGTTGGCATTGAATGGCACTACTACATAAAGAGTTTTGCCTGCTTTTATATTTATAATTATGAATGTAAATGATTATATGAACTTATACAGTTTTTATATTAAAATTCTATGCTTGATATCCAAGTGGCAATTTTACTGGAAAAACTCAAAAGTTTAAAATGAAGTTGACATATATATATATTTACAAAAATAGTGAACCTATTTACAAGAAGATTTGGAAATGAATTTTATTAAAAATCTATATCATATTTAACATAATTCAAGAATATTACTCACATGCTAAACAGAAGTTACAATTAGGTGTTAATATAGATTAAACTAGAAATTGTGGTTCAATTTTCTTGCTGTGACTACCATTTAATTTCCTTTCTACAACTCAATGCTGAATCTGCAATTAAAATCTCCTTTTAGAAACCATTTCAAATAAACAGAAATAAGTCCTTTTGTATATATTAATAGTTTTGGAGGGGGAAATTAATTGCAGCAGAGAAATAATAACAATTAAGTAAGAATTAAATTGCATTTATTGCAGATATTTATTGGTGTTGATTGATTAAATTAACTGGATCAAAGACTTTTATTTCAAAATACATTAATTTCTGAAAGCAAATTCATAACTGCTATCAGAAATGTCACCTGATGAAATTTGTTTCAAATTCAATAATTATAAAAAGATTTATTATAATCTGTTTTTATCACTTTCTTAAAAAATAAAATAAATTTGTTTGTCATATATGGTAAAGCAATTTTCTATTACAAATTTGGAATACAAAAAATTTTGATTTTATAATGAATGTACTTACATGTTTATTTCCTAATTGTTTATAATAGCATTATCTCTTGTAATATTTACTGATCAAGAAATAAATTTAGAAAAAAGATAATATAGCACTTAAATAATTTGCATGTAAAAAAAAAGATAGCAAAACTAGTTTTTGTAACGTATCATATTTATATTTCACATTATTACTTTGATATAATAAATTTATTCTGAGAATTAAATAATTATTAAATATATTATTTACTCATTATAAATAAAAATATATTTGATATTATTTATTAATTACAAAATTAAGCAAAATCAAAAATATCAAACAATACTGATGAGACCATGGATACTTAAAGAGTTATTATAACCTATATCTTCTAAATTTTAAAGAAATGCAGTGGTAAATTATATATAATAAAGTCATTCTTAGATCCATTGCCATTATATATATCCTATTTGCCACTAATTTATGAAAAAATAGATCTTCTTTGTACCCAATTTTGTCATAAATTAGCGTAAAATTTTATACTTGAGAAATAATAAATATTTCAACATTTAATGTTCATTTACTCTCCTTGTTACAAAAATTATGAGTGAATTTGTTATAATCTTACAAAATTCATTTAAATTCCCAATGAATGCCAAATTGCAGCATGACTTGAATCCAACAGGAGTTTCAATAATATTTTTTAAAAAAGCTAAAATAGTTTAAAGATTAAATTTACTAAAAGTAGTAACTTTGAAAAAATATCATACCAGTATTTTATCCAAATGTCCCTAACTAAAGTCTATTGCCAATCTATTGCCGATATTTCCTGCTAAAAGTTTATCTCAAAACAATTATTTTAAGGTAAAATTAGACTCTCTATATATGTACTGGTAAGAAAATAAAACATTAGTGCAATTTCTCCACATCACATTCTAATAATCATGTGGTCAATAAGTACTAAGTTTTTTGACAAAATTGCAATGCAGTGAAGCTCTTTCTTTACTAAAGAGTAATAAAAAAATAGAAGTAAATAGTTAATATCTACTAAATCGTAAATAGTACATATAATCTATTATAATCAAACCATAATAAATATATTATTCCCATATAAAGTTTTAAGATAAATACAACCCACAACTGGAGCAGAATATTATACATAATTATTGAAGTTGTATCAAACATAAGTAAGTTATGTTCATTTTAATTCTTTCTCTGCCAGTACAAGATTAATATATTGCTGTTAAAAAAAGAAAGTAATATTAATCAGTATGAATAATGTATAAAGTAGAGAAAAAAATCAAGTTTTTTAAATATATGAAAACATTTTAATTCACATACACACATATATAAAGCACTGTATCGGCAGACGTTTATATTTTAATTTAAAATAAAATATAAAAGATTTAACATTCCATTACAAATCTGCTTACTCATAATATTTTGAATTTTTAAAATTATATTAATAAAAGTTTTCAAAGTTTGGTCTTGTTAAAAGAAGTTAATGGAATTTTATGGATTACAGTAAAAAAAATAAAGTAGTATGAAAATTGATAACAAAATGTAATAAAGATAAAATACTAAATGACAGTATATTTAGTTTTTATTAAATGCTTTTATTTAACTTTAAAAAAATTTTTTTTTAACTTACATTTTATAAATGATTTTTAAAATACTTCTATCAAATGGATTTCCTTCAATTTTCATATTATACAATATGATAATGAAATTGTTTGAGGATTGTCTAGTTATTTGTAGAGTTTAACATTGATGATGAGCTGAACCCCAAAAGTACTGATATTGGTTCAGTAAGTTTTCAGTGATGCATATGAGATGGCAATATATATTTTTAAAAGAAGCTTACATTAAAAAGCATTCAGTGAATTAAAAATAAAAACAAATCTTGAATTTCTTAATTGTAAAAGTTGCTATTTATTAAAATGGATAAAATTTTAATTTCTCTTGATTAAAGTTTCTTTATTAAAATGTTTTCTTCATAAATAAAACAATATTGTGATTGATTTTTAATGCGTGCAAATTTCCTGTCAAAAAAACTGCAACTTTGTTTTTTATTCTACAATTTAAAATTTGTACAATATATATAAAAATTATTTTATAAATAACAATTTTAGTTAATGTGTACTAAAAAAAAAGTGTTTTGTTTTTTTTTAATTTGACTATAATTATATGAAATATTTACATAAAAAAAAAGTTAAAAATAATGGATATAAAAAATATTATGAAATTTTCGATGCCAAATCTAAAGCTTTGTTTAAAAAACTGCTTAAAGTGAATCTTATCTACATAAAATCACATTTAAATTTGAACAATTGTGAATATATAAATAATTTTAAAATAACATACTTGTCTTACCAACACGAGACTAAACAATATTCCTTAAATTATCATTTACACATGTAATTTGTTGTTATTTAACAAAATTCAGCAAAAAAATCATATCATGTTTACTTCTATTTCAGATCTTGACCATCTGCTTCTAATATAACTCTTATTCCTGATTATAATCAAGAATGGGAACCTCAATTGCCACTTTGACACATTTTTCATGGACTGTGATGGCAAATTTGGAACCACTAGAACTGCTTTTATTTTGGTACAGGTAAAAGGAGACTCAAAGATTCCAGAATGTCAATTATGTAATAAGGTGATTGTAGCTGTCTGATTGTTGATGGATGGAGCTTTCCTGAATCTTACATAGCAGATTTCAAGCTATAGCTTATTATTTTTATTTAAAAAATTCCAATACCTTTACTGTATCTATTCTCTTTTGTTCAGCTTCATAGCACAAAACAGCTTACAGAACACTTGCTATAATCATGCCAAACTAATTTTCTTATTGTAGCCACAATTAATTTCTTTAATTTTTACATTGTTTCTTCAATACTTTCATTTAAAAAAGTAATACCCACAACCCTGCATCCAACTACTGTATGTGAACCCTGACACAGAACTCCAATTATTATTCTTAAATTCTCAGAATGCTTCAAATTATGCTTGTAAATCTATATAAACCTGTTGTATTATATCTACCATGTAACACAAGTTTTATTTTCAACAGAGACCAAATCCTTGGAAAAGACACATTTAATAGCAGGTAATCTGCTGATTTCATTGCTGAGCTGAGATAGATCAGAGCTGATAGAAATCTTAGTAAAATCATGATTTATTTCGAATTCAATAGCAGAATCCAGTATTTTTCCTAAAGAATTTGCAAACTTGTTGTTGCATAATATCTTGCCATATAAAGCAATCATCAAATGAAACAGTAAAAGTTTGTTCCATCAGTTTCTCTTCAAGATACTGTATTATCTTCAGTTAAATTGCCTTTAATACCTTAAAATGTTTTTTGTCTGGTCCTCTTTCAAACATACTACTCAATTATCAGCAATTATTTCTACATAAATACACCTTAGTCTCTTTTTACACAGACTTATTTAACACGATTTTGAAGTTACGTGATTCGTGTTTCACCGGAAGTCGAACTCCAATATTGCGCTATTACTTTAAATAATAAATTTCGCACAGTTACATTATATTGAAAGTAATAGCACATTATTGAAATTCGATTTTCAACTTAGTAATTTCAATATTTTCAGTGCTTTATAATAGTAAGATTTTATGCAATAATGAAATTAAAATCATGATTTCCACATTTTATGTATACACACATTAAATTTTTCAAGATTATAATGTAAATTTGTTCAAACATTATGTGTGTTAATTTTGCATTTTAAATCACATTCTGTTTTTGCTTTTTAAAAAAGAACGTAATCAATTATTAATCATTTAGTGTCCACAAGTTTATTTTTAAAAGGTCAGTAATAGCAGTGGGCACAATTAAATTTGACAATTAAAAATTAAAATCTGATTTTTAATTGTAATTAACAATTTAAAAATTACGGCGAATTGAAATAATCTGATGTGAAATTTGATTTTTAAACGGAATTGAAAATTAAAGACAAAAATAATAATTTAATTTTTAGTTGTTAGTTTCAATTAAATTTTTCCCAGCAGTGGTGAATAAATCTTTTTATTATCATAAGTCTAAGTTCATAAACAATTAATAAAATCATCATCTCAAAGATTAATTACTAATTACGTTGTCAACAGAAAAACATTAACACAACATGAGAGTGCAAACGAACGTGTATTTTGGCAAATAGCGATAATAATTAAAACGTGTATAAAAAAATGTCAATTATCGTACTGTAAATTATGCATAAAAATATGTTATTTTGAATAAAATTAAATATTATAGTTAAAAAAAGTTTGTCTTGTATCAATTTTTTTCAAATTTGAAATTTTTTATTAGTCATATTTTATTTCCTTATTTTTTTTTGCGCGCGAATTTTAAAGTAATTTTACATTGGTGCTTTGCTTTTACGCGAATTTTGAAAAATCACAGACCGCATCCCCCCTTTTTCAATGTAAGTTACGTCTATTTTTGCGCGATTTCGTTTGCGCGTGTTTTCTGAGAAACCTATCTATCGCACAAAATGAGACCCAGGTGTATTCTATTTAGTTACTTTTGCTGGCACAAAATACCAGATATCTACCTCTTGGTTCTATGCAAACTGTGTTATGTTTTCTTTTATTATACTTGAATACATTTCACCATTTTCTTCTTCCTTTAACATAAGCTTAATATCACCATAATGACTATCAAAAAAAAAGTAATTGATGCCATTTTGCAAGTCTGTGATAATTCCTGCATCAATCCAGATAGCAGAGTAATCTGTCCTAAGTCCAGTATAATGTCTTCAAGTAGAAAGAGGTATATTTATTATAGCATTGGGTGTTACATTTTGGCTTCTCTTAACTTTCTTTGGAAATTGTTAACATTGGTTCTTCTGCCTCGTCATTCAAGTTTCCCTGACACAAGTGTTCTATGTCAAGCTCAAATCTCCCATCTCATTTTTTTATTATTTTTTACTCTCTAATTTTGTTTATTCATTTTTCTTTTTCTCCAATTTTCCTTCCATAACTTTTACATTTTCTAGTCTCAGAGAGATTACATTTAACATTTCTAACTTTCGATATTTTATGCAATTAGAATTGAAATTTACTTATACATAAGTACAACTCTATTTTACACTTGCAGTCTGTCAAACTTCTGAACAAATTTTTTTCTACTCTATTTTTGCAACTCATACTATTGTTGCAGTCTAGTTCAATACTGATTTTAAATTTGGTATAATTGTAACAGTGTTTATAATAAAAATATTGAATTTTAGATTTGCTTTGCACCATTAAGCAAATAATCTAGTTATTAGGTATTGACCAGTTAATGATCGGCATAATTTAATCCATCTTGAGCACTGACAACTCATAAATATAACCCACACCTAATGAAACTTCTGACTTTGTAGTTCATACATAAATAATTCATTGTCTGATTCCATCAAACAATGTAAATGAGCCCAAATTTGCATTCTTGTTTTCCTAATGAGCATTTTTAATATTAGGATGATACTTATGATAATATGTTGAAAACTCATGAATGAGAAAATCAAAATAGTAATTTAGTGTTAATGTGAGTGCAAATAAATAATTAAAATAAATGGTTAGTTTATAGCATAAAAAGTATCAATAAATGCAGATTCAAACACGTATTAATTCAATAATTTAAACATTTTTGTAAATTTCCAGCTAAATAAATATAATAAATTTACAGTAAATTGTGAATTTTGGTTTATATACATATTTTTCATAGCAATTTTTCTAATCATGAAAATTATTTTAGCTTTAAGCATTTCACATTATATTATGCCACTTCATATCTATCTATTTATTATTCACAATTAATAATTTGAATATTTTTTTAATGATTTAGTTAATCTATATATAAACGATAGTTATAAAATAATGCACAAGAGGGCAAAAAGTATTATGCATTATAAATGTAACTATAGATGCTATGAGCATATCAATCTAAATATTCATATAAATTCAAAACATTTCAAATGAGAAAATATTCTGAGAAGTTTCCTGAATATGGTAGGATCATAAATAAACCAGAACAGATGCAAAATCCAATTATCAGATATGAGCAGTTAAATATTGTAGGATGCTGAAAACAAGATAAAAGAGCTATGAAGGGAAAAAATGAATGAAGGCATATAAACACTTTTTAAAAAAAAACCCAACAACTTTATTTTAGAACATAAGAAAATAGTTGCTTGTATTAAAATGAATAGTAAAATAATTTTCTAAGTAATAATCCTGTAAGTAATATGTTTTTAGTGGTAAGTTGAGAGTTGTATTAGAAAATACAGTGGTTATTCGTCAAATGTCCGTTCCATCTAATAAATATGATAATAAAAATGCAAATCAAATGTAAAATATATATATATGGAAAAATCAATTAAAAAATACAAAAATAATTGCATGATAATAAAAGTAAATACATTAGTATAATACTAAAATAACAACATTAACACAGTAAAAGAGGAGTTAGGAAGAGATGTAATGAATGAAATAAATTACTGATATAGAAAAAATAGCATAGTGATAATGAATATTTACAGGGTGGTTTTACAAATAAAAAAAACAAACAATAAGAACAGATTCAAAATAAATTTAAGCAATATTAAAACAATATGTGCATTTTCTGAAGTCAATAGCTTAGTTAAAAATAATTAAAAAAAAGAAAAATTAAATCAAGAAATGAAGCACTGATAAATTGAAGCATAAATTCAGATCATAGTATAACAAAGGAAAATAAAAATAGACCACTGATAAATTGGATAGATAATAATTTAATAATAAATTCATAGAAGAGATTACACTATAAAAAAAAAAACCTCGGATTTACCAATGAGGTAATCAATTTAATGGAAGAAAATGAAAAAAATATAAATACTAATGAAATTACTACAAGAATGAAAAAAAAACCTTAACTGAAACTTGTAACCATCAAAGATGGATAAGGTAATAAAAAAACACTTCTACAAAATTACAAATAAAAGTTTAGATTCGATTTAATATATCATCATCATTAATTATTTGCTAAATGATTGATCCCATAAATCAGTTTGAAAATCTTTTCAAGTACTTTTATTCTCTACTAAAGTTTTCAATCATGGTCATTTTCTTTTATACCATTAATCAATTTCCTTTTTCTTTCTCTTCCAGAAATGCTTCCAACATATCTTTCATAATTCATTTACCTCTATGTATGTGCTCAATCCTTCTATAATTTTTTTTAACAAATAACCTCTTTATTTAACTTCTATATTATCCTTCAAACTGCTAATTCAAAAGACTAAAATCTTTTCTCCTTTAATGAAGTGGTTCAAATATCTTCTTCATATAAAACTTAATTCAACTACTAAACAATAAGTTTAATCTGTTATAAATATGACTATTCTATGTTGATACAAACACGAGATAAACTTATTTTTGTTCTAGTTCTAAAATTCTCATATTTTCTTCTTATGTAGTTTTTAACATTCAGATCCATTTGAAATTGTTTATACTATTCAAGATATTTTATAGCAAAATCTAATTTGTTTGATAGATACATGCGCACACATTTATGCAAAAATACTATTGTATGCAGTTTAATACGGCAAATACATTAGAATTCCATAAATTTAACCATATTTGAAATGACTTCAATGTTTCATTAATCAGAATATCTTAATTTTATAAAATTTTAATTAGCAATCCAGCTATGATGGATTAATATTTCAAATTCAATATTGTATTACAAAAAAAGTATAATTATTTAAAATTCATTTCAGTTTTGTATTACCTATGATTCAACCTTAGATTATTTATTTATACATGTTTTTACTATTTTGGTAATATTTTCTGCAATAAAGTCAACTTTCTAGAATTGATATTGGAAGTTACTGATGTCAATAAATTTTTACATAATGGAAATAAGTTTGTTATATATTTTTATAAAATCAAAGTCCACATTATTATAATTTAATTTAAATGTATAATGTCATAAGTAGTTATAAAGCACATCACAGACTTAGTGGCAAAACTGAAAATCTATGGGAGAGGCTAGTAGCCTAGAAATGAAAAAGTATATAGTATATGTTATTCACTATAGGAAGATCAGATGTCAAGGAAAACCAGAGATATAAGATTTATCTTTACTACTTTAATCATATATATCTTCTATTAATTAATATACATCCAAATGTGAATAGAAATAATCATTTGAGTATTTCACCCTCAAAACATTATTCTAAGTGTGTTTGCAGTTTGGTGGCATCCAATGCAATGATGATAATCATGCCTCTCAGCCAGAATGTTTAAAGTATTCAGATTATGCAAATCTAACTACACCAAGTTCAAATACAAGATATACCAAATAATCAATAACAGGTCATAATATGTCTTAATACAGTATATCAAATATATACACACAATATATATATATATTTATATATACACCACACATATGTGCTACCAGTGACAGATTACCATATCACCACAAAGAATGTCTGGAATAATTCAGGCAAAACAATATACAGTTCTTATAGGACTATTACAGTTAATTTGTGACAACATAGTTGGTTTAGCCTATAGTTCTAATGGTACTCAACATCAATTGGCATAAATAATAAATCAGTAATAACAAACAGTATGTTTCATATCGGACAGCTTTTGTAATGGAATGTTAGATAAAATGAAATGTAACACCAAATAATAATGTTATCATAACTACTCATGATTCTAAACATATAATGATACAATGATTAATAAACTGATCATCGTCAGTAGCATGCCTCACATTTGGCAATGTTTGTAATGAATCAAAAAGAGGCAAATAATATATAAATAAGCAATATTTCTAGATATAGATATTAATTATTTAAATAAATAGTAAATTAATAAAACTAAGCTGCGTATTTAATCAATTCTGAGACTATGTGTGATACGATGAATGTAATGACCACAAATAAAATAACCATACAATGTGTGAACTTTTGACTCTTAGCAATGTCACAGAATCTGCTAATAAAATAATTCCAAATTCTAAGTACCATCTACATAATTGTAAAAAGAATTATATAGAATCCATATGCACACACACCAAATTCTGTTATTGATTACTGTCAGCTTTTTAGTTAGCGAAAGACTGCTTTACATCAGTATACAAAAGCAAAGACACAAATACCTAATATAACTAAAGAAATTTACTGATAATTTAAATGACTGATACCTTTATTAATTAGTAATAACAATAATTCAAGTTTTAAATATTCTCACTAACACAAGTAAATTATATCTGATTCTGACATATTTATAAATATCACAGATACAAATTATTTCAATATAATGAAAACAAAACTAAATGTTCAAATTGTAGTTTACAGATATATGTAAATTGTAAGTGATCTTAAATGCAACACACATACAAGCACAGACACAGAACACCTTGTAATACAAAAATATTTGGATTTTAATCTAGACTAAATTATTTTAATATTATATAATTCCATTTAATTTACTATAATAGCTAAATTAATAAAGAGCTCGCAAAATAAGCTCTAAACAAGACATATGACTTGATTTCTTTGTAATTACATATATGTACACACACACATTCTACTATATAAAAAATATTTCAGTTCTTAATAATTAATTTATTTTTAAAAGATATAAAGCTAAATTAAACCTTGATACATATAAATGGAATGTGAATCTAAATATGTTTCTTAATATTTACATTTCACATATCATTAATAAAAAAACACCCAAACAAATCTTTTTCTAACCATAAAATCAATCAAGACTTTTAGAGAAATCTAAATAATAAAATTTAAAACTATAAAAAAAACTTGAACTTTTTCAATTGTTTTCCATTGGGACTTGATGTTGTACTATTTTTTTTATTTTTCTTTAATGAAGTTGGATGTCCTGAAGGACTTGGGAGTCAGTCAGTTATTTATCAATTTTTTAAACATAAGTTATTAAAAGTGAAATAGTTTTTCAAATTGCTCTACCATTTTCTTTTAGAACTACAGTTATTATTTTAAAACAATATATTGTACTGTACTTATCAATTTTCAAGTAAACCAAGATGGCAACCCATATTTTTGATAAATGTACAGTTTCAAGGACCTATAATTACCGAAGATGTATTAGTTGTTAAATTAAAAAAAAAAAATTCCAATAAATTTCATTAAGCTTTATTTCAATTTTTTTTACTTATAATGTGGGAAGTGACGAGATACTCTTAATATTGTCATACTTTAGTTCAAATCAATGGGTCTCTTTTTGTCAGCAGTTTTTTTGGTAAATTGTCATAATGATAAAAATTTGAGACTTTCCTGTTATAGAACATAATGCAATGGAATATTTCCAAAGATGCAGAATCCTGCCCTTCTGAAAAGTATGTGTTAATGGTCACAATATGATTGCATGCCACCAACATGAATAAAGTGTAAATATTGTTTGTTTGTTTTTTCCTTTTTTCTGTTAATAAGTTAATCCAAAAAAAAAGAAAATAAATTGTAAATATTGTAGCTTCCACAATGATTTCTTTTTTAAAAATAACAGTAATAAAAAATAAAATGTAAATACTAAATACGTTTCCTAGTAGGCAATTTTTTTGTAAACATTTTTTGGCAGCCCTTGAAACTGTAGATTTATCAAAAATAAGGGTTGCCATATTGAAAACCTCCAAGTACCCAATATGCCTAGTATAATATAAACAAACACTTTCTCAACAGTTGATTTCTTTCATCTGTGCATCTATATATATATATGTAAAATAGACTGCCTTATAAATTCCTCTTGGTTAACTCTATAGACAAGATAAATGCTGATAGCTTTCAAATTAAATCTAGCTTCTATACTATATGAACACAGCAAGTAGTGTCTTCTATATACATATTAAACTATGGATCACCAGAGAGCAACAACAGTATGAATCCCCCAAACTCACCCAGCAAGAAGACTGTTAGTAACAGGTTTCTTCCTGACAAATGCAAGTTTTTTTAATTAAATTGACCATCATTATTTATAAAAGATAATAAATACTGATAATTAGAAGGAGTAAATTAAATATTTTCCCTTCTTAATTAATTAAAGAAATAATCTTATTAATTATATGACAGATTTAAGAAAAATAGGACACACTCAATCATCCATTAACAGAAAAGTTAATAAATTCTCTTATAAAATAAACCATAATTACAAGAAAGAAAGCAAACTGAGAATCCTAATTCCATACATCCATTCAACAGACAAAAGCCTTATTAATAAACTATCAAGTGACTTTGAAGTCACTTTCTGTTCACCTCTTAACACCAATAGACTTATCAATAACACCAGACAGGATCAAACCTGAACCCACCCCTCAAGTTGTATACAAAATCACCTGCCCCCAAAGAAATTGCATGGCAACATATTATGGAGAAACTAAAACCAACATTGCAACCAGAGTAGCTCAATATAGATATCTCTATAACAGAACTAAAACAAAGCTTGAAGGTAATTCAATTTTCGTTGAGCATGAGAGAGCCACTGGCCATGCCTTTCTACCCACCACAGCCAGTGTCATTTGCTCTGAAATAAACGATATTAAACGCAAAGTCAGGGAAGCTTACTACATAGTAAGCGACCCAGCAGCAATCAATAGAAAAGAGGCCTGCTTTTCTCTCTCTCGAAAATGGTATATGTAGCATCTTCATATGAATTTGCATAAATATTATAGTTCTTAACTAAACACAAGTAGCCAAGAATATGGGACTATAAACTGTCCCGAAAGTGCTTGGTGATAACTTTTGATAATTTTACTTACGTTTAATAGCTTCATTATCTGTGCGCAGAGCACATATATATATATTAAAACCAAGATTATAATTAATACAATGGTGTCATTATTTAATATACATTCATCAAAATAAAATATGTTCCAAAAATAATTTCGTACTTACATTTTTTTCTTACTCTCTTTTTAAATATAAAATCGACTGAAATTTTTATAATTATATATCTAATTAAAAAACACCAATGCTTGCATAAAAATAGTTTTCTTCTGTTTTATTACAATAAAATTTTATATTTGACAGAATCAAAAGTAAATTACAAAATAGATTGAAATTTTTATAATTATACATCTCTTAAAAAACATCACTGTTTGCATAAAAATAGTTTTCTTGTTTTGTCACAATAAAAATTTATATTTGACAGAATCAAAAATAAATTATATATTTGTATTAAAAAGACACTTTTATTTAAATAAATTTATATCAAAATATCACAACTATTATTATCTCAATCAATATTTAAATCATTCTAGATTTTAATTTAACATTTAAACAATTAATCTTTACCTACTCTTCTTTTTCCTTAAAAAATTTTAAATATAGAGGCACATATTCATTTATTATAAAGATTATTCATTGTGGACAATGAAATAATAGAAATGAATCACCTTCCTGACAATTAATATTTTTCATATGTTGACATTTAAATAAATCATCACAGTTTTAGTATCTATCAATCAGTTATCTATCACTTAGTAACTAAATCTTTTAAACTCTTCTTAACATATTTCATTATTAAATTAATAAAACATAGCAAATTATATAATATTTTGCCTAATGCTACATTTATTAAGTGTTGCAATGGATAAAATCGTGTATAATTTTTAGGTGACACTAAAGAGTTTATATCTATTCAATTTATTTATAGACTCAATAATTTGTTTTTATATATACATTTCTCATAAAATGCTCAGGTATAATTTCACTCCAGTTTCAGCTTAGAATGAACACTAGGTTTTCATTACACAATCAACTTGTAATTAGCTATTTTGCATATACATGAAAAATATTCATAATGATATTAATCCATAGTAGACTATTTTCAAAATAATGATTACACAGCAAAAATCCAGTAATTCAAAATACAAATCATAGCCAATCATACCAAATTCCGGATAAATGCAAAAAACATCAAATATAATGTGTCAATTAATTATATTTTTTAAAATTTAAACTGCTTTAAAATTTTACAATTTCATGCTTTATAATTTGATTAATTAATTCAAGTAAATATTAAAATTTTTAAAGTTAAAAAAAAAAAGATTGTACTTTTTTTTTGTTGAGTTTTTAATTTAACAAATCTATAATTAAAGAATTAATTCTTGCATGCTTTGTTTTTTATATGAATTTGTAACTTTGAACTACTTCAGACTTCTAAAAAAAACATCATATATTGCAAATATATACAATATAAGCTTTATTTGATTTTTTTTTTTAAAAAGATAATATGCGAAGAGACATTACCTATTTTGATACAATACCTATAGAATTTTTGAAAGAGATGGGAACAAACACCATTGAAGGAAATTGTTGGTTTCTATTTGATATGTAATAATGGAAATTGGCCTAAAGATTGCTTGAGAACTATAATGATTCTAATTGCTAGAAAAAAGAAAGCTTTTAGATGTGAAGAGTACAGTACAATAACTTTGTTATTTCATGCTTCAAAAATATTGAAAATTATTAAGTCAATGAATTTATAAAAAGAATATTGGATAAGAACAGCTTGGTATTCAGAGAGGGAAAAGTACAAAAGATACTATTGCTGGTGTTAAAACAATTGCAGAGGCAGATATATTGAAAAAGATAAAGGAATTGGTGTAGATTTAAAAAAAAAACATTTGATAGAATAATCTGGAATAAATTAAAGGATTATCTTAAAAAGAGAAAAGATTAATTTGTAACATGTATACTGGAAAAAGAGTAATAATCAAATTAGAAAATAATAAGACCGAATAAGTGAGTTCAGAAAGAGGAATTAGACAAGGATGCTGCATTTTATTAATACTTTAAAATCTTTATTAAGATGTTAGATAAATATTTAGACTGTGGAGGAGTTAATATTGGAGGTGGAATAATAAAATATATAAGATTTATAGATGATATAACTCTTACAGGTGAGGATGAAAATAGTCTCCAGAATATGTTGAACAAATTTGGAGGAAAGATGTAAGGACTATGGAATGAAGTTTAATGGTGAAAAGACTAACTGTTTATGGATAGGAAGGAGTACAAAATAAATACCAAGTTGATATTCATCATAATTGAACAGGTGAATGGATTTGGATATTTGGGTAATAGGTTGAATGAGGATGGAAGAGGTGAAGCTAAAAGAAAACTAGCAATGGCAAATAAAGCATTTGTTAAAAAAAAAAAAAAAATTGTGAACCTTTGAAGAAAGATTTAAGGAAACATTAATTAAGTGCTATTTTTATATAATTTTATTATATAATTTTGAAACATGGACAATGACAGAAAAAATTAAGATCAGATTGAAGGCCTTTGAGATGTGGTTGGTCATGGAGACAAATGGAGAAAATTCAGATGAATAAAATGACAAATGAGAAAGTTTAGGAAAAAGTAAATGAAAAAAAAAAAAAGATTGAATGAGGAAATTAGATAAAAAAAGAAATTGGGTTGGACATATTCTAAAATGATAAACTCATTTAATGAGAGATGAATAGTAAATGGAAATAAGAAAAATAAATGAAGATTGATTTTAATTGATGATATAAGAGATGGGAAGAGATATGTGGAATTAAAGATTTAGGTAATGAATAGAACAGAATGTATATGAATAAATTAATTATGTGACTGCTCTCTGGACCTGCCCATAGGGAAGAACATTTAGTTGATTGATAGGTGCATGAAGAAGTACTGACTTAATGATTCTGATGTTACAATTTATAAAAATAGATAGAACAGAAAAGACTGCAGGAATTATAAAGGAATATCATTATCCATTAAAGTAAAAGAACTTTCAATCATACATGAATAATTATCAAAACTGAGTGCTTTAAAAAATCAAAAAGGAATACAGATATGACTTTTATATTACTTCTTAGTGACTTAATTGACATTTGATTTGTTTAATTAAACAGTTATAAGGTTGGTGTCCACATTATACATCTTCTACAAGTTAGAATCAAAGAAAGAATTATAAAAAATCTAAGATATTTGAAATAACAAATGGTGCTAAATAAAAATGTTCATTGTCTTGAACTTTGTTTTCCACATTTATGACGTTGAAATTTTTTTATAGACAGCTTTGTCTGGTAATGAAATTTTTAATGATGTAAAAAACTAGAACTTCATCTTCTTGGTTTCTAATTTACAATATGTAATTGACTGTATTATGAAAAATATGGTTTAGCAATTTTCAAAAAGTCTTTTATCAAATTTTTATCTTGGATAGTTATCAATTTCAGAAAATAAGGTAATTTAAATATTTTGATATTTTTTTTTAGGTAAAAAGACAATTTGGATATTGATTTCAAGAATGTTGCTACAGTATTTAGCAAAGTAATATAAATGTTCCAACTATAATAGTTTTATACTGGCCTGATAATGTTCCAAATTTATTATAAATACTAATAAATGGATTCAATTAAAAAAAACACACAAAAGCATTGAAAAAAGAATAGCAAAATTATAATCACAATGGTATGTTCTGCAACTTGGTAGATATGGTGGTATTGAATCACATTCTTTGGAAATGAGTAAGTGAAATGGGATAGATGGTGAGAATTATTAAATGCTTTTAATGAAATTGAAAAATCTATTTCTTTATTTGTTAATTTTTAATTGGCTAGAGGGCAGTACAATATGGTTTTAGTAATCATGGAGAACTAGTATGGAGAGTAAAAAGAGTTTAAATATATATAGAAGTAAACAGATTATTGGTGTGAGATAATTTATGATAATAGCAAGGAAAGTAGTTGACTGCTTAAGACTCGATCAGGATCTTTAGCAACAAAGGAATACACACATAAATGGAGAAATGTGGGTAATTTAGTCTGCAAATTATGTAAGGAAGGCATAGAAAATATTAGGCATCTATTAATTTAATGTAAATGCTTACAAGCAGAAAGGTTGCAAATAATAAAGTTGTGGGAGAATAAATATAAATAAAGTGATCGTAGATTTGGAAAAAGATATGGGAGATTTAGATATGAAGGCTATAAAGTTGACAAAGATAATGTTATGGAAATGGGATGGAGCAGAATAGAGAAGAATATGGGAAAAACTTAAGATGGGGAATGGAAAAGGAAGGTAAGGTAGCTAACAGGTTTTTCTGGGCATAGTGGCTGAGAGATTCCTGACTCCGAGAAAGAAGCCATAGTGCATCGCATTATTTAAAAAAAAAAAATTTCCAATCAAAGTAAAAATGTTAAACACTTTTCATTTAAAATATTTCATATTTTAATCACTTATATACACATAAGTGTCCAGTCCAGTCAATTTAAAGTAAAATATATAGCTTTACATTTTCATTTACTATGCCAATACTAAAAATTTAAAAATAATAGAGATAATTGACTGTGCACTAAAAAGAAAAAAAAAGTTTCTTCAACCACAATTGGGGTTTTTAGATTTAATTTGAAATAAAAGCATGGGTTTCTGGATCCCTGATGCTTTTATTTCAAATTAAATCTAATAACCCCAACTGTGATTGAAGAAACAATTTTTTTTTCTTTTTAAAAGCAATTAATATAAAAAATTTTTTTATCTCTATTATTTTATTAATAAATTTGAGTACGATTTTCATCAGCCCTATTCATATTATAAAGATGACTATAAAAAAAAAAAATTCTTAAAAACATACAATATCAATTACTTTCATTGAAAGGATATGGCTGATGATAAGCACAATGGATAATAATTAGATAAGGTGTTGAAGTCTTCCAGAAGAAAAAATGTGATGACAGAAGAGTATTTAAACAAATGAAAAAAAGTTTTCTTTAATTTTTTTTTTTCTAGTCTTAGATCAGTCAAACTTATTGGCAAGTAATAATTCCAAAAGTTTTAGATACCATACTATTCAATATTAAAAATAAAATAAAGACAATTTTTTAGAATTATGACATTAAAAAATTGGGAACACATGGTCAGTGCAAAAATTAAAAAAAAAAAAAAGGTAGAAAGCTAATACTGATTAAAATGTAGATCAACAAATTTCAAACCTTTTTGAAAACTGAAAATAATATTATGTGAAAAAATAAAAAGCAGATGTAATATTTTCAAACTGTTAATGAAGACAGTTTTGTTAAACAAATGTGAGATTATACCACGATACAATTTTATTTCATTTAACACTGTGACATTTTTAATATATTTTTAAATGACAATATGCTTTGCAAATGAATCTTTGTGATATTGTTTGAATTTCAAATAAAACAAAATAAATGAAATACACTTCTAGTGATTTAACATATAATAAAAAATTAGAAATGTTTGATATTGATTTCTTAAGATTAAGTAAAAAAAAAATTATATTTACTGCAAAATCTATTCAAGAACAAATATATCCAAAAATATTACTATGATAATTCAGATCCCCAATGAATCATTTAAATAAAAAAGCAAATAACAGACACTTTCTTATATCAAAGTCAGTCTGTTCATCAGATAAAAAATGATAACTTTTACTTGACCTCTATATTGTTACTTAGTAATAAATCAAGAATAGATATTCTAAAAGATTGATATTTTTATTAGAGGTGATTCTTGTTTTTACATTAATCAAACAAGTTTAGTTTCAAATAATAATTCAGATAAAATCCTAATAATTTTAACAAGCTCATAAATTATAGCTTGTCAAATATGTAATGCTGTTTATATTTTAATGATAAAAAAGACTTCATTATATTATAATGCACCTCATAATTAGAGATGCTAGACTACATTATATTAAAGGATAGCAAACAATGAGAAACTAATGATAAAAGTTTATCAGTTATATTACTTTATTGGCTACTTATATCAACTTGTCTTTAAGCAGAAAATTTACTGCATATAAATATTCTTAAATAATTAGTGAACATATTATACCTATTTGTATTTTTATATTGGACTATTTCCATCATCTAATATGTGTGTTGAATGTCTTTAGAAAAGTTTAATTTTATTTAAATATTCCAAATACATTCAACTGCTAGTAATATCACAGCAAACAGGTTAAAATATACACCAACTGTTAGTAATATCACAGCAAACAGGTTATACCTATTGCCTTATAGTGCATTTTGAACTATAAGATCATGCAATAAATCATAAATAAGATAAATAATAATCGCAAAGTTAATCAAGCACTATATTATCCAATCATCAAAGAGCTTCCAAAAAAGATCTTAAAATGGTTTATACACAGATTTATCATTAAAAATAGAAATAAAAAAAATATATTATGCTGGGGTTTTTTTTCATACAAATTACAAAAAATATTAAAAATATCAGATATAACAGCATAAAATCATGTGCCAAAAAAACTTAGAATATATAATTATTAATACAGTTGTTAAATATATTTTTATTATTTCTTTATAATTTCTAAGATTTATTTATAGTGCAGCCTATTTTGAAATTATTAATTATTGTACTTTGATTTTTGACACTAACAAATTCAAATAATATTATTTATCAATTTCATGCACGCTAGTTCATAACAAGTGTAAATGTTGTATTTTTAAGTTTTTTGACAAAGGCACGTCAAGCTACTACAGCAATAAAAAACAATGATTACATAAGTGATGACATTTAAATGATGATAAGATAAATGACAGCATTGAGCTGCAATCTATTCTAAATTATATTAGTCAATTGATGATCAATATTGATAAAACTGTGTCTGCCTATTACCCACAATGATACCTTTTTTTATACTAATAATAAATATATCATTAACTGTCAAATATAATGTATATAAAATATCACATAACTTTCTGTGCTTACTTTCCGTCTGCATTAGGAACAATAATTTGCTTCATTTACATTATCTTAGGATCAACTATGTAATAGTGAATAAGCAATAAAGTACTAGAAGATAATTTTATAGCCGCTATTCTCTGACTAGAGCTTTAAGAACCCAGCTACTAATTTGGAGATGTGGATATAATACTATACAATAGAAGACAAAATAGAAAATATTACTGTTTTTTTAAAGTGTCATAGCATCGGCCGGGACGCGAACCCGCAACCCGGGCAACTGCTTGTAAGGCAGTCGCGCTGACCTCTTGACCACCAATGCAAGACAAAAATATTACTGTTTTTAAAGCAAATATAATATAAAAATCTTTTTCTATTTAAAAACAAAAAACAAAAGTGGAAATTTTTTAAATCACCTGGGTAAATAATGATCTTTTTATACTCTGAACTAACTCACAAAATATATAATTTAATCTAATAGAATAAACATAAAAAATAAATCCTAAAAGCAAGCAAAACAACAATAGTAATAATATTAACCAAAAAAAAAGAGATTAAGGATGTTTTTTTAATGGTGACTTAATGGTAATAATTTTTTCAAAATACTTTATGACAATAAAAAGACAAAGCAATCAAAATTGAAATTTATAAAATGCCTATTCTTAAAGCAATAAAATAGTTAATAAGTAAACTTGATTTTTACATCCCTAATCTTTCTTTCTTTTTTTTTCTTAACAAACAGCAAGGAAAAAAATAAATGGGCATTGGAAAAAAAGGAGTGCTACTTTTCATAACTAAAATAGTGCGCAACATGGTCACAGATGCACTGAAAATCATGCAAATCTAAATGATTTTAAAGATTAGTAGATTTTGTTGTTAATTTAAATATATAATAAACGTTCTAATAAAACACAAATTAATGTATTTATTATACAAAAAGTATTAATACTGTGGCAATTAATAGTTAAATAAAAATATGTGTGGGAGACATTTTTGGTAACATCTAGATAAATTAAAAAAAAAAGCTAATTGTTTCAAAATTATTCAATCAAAAACACCATTTCTTAAAAACATCAATCATAAAATTAAAGTGCATGTTATGGTAACGCAAGCTGCATATGATTCTCATTACGATTTCTTCCATTATGCATCATTATATATCATCAATTTTTTTTATAAAATAAATAACAAAACACATAAACTTGGACTCACTAAAAACATACAAAATCTTTTGAATGAATTAATGATGGCAATACATTATAAAATACATTCTATCCAATGAAAATACAAAGATGCAAACATGAGTATATGGAAGGTTTTGATTAGAATCTGCCCATACCCATTGCTTTAGTGTTTTTCAAAATAAAAAAAAAACAAAAAAATTCAGCATCTTAGCTTTATTATTATCTAAATGTGTTCAAAAAATTAATAATATAAAATATCAATAAAATGTATTTATGCTGCAGCAATAAGAAAAGACAAAAATGTTGATTATATTCCAAGATCTATTTATCAGCAATAAGAAAAATCCAGACTATTAACATTATTGGATGATCAATGTCATCAAAAGAAATCTTGTCATTTTAACATCCAGAAGATATCTACTATTTCTATATAGAAATATTCTTTATGACATGCATAATCTATCAATCTAACAATTTATATACATATGTTTTATAAAGAGCTCGCAAATAAGCTCTTAACAAGCTTTGCAGAATATCCTCAACCCCAGACCGGTTTCTGCTACTGGCTTCATCAGTGAGATGCCAAGATATTCAAGCATTAGATTAAAAATACTAGAACAAGCCCAAGCACTTTATCTGATGGATAACTATTAAGTAAAAAATCTGAAATTTTCAGACATCCATATGTTTTCCAATCCAGCTATCTAACTTAAATAGCCATATGGGGATGAACTAAGTTCAGATACACCATATATTAATAGCTTCTTTAAATTAGGTCATGTGACATCTGACTTGATTTATTTGTAATTTTATTTTTTGCTATTAAGGCTTTGGTGATTTTATATTGCTAAAGCTATTGATATATGGTGTATCTAAATTTAGTTCAGTCCCATGTGGCTATTTAAGTTAGATAGTTGGATTGGAAGACATATGGATGTCTGAAAATTTCAGATTTTCTACTCAATAGTTATCCATTAGATAAAGTGCTAGACTTGTCCAAGTATTTTTAATCTAATGCTTGAATATCCTGGCACCTCACTGACGAAGCCAGTAGCAGAAACCGGTCTGCGGTTAAGGATATTCTGCAAAGCTTGTTAAGAGCTTATTTGCAAGCTTTTTATAAAACATTTGTAATACAAGCTTTTTTAAATTAGGTCATGTGACATCTGGCTCGATTTATTTTGTAATATATATATATATTAATGAAGGCAATTTATAAAAGAACAAATTTATCATTCAAACAAGTGTAAAGGCTAATAAAATAAAAAAAGTAAAAATAATTAATTTATTTAGAAAATATGTTAATATTAATTTTGAAAGATTAAATATATATTAAGGAATAAAATTACTGGATAAAGTGTCTTATATGAATGGAATAAATAAAGAAGATTAAAACAAAAGGATAACTATGATATTTGCCAGAATTGAAAATAACAAGTTAAGTAGAGCATTTACTTTTAAAAAAAATACGAACCAGTAGTCCCACGGTAACCATAAAAAATATCTAAAAAGGGAAAGATTAATAATATGAAGATGCAAGAGAGAGATAAAGCTTTAACTATAGTGCTTTGCGGTAAATCTAAGAATATTCAACAGAAGAACATTACGGCATCTCCAATAATTTAATTTCTTCCTGAATGTTGTTTACATAGATCAATTCTTAATGGAAATATTTGTTTTTCAATCATAATTGTTTGCCCTCAATAATAACTTAATTTTTTCCCAAACTTTTTGTTCATTAAACAAATTGTTTTCTAAATAAATTATATTCTTTTTATTATAGGGGGAAAAAATGAAACAAATGCATTTCAATCACGTTTTGTTCATTAAAAATATTAATCTCAGATTTGTTTTCTAAATAAATTAAATTATTTTCAAGTTATTGTTTTTCTCCCAAACATTACATTATTTTCATTGGGAATAAAAATGAAACTGATCATTTTGGAGCATCTGCTTGTCTATTTTGAATTGTGAATGGTGTGGTGAATCCATCAACAGATAGTACCATGTGAAATCAGCACCAAATTTGTTATGCTTTGTAAACACAGAGAACAAATATTTGTAACAATAAACAATCTTACAAAAAAAAATACTATAATTACAAAATATTAAATAACTAAAAAATTAACGATATGCGTATGTAATGCAACAGATTATTTATAATTATATGCTGGGCTATTTTTATCATCTAGTTGAAATTGTTAAATGTTTTTAAAAAAATTTAAACTTTATTATACATTCAAATGATAATAATGTATAGATTAGTATATGTTTCAGCAGTATTATTCCTTTTTTCTTCAAGTACTGCTGCTTGACCAATGATGAAGAAAGAGAATAATACCACTTGAAACTTTAAATTCTAATAATCTTTGCATTATTATTAGCAGTTGAAAAAACATTTAACTTCAAATAGATGGTGGAAATAGTCTAGCATGTAATAAAAGTAAAATGCCATCATTACAAACCTTCAGACAATCATAAATTAATGACATTTATCTTTTTGCCTAGTTGATTAAAGTAGGATATTCCTAGTAGTTCACAAAAAAAAAAAAAACAAAACGGAGAAGAGTCATACGATAGTGTGTATATATGCATGCATATATACAATACTCACACATATTTCTATGTAATATTAAAAATTATAACTATTATTTGCCACATAAGTAAATTCTCAACTGCTATTAAGTAAAGATAATACTTATGGTATATAATATGTAATATTCAAAACAAAAGAATTTGCTCTTAATTAGAACAATTATTATTAAACTCATTCAAATTATATGTTAGTTAAAATTTATAACTAGTAAGGTTATTAATTTAAGTCAACATATTAGTACTTATTAATTTTTTTTTTTTTTTAAAGAAAAATTGATTACTTTTTCATTGTGATCTACCAATCTCAAAAGGTGAACCAAGAGGTGTAGCTGTTTGCTTGTTTATTAATACTATTAATTATTTGTTTCTTTTTGGTTCGTGCAACAAAAGCTCATGCTCAAATTTTGCTACTATGCAGGCTGCAAGCTTTCTAGGAATTACCATTCAAACGACACCTTAGTAGCCTCAAAGGGTCTAGCTTCATCACGCCCATTTACTGTTGATTCCTCGCTATAAAAAATATACATGAGAAAAAGTGATGGATAAATAAAATAAAAGGACATACACACACACATATAAACATAAATTAAAAGCTATTAGAAAAGTTCTAATTAAAAAATATGGATTAACAATGACAACATAAATTTTTTTAAATATGTATATATTATCATCGTTATTTAAATACCAAACACATGATTATCTACTTTCTCTCTTCCATGTATTAAAAAGCTAATCACTTAATTATTATATCATGGTATTACCCAATTAAATAAAATTCATTTTAGTTCAGAGCCAGTTTTGACATTGTAAAACATTCATTTATTGTCATAAGGAACTATTAAAATCAAGAAGAGGTGATTAAGTGATTGAATAAAAACACACACACAAAAAATCAGATATAGTCACTGCCACAAACTAATAAGTGTGCTTTTTTCTCCTACAAAAGCAACTTAGATACATATATACATGGGTGTATGTCAATTCATCTATATATATATATCGTCATTTTCATCATTATCAGTTTTATCTACCAAAAGCCAAGTTCCACCTTCTAAATCAGACTATCTTTACTCAAGTGTTTTGTATCTTGTCATATTTCTCAAAAAAGTGTAGCTTTTACCTTCTTAAAATTACCAATCTTTTTTTTCTTCGTTTCTTTTTCTCATATACTTTAGTTAATCAATTCATTTTTCTCTAGAGTGCATGTCTGATTCTTATTAATAATTTTCTCAAATAGTATTTTTTTGTTTTATCTTATCATTTCAATACTTCGATATTGCTAGTATCAATAAACTTCAAGTAATTTTTTCACTTTTTCTAATTGTTCATATATCTGCTCCACATAAAGTTATACTATTAAAAAAAAATAATTAATTGCTTTTTTAGACCTAATTTTTTATTTCCATTGTCAGTTAAATAACTCCCAATATTAACCTATTCTGTAACTATAACTTTTTTTTCTAATGCTTATTTTCTTAATATTTTCTCCATTATTTTCATTGTTATAGTTTTATTTGCATTTATTTTCATCCCAAACTTTCTGACTCTGTCAATTCTTCATGACATTTTATTGAACATGCACTCCTATAAGCAGTATTGCTATATTATTTATAAACCTGATCTGGTGAATCCTTCTAACCACAATACTAATTCCATTTTTACCAAAAAAATCACTCATAACTTTTCATTTCATCCTACGTATCTCTCTCCATTAGATCATTTAACTTTACAAATATATTCAATTCATACGTATATTTCTTTATAAGTATATTCTTTCAATTTATTATATCTTTATTTTTCAATACAGACGACAAAGTAATATAATCTGGCCTATCAAATGATTCATATAACAAATATTAATCTCTTTCCTTCCATATTACAATAATACTTTTTATCAACTTACTTGAAGTAATTTTCCTCCACTTTTTCTAAATCTTAACTGTTTTTCAGACAGAATCACACATAATCTAATACAAATCCAACTGTTTAAGATCCTTAACACTATACTAGCAGCCTGGGAGATTAAATTAATTTTTTAAGTCGAAAACTGAATTAGGTACTTTTCTTTTAAAAGAATCATAACTATTAATAAGAATCATTTAATTCTCTCTCTCTTTTTTTACTTCATATTTTTAATAATTCAACTGGAATCTCTTGCAAAATATGGATATAATGAAGGAATAATTTATCTAGATATGTACCAAAAAGACAACATGAATGGATAACAGGTAGATCTGCTGCTATCAATTTGATATATGTTCAAGATGCTATTGACAACAGGCTATAAGGGATGTTATTTATTTTGATGTGATCAAAGCCTTTGACAAGGTAGATCATTCTATGTTGGTTTCAAAAATGCATCTCATTGTTTTGCTTGAGTCTTTTATTTCTAACAGATCTAATTTGTGTTTTATAGGATTACAAAGTCTTACACACATCACCATATTACTGGAACGTTTCAAGAAAGTATTCTTGAGTCACCACTTTTATCAATTTATTGCTTGAATATAGAGCTGTCTGCATTAATAGTCTTAGTTGCTGATGGTATAAAATTCTACAAAACTATTGTTAATTTTGATGATCAAAGAATTTTACAATCTGATATCACAAGATTTCAAGCTTGGTGTCAGAGAAAAATAATATGGAAATGAATGCTTAAAAATGCTGTAGCATTTTCAATTATATATTAACCTTAAAAAGTCTCTCAATGAAGACTTGTGTACTATTTTTAATAATAATGGAATAACCAATAACAATATCTAGTATATTATTGCAAAAAGTGACAAAATCATAAGTTCAATCCTAAGAAATTATAAAATATTTGAAAAACAAACACATGTATATCCATTTCATATAATGTATCTACCAATTTTAAACCATGACTCTGTGATTTGGAACTCTAGTAACTTAATAACTTAAGTCATAAGTTGATAATGAAAAATGTTTTAAAAAAAATTTCCAAGACACACTGATTATCAAGAATTACATGATATCAATGTATTGTATAAAAGACAAAATCTGAATATATTTTTAATGAAAATTGCATCCAGAGATTGATGCGAGGCATTGTCAAACAATATTTTCGAAAATGAAAACAAAAGATTCACAAGATCAGCAGACTTGTATAATATTCCAAATTTCATTAAATGAAACTTTAAAAAATTCAGTTCTAATAAGACTAACTACATCGTACAAAAAGTACTTTAGAGCTGCAAATATTTTCAAATTTTAAATATTAAAAAATTTAAAACTATTGTACAAATTTTTTTTTTTACAAAGGATTGATGAATAAATTAAAATTGTGTATTTTTGTTAGGATATAATATTTGTTAAATGTAGTAAACAAATTGAAATGAATTATTATTACCATTTTTAAATACACTATAATATATATATATATGTTCACTAGAGGGAGCTTACCAATAGCTCCAATCAAGCTTTAATTTATAAGTGCCGAAAGAGAAAAAATTCAAAATTTCTATCAGAATGTCCTCATCCGCAGACCAATTGGTTTCAAGCTTATGGCTCACCTCAATGAAGAGGTAGGTCTTCAGACACTAGATCTAAAATACCAACTCAAACGTCAGCACTTATTTAATATGTTACTATTATTTTGAAAATCTGAATTTTTCAGGCATATAAATGTCTTCAAATCCAGTCATTCAAACCAAATAGCTATATGGGTCTGAACTCTGTTCAGTTTCACTATATATTAATAGCTTTACTTGCTATAAGCTTGTACTAGAGCAAGATTACCAATAGCTCCAATCAAGCTTTAATTTATCAGTGCCGAAAGAGAAAGAATTCAAAATCTCTATCGGAATACCCTCATCCCAGACCAATTGGTTTCGAGCTTATGGCTCACCTCAGTGAGGAGCTAGGACTTCAAAAATTAGATCTAAAATACCCAACTCAAAAGTCAGCATTTATCTAATACGTTACTATTAATTTGAAAATCTGAATTTTTCAGGCACACAAATGTCTTCAAATACAGCCATTCAAACCAAATAGCTATATGGGTCTGTTTTTATTAACATTATAAGTGTACCCTTGAGGCTTTGACGATGTTATATTGCTGAGGCTATTAATATATGGTGAAACTGAACAGAGTTTAGACCCATATAACTTATTTGGTTTGAATGGCTGGATTTGAAAACATTTACATGCCTGAAAAATTCAGATTTTCAAATTAATAATAATGTATTAGATAAGTGCTGACTTTTGAGAGTTGGTATTTTAGATCTAGTGTCTGAAGTCCTAGCTCCTCACTGAGGTGAGCCATAAGCTCGAAACCAACTGGTTTGGGGATGAGGATATTCCGATAGAGATTTTAAATTCTTTTGGCACTTACAAATTAAAGCTTGACTGGAGCTATTGGTAAGCTCTCTCTAGTGAGCATTTTAGTACAAGCTTAAAGCAAATTAAGCTATTTGTGATTTGCTTTTATATATATATATAGTGACATGTTTATTCATGTTTAAAGAGGTTTATTTAAAACTTCATTGTGACAATATTTCATACTCTGTAGTCAAGTTGCAATCTTTAAGTGTCCATATATATTCAATGGACCATTAGTAAGAATGGATTTCCATTCTTGCTATTAAAAAGGTGAGAAGATTGCCTTGACAACAGTGAGAAATATTGATTACTATATTTACTGTGAATGTTTAGGTTGTAACTGGTTGGAATCTAATTACATCATTATCCCAGATTAGCTTTAGGCACTATTTCGCTTATTATTTCTAAATAATACATGGGCAACTTAAAAGTATTGCATTAAATAATGTTATAGATGACTATTTATTAGTCTGCATTACAGTGACATGTTTATTCATGTTTAAAGAGGTTTATTTAAAACTTCATTGTGACAATATTTCTTACTCTGTAGTCAAGTTGCAATCTTTAAGTGTCCATATATATTCAATGGACCATTAGTAAGAATGGATTTCCATTCTTGCTATTAAAAAGGTGAGAAGGTTGCCTTGACAACAGTGAGAAATATTGATTACTATATTTACTGTGAATGTTTAGGTTGTGACTGGTTGGAATCTAATTATATATATATATATTGTAACGGGATATATATATGCGTTACATTTAAATTCTAATACGTAATGTTTTGTAAATATCTAATACTGAATTAAAAACACAAACGTTCAAAATGCACAAGTAACGAATAATTAATTTATAAATGTTTGATTTAAATATTAAAATAAGCTTTAAAAAAATTACAGAATCGAAACAAAAGATTCTAATCTTTAAATAAA
Source organism: Epiperipatus broadwayi (assembly GCA_028023455.1). NCBI lineage: Eukaryota > Metazoa > Onychophora > Udeonychophora > Euonychophora > Peripatidae > Epiperipatus > Epiperipatus broadwayi. Next base: position 1,630,811 of record JAQFVV010012421.1, read on the forward strand.
GTATAAAACAAAAACCTTTTTAATAATAGCGAAGATTTTTAAATTTTTAAATATAAAAATTCAAACAGATCCTTTGGGCAAAATGACCATTAAAAAAAATGATTACGAAATAGATAAGAGTTCCCGCCCAGAGATAGAGACACAGACATCAGTGGAAAACCCAAAATCTACTTGGCCACAAACTGAATTAACCAATAAAATAAAGATATGGAATATGTTTGATGAATCCTGCATTACAGAGATAAGGTGCCTGAGGACTATAAAAAGAAAATCCAAAACAATAATTAATTAGGCAGAGAGAATTAAAAAAAATTAAATTTTGAATTCCGGAAGCCTTGCTGAAAGTAAAATATTTAAAAATATATAGATTGTCGCTGTCACTAAGAATGTAATCCGTTTCTTCGTGCTTCCTTCGGTTCGGCAGGCCAAAGGCAGCTTTCATCAGGATACCAGGATCGAACCACTGGTACCGTCTTCAGAAAACATCGTAAATGCATCTTCATAAATCATCATCACCCACAAGAAATGTATCTTGTATAAATTCAGATCATCGCAAAGGAACGAGCCAGGAGAAAGAAAGGAAAGTATATATTTTAAACAAAAAAAAACATTATAAACTCTTAATTTAAAATCTCCGAACTTTAGTTTCCTTTAAAGATGAATTATAGACTTTCTTTTTTTTTGATCAAATCTAAACTCTATAAACTTTAAAAATTTTAAGTCTTATCTAAAATTGAAACGTAATCTTTTTAAAATATGTTATATGTTTTCATTTATACTAAGTGTAAGATCTGTTTGTAATGGGGCGAGGTTTGCTATTGCAAACAAATTTAAAGATGAAAATACTTATCGTTGTTTGTGCATTATTAAATTTTAAAAATGTCAAAAATATTATTTGTGTAAACAAGAAAAAAAATAAGTTGAATGCAATATAATTTTAAAATGATTTAAAACTGTAAACTAAATATTTTTTTTATTAAATTAAAATGATTTAAATGTTAGTTGAGTGTAGATGGCTGCTAGACTAGTTTAAAAATATGTTAGTTTAAAGAAGCTTTGATTTCGGACTATTTGTTGCGTAGTTGTGTCAATGCTGGTGGAGAGGTATATGGACGTTTATATCAATGAAATGTGAAGTGTGTTAGCACCTAGGGCGACGAGCCCAACTGAATGCGTGACCCCAAAGAGGTAGTCATATCGTTGAAATGGACACAGACATATTTCCTGCGCCATTGACCCCTTCCAGCTATATGGATTTTGGACGATAAGCTGGCAAGATAAGACCGCGCTCCCATCCATATGTAGCGTTTCTTTTTATTATTTTATATGCATGTTTCCTTCGCCCGACAGATGCACATTCCTGCGGGATGAAGGCCATATTTTCTCCAATAATATCACGCTGTTCAGATGCACATTCCTGTCGGCGTGATTCTATGCTAACATGTTCACATTGCATTGGTTGCTGATATATATCTGGAAGCGAGTATTGGTGTGGTTACGGATTTTTAGTCTGGAGTCAAGTGATTTGAAAATTTGTGAGTGCGTCTAGGTAGCTCATTTATACTCAACATTCTAAAGATTTAAAATTAGAGTTAAAAACAAGTAAAATAATAACTAATGAAACAGAATAAAACAAATTTCTTCTTGTGTTATAAAAATTATTTTTTTTAAAGTTTGTGTGTTATTGGGGTTAAAAACAAGTAAAATAATAACTAATGAAACAGAATAAAACAAATTTCTTCTTGTGTTATAAAAAAAATTTTTTTTTAAAGTTTGTGTGTTATTACTTATATAGACGTAAATAAAAATATTTTTGTGTTATTAATACTGACAGTGATCGAGTGATTATTTTTATTATTATTTATTAAAAGAAATATATTTAATGAATGTTTTAAACCTCTGCTACTTCATGAGCTAGTGACTAGGGCTGGCGGTCGTGATCTTATCAGTGCGTATCTGTCTACATTATAAATTTTCTAGGTTCGAATGGCCTAGTGGCGCCCTCGTACGGCAGATACGGTAAGACTGGTTACTTCATCATCATCACCGACCGTTATAATATATATATGCATGCATTCTGGTATATCCATTAAAAATTATGAATCAATACTAACAGAAAATTATATATTATAAATTATCCACACTAAATGATTATATTTTAATTCCAATTTTTCCCTATAATCATTCAGAATCACCTACAACAACAAAATTAAAGTACTGTATTTGGTTGGGGGTTAAACCTAGGACAAAATAATAATTCTTTAAATTGCAATAATTGAATACTTGACCTAATTTTTACTAATTTCAATATTACTTGTCTTATAACTAGATTTTCTCTGTTAAAAATTAATATTCATCATTCCCCCACTCAAATTTTAATATCTATGTGTGAAAGAAAAGATCATATCTATTTGCTATCATAGAAGATAGATTTTTGGTGTATATGCTACATTTCATGACAACAAAATGCTGTCTATATATAATTCAGAATCTTTTGATTCTGTTATGAACTTTTTTGCAAATATTTTGTATGCTCATAATTACAGATATGTACCGCTTCAAACAGGAAAAAAAAAAAGATCTGTTTGGTATTTCAAGTAGACTAACATTAATTTTAAAGAGAAAATATAGATTTCATAAACTATTTTAAAAAATTGGATCATACAGCTATGATAACAATTTTGTTAATTACAATTACATATCTAAACTAAGTGAGAGAAATGACTTTAATAATTGTATGTATAATATAGAAGTTTCAATTTTCTTTAGACCTAGAAATTTTGAAAAATTATAAAGGAGTTTAATATCCATAAATCTAAAAATGCAATCCTCTTTAATGCTGATATTTACTGTGAATTTATTAATCATGATATTAGAAAACATAAAACAAAAATATTAAAATAGCCATACACAACATATTTAGTCCAGATTTTAATGGCTTTCCTGTATATTAATTAAAAAATTATGTGGAAATACTGAAATATATTGTTAACTTTTCAATTCAAACTGCTATCTTTCCTTCATACTTAAAAATTACAAAAGTAATACAGATATATAAAAAGATTCTTATTTAGAGGTTTCTAATTATTGATCAATCTCAGTATCTATGTTCTCAAAAATATTTGAAAGATGTATATAAAATGCTATTATCATTGGTCAAATAAAGTCATTGATTCTAAGCTTTTAACACGTTTTTTTTTTTTTACTTATACATCTATTGAAAAATTTAATAGTTATACATGTTCATACTGCTCATGCTATAAATAATCAATCACAAACTGATGTGATTTATTTTGATTTAAGTAGATTTTTTGATCAAATAATACATTCTAAACTTTTAAAGAAACTGATTATTAAGAGTTTTTCATTAGGTTTGATGAATCAGTTCATATCATATTTGCAAAAATGAGCTTCACTTTTATTAAATTTAATGACAGCATCTCACATTATTATGAAGTGTATTAACACCACTGCTATTTGCAATATATACGAATGATTTAAATAAATACATTGACAGGGGAACTTATAGGCTGATGAGCATAAAATTTTCAAAACTTGTTTGATTGTATACAGCCTCAAACTTATATACATGGTTTTTCTAAATGAAGCCACATAAATAATATGTATATAAACATAAGATAAATGCTGTGCTATTACTTATACAAAAAAAGTTCAACATTTTACTGAGCTATATTCTATAAATGGCCAATGAATTTTATATAAAATGTATCATAAAAATCCTGAAAATTTGGTTTAATCAAAATGGTTCTTTTACAACACATTTAGATGTGATCTGCAAAGCTAATAGGGCAATGGGACTTATTATTCACAATTACTACTGACATTTCGATAAATTGCATTATTATTACTATCATCAGCAATATCATTATCATGATTATTGCTATTTTGTAAGTCAGTTAAAAGTTCTATAAATTATTCTTTCATTAGGGCACAATCTATTTCATTTTTCTCTACATGCTTTTTTATTGTTTGACAGTTACCATAGTAAAAATACTATTATTCTTTACCATAGCAATCATTCACTTTTTTCAAAACATTCACTTATCTAATTAATAATTAATATTTCTATCTTCAATTACTATTTGCATATCTTATTCTGCATTTCTCATTTAAAATGTTTTATTCTGTTAAAAATTAAATCAAACTTACATTTTAATCAACCTCTCCTAGCTTTATTTATTTTAAAACTCAATTACTTTTAGAGCATGTGTATATACCTCTATCTTTGCAGCCAACCATGTGTGGATATCTCAGTGGAATCATGCACACTCGACAGCTAAAAGTTCCTGGAATGATTACCAAATGAGAAAAATAGTGGTCAACTGAATAAAACTATTATGCTCATGCTAACACTTAGAAGCTCAAATGTTAACATGATTTGCTGAGCAACTGGCAATATGATTACAATTACCCCCTCCGACAGAATTCATATCTTTGCAACTTCTCTGCAATATTTTATTTATCATCCCATTATTAACCCAAACTTTTTTCCTCTCTTACTTTAGATTCAACAAACTATCTTTTACTTGCATCATTTTAACAATTTTCCTTGAATAACTCCCAACATTTTATTTAAAGTAACTTATCAATTAGACTAATATTATTTTCACTTATTTTCTTATTCATCAACTTTAAAAACTGTTTTCAATTTACCAATAAATCTTTTTTTTTTTTTTGCTAGCATCTTTTTCTAATTTAACTAAATCAAATGAGACCATGTTCTTGAAAGTTTGGAATTATAATCTGGTAATACTGATTATTTAATTCTGTTTTTGATCTATACAACATTAATTAATATTATTAATTGCAAGACTTTACACTTCATCTATAAAAATCATATAGCTCAATAACTAATAAACCCCAGATTTATGTAAATTCATTTTAATAAAATTAAAGAATCTTTTATTTTATAATAAACTAATTCACTTGTAAAATCACATCTTTCACTTTTTCCAACCTTAAAAAGTTAAATGAACCTAATAAATACTATACTAAAATAATCAATAGACGTTTTTTTAAGTCTTTGAATTAAAGTATTTTTCATATTTTAAGTAGTTAATTGGATTCACAATTTATTTTTAAACAAACAAAAATAAAAAATACAGAATTTATTTGGTTCAAAAAAATAACTAGTAACTACTTACTTAGGGGAAAAGGCTAAAGGTGATAGCTCTTGGTAAGATTCTGACTTTAATGACTTATTAAGAAGTTGTGCCTGTTCTTGGCGCTGTTTCCTCAGTTTACGCTCAGCAAGCAAAAAATAGGTGGCAGTAATGTGATTGTATCGATTAGCTTCCAGAGCTCTGCAGAAAAAAAAAAACAAAACTTAAATTTAAAAATAAAAAATACATATTTTATGTTTTATAAATAAATATGTCATAAATTTGAACCTCCCATATTGTAAAATTTAATAAGCTTTGTTTAACATAAGTTTCATTAGTTTCTATTTCTATAGTATATTTAATACCAAATAAAAACATTTATAAATGTCTGTTTAAATTAGCAAATAACTAAATAATGTGAACAAGAGATAATGTATGATCTTTTTTAGTAATATTTTTCAGTAGCTATTCTCAATCGCTTAATAAAACTAATTCCAGTATCCCAAACTTTTCAATTACAACAACCTGTATAATTCCTCTAGTAGTTTAATGAAAAGATATAAAAAATTCTTTAATATAAATGTTTGATTATTAATATAGCTTTAGGTTTTGAATTAGTCAAGAGAAATGAAACATTTTTCTATTTCCAGAAAATGTATTACAAAAATTTAACTGATGATTAACCAAAAGCACTTTGCATCAACTAAGTCAAATGCAGGACTAAAACCAGTATGAAGGATATGATCACTAAATGAGCTTACTTTTAGTTTTAATATGCTTAATAAATTATCTAAAAACAGAAAAATTCAAGTAATGATATTATTAAATGATTGATAACTTGTAATATTCAAATAAGAATACAATGACACAAATATTTTTGTCTGCTTTCTGTAGTGTAATTTAGGTAAGTCTTCTAAGATTTAGATAAAATTGCATACTTCTTTTTTTACTGAATAACATTTGCAGTACTGAATGGTAAATGGTTGTAATAATTCATGAAAAAAAACAAAAATTGTGATTACTTTCTATAGTTTGTTACAATCTAAAACAGAGCGCTTGTAAAATTTATCAAATATTCCATAATTTAACATCATTTAATATTGGCACAAAGTAAATTTAAAATTTCAAAAGTGCTAATAAGAATATTAGAAATAAAAAATGGATTTAAAGTGAAAAATTCATGCTCTCACTTAACATTGGCTCATATAATCACATTTGAGTTCGGAAATAAAACCTGCACTTATTTCTTTAGCCTCTATCTTATGGCTGGGCTGAGAGTATCCTTGCAGATTGAACACCACTGTTTAATGGCGTTTTATGAGGAAAGAATGATTACTTTCTATAGTTTGTTATAAATAAGAATTATAAAAATATGCTCTATTATTTCATTATATATATTGTAGAATGGTTTTATTGCTCCTCAGGAGTTCATAAGAAGTTTGAATGGAAGTGCCAATACCAGAATCAATCCTAGAATTTCACATTCCAGAGTGACACTCTATCATTGTACTAAACCACACAGTGTAATTAACTAAGGGAATGTCTGAGAAAAAAATTTAATGATTTTTTTTTTTTTTTGTATTTTATCAATATTTAAGTACAAAAATGCCACAAAACATGTCTTTAAAAGTGACAAAAGAAAAATAATTGTACAAACAACACAATTTTTTTTTTGAAAAATCAATCTTTTATTAACATTTTTGTTTGCTATCCTACTTAGTATAAATATATAAAGGAACTCTCAAAATAGTAACATCTAATAACATCTTATGAAAACACATTTTTTAAAAAAAAGATGAAGACATAAATGAACTTTGCTGTGAAAAACAAAATCATTAATTCCCATTAAACATTCTTCTAAACATCTAAGCAAGTTCCCTTTTATGAAAAAAAAAAAAGGAATGCACAATTTTTTCCACGAGAAGTGCAATATCAAAAGCAATTGTCTCATTTTTAAAACCATCATGTTCTTTAATAGAATTATGTACATTTACAGAGCAATAAAATAAACGACTTTTACCATTTTAATTATCTAATTTTCAGTTATAAATTTAATTTGGTTTTATGTAAATATTAAAAAGTAACGTTAATATAAATTTGTTTGATAAAACAATAATAAAAAAACTCGAATGCTTCAAGATGTAATTTAATATAACATAGGTGATGCCATTTTACTATCAATCTCATTGTAAAAATATATACGCTACTAAAAATCTTTTTAAGGATAACTGCTATTTACAATCATTACAGACTAAAAGATATATTTAAAGAAAAAAAATTCAATATAAAAAATTCCCATTGCTAAAATAATCCTCTTAAGAGTTTTAAAAATAAATACATTAGATATGTAAATCAGCTCGAGATTGCTTAGGAGAAAGTAAAAGAGTAAAAGACAATTCCTTTTTTTTTTTTTTTAAAAAAAAAAAAAAGGTTAATCTCATTAATGGTACTCATCTTTTAGCTAAAGATACCGCTCTATGGCGCAGTTTTCACGCAAAACACATAAAAATGCTGTTTCCGCGGCCGACACGTTCAAACCCGCGTTTTCTATAATACAACTTTTTTGTTGTGCTACAGAATGCAGGCCGCTATGTCACGTCGCAGTACAGCATGTATGTCGCATAGCAGCAAATACATTTTCCGAATTCGCACAATTTATAAAATAATTACGGCTTGATGACAGAGTTTGTATTTGAATTGTATTGAAATGTTGTTTTCATTGGATTTTTATTTTTATTTTAAACTATTAAAATGTTCAGATTTTTTAAAACAATAATTATAAGACTTTTTACAATGTACTGTATTGAACTTTTATTTGGGAAAATGTTAAATATTTATGTTTTTATTGAGTTGCAATTAGGTAATGTGTCAAGTAACTTACTGTTAGTAACATTCCACGAGACAAAGAAGATTCTATTGTCTGTATATTTTTGAAGTAAAAAAGAGCGGTACGAAAAAAATATCCAATAAGAAAATACAGGTTTTTTTGTAAATTTAATAAAAAGCAAATATTATAAACACATTTAATAAGTAAAGAAGACATTTGTATGTGTTTGTTGTTGTTTAAAAAAGTTTGAGTTTCTTTCTTCTGTCCGAGTACGGTTACGATTTTGAATTTTTTTATTTTAGCATTACAAACAAACAGAACACTAACCCTAAAACTAATCCTAAACCTAACCCTAAATCTAACTGTAACAACTTTTACTTTTATTACGATTATTATTTTTTAGTTAAACAACAACAAAAAAAGTTGTAACACAAGTAAAAAAAATATCCGATAGAAAATTGATAAAAAAAAAAGCCGTAACACAAGTAAAAAAATATCCGATAAAAAATTGATTAAGAAAAAGCCGTAACCATTAAAAAAATATACGATAGAAAAAACACGAATCAAATTGTAATTTGTTGATTTTATTTTACATTTATTATTATCATTTAAATTGTATACGTTAATAAAAAATAATATTTAAAAAAGACGATTTTGTTTTGTTTTTATTTTCGCATTACAAAAAAGCACAGAAAAATTATTAGAATCAACGGCCCATGAATGTTCATATTTTATAGTTTTAGCGTGAAAACGGCGCCATCCAATGGCATCTTTATCTATAATACAAGCACCTCATTAATTTTATGGGCAAACTAAATCATTATATATGCTTCAATTTGTGGATAAAAGTACTCCTTGAATGATTACTATCTTTTACTGTGAAAATTTAACCATTTACCTTAAATCTTTCACTTCATTTACTCATTTTAAGCCATTATGAAAATAAAATTAGTTTTAAATATAAACTTCTGGATTTACAATCCATCTAATATTAGAAATAATTTTTATTTATAATTATCCTCACACAGCAAAATGTATATCAAACCTGTTATTTATATTTACAAAACTCAACACTATCTTCTAGAAAATACTATATTTTGCTTCAATTGCTAATTATCTTTATTAAACACAAAATTTTATTACTATCCTTCTTTTGTCCCTTAAAATTGGTTCTTATTAAATTTATTGGCCTATGAAAAAACAAAAACAAATATGTTAACGAAAAGACAGATTGCAAGTTTATGAAACCAATCCCATAATTTGATTTATTTCTACATCTCAATTGAAGTTCTCAAAAACTATATAATATTGCTATATTATAATTTACTTTTAAAAAGCCACTGAAAAAGATATTTAAAACTAGAATGGAAAATCTTTTTATCAAGTGGAGACAATATGAGACGCATACAAATGTTTATGATATCTGAGATTCTTCAACATATAATAGATATATCAAGCATTACAAAATAAAAAACTAAATAGATTATCAAGTAAATGTTGATTTTTCTATTTTAGTCATATATAAAATTAGAGATTATTTAAATAATAATTATGTTCCAGATAATTCATCATCTTTTACCAAGGCAAAGATCGATTACGTAATCTCAAAAGAGAGTAACATAAAAAAATTCCAATAGTTTTTGAAATGTTAACTTTATTTCTTTTAATAAATTTCATAATAATTAATTAAGTTAATGTTATTTTTGATTAATAAATCTATATATTGTATTTTGTCATTACTTTTAGAAAATTTATAATTTTCAGCACAATGACGACGAGAGTAGTGAGCTCAAAAAAAAAAAAGAAATCTCATTTTAGTCAAATGAATGAACTTTTGTGCTCATCTTGTCACGTTTAACTTCCATATGACCACTTGATTTATCTATTACTTTAAACTTTTTCTTGACATATTAATTTTCTTTCTGAAACATATCAATTTAAACTTTATTAGAGATCATACTTGCACCATAGTAATTACTATGTTCACTTTCTGTATCATGATTTAGGTTTGGAATTTGATTAAATAAATCTTCACAATTTTTAGAGCACAAACATATTTAGGATTTTTCTTTCAGATAATTGGCATAGACAGTCCATGTAGTAGTAAATGAATACCTAGTAATTACTAACTGAGATAAAGATTCTAGATTAATTTGGCTAATCAGATGAATGTTATTCTGAATAAGCACAGAGCCCAAGATTTACCTTTACCACATAGAATCAGTTTTCAATCTTATTATTTCAGTTTGTAATTACCATGTGAAAAACATAGAGATTACTTATATAGAAGTATCTTCTAAGAAAGTGAAATTAATCAAAATATAATGGCATCAAATTGCATCTCAAAATATTTTACAACTATCATGTTGATTTGTAGAGCCTCCCTTTATTGTTTGATCCCTCATGATATTATGCAGCTAGTTTTCCACAGTGTATGGTGAAGTTTTAGTATTTTAAAATTAAATAGCAAGGATAGGATAAAGTTAGATTCAGGGATACTGTTTTATCTATAGTGTTTGCCTAATTAAGTGAAATAAAACTTTTTTAATAGTATGTGCAAAAAGATTTTTAATTCAAAGCCATGGTTGTAAGCTCCGCTCCCTCCATTCTGAAAATAACTGGAATTCACAAATAATTAAATACTGGATGTAATTAAACACATGCACATACACTATGAACATTTCTTTATACAATTTAAAAATTATATATGCACAATAAGACATTAATAAGCATTAGCAACAAGACATGGAATGCTATATATTACATATTTTAATATGCATGTACAATCACATTGCAATTCATCTAAACTGCATGAACCCAGACAAACTCATTTTTCTGAATACATATAGAATAACTAATGTAGCATCTCAACAATATATGCAGGCTATAATTTCTGTAAAGCATGCATTAATGAAAACATTAAATTGATATAAAATCTGAAAGCTGACACGAATCAAGTGTAAATATTGTATTTAAATATTGTTTTTATTTTCCTGTTAATAAGTTAATCCAAAAAAATAAAGAAAATAAATAGTAAATATTGTAATTAATTTTTCCACAATGATTTCCTTTTTAAAATAACAGTAATAAAAAATAAAATATAATTATTAAATACATTTTCTAGCAGGCATTTTTTTATAAACATTGCCCCCCCCCCCCAATAACTGTAAATTTATCAAAAATATGGGCTACCATCTTTGTTTACTTGAAAACTCACAACTATCCTATATACTTAATAAAGTTTTACACAACCAAAACACACACACTTCTATTTAAGTTAAAATTAACTTCATTTTAGAAAAAAATATTAAATATTCTCAAAATTAAATTTTCAAAAAAAAAAAATCTAAAATTTAATAATGTCCCTTTAGTCATGTTTATGCTTAAATTATTTTCTATAATAATTAAATGTGAAAACTGTTTTGTATATGTGTTTCAAAAATAAAATAAATATTCATAAAAATTTCTAAAAAACAGAATACAACATTAATTTTAAAAAATTATTAACTTTTTTATTTTAAGTGTTATAGATAAATATTTGTATTATTTTCCATGCTTAACACAATTCTCTAATCATAAGCGATCCACTGAAAATATGTGAAGAAAATCTATCTAAATTGTAACACTAATTGGGTGGTGGTGATGGATTTAATTAATTTATACAGAATAAGATTGCTAGGGAGACACAATTGTTGCTAATTGCATATTTAAAAAAAAAAAAATCTTGGAAATTTTGTAAAAAGTGTTTTCAATTATAAGAAATGCTTGTTAACATCAGAAGATTAATAAATGCCACGAGCCATTAATATTTTATTAATTAAACCATGAAGGTAGGTGATATAAAAAGCTTAAAATATTTGTTTTGAGGATAACAAAATATCAAAAGAAAAAAACGCAACAAAGTACAATTAAACAAACAAAAAAAGAATTTCTTGAAAAATAATTAATATAACATATATAGAACAAAGACTTTGTGATGTAGTGTTTAGCTCTTCCATCTATCCCATTGATACAATGTGAGGTACAGATTGGAGTGAAACTTGAAACTTTTTTCAGACATCCAGCTATTCCAACTAGCTATACAATTACTTGTTGCTTAATTCTGAGAGCAGGACAAGAAAGAAAAATCATAATGTGGCAGATTAGCTTTCTGAGAAGGAAACATTCCCATCAATATTGATCAAGTATTGCCACCTCAGTAATTAAACCTTTTTAAAGACATAAACCATGTATACTTTTATAAGAATCATTTTACAATATAGTAGATATTTACCCACTTTCACAAACAAATACAATTAAAATTTATGTTTTTGCTAATTTGATTTTTAAAAAAATCATAATCTAACATTCATTATAATAGTAATAGAAAAAAATAACTAAATTAAAATAAGTACAATAAATCTATTTACTGAAATATATATAATTACACCTGATGTCATTATATATAATATTTTGCTTTGTCTGACGTATGTACCATTATAAAATTATACATACATGATACACTTATGATAAGTTACTAAAATCTCAAAATGTTATGCTTATTATACCATTTAATCTTAGCTATAGATTGTAATATAAATGTGAATACTAGTGGTGATGTCATGCATTAATATCAGTCTACAATAGGGGTTAGCAATGCAATAGTAGCAAGATGACTTTTTTAATGCATCCTCACAGGACTCAAAGTTGAAAAGACCATAGTCTATAAGGTGTTTTAGGATGAGATATGTGAGCTGAATGTAGATAGCTTAAGTGTTTTATTGCTTAGACATGTCGTGTGTGCATAACATAGTGTAGCTGCTTTGTGCATCGAGCTCACAATTTTCTGCTTAAAATTAATTTAAGAAGCCTCTTCATGTTCAGCCATAAAGCTAATACATTACATATTCCTTATATTTAAAAAGTCGTTTATCTAATGCATTTTAAAATTTCTTTTGAAATGCATGTGAGAACTTTGATCTATCATATAAAAAAATCATATTACTTTTTATTCAAAACTTCAGAATAAATGTAATGGGGAGAAAAACATGTTATTTTAATGATGATTAGCAAGAGCAATATATTACTTCATTGACTTTAAAAACAAGTGTATCTGCTTATTGTGCAATACTTGTACTGCAATTTCTGAAAAAAGTAATGTTGAAAGACATTTCAAACCATCCGTATGAATTTTGATTCAGACTATCCTATAAACTCTGAATAAGACAAGGTTTTTTCTTTAAAATCTATTCCTAAGCAATAGTCTAAAACAGCAAGAATTGCTTTGTTTAAAATATCTATTTGCTAGCTAAAAAATATTTAAAGATAGAGAATTAGTGAAAGAAGTGATATAAAAAGTTGCTAATTCAACTTTTCAATAATTTAAAAATATAACAGAAATAGTCTGACTTATAAATATGATTCAATTATCAGCAAGAGATATAACTAAAAGAATTGAAATAATTGTCATTCACTTGGAGAATTAGCAAATGATTTGGAAACAGTTAAGTTAGTATTTAATATTTTTTCCATAAAAAAAAGAATTTCTTAAAATCCTGCTATTGAAAGGGTGCATCAGAGAGGAAGATATATTTTGTGTTTTTAAAAATTATGTAACAGATAACAAATTAACAATGCAAAATAATTACAACAAATGGCGCACCAGAAATGACTATTAAGAATGGACTTATATGTTATGTAGACAAGATTTTTTTATTTCTTAAAATTTATATACTATTGTATCATACATGAAGAAATGCTGTGTGCAAAAACTGTTGGTTTTCACCATGTAATGTTAATTATAAAAAAATTAATTTCATAAGATCAGGAATAATGAAACATAAGTTATTTAAATTACTTTTAGAAGCTAAAGACATCCAATTCTCTGACCTTCTTTCACAAGAGAGATGATTTAGTACAGACATGTTTCTTTTACTGCGATGAAGAAACTTATTGCATCAAAAGGCAAATTTTATGAATTATTAAAAAACAGATTGGTTAATCTACCTGAGATTTCTAAAAGATATAATGCCAAAATTTTATGAATTAAATCTAAAATTGCAATGGAGTAATCGCCATATTAAGAATTTGAAAAATTAAAATTTTACCGTTATATCATATTTAAAATTTATTGATATGTTAGACGATTTTATGGCATTATAAGCTGTTATAAAATTTTTAATATACAATTAGTGTTACTGAAGATGATATAACTGCTCTAATTTCGATAACTAAAAACAATATAAAATGATATAATTTTAAAAGCATATTATAATAATAAAATATTTTGGAACCTATTTGATAGAAATAGTTATCCTATTTTAAGAAATTGTGGATTAAAAATACTTTCATATTCTCCAACAAGATATATAATTGTGAGTCTCTGCTTCAAATATAAAATATTTAAAATCAAAATATCGAAAATCCAGAGTCACGTTTAATTAACTGCTTAAAAACAAGTAACTCTAAATATATCCCTGAGTACAATAAATCAGCAGAAGACATATGCATTACATTATTGAATAAGAATCTATATATACTGTAATGGTATATAGGATATCTGTGTGCAAAGGTTTATCTTATTCAATGAAAGTTTTCTTACACCCTACAGATCTGGCACATGGTATAAGCCCTAAAATTAATATGTAATGAGCTAGCTTTATGAAGCACTATCTTGTAACTACATAAATTGGATTCAAGAGGTATACAAAAGAATAGGTTTAACCTTACACTCTTTTTCAACATTTCAAATAGCCTACTCTCAGGGATTTCCACAAAATAACTCATGAGATACGATTTACCTGCTAAATATAAGGGAATATTTTATTTAATCTATTTTACATTTTCCAACTATTAACTATAGATAATTAAGGTAGCATATCTAAATTTATTAATGTGAGACAATGTAGCTATTTACTAGTGTCTATGCAGGCAATTGTTAGCATTCAGATATTCTCAGGGAAAATGAATTAAGTTACCAATGCCCAATGACACAACAAGCCCATGTACTGATAAGTGATTAAAAGGAAATAAATCACAAAGTTACTTTTAGTCAAACAAGTGGTATATCTTTTATTTATGATTGAATGTTTACTTTTTTTTTTTTTGAATGGTAATAATAATACAACAAATACAATTTATCCAAACCACTTCAAACACTTTTTAGAAAAACTCTTTATTTGTACATATACATATATCTACGTTTCGATTGATCTGCAGTCTTCTTCAGAGCTATGATATTATGACCAAAATTAAATACATAACTATATAATAACATTATAAAAAATGTAAACAATAAAAAACTAAAAACAACATAAAATATTAAAAAAAAAAACTGAAATAAATAATCAAACCCAAATAAAACAATATAAAATAAAATGTACAACATAAATAGAAAATAAATATAAATTATACATGTATATTCCTAACTTTATACATATATATATTCAAGGACAACTATTAATCTAAATATATATCTTATCTATTTTATTATTATTAACAATCTACTAATTATTTTATTCTTCAGAAATCTAAACTTTATAATTATTAACTAATACTCTTTTAATTTTAAATCATATAATATCTATTATTTCCTTACACATTTTTCTGTTAAAAATAATATTTTATATTTATTATTATTTCTTAATATATATGTACAAATAAAGAGTTTTGCTAAAAAGTGTTTGAAATGGTTTGGATAAATTGTATTTATAGGATATTACAGCAAAATAAAGAAAAGTGTGATTTTGGTAATATTACAACATCTATTTCTTTATAAGTTCCTCACCTGACTTCAAACTCATTCACAATCTTAACATTAGTTAACAAGATCTATTGGAATATGTTCATGTCTGCATGAAGACCACTTATTCTTTAATAAAATTAAGTATAACACAATAATATAATGAAAATGTTAATAATAGTATTCTAAATACTTTAACAGGCTTTAACCTGTATTCAATGTGCTTTAAAATCCGTAATAATCAAGCATATTTTGCCGATAGAGGGAACCTTCCAAATCATGACACAAGATAATGACTTTTGTAAAGATAAGAGCGCTCTTATCTTTAACCTAAATGTCCATTTATATAGACAAATCTAAAGCATCTTGATTTGGAAGCACAACTACTTCCTGCTTCCAAATCAAGATGCTTCAGATTTGCCTATATAAATGGACATTTAGGTTAAAGATAGCCACTCTTATCTTTACAAAAGTCATTATCTTGTGTCAAGATTTGGAAGGTTCCCTCTATCGGCAAAATATGCTTGATTATTACGGATTTTAAAGCACATTGAATACAGGTTAAAGCCGGTTTAAAGTATTTACATATGCTTTCTGTGCGCTCAATAAATTAATTACTACTCTTTAATAGTATTCTATCAAAATCAGATAGTTTAAAATCATAGATACGTTTTCAAAAACACGATCCCATTAACCTTATAATCAAAAAGAAGAAATAAGTATTGATATTCTTCTCACCCTGTGCAAGTCACATTTTCCTTTTTTTTTTGATAAGCATAAATATTCTAAATTACTATCCCTTTTGAAATGCTAAGTATGGACTTCTCAAGTTAATCCCTTACAAGATTCTCAGTTATTGTCTAAAAGATTAATATATTCAACTACATTTTAAAGTGAATGATAAAGGGTTCCAAATTAAACGTATATAACTATGTATGCATCATCTAAAAAGTATTGATAGAATAATTCATTCCTTCAAATGTATCTTTAGATTAAGTAAATTTATCTCACATTTAACTTATAAGTTATTTATCAAAAGAAATTAATTGACCTACAATGGTAATAATAATATGTGTAGATAAGTGATCTTCATAAAGATAGACATTAATAAATTAATACTCACCATTTATTAAATATTATATGTATACCAGACGTAACATTAAATGTATTCGTTAAGTAAGCAAAAAAAAAAAAGAGGTAAACCATGTGGAATGCTGGGATTAGGTTTGAAAGATGTTGATAGTCACACATATAATTCTTTAGTTTAATTGATCTATTGGTAAGGTAGTACTGGATAACAATTACCAGATTACCATATTCAGACAGATATTTGTGCAGTGTGGTTAAGAGATATTTCCAATTGATCACATCAAAAACTGATTTAAAGTCAATTTGACATACAACATAATCTATAAATATATTCTCTTTGGCAAACAAGATTGATTCTTGTACTAAAACAATAGCTTGAGAGATATGGAAACCTTTAATGTGAAGATGATAGATTGTTTGAACACCATTCTCAAGTGTAATAAGTCACCAGTTATTTATGAAAGAATATATGGTATTTGATTTTTGTCTGAGACAAAATATTATGCTGGTAGAAAGGTTGGAGATATTAAGATTGCTTGAGCAGAATTGATTGTAACATTTATGTAGAATAGAAATTATAATATAGACAAGCCGCTTGTGGACATTAACTGGGATAAGATCTGCAGCTAGAGAGATGTGTCAAGATGCATGATTTCTTGGTATATTTGTTTCTTTATAATAAATTTTTTTGAAGAGATTGTATACAGTAGTGAATAGTGGGAAAATATTGATCATCTGTTTTTAAACTAGATTTTAGATGCTCAAAAATTTCCATGTCAACATTGGTGCCAGAAAACAATGCCATTTTTCAATAAAATAGGAATGCCAAAAATTTGAGATGGGATTGATCTTGCATAATTTACAGAAGTTCTTATAAGCTTTGAGAGATTTAGTATTATTATTTTTTAATCTATGTGTTATAGGATTCTGGTTGTATAGTGTGATTAATTGGTTTGCTTCATTTTGCAGTCTACATATAAGAGCTTTGGCAGTATTCATTTGGGGAAAGGTTTGTAAGGTAAGATTGAGAGATAACTTGCTAATGGTTGGAGCAACCATTTAAATTTTTTTGAAAGCTAACTGGAGAAAATAACTGAATGACCTGTAATGATTTTTAATACAAAGTCAACTATAATTAATTTGAATTCTATAGAAATCTGCCATTTAAACGTAAACTTATAGAATGATGTATTATATATGACACATATGCGTGTTCTTAAAATGAAATGTTGGTTAGATGGATTGAAATTTTAAAATGAGATGGAGATACAAGAAAAAGATCAATGAGAGATGAATCTTACCTTTCAATAAAAGAAACTGCCCTAGGAGGGTCTAAGGATCAAAGCTGTAGCAAGGTGAGTTAATTAAATTTATATTGCAATGTGGATGGTAATTTGTTATAAGAGCAATTGTAAGTCACCACAAAGGGCAGTTATTCCAACTCTTTGTAAGACTTTTGTTTTGGCAATGATGAATGTTTTGGTTACATCTTTGGCTTTTTGGTTTGAGTATACTGGTATAAGGTAAAATTGCTATGATTGATGATTAAAGAAGAGGATAATTACATTAACAGATATGCGTATTCTTATGTTTAATTTTGTTAATGGAATTTTTATACTTATCAAAACTCCTGCATCATCTTTATTTAAAACATTAATAATAGCTGATTGAGTTGATAATGGAATTTTTGTTTTTTCTGTTAGGATAAAAATGTCACAGTAGTGATTCTTTAGAAACTGAGTTAGCTTTGTAATTCTTTTGTAAGAATTTTCATATTAAGTATTTGGGTTTTTGTTGGCATGTTTAAAGTCCAGATCAGGTAGTTTGGTTTTTTTTTAATTGTTTTCAAAAGCTGAAGGGATGATTTGATCAATTCTATCAAATGTGTTTTTTTTTTTTTGTCTTATTACTTGAAAATTTTCTTTATATGTATATCATCATTGGAGATGAGAACTAACTTCTAAGTCTCAATCTATGACTTGGGAGATGAGATCTAAATCCTGACTGTCAAACTCAGATTGGTCCATGAGTGATTCTTGAGATTGAATTTCCAAAGTTATGGGTTTGCTTTGGTGCTATTGGTCTTTTCAGTTTATATTGCATTTCATTTCTTTCCAAAGAGATACTTTTTTATTTTATTTTTAGTTTAGTGAACATGATCTTGATATTTTAATAAAGGAGTGAGAAGTTCATAGTTTTGAAAAGAGATGTCATTTATTTTCATATATTTATGCAGTAATTGGCTGCAGAAAGGAGTTTGCTATTAAATGAAAGGAGATACTTTGATTCCTCTTGGAGGCTTAAAAGGAACTGGGCAGGGCAATGAGGTAAATTCCTAATGCCCATTCCATACGTTCTTGTCATTGCAGTTGTTATCACTATGTAATTATTCATATAGTATACTAACATGGATGGACTGCTCACCAACATGCATTAGCCATCATAATGACTTTACTGATTTTTTACCTCAGAGTTTAAGATCAAGAAACACCATGGTCTTTCTTCTCAGTTGTCTGATAAGATAGAATGAATGTGTGTGTGAATGAAAAAATTTTCCTATTAGATATTGTAACCTTATTATCCAGCTCTAATTAAAATAGATCGATGGTCAATGGTGATATTTTGAAAATTTTTAAATTTTTATAAAGTAAATGATATTAATATGCATTGTGAGGAAAACCTGATATATATATATTTTACTACATACATATGTTCAAAATATGTTATTTATATTTTTATTTGTTTAGCTTATCATCTATTATTTGACATTATAACTGTTTTATGATGATTGATGTTTCAGTATAACAGGAATAAAGGCATGGTCAATTTGTGTAATTGAAATTAATCATATCTTTAATTACGTCATTTCTTATATTAAATATATAATTTAAATTTGGAAATTTTAAATTGATTTTATTAAAAGGAGAAATATAAAATATGATTTCTGAAATTTAAATAGGCAAAACTCTCCATACAGTAGTGCCATCCTGTGCCAACCAGAGTAATCAATGGATGCCAGAAGGCTTGTGCATAAAATCCCCATCTAGTGCCTACTCATCCAATATCCCCAGACTAGTTTCTGGCTTGTTTAATAACAGTTATGTGCTAGCATAAGAGATAGTGATCATATGATTTCTGAAATTTGAAAGTAAAGCTAACTCGGTTTGTGTAACTGATAAGTCGTAAATTCTCCTATTTTTTTTTTTTTGCTTTAAATTGTCTCATGTTAATATGCAAATGAGAAAAGATTTTTTTTGAAGATACTGTTGGTGGGCAGACATCGAAAAAGCAATAGAAAATTTCTTATAAAAGTAATTTTAAAAACCAAAACAAACATCACATGACCACCTCCTCTTATGCTTGTGTATAACTGTTGTTAAAACAGGCAAAACTCACTATATATATTGCCACACACAGCAAGCTAGAGTAATCAATGGATGCCAGAAGGCTTGTGCATAAAATCCCCATCTAGTGCCTACTCATCCAATATCCCCAGACTAGTTTCTAGCTTATGGCCTTCGTCAGTGAGGAGCCTTGGATCTGAGAGCACTGCATCTAGATGAACAAGCTTTCTGGCATCCATTGATTACTCTAAGCTTGCTGTGTGTGGCAATATATATAGTGAGTTTTGCCTGTTTTAAATTTATTATTATTTAAAATTAGTTTGTTCAATTGTTATGCATAGGTAAAAATTTTACATTTCTGTCCTGAAAGAAACATTGGCTCTGACTCATATCGAACTATAACTGGAATAAGTAATAGTCATCATTATAAAAAAAAAAAAAGTATTACAATGTTCAGAAGTACCAAGTAAATTAATAGAAGGAAAAGATAACAGAATATGCAAATTAAAATTTCAATTCTCTGTTAAAAGGAGTATTATTACTTAAATCATGTACTGTCCTATTTAATCTACGTTATGTTTAGACATCTTTACTATTTGGATAAACCTAGTATTCATTAATTAATGAAATTGCTGAAAGTACTTGGAATATAGACAACTCTTATAATTAATCATAAATTACTATTGTCATGTAAGTTGGAAATTGATAAATTGTGCTCTGGATATTTTGGGTTACTTGGAGGAAGTCATTCAAAATTTACATGGATATATAAATTATAAAAGAAACATTTATAATTTATTCTAGAATTGTATCTGCAAATAGAATTGTATGTTGAATAGACAAATGATTACCGGAAGTTACTTAACATAACATAAATCTTTATTTAGAATGGTGTAATATTGAATATAAAAAAAAATTAAGGATAATAATCTGTTCTAGAAAAATACTCGACCCTGGAGCTATTATATTAAAAGGTATTGTGAAAATATGAAATGCACGATGGAATTTCTATATTAAATAAATTATTATATGAATAACTGAAGACTGTTAAATATTTAAGCCTTTTCCTAGGAATATGGGTAACGCAATTGGAATATGAAAATGAATAGCCATAGCCTAATAATAATATTCAAACTGTGAATGCTAAATATATTTTAAGCATTGATAATTATTTAGGTATCTTGTGCAAGATGGTGTTATGTCCAGATGTGCGTGTTTGTTTATTTTATATATATATATTTTTATGTCATATATATAATAGTTATGTATAGGTTTTCAGTTATATTTTAAGCTGGATAACGATCGATTGAATTAAAAGATGATAATATAATGTTACAATAAGATATTTAAAGGAGTAGGTAAAAATCATTTACGATTAAAAATTCATCAGTACTAAATTTCAAGGATATTAATTAATATCACAATCATAATATTAAATTTAATATCATGATGATAAAACTCATTATTGGTATTTAGCTTAAAATATTGTAAACAATATTATATTTTGGTTTATTAATTTTTTTATATTGTGATTCCAAACTGGCTTAACAACATTGTTAGCTTATGCAGGGTTTAGACTAAAATAAATTTAAATCATCTGAACCTAAAGCTTGTGTAATTACTTACATTTTGCTATTTGGATAGGATCAATTTATGAATTGAAGGTTGTTGTGGGATGTCATTAGATCCAATGTGTACAAGCTCATTTTATAGCAGTGGATCTATGTTGGATGTATCAGGTTTTCATTCTATGCTAGCATTATTATATTTGGGAGTTGTTATATTATGCATTGTAGTGGAGATATCTTATATAAGATCGTGTAATGAGTCATGATTCTAATGAGTATGCTTAGATGACATAATATATAAAAGAAGTTAATCCTTTTACTGTGTAATTTTCTTATATCCAGATAGGTGCTGATAGATACCTGGATATTTAGTTTTGGCATATTCGATTGTGATCCTAGACTTATATTGGTATTGTTGTTATAAAGTTGACTCTTCAATTTCTATGTATTAATGTTACCTTGGTATATCGAACGGTGGGTCATTGTTGTGGAAGCATGCATTGTTCATCATTGTTGATTGTGAATGGCTCAAGGAAGGTATGTAAGATATATTCTTACCTGTTGATTGAGTATTGGCAGTCCAGATAGCCTTTAATATGTTGGTAAAATTGTTGAATCCAATCATGTAATCAATTTATTTTACTTGATTCAAGCATGTGTAGCTACTTGTTACACTTTATTAATATAATAAATTTTAATAATACAACTAAACATCTGATGAAAAGTTTTGGGGATCCATAAACAAGGAATAAGATTTTTTTTTGTTATGTATTATTTTATAAAATCTATTATTATTTGGTATTAATTTTTTTTGTTGTTCATATAATCTGCAAATAAATTGTAAATAGTAATGTAAATAAATATCAATGTAATTTTGTTTTATACTAGTTATTGCTTGTGCATTCATGGTTCATCCCAGATAACTGATCATTAATTCAATTCTTTTCTATCTATTACAAACTAATAAAGATTTTTATTACTTGAAAGGTTAGAATTTTGATATTTCCATTATTGAAATCATAAGGTATATTTATCTTGTAATCCTTGATATTTGAGGAATGGGATTACTTAAATGATGTGATGAAGGATAGATAAAATCCATTACTCTCTTTTGTTACCGTCCAATGTGTGATTTGTTCAGTTTAAGCGCTGGAGTTTATGTATCAATTAATTAACAGAAAATACAAATATAATGAGTCTCATACCAATTAGATGACTGGTGATGTTATATTGTTCACAAAGTATATCATAGCTAGATAAATGGCCAAACCATAATCTAAATTATAATGACTTCTTCTATGCTGATGCACGAGCACATTAAGTAAGTAGCAGTAAAAAGAATCCTCTTGCCCAACTTAACTGTGCCTGGATTGAGATAGATTAACAGATAAATATGAAAATATTTTATAATTTTTTTATTGTATTTGTTAAATTATCATATAAATGATAGTAATACATGAAGCTGGAAAGTTACAGTTCATTGGCACATTTATTGACCTAATACTAGACAAATATTGGATCACTTGTAATATTGTAATCTTTGGCACGCAACCAATTTTGCTGTTGACGGCTAGGGCGGTTACAATATATACAATCATGACAGACAAAAATAAATCATGGTCCCCCCCAGGAGGTTGTAATGTCACCAGTTCAAGGCAGTAGTTGGTGGCCAAAGATAGAGGATGCTAAGAATTTCCTGATTGCAGATTCAGGCTGCCATTTGATGACAACTTTTTATTTAGGTACTTAAACTACAGATCACTTTCAAGTGAAGGAAAATTGCAAGAATTGGAAGAAAAACTGTTTTATATTAAATGGGACATTATTGGACTTTGTGAAGTTAGAAGAAAAAGTGAAGAGACAATTGTATTTAAAAAGTGGACATGTACTCTACTACAAAGGTATAAATATTGGAAGTACAAATGGAATAGGATTCATTATAAATAAAAAGTGGAAGAACAACATTGTGGAAATTGATGGTATATGGGACAGAGTGGCAAGATTAGTTATTTAACTTAATAGCAGAAACCAAATGCAGATAATTCAGGTTTATGCCACAAGTTCTCATAGTGATGAAGTAATAGATTTTTATAAATGTATAAAAGACTTTTGATCAGACTAAACAACATTTTAAAATTGTTATGGGCGACTTTAATGCTAGAATTGGTAAACAAACAAAAGTGCTGTAGGTAAATTTGGTTATGGTAATAAAAATGAGAGGATATAGATTTGTGAAATTTACAAAAAGGGAAAAACTTTATATTATAAATTATTTTTTTGAAAAAAATGTTGTTAAAAGGAAATGGACATGGAAACATCCAAATGAAAGGTACAGCAGAATTGGATTATATTTTGACTAACAGAAAATACATATTTCAAGATTGTAGTGTTCTTATTAAATTCGACACAGGAAGTGATCATTGATTAGTAAGATGCAAGATACGTGTTAATGCAAAACTAGAGAAACAAAAATTTAAGAAAGACAATGTTTATAGCTGATATTTCAACAAATCATTTTCAAGTATTAGCCGACTTTGAACATGATTCAGATTTGAATGAAATTATAAGAAAATAACTGATACACTTTTAAAAACTGCAACAAAGATAGATGGTAAAAAAAAACAGCAATTGACCAATAAAATTTCTACCAAGACTAAAGAATTTATGAAGAAAAAAAGGAACATGAAGATATATAAAAAAGATGCAATAAAAAGAATTGAATATTTTGAATTTTGGAAAATGGTGCAAAAAAAAGTTGATAATGATATAAGAAAGTATAATTGTGAACTAGCAAGGAAAGCTGTAGAAGAGAATAAGTCTTAAGAGTGTAAAACAACATTTTGGTAATGGTAGGCAACTTATATTTACAATAAGTAAAAAAGATGGAACTATTACTAAAAAGAGAGATGACATCATGAAATGGGTAGAAGAGTTCTATCAAAAATTATATACTAATAAAAAACAAGTACCCCCTACATCTATTATATCTTCTGAATTGGCCAGGATTTTAAATAAGACAGACAATTAAATATATGAAGACAGGAAAAGCTCCAGGTAATGATAAAATTATAATCAATATATTAAAAAAAGCAGGTGAAAAAATATAATTTTTTTTGGTAAAGTTATATACCAAATGTCTAAATGATAAAAATGTACCAGATGATTGGAAGAATGCAGTATTAATATTAATACCTAAAAAAGGTGATAAAGAAGATATTAGAAATTACAGACCTATCAACCTTTAATCAGCTTTATATAAAATTTTTATCAAGATAATTACAACTGATCTACAGAGAACATTGAATTTAACCAACCAAGAGAACAAGCTGAATTTAAAAGTGGTTTTAATAAAGTAGATCATATCCAAGTATTAAGAGAAGTTATAGAAAAAGATCAATGAATATAAATTAAAAGCATTTGATTCTATAAGCATTTCTTCGGTGATTAAAGCATTGGATCATCAAGGATAGTGTCATATTTTAAAGAATATTTATAAAAATGCAACAGCAACAATTAGATTACATAATGAAACTAGGAAGGTTAACATTGAGAAGAGGATAAGACGGGGCGACTCCATATCTCCAAAACCTTTTACAGCAGTGTTGCAAAAAGTATTTTGTGGATTAAAATGGGAAGCTAAAAGAATAAAAGTAAAGAGATTATTTAAGTCATTTAGATTTGGCAGATGATATAGTTGTTTTTGTAAATAATGCTTTGGGGCTTCAGATAATATTGCAGGAGTTATGAGATGAAAGGAAGAAAGGACTAAAGATAAACGTTAAAAAGAGTCAAGTAATGTTCAATGGATTTTCTCAAAATATGAAAATAAAGATTGGTTATGATGAATTAGAAGAAATTAACAACTATAAATACCTTGATCAGATTATAACTATGGATGAAAACATAATGGATGAAATTAATCATAGAATTAAACTTGGTTGGAATGCTTTTGGTAGCAATAACTTAACACTTTCATGGATCATTTTTATTATTGGACAAGTGAAGTAAAACTCTGAAACTTTTAATTGGTCAAGTGACAAACTCTTTGATAGAAATATTCAAAAGCAGAAAAATCAAAGAAAACATTAGGAGCAAATTAGAAGCAATGTAAATGTCATTTAAATCCCTCCCAGATTTGCCGTTAAGAATTTTTTAGGAAAAATCTTAATGTTTTTCTCAAAATAATTATACTTTCAGCATATTATTTAAAAAATACACCAAAAATACATTATAATGCCAGAAAAATATTTTAAAACATTAATCTTTGTTTGAAAATCAAATAAATAGCTTGGAGCAATCGAACCTCTTGACAAGATGTCAAAAATTGCTGCTACGGCTGGTTTCTTTTTCAATTTACAATCGTGTAAAGTATACAATTTTTTAATAAAACCTTACTACTTTTGTAAAATAACTATATTTTTATTAGAAATATTAGATTTTAAGAAAATTATTTATAATATGCACGAAAAATAATAAAAAAAACACTCTCTAAAACATATATTTCATTTTCAGCGGTGAAAAAATATTTATCAAAATCATCAGCCAATAAGAATTGAGAATAGATTATCCAACGAATCAGAACTGGCCTTCTTCTTTTGTAAACTTTAAACACTCCTAGTATTGATTTTTTACTTGTAAAATAATTCAAGAGAGGGTAGCATCTTACAGGCCTTGTTCTAAGCTCGAAATCGAATGTAATTTTATTATTGTAGCTCATAAAATGGCTGAGTTAGAGCAATCTAAAGGTGACAACGCGAATTCGCGTTTCGGGCTAAGAAAGTGTTAATACTAAAAGAAAATATGCCAATGCATTTGAAAAGGTTTTAATAAGTATGTTTTATGAGTTCTTACTTATGGATCCAGATTTGGACACTTAATAGAAGAGCAATACAAAGATTTCAGACCACTCAAAGAAGTATGGAAAGATGCATGTTAGGAATAACAAAAAGAAATCAAAAATGCAATATATAGGTAAGAGACCAAACAGATGTTACTGACATCATTGAAAGAATTAAAATACTGAAGTGGAGTTGGGCTGAAGATATTGCTAGAAGAAATGATAATAGATGGACAATTGAAATCTTAAACTGGATTCCAAGAGATTGTAAAAGACTCAGAAAGAGACCACATATGAGACGGGTGGATGAAATAAGAATCAGGGGTGATAGTGAGTTAATAGATACATGAAACTTCTGTAATCTGGAAAAAATTATTTCATTTTAAATAATTTATATATCTCTTTTCTAATATAATATCAAGTTACTAAAAGTATTTTTCAAAGAAAACAAAGAAAATGAAAAATAAATAAAAAACATTCACATAAATTTAAGCTATTACTTTAAATCATTAAAAAGCCATAATTTTATTCATATTAAAAAAATATTTCATTACTGATGTAGTCACAGTAATATATATATAATTCAAGCAATATTTACAAGATATAGATATAAAGTAGTAATATTTCTTCTTAAATGTTTATTCTATAAAAATTAATACATATTTTTCTTGGAAAGTTTTCAATTAATTAAATCAGAATAAGTATAAATATTGATTTACAGAAGACATTTTAACTGGTAATTAAATGATATATTTGTTTTGAATTTTTTTTTTTTTTTTTAAATAAAAAAACAACTTACTGAACAATTTCTTCTTTACTAGCAATTTGACCCATGGCCATTTTTTGAATTATGTAATTATGGTCTTCTTCTGCTAAATGTTCTCTGGACACCAGAGGGAGGTAGTTTCCTGGTTGAATATTATCGGCTAGCCAAGGATCATTGGCTATTTCTTCTAAAGTTGCCCGCTTTTCAGGTTCTCTCACCAGCATAGTAGCAATTAATCTGAAAATAGTAATAAATAATAACTGCTACAATAAGATTAAAATAAATTTATATATATAGTGACTATTTATTTTAATACTTTCTGACACACCCATTAAAATTTTATGCAACTTTATGGCATAAAAATATACAACTTAAAATTTGGAAAATATTCCAATCCAATTACCCCTATTATGATTTTACATTTTGAAGTTCTCTGAAACAGTGTTCAATTTTTCCTTAAAATCATCTAAAGTTTTTATAATGCTTTTATTTAAATAAAAATATAAATCATTTTAAAATATAAATCATTTTAAATACCATTCTTTATTACATAAGTGACAGCTTGTGATTTATTTATTAAAAATTATTAAAATGTACACTATTTTATAATTATACAACCAAAATTAATTTGTTACATGAAAGGGCAGTCATCATAATAATATAAATTAATTTTTTATACATACTCAATAACTTCCAAACCACCATATTATTTTCAAAACATATTAATGACATAATAAAAAACAAATAACCCCAAGATGCATTTCATACTCTAGTTTAATAAATGATTAGTGATAATCATCATGGTATCTATCTAGAGTGGACAATGTAAAAGTTGTGGGGTTGAGTAAGCTTGACGTATAAATAAAAATGTATAGTTTATTACTAGATAAATACTATACATATGATGAAAATATATAGGAGATGATGACCTGGGGAAATTGATGAGTGCTGATTCACAGAAAATGCATCTTTTGGGTCATCAGTCTAAGTACAACTATAAAAAATTAATTTATATTATTACGATGACTGCTCTATTCCAAATATACTGTTGGATCTGAAAAAAGTCTTTTAAATTTTGATTTATCATTAAAATCAAAATTTTGATTTCATATGTTCTATTTTGGAAAAAGTTTGCATGCAAAAATATAGTCCCATCAAAATTGATAATTTGATAATAAGGAATAAGATTTTTTTCCCCTCGCATTTTCAATTTATCATTAACGTGAAAAGTTTTTAACAATATATTTGAAATTTTTCATTAAAATCTCCAATAATAAATTGGAATACAGTTTCATTATTGTATCCACAATACAAAATCCACATAATTAATAAATGGAAGGCTGAATAATTGGATGGTGGTAGAAACCTCTCCAGCTAAGTGTGAAGATTTACTATCTTAATATGTACCAAACACCGATTATATATATATGTGCAGGAGATGATGATCTGGACCAACTGATGAGTGCTGGTTCAGCATGAAATATGTATATTGGAGATCATTTATCTTTTTCACACATGTTTGGTCATGTGTATCAGTTGTACAAGATAGATTGGATAGCTGAAG
The DNA here is from genome assembly GCA_028023455.1 of Epiperipatus broadwayi. Taxonomy (NCBI): domain Eukaryota; kingdom Metazoa; phylum Onychophora; class Udeonychophora; order Euonychophora; family Peripatidae; genus Epiperipatus; species Epiperipatus broadwayi. Next base: position 1,659,649 of record JAQFVV010012421.1, read on the forward strand.
GAAACATGAAAGTCTGGGTTCAAATCCTCTATAATTACATCTAAACTCCAGGAATATAAAATATACCTATATTTAAATATTACATAATTAATAAATGTAAATTTAGAAATATATTACATAAAAAAAAAAAATATTTTCATGTGTATTTTCTTACTTCAATTTACAATCACAGAAACATAATTTGCAATTATGAAATTGCTGCTGTAAGAAACAAAATTCTAATTTTCTAATTGACAGTACAACAATTTGCACTGCAATTATGCCACGTGAAATGGTTATTATTATTTACTCAAATACTTTTTGAAATTTATGAATTAAATATAATTTAAACATTACATCATTTGCATTTCATCACCCTCATCACATATATATGTGTATTATTGCACTCTTAATTTATACAACTGCATTAGCATATTCTATTTTATTGTAAATTATTGTTGATGATATATTAATGTGTATAATTTTTAAATTCAATTATATCATAGGTAGTGTATACACACTGCTTATGCATGTTAGAAACATCTTACTGTATATATATGTGTGTGTGTTAAAATATACACAGTATTCTATATTATTTTTGCTGATATCTTAATGTATATAATTATTAAACTGTATAATAATGTGTTTATACTATATATACATGTTAAAAAAATCTATACTGTAAAAATACAACTATCTATTAGGGATGCATTATCTTAAAGGCTTGCAACCAAATAATATAAAGTAGAAGATTTTATCATATTCTAAGTTATTTTAAAATCAAAACTATTAATTTACAAAAGATTTATAGAACTAAAAAACTATAAGCAGGGAAATTACAATTTCTCATAAATCATCATAACAATGAATATGTAAAAAGTTATTTAAAACTACTGTACTTAATTTAAAATTTTTTCAAGATCTTTCACATTTATTTCTGGTTTTCTATTTTTCTTTTTGATTAGTTTTTATAAACTAATAGCAGTAGTGATTTAAATTATTAGAATCTAGAAGCATCTGTGTAAGCATAAGTAATCAATAAATACTGGACAGTGAAATTGATTAGATTCTCAGATAAGTTTACGATTAGTGGGCTTCATAAATAAGGAACACTTAATTATACAATATATTAGCAGTTATATATTTTAATGATTTCAGTTATATTGTAAGTAATTATAATTTGCATATACCTGAGATCAGTAAAATATATATTTGCTGATCTAATACCAGATCTATATAGCTGGATAAACAAATTGCTTTGAATAGCATAATCCAAAAAAAGATGGCTGCTGAATAAGTACAGTATATGCAATTCAATATTTTTTCAATGATGAAGCTCAATAGCAGAAATTATGGGTCTGGTTGGTGGTACCACTAATGTCTTGTATAGGTAGCTGTAGAGAAATGACAAAATAAATTATTGTTGCTAATGGAGAATCACATGATACTTTATTTTAGTGTTTATAAAATCATAAATATTTTTTGAGTGAAGTATAATCTTTCCAAAACCATATAAGTTTTTCTGTATATATATACTTTTATCTTTCATCTTACAAATACTTTATTTTGCATTCAAATGTGTATGACTGATATTGAAATCTGCATAAGAAAGGCCTATTTAGAACTACAAAAATCAAAAGTACTGCCAAAAAGATGTAATTTAGAGGGATGAAAAAAGCAAAAGAAAAACTATGCTAAACAATGTTTATTACTCAAGATATTAATTTAGGTACAACTATAATCTCAAAGCTTAGATTAAAAAACTTTTTTGTAAAAATATAGTCAAGAAATATTAGGACCATAAACAACCCAAGAAAGGGTCAGATATTTTATTTGAGAAGCAAAATAGGATTATGAAAAAATGAATAAAGAGACGCAAGGATTTTTATTATTATTAAAATAATAAATCATAGATATTAGATAGCTAACTTATATCCAATTGAGCTATTATTAATTAGCTGATCCAGATTGGTTAAATATATGAAAATGGGTTGATTGTTAAACAAAAATACAATATATTGCCTTCATTTAAATCATAGTTTACTTTTAATTTATAATGGATAAGATATAACATAGGATCAAGAGGAGAAAAAAGTTTAATAGAAATTATGTAAATGATATTGTTAATATTTTTGATAAAATATAGTTCAACAGATCAGACAAGTCTTTAAATATGATGATAAAAAAATAGAAATCACATATGAAAAAAATTTAAAAAGTACTTGAATATATAAACATTTTCTCTTCAACTTATTCTAGAACCATCTACTGTAAGCTTGAATAATAAATGTATAGCAGTGGTGTTGTGCTATATATTTCCATTACCAGTTTTGTTTTTTATTTGTATAAATGAGAACAACAGGAATTAATGGACTTATGCATCTAGAAACCATCTTTTTCATCTGTATATTATTCATGCTAAAAGCCTGAAAATAATCTACTGTTTATCATTACTCAAGTTTACAATAGATGATTCTAGAAAATGAAGAGAACTATCTTTGGAAGCATATTAATAGTCATATAAAAATCATATGATATTGTTATTGGTATTAATATATAAATAGTTTTATAGTGACAAAGGAATGCTATAGTAACCCAGGAAAAAAAATACAGCAGAGATTATGAACAAAGAATTAAGAATTGAAAAATAAATTGCAAATAATGAATAAATAATTTTAAAAATCCCACAAAAATGATTTACAAGAATGATAGCCAAGAATAGATTTTAATTGAATTATGTGTTAATCCAAAGATTTAGAACATTTGTAAAAAAGCATATACAGTGAAGCTGTGAAATGAGTTATATTTTACACTTGCAAAGTATTGATAGTCAAGAATAAATTTTAACCGAATTATCTTTTTAAAGGTTTAGAAAATGTATAGAAAAGTATATATAATGAAGTTGTAAAATGAACTATATTAATATACAGAATTTATAAATTTAATGCTGTGGAAACAGTCTTTTTTTTTGTCTTAAAGCATCCTCACGTGTATAATTACATTTATTAATATTGTTTCTTTGGACTATTTTAAAAGCACCCATATGATATTCTTCTTTTTTTTAATTCCCAAAGTTTGATATAATGCAGTAGTACTTCATTTAATAAAACAGCTAGAAGCTTTATAAAATTTTAAAAATTCATATATTTCTGAAACAATAAAATGAAAGAAAGTGATTTTTAGTAGTGGCAGAAAAAAACAACAGATAAAGTTTGTATAAAGAGTTTATCTGAAAATCTAAAATGGATAACTGCAATTAGGTATGACTATATAGATTCCAAAATTGATATGAACTTGCAAATAATTGGAGGCTGTCTATTAAAGAAAAAAGTTATTAAAGAAAAAAGATACTGTTCAGAACATGTGCAGTTACTATGAAACTGGTTTGTTTTGCTATAACAAAAGCTTGAGAAGATCAAAATCTGATACCATTGTTATTAATTTTATTTTATTTTTTTTTAAATAAAAAATGATATAAGCAGTTTTTTATTAATTTTACCATTTTATTTTTTGAATGAGTGTAAAGGACTGAACACACACAGCAAATATAAATATGTTCTTTATATTAACTTTTTTTTAAAAAATTTTGTATATGCAGTGCATCTGTATTTTATATAGATATGTAGATTGAAAAGCACTATACACTTACAATACAGTAAACAATACATATTGTATTGTAATAAACGCTTTTCAATAAAATGTAAGTCATTATCTGTGATATACGATGTATGTGAATAAGAAGGATATTGCAGTTGTCCTGTGTATATCATATAGCTAATATAAATTCAGATCACAATTTAATAATAACAGCATAGAACCATCAAACAAATAGGCTATTAAAAAATTAAAAAGGACAATATATAAAAATGTTCAAATTATTTGATGTGAAAAATGAAAATTGGATCAATAAAATATATTAAAACTTTAAAAGAATGACATAACTAAATAAATGATAATGAAAAAAAGTTTTTAAAAAAATACTGTGAGTTAGCAATGAGATAATTTTATAAAATAATATGAAAAACATAAATAAAAAAGATAAAAGTATGCACAGAAACTTCAATAATAAAATGAAATGTGAAATAGATAAAGTTAAACAAATTTGACTGAGAGATATGTAAAGAGGGAAACGGAGTTATAAAAAAAAAATTCATACACAATAATAAGGGAATAATCAAAACAAATTTAAAAGTAGCATCATTTATTACACATTAATAGTAAAAATAACTGAATGGTTTATTGCTCAGGAATTTATAAAAAGTTTGAGCACCGGAAGTGAATTAAATCATGTAATAATAAGTTAAATTTCATACATAATGGAATGTTGCTGAGAGTACTGAATTGACAGATGCATCTATTATAGATTACACATATTTCTGTTTGCAGAGCAATTTGAACATGAAGAGAGTACAGAAATTGAAAATGCTATTGAGATAAGAACAAACATTAACAGATATATAGAAAGAAGAGGTTAATTTTTATTTCAATGAATTGTCATTATTTTAGTGAATATTTTAAAAATAAATAATAAAAGACAGGAGAAAGGTGCTTTCTGAAACTTTTATATAAGACAGAAAATATTTACAAAACTGTAACGATTTTCTGCAGAAGATTGAGATATGATTTGTAAAATTAAAATTTTATTTCTCTATTTAATGGTTGATTTATATTTATTAATAATTTTGGCTATAGTGAAACTCAGATATTGAACTGTATCTATTTCTTAAAATCCTGTAATAGTTATTATTTGGGGACAATTATTAGTGGTTCTATTTGCAATCATTTGAGTTTTTAAGCTATTTATTTCAAGATCATAGCATTTACTTTCCTCTGGCAATTTTTCTATGCTATTTGTTAATGTGTCTTCATTATTAGCTAAGATTAAACCAACATATCTCAATTTTTTTTAGTCTTCTAACTATAACTATCCCATCATATCAACCGAAGAGGCATTAAAAAGAATAAAGGAAAAAACACACTCTTATCCAATGTCTGTTTGCATCTTAAATACTGTTAATACATTTAATATCTACTTGCATCTTAAATTCTATCAATTTTGAAAATTTGGATTCATAAAAATTATACCAGATGCAACAGTATCCCCAGTCCAAGCCAAGTCCATTCCATTTTATTTTTACCAAAAGCTTTTTTTTTACTTTACAAACCACAAACAGATTTTAATATTATATTCTTTAGTTTTTTTCTATTAACTAAAGAACTTTTAAAATCTGATCATTTATGTCTTTCTAGGTATGAATCCTGGAACTCTGAATATTTGGAAGAGAATGAAAGCTTTTCGATCTTCATTATGTTGAATATTATTTTACTAGAAAGCAAGAGATTGGATAACATGATTTTCTTAGCCAGTTTCTGGTTTTTCACATTCCTTGACAAAATTAATGGATAACTTTTACTTCCATTTGGTACAACATTTTTAAAATTTCTAATTATTCCATTCATATCCTAATTATATATATTTTGAATTAAACAATTTATCTTTATCATTATGTGTATGATATTAAAAAGACAAAAAAAAAAAAAATGCAGTTATACAATAAAAGTTCACTTCCAAAACAAATAACAATAGAAAAAAATGTGCTCAGAATATAATTTGTCTTTTATAAAAATGCTGAATTGTTAGAAAAAAGAAAATATAGAAATGCATTATTGACAATCATTTGTGTTCAAAATGTAAAAGCAATAAGTTTAATTCTATATTAAACATTTATTCTCAAATGACAACACAAAAATGACAAATTGTCTAATATCTGGTCATTTTTATTTCAGGCAATAACTTTTAAGTCAGCATACAAAAATGGTATAAATTTTATTACTGCATCAAACTTTTTTTGCTACATATACAGTAGAACCACTACATCCACAATCTTTACAATTGCCATTTCACTTATATGATAGGCAATAAGAAATAATAAGCAAAAAATATAAAATTATGTAATTAGGAAAATGTAAATTTTATTTTATATTAAATTTTCAATATGATAGCTGCCATTTTTCTCTTCTTTGCAATAGTATTTCTAAATCTTGTAGTTTCAAGTCTCACATTTTTATTTGTCAGTTACACTTTTTGCATTATTAAATATTTAGATATTAATGTAATTGTCAAACCAAACATTATGAATAATATATTAAACATTATACTTTTGATATATAACTTTACATTTAATAAACAGGCAAAAAACTCTCCATATAGTAGTGCCACCTTGTGCTAACCAGAGTAATCAATGAATGCCAGAAGGCTTGTGCATAAAATCCCTATCTAGTGCTTACTCATCCATTATCCCCAGACTAGTTTCTGGCTTGTGGCCTACATCAGTGAGGAGCCTTGGATCTGAGAGCACTGCACCTAGATCTTAGGATCTAATGCAACCTTCCAGCAGCCACTTTTTATCTCTACTTCACTACAAAACTATGAGAATGAAATTGAAAACATAATAATATTTTCAATCTAAGCTCAATAGCTTATATAGTCATATGGGTCTGAACTCAATTCAGCCAAAGTCACCAAAATGTATGGGTGCTGAATTGAGTTCAGACCCATATGACTATATAAGCTATTGAGCTTAGATTGAAAATATTATTATGTTTTCAATTTCATTCTCATAGTTTTGTAGTGAAGTAGAGATAAAAGGTGGCTGCTGGAGGGTTGCATTAGATCCTAAGATCTAGGTGCAGTGCTCTCAGATCCAAGGCTCCTCACTGATGAAGGCTACAAGCCAGAAATTAGTCTGGGGATATTAGATGAGTAGGCACTAGATAGGGATTTTATGCACAAGCCTTCTGGCATTCATTGATTACTCTGGTTAGCACAAGGTGGCACTACTATATGGAGAATTTTTGCCTGTTTACTAACAGTTATGTGCTAGCATGAGATGGTGATCATGTGATGTTTAGTGGTATAACTTTACATTTAGTTAAAAACTGAATATATCCCCTCCCCCTTCCTCTTTTATCAAAGGCACATGAGCTTTGCATTCTTTTTAATACATGCACATTAAATAACTATAACATTAAGCTTAATATCTTAACAATTTTCCATAAGCATATCTAGGTGAAAGCAACACATGTGGGGGGTTTCTTTTCAAAAATTAAAATGCTATTTGAAATCGTTTCAAAACATATAGCTAAGATCATAATAACAAACATAAGAGAATTTGTAAAATGCATCCTATAAGTAATAAAATGATAATTATCAATTTAATTGCAAATAGAAAAAAAAAAGAACCATCAATACTTAAATACAACTATTTTCTGCATTTTTTTTTTTTTTTATATAAGAAGAAACTTTTAATTTTGTTATGCATCTTAATTTTTAGATCAAGTTATATTATAGATATGTATTTATACTTCTTAAAAAACATATATTCTATAAACAGGATGTGCATTGAAAAGTAGGGTATATATATATATGATAGTAAACAGAATTGTAAACAAAGTATGAATTACTTTTTGTTATTTTACATCATCTGTAAGGATCTTAAAACAAAATGGATCCACAGTACAATGCATATTTTTTCCATAATTAAGCAAATATAAACAATCAATTGATTTACCAAAAATAAGTCATACATCACATAACTTAATAAGCTAGTAATTATAAAAATTAAAGAGCCCGCAATAGCTCTAACAAGCTTTATTGATAAATGCTGCAAGAGAAAGCATTTTGAAAATCTCTCTAGAAATTATACCTATTCTCAGATCGCTTACATGCTTTTGGCGCTTCACTGAGGAATGCCAAAAGTATGAAACTGGTCTGAGGATAGGGATAATTTCTAGATAGATATTTTTTAAATGCTTTCTCTTGTGGCATTTATCAATAAAGCTTGTTAAAGCTATTGCAGGTTCTTTAGTTTTTATAATTGTAAGCTTATTAAATTAAGTCAAATGATGTATGACTTATTTTTAGCTACTAAAATAGATTTTGCTTTTAAATCTTAAGTGTTGTTATATTGCTAAGACTATTAATATATGATATGGCTGAATAATTCTCAGTCCCATATAGTTATTTAAGTTGGATAGGTGTCTGAATATTTCAGATTGTCTACTTAAAAACTAACTATCAGATAAGTGCTGGCTGAATTGGTATTTTGGATCTGGCATCTGAAATATCCTAGTGCCTCACTGAGGAATTCCAAAAGCATAAAACTAGTCCGTGGATAGGGATAATTTCTAAACAGATATTTTTAAATGCTTTCTCTTGCAGCATTTAGCAATAAAGCTTGTTAGAATTGCAGGCTCTTTCGTTTTCATAATTGTAAGCTTATTAAATTAAGCCATATGATGTGCAACTTATTTTTAGTTATAAAATAGCTTTTTGCTTTTAAATCTTAGGCGATGTTATATTGCTAAAACTATTAATATATAGTAAGGCTGAAGAATTCTCAGTCCCATATAGTTATTTAAGTTGGATAGCTGGATTTGAAGACATATGTGTCTGAAATTTTCAGATTGTCTAGATAAAAGTTAATTATTTTTAAAACAATATTTACTAATAAATTATACCAATACATTAATTATATTTAATTTTGTTCAATTAGAGCTGTTTAAATTGTATTTTTTCTTATCTTTTTAAACACTAAGTACAGTAAAACTTTTAATACATTTTCTCTTTTTATTATATAATAATCAGTTTATACTTAGTTACAATTGGTATAACTTTTATTAGTAAATACACCCATATATACAAAGCAATTTTTTTTCAGAATTAAACAGCTATAAATGCAGATAATAAATGTCTTTTTAAACAACAAGAATAAAAATACTTTTAAAGCATTTTCTCTTTTTTATCATTATAATTGTAGGAATATATTTAAATGACATTTAAAATTGTAAAATTTCAAAAAGGTCAAAATCCAAGAATTAAAAAACAAACAAACCTCAGTATCCAATATGCATTAGTTGACTGGAAAATGGATAATAGACAGAGAAAAATAGATCACTTTATAATAATGTAAAAAATATTTGATGGAGATATTTGACTAAACTAGCAAAGTTTTTAGTCTCATGACTTTCTATGAGAAATTCATAACTACATTTAAGGAAAAATAAGTTTATTTCGATGTAATCCAATATTTTTCTGAAAACTAATATGTACTTTATCTAATTAGAAGTAGAAAGTATTAAATTTCTTTTTTTTTTTAAATATAGTAAACTACTTCAACTGATTACCAAATTTTATTTTTATTTTTTATTTATTAATGATGTGCTCCTAAAAATTTGTAATAATTTATATTTATTAAAGCCATCTTCACTATTAAGATAATTTCTTTTTTTGTAAGAGTATTTATCTTAATTCAATATTAAATGCAAATAATTAATTATTTTCAATTTATGGTTATATTCAAATGATGAAATTTGAATGTAATGTTGACTGAGAGATGTTTATATTTAAGAAAGGATTTCTTCTCAATCAAAAAAATGTTATCAGCATAGAAAAATTTCATGCATTCTGTTTCTGAAAGATTAGATTAACATATTAAATAAAGTACATAACAGAACTGCATCTAGTGGTAAATCATTAGTGACATTTGAATTTTACTGTTAAGTCAAGTAAATTAAAAGAATTTTAGAAACTTTTAAGAGGAAGATTATTTTCCAACAGAACTTTCAATGTGAGTTGTTAAAAAATAAAACTTATTCACAGTAGCTTTTCTCTGGCCTAAATCAGTCTGCTCTAAAGATAGATGGCACTCAACTATTGGCAAAATTTTTGCAAATATAATTCTTTCAAAAAAAGCTTGTGTGATATAAATACTTTTTAGACAATCTTCCTATCATTAGCCTATTTTCTTTGTGAATATTATTCTCCTGTTTGGATAAATAATTTCCATATTAAACTTCTGGATATTCAATTAAATATTATTAGATGTATTACTGGAAATGGCTGGTCTTTTGCAACGGCTTCCTGTTTTCTCATATATTCTTCCACCAGATATCAGAAGAGAAACTGTTTCACAGAACATATAAAAAAAAGGCTACTAAGCAGATTAGAATTTTCAATAATTCAAGATATAGTTTTACCACCTAAGACTTGTCTCAAATCAGAATTGCTTTTTTTTTTTTTGATGTTTTACTACAAATCTACAAATGAAGAATTATAGTGTAAAAAACGAAATGATTATAAGGTTCTAAACAGTTTTTTTCCCAAGATTCCTAAATATCCTTGGTAGTTTTATATGTTGAAAGATGGACTTAGATATTGAGGCCCAATATTCCCATGTGCTGCTTTTAACAAGTTAAAAGATAGAGTATTTCATCACTGGAAATAACTCTTGCAACTAAATTAACTGTATTTGAGCTGTTATTTTATCCAAATTTATTGTATGAAAATGAAATTTGGATAACTGTCAGTACAATATAAAGACATTAGAAAAGTTTCATTTGAGGATGATTCTTAAAAATATAATGGCAAAATCATAAAACCAATCAATATATTCTTTAGTTTATTGGATATGATACTACAGAGACCACCATTGTAAATCCCTATCTTCTTTGGATTTGACATGTAAAATGAATAAACAAAGAAAGACTTCCTAAAAGAGTATTTTATGGTGAACTTGGGCATGAGTTTCTTAGTTGTGGTTTAATATGTAAATGCGACATTTAAATGTTCCAATTTTCCAACAATGGAATGCAAGAATCCTTTCTGTTGATAAAATGTGGATCTTTTGTGATTGTCCAAGTCTCTTTATATTTTCTTTTTCTGTTATCTTTTTTGGCACAGATTGTTCTCACATTGGTGGGAGTAAAAATGTGGCCCGTAATGAGCTCATGATCAAGAAAGATTGTTTTGTCATAAAAAGTTTCCAGTGAATAATTTATATTTGTTGCATAAGTGCTAATCGAAAAGTAAAAACAATCTCAAGTTTTGGCATCATAGAAATAAAAGAGAAAGTCTCCATAAAATACAGTCTGAATGCATTAAGGAATGGTATTTAATGAAGGAGTAAGATTAAAAATATTATTTTCAATATTATGTTTAAAGTAAATAAAATGTTTTACATAAAATGTTATGTATATATTTATATATTAAATCTTAAACACATAAAACTAAACTAGTCAATAAAATAATCAAAATTATCCCAAATTCTCAATTCAACCAGACTAGCCAAAAAATTCTAAAATACAAACGATGGTTTCACTGCTACAAGCAGACTTGTCAAGTATAAAGGATTACAGGTATAACAACAAATTTACATTAAATATTATCCACAATTCCATTTACAGCCCACACACCCTTAATATTAAAAGAACTTAAGTTAATTGCTTCAGAATCATAATTTTTTAAGAATTAAAGAATATTATTAAAAGTTTATGATTCTGAAGCAATTGACTTATTTAAAAGTTCTTTTAATATTAAGGGTGCATGGGATGTAAATGGAATTGTAGGTAATATTTAATGTAAATTTGTTGTTATCTTGTGGTCCTTTACACTTGAGAAATCTGTTTGTAGCAGTCAAACCATTGATTGTTTTAGAGTTTATTTTCTTTGGCTAGTCTGGTTGAATTTTGATTTACTAAAAATAAAGATTAATACATACGTTTCAGATAAATAATATAAGAACAAAAAAAAAATAATAAGAACAAAAAAAAAATAATTTATTTATTTAGTCATATTAATTTTTTTCCCCACAATGCTTAACTATTAACAAAATATCATAATAGAACTTATAGAGATTCAAAACAGTAGATAGATTCACTAATAGCTTCATTAAATTCCTCATTTATGCTACTGTAGCTATAGACTAAACAGACATTAACTATGTGGTTCATGGTTTGGATTTCTTTATATAAGAGGTTATTAAATTCAATTTATGAAGAAGATCAATGAAACAACCTTGAATTGTCCTGAATCTGTTGGCGAGACTTGTTATATCTAAGAAAATGAGATCCAATTAGTTTTATTATTATTAATAATAATAAACCACTCATAAATGAGTATAGTCATTCCAACTCAAAAAAAGAAGGGGGAGGGAGAACCATTCTAGAAATGAGTTTTGTGATGACTATCCAAACCAATCTGAGAACCACAAATATGTCTGCAATAGAATATGTTGGTCCATTTTTCTGTTTATTAGATACTTTACAACTAGATTCCACAGCAGAAATGTTTTTTTAATGAGATACTTCAACACCAAGTCTAAACAATTCACATTGCACTTCTTTAGAATATCTTTTGAGATAATCCTTATAACATAAATGGGGTCTATCTCCGAATTTTGCTTCTATGTCGGCAATAATTTCCATATTTGGACACTTCGAGATTCCACCATGAATCTCGAGCCAAGTTATTAATTGGCAGTAATCTGTCGAAAGCATTATAAAATTTTTGAACTTCAATTTTACCTTTTCACAATACTCAATTATAATGAGTTTATAAGAATTATATTATTTGATGAAAAGAGAAGTAAACATTTAGAATTACTTAATAAATATGGAGACATATGTGTTAAACAAAATGACTTTTAAATTACATAAGTCAATAAAGCATACACCCAATCCGAGTAATAATTAATGTACCCATAATGCCATGCATGTTTGCAAATTTTAAATTGCCTAAAGACCAGCTGCTTAGACTCACGACAAATTTTAATGGGAAATACTACTATAAAGCAGTAAAGAAAATAGCAGATTAGTTAATTGAAGACATTGGTTTTGGCACTTATACAATAAAATCATTTTTTGAATGTGTGGAGAAAATTAAAAAAATAAAAATCAATAAAAACTACAGATTAGCTTCATTAGAGGGCTGTTGGATGCAAAAGCACAGAAATATGCCATTTATGCGGCCCAACTTACAGCCTCTAGAACAGTTTTGTTCATATTAGCCGTTATTAGGTATCCATGCCGTTGCATGCTGTGCTTCGCGCGCACTTCATATATCGTTACCATAGGATGATCCTTTGGGTTGTCAAAACTATCTATGGCCCCCTCCCCCGGTTCGCTGAGTCTAGTGCATGTATTTATTCTAATTTTCAGTCAAAAAATAAGACACATTTTCAAACTCTTGGTTTTATATATTTTTAAAATTAAAATTGTGTTAAATACCATCGGAAATTTTTTAAAAATAATTTGAAAAATTGGCAGAGAGCAGCAAGCAAAAAATTATCGGCCCGGTAACGTTACATTTCATTATTTTTGCAAGCACACAGCGCCGTCAGGCGGACATGACACAGTCGGAAAAAGTACCAAAAAAACTTTATGATTCTGTGTCCCATGACCTATCTATTAACATAATTCAAAATGCTTTGCAACAAATCAACTACAATCCAAATAAAAAAGATTTTATAATAGAAATGATAAAATGGATTGACAAGGAAATAGTAGCATTAGCCAATGGGAAATTTAATAAAATGGAGCAGGGAGCCTATGAAGCTTCCACTAAGTGGAATAGTTTGCAGCATTGTGCTCTCAAATTTTACCAAAATTTTTAGACCCTGCATAGATATGTTGATGACATATTTATATTTACATCGGAAAATCAGATCAACAATATACGCCTGGATCTTGGAAAAATTATCATTTCTACAATGGATTATAGGATTTGAAAACAAAAATCATGGAATTAATTTTCTGAACATGTACATCCAGAAAAACAATTATAAGCTTGACTTTAAAATGAATTAAAACTAATCAAGAATCCCTTTAGAACGCAAATTCACAGGTTTCAAATGTTTTTTGTATAGAAACAAAAATTTATGTAAGTATGAGGCAGATAGGAAAAACATCAATGCTTACATCAACAATCTCCTAAGTATTGGATATAATCTAACATTTTAATAAAAATAATCAAAAATTTTTATATCAACTCAAATAAAAGCAAAAACATAAATAATATGAAAAAGCATGGAAAAGCCTCCCATACATCCATAGGATTGCAAAAAAAATCTAAGGAATATATGTGCTAATCCTTACAGAGTAGGATTTAGATCACCTCCATCATTAAACAACTCAAAAAGACAAAATACCAACTGAGCATACCACAAGTCTATAAAATCACACGCAGTGCCACAACCTGTAGTTATATATTATGGTTAAACTTGAGCAAATAGAATTGCCCAGCATATATACTTGAATAACAGAGCCAAACAGAATAACAAATACAAATCAATCTTTCTCGACTATGAACCGATACTTTCATTCCCACCAATGTGACAACAATCTATGCCTAAAGAGATGACAGAAAAAGAAAATATAGAGGCTTGAGCAAGAGAAAAGGATCAACATTTTATCAACAGAAAGAATTCATGCATTTCATTGTCGAAAAAATGGAACATTTAAATGCTGCATTTACATATTTAAGCTCATTTACATATCAAACTACATCCATATATTTAAGCATAGCTCTAATTGCTAAACTTTAAATAGCATTATGATTCTAGCAGTAATCTGTCCAAGCATACTTAGTGCATTATAAAACTTTTGAACTTCAATTTTACCTTTTCATAATACTTGATTAAACAAGTTTATAAGGATTACGTTATTTGATGACAAGAACAGAAGTAAACATGTAGAAATATTTTTTTTTGTAAAATAACATTTTGATTGCCAATACTCTTATCACTCAATTTTTTGTCATGACTCAAATTTCACATTCATATAATATCACAATATGCAATCGTATAATAAATCTAATTCAGTTTCTAACTTGACTAATTTGGTTTTACAAATCTTGACCATGCCTGCTGGTGAACATCACATTTTGATTTGTTTATTTCTCTTTGACAATTTAGACTTTCAACATAAATAAAATTTTTTATATTGTCCAATTTCCTTCAATCAATTATAATTGTATATTCTATTTCTCAAAAACAATTATTTTTGTTGTGACCATAGAAATATTTATATTCATTCTATTCTTTAGGATTCAATTTGGTCTTTTCTTATCTTTGCTCTATTAGATATGTTATGAATATGCTTTGTGAGATTAAATCTTCATGTTTTATGCCTATTCTACTTTGAATCACATTCCAACTTTAAAAACATATTCTCAGAGCTATCTTTGAATTATCATAGATATTGATTAGATAAGTAATTTAGTACTCATTCCATATAATTCAATTATTGTCCTAAAGAAAAGTCTTCCCAAAGTCAACTCAGCATATATATATATATAACTTTTTTTTTTCTTATAGCTTTCTCTGTATTTGAAGTAGTGATAACATTTATACTTACTAAATCAAGTTTTTTTTATCTGTCATGTCTCTTTATTTGAGTTTAATTTTCTATTTAAAATGTTTATTAGAACTTTATTTAAAATGCTTATTAACATTATTATTCTATAATTTTCATATTAGCAATAATAATATGTTTGCCCACTCTTTAGATGTACTATTTCCATGCACTATTAATATCCAGAAGCAAATTAGTCCCACCATCTGTGAGCATTTCTCCAGTTGTTTTGATATTTCCAGGCATATTTTCTTTTTCAATTTATTAATTATTTTTTAAAGTAAAATATCATTTTAAATAATATAAAAAGATTATGTAATCTCTATAAATTCTTTTATTACTTTTTCTGATATTTTTTCATCTACTTTTAAATAATTTAAAGCAGAATTGTGTCTATCATTTTAATAATATTTTGTTCTTTCTATTGAATATTTTTCCAATTTCATATTGTCCTCTATTCTGATTGACATTTCTTCTTAAGATTTCTTAATATCTTAAATATTTCATAGATCTGTAATCACTATAATGCTTTTTTATGTCTCTATTCAGTCACTTTTGTTTATCCATCTTGAATGCCTTTTTTCCCCTTATTGGACATTACCTTTTATTGCACTCTATAATAATTTCTAAGGACTCTTTCTTAACATTCTCATTTTCTGCACCAGTTAGAATGTTCAATGTGTTAAATCTTTCCTAGCATTTTATTTCTCTGGTATAGCTTTTAAAACAACTTTCTTCAAGATCCCTCTAAAACAGGAGTGGGCAAATAGTGGCCCGAGGGCCACATGCGGCCCACTAAGAGTTTTTATGCGGCCCGCCAAGACAATCAGAAAAATCCACCTTGGACTGAGATTTCCTTCCCATTGCATGGCCGAATATTCATCTCATATTTTCCACTAGGATGGCCACATCAATATGCATGCGCAGTGCAGGTACGATGTGCAGTGCTTTTCCAGTTGAGCTGGTTAATTTCAATTTTGTCTTTGCATTAGCAAATATATACATTTCCAACTTTAGTGAAACCATGAATCCTCTGAAAAAAAATGTAAAAATCGGTAATGAATGTTATGTGTTTAATGAAGAATAGACAAACAAATATTTTTTTGGTAATACAGGGAATAAAGCAGTGTGTTTATTGTGTCATAAAAAAAAGTGTGGCCCTCCGCTAACCTTCACTTCCACAAAGTGGCTCCCGATGTGGCCCTCCGCCAACCTAGGTGGCCCCCAAGCCAAAACAATTGCCCACTCCTGCTCTAAAATATTTCATTTTAAATCTGTGTTTTGTTTGCTGCTTATAAAATTGTTCTGTCTCAATATCTTTACTATCTGATGCAGAAGCATATTAGAATTATTGTGATGTTAAAAGTTTTGTATTGAATCTAACTGCCATTATTCTTGCATTAAAATCAATGAATGCATGCATATGCTAGTAGAAGCCCAACATTAATTCATGATTGAATCATTTTAGAACAAATGATCCCATAATCATTCAAATTTCCAAAACCTACATAAACATTTCTTGTCCAAGAACAGCCATTTAAAACTGGCTTCTATTAATAACTAATTTGCAAATTCAATATTGATTGCTGAATATGAGTCAGAAATGAGATTATTTATCAAAATTACACATATTTTTTCTTTATAGTCAGCATATCATCATTCATCTATACCAGTGTTTCCCAAAGTGGAGTGCGTGTACTGTTGGGGGTACGTCAAGAGCTTAGTGGGGATACGCGCAGCACCGAACTTTGACTGCATCTGGTGCAACAAGCAGTTTACTGTTTTTTATTACAAGCATATAAAAATAATAAAAAACTTTTTTACTTATTAGTATTGTGTATGTGTAGCCATGGCATCGACAAGCACTTTGATTCTACGTATTCCTCCAGTCTACGTCTCAGATACACATTGAAGTGTTACAGCGCCTGCATGCGTATTTTTAGCTTTTCTATATGCAATTTTTTTGATGAAGGGTATTTAGCATTATGAAAATTATTAGAGAGATATACAGGTGTTGAAAGTTTGGGAAACACTGATCTATACAAACAATTGATCCATAGAATTAAAACATTTCGCTCCTGACATAGACAAGAAATATTATTTGCCTCTAACTTTTTAAATGTCAGATATTGTAGAGATTGATGCTACTATCATTTGGTACAAATGAAAATGTTTCATCTGCATTTTCCACAACTTAGAATTTTAAATCTCTCTCTCTCTCTTTTTTTTGCAATCATTGAAAATATTATATTTTGCATTTAGATAGTGTATATTTATATTTTTTAAAATATCAAATAACCACTTAAATTATTTTTGTAATTTTTGAAAATAATTAAAAATGTTAATAAATGATATTCTGCATGGTTTATTGCAATGAAAGATAATGGCAGCTCTGTCACTTCCAGTGCTCTTGAGCAATCATTTTGTATAACTAACGAGCAATAAACTATTTTTTACTGACAAATCAATTATTGTGGCCTTAACATATGGATAAATGAAGTATAATCTTTTTTTGTAACAGGTGAGAAATTCATTGAATATAAATTTCCAATAAGACCTTTTTATCCATTTCATTAGCAATGATAAAAAAATTTAATATTTTTATTATCTGTTAGACACTTCAGTTTAAAATAATTTGTTAAAAAATATTTTAATATTTAATACTTATATTGAAAAATGTCTATCAATGAAAAATCTCAAAATTCTTATCAGTAACAATGAAAGAAACAAAAATTCCTTTTACAAATACATTTTATCAATTCTTTACATATAACATTAAGAATGCTGACATTTATCCATACTTTAAAATAATAACGGGTGATATAATATAGTTATTTACCAGTCACAATTACTTAAAACAAAAAATTGTCATGGTAATTATTTGTTCTTTGAAAAGATGTAACATAAATTTAAATATTTATAAATATGTATGCATCTGCCAGCTTCTGGAAATAAAAATCTGTATGACAATGAAACTGAATGTGAATCCGATATAATTTTACATTGCTAAATTTCCTATGTTAAATTTGTGTTAACTTTAATACACAATTATAATGAATGAATATTAAAATCTCAAATAAACTTAATTACTGTACAACATATATATATATACATTAATTAGTATCTTCTATAAAAAATAGTGAAGTTAAAAGATCAAAAAATATTAGATTAATTTTTAGAAAAGATGTTACAGTCACCAATTTTTCAGTTTTGTCACAAAGAGAACCTGACTAAAAATTCTTTCTTATTTCAACATTACTACGAAGAATACGCAGAAAACCTAGTTACACAAAAGTTTATCAATTTACATCATCCATTTCTAGACACAATTTTTTTCCAACTGTCAATTCTTATTTTGAATTTGTGGTAATTTCATTTAAATTCTCTGTATGAAGTAAAAAAAAAACCCCGTCATCATGGTTGCTATGACATAAAATACTTTAACACAAACCGTTTCTTAAAAAAACATTCTATCCTATTCTAAAGCTTGAGTAATTACGAAGATAACAGTTCATGAAAGCTCAAAGTAAGTAAATAAAAAGGTTGTGTGACCTTTACTGTTGATATTAATTTGTTTCTTAAAAATAAAACTTTCTAATTCTTTATATGCTGGCAATTGCAGGCTAAAATATTTATATTTCCCATTCTAAAAAGAATTTTTGAATCTTGAAATAATCAACACTCTTTTTCTTTACAGTTTTCCAAAACTCTTAAAGCAAAATTTCCAACTATAACTCGCCATTATTTTTCTGGTTTGAAATATTCAATAATTAATTTCAAATACCACTGATTGCTTATTTAAAATACTTTATCTTTTTTTTAAAAAGAAAAGAAGAATCGAATAGTTTATTCTGCAAGAGTTCATAAGAAATTCATCACCCAGAAGTGGCAGAGGTAGAGCACCCCATGATCCATGGATTTTGAGCTTCAGAGTCTATTACTAATATTCATCAAATACATCAATCAATGCAGACGTAAAGATTTTAAATAAAACCAAGCAAAAACAATTCAGTTCCATTCACAAATTGTTTTCTTTTTATAATTGACTTTTCATATTTAAATTTGTCTCTATTTTATAAACGCATGTCAAGTTATAAAAAGTAATATCTCATTTGATAACACCAAAACTTAGAGAATAAACAGTTAGTTTGATATTTATTTACTTTTATTTATAATTCTACACATGTGCCTATATATTAAAAGTGATAGTGTTAAAGTATATACCAATTACATTATACATGGGTTTTTTTAATATATAATATACAAATTCATTTACATCAAAAATAATTATTTGTGATAACCAATTAAATCAAAGAATAGAAATTATTGTTTTAAAGTTATGAACATTGTACCTGCTTTTTAAAATTCTTTCCCTATGAAGATAATAAAATGGAAAACAAATTAATTGTTTAATAAATGATATTGGTTTAAATGACAGAATTAAAAAACTACAAAATGTAATTGAAATTGTAAAACTAATAAAATTACTAATTTTTTTTTACTCTTTAAATTAAAACAAAAAGATAAAAAAAATGTTAATTAACCAATACATTAATATTTTTAATGAGCTTTAATGATTCCGAGACATTAACTACAATTTGATCATTATTTTTTGCTTTATAATTATGCTTAGATTCTTTTTAAATCAAAGAATGATTATACTCTTATGCTCATTATGAATCCTAAGACAAATTCAGTTTAGAAAAAGTTAATTATCTTTATACTAATAAGTAGGTTCTTAATTTTGAAATTCAATATCCATAGCACTAAATCTAAATTCATGCTAAAATAAAGTTCCTAAAATAAAAATGTAAAAACAGAATTTACATGCATAAGCATAGAAAACAACTGAAAAAATATAATGGTATAGTGAAAGTTATCAAAACAATCAACATGGGCAAAAAAATCAGATATTGATACTTCTACAACATTGCAGATATATTATTCATTATGTAGAACTTAAAGTATATATTTAGGTTAGGGATAATATCTAGCTTAATAAATGATTAGTAAGAGTTATTAGCATATTTACATGAAATGGTTTGTATCAAAGTGGTAAAGCAGAAAATTTGAAACCTGTCAATTAAACTATAGTAATTGGCTATTTGCATATATATATATACTGAACAAAATGATGAAGATGATGTGTAAGAGATTGTGATCTGGCCCAACTGATGAGTACTGGTTCGGCATGAAATGTGAATATCTTGGGAATCATTTATCTTTTTCACATGTCTATGATAATATGTTTTAGTAATGTGTGATGGAACAGAAGTTTGGAATATATTAAAGATAAGTTTAAATATCTCGAAAAAAAAAAAAGATGTTTTTATGAATTGTAACTTGTGCTATGTGACTTACTTGAAAAGTATATGTTTCAAATGTATCTGTAATGTGAGAAATTGCTTGAAAAAGTATGTTTCAAATGTATCTATAGTGCGTGAGAGATTGGTCTGACTTCTGGGTTGATGGATAATGTGATAGGATTGAGCTAAAGATGAAAGATGCAGTGATAAAAAAATTGCAAATATATATAACAAAAAAAATGAAACATAATATCACTGATGAATTTTTGACTTACCTTTTGCATTCAGAAGATACATGGGGAGGGATATTGTATTTACAATCCATGATCATGGTGAGAGTTTCACTATCATTTGCCTCTTGAAATGGAGCATGCCCACAAACCAGCATGTATAAAATTACTCCAAGGCTCCAAACATCTGCAAGCAAAAGAAAAATAAGTTTGACTTATATAAACAATTCTATCTATATCTACTCATTTCCTATTCATATAATATAGGTGCAATATAAGTATTTCCTATTTAAATTATTATTACCAGTGCATTAAAATAATAATGATAAAAATGATTACATAATGTATAGGGACAATATTTTCATAAGAAGAACTAAATTAAAATTCATCTTATTGTATAAAAAAAATAAAAATGTAACAAACTATTGAGCACTTTAAAACAAATGCATTAAAAATTTAGACTTTCCTAATTTTCTCCTCTCAGCAAATCAAGCATTAAAAAAAAAAAAATCAATGCAATCAACAATGGTTTCTCAATAAACTCAATTCATGAAAGATTATTTAGAAATATGCGTTATCTGGTATATAGCAAGTTTGTTGATAGCTAGAAATTTTAGTAAAGGAGAATGTGATTAAGCATTTAGAAATGATTGTAGAAGATTTTAATTCAAAGAATTTATGAAAAGGTAGAGTATTATATTGGAGAAGAACAGTTTAGTTTACAGAGAGAGTAAAGTACAAAAGATGCTATTGGTGTTGTTAGAAAAGATAATGGAATTCGTATGTTTTGTGTATTTCGAAAAAGCATTTGATAAGAGTGCTCTGGAATAAACTTATAACCATCTTAAAAAATAAAGGAGTACTTTGGAAAAAGAAAAGATTGATTTGGAATATGTATACTGGATAAAGGATAAGATTTAGACTGAAGAATAATGAGAGTGATGAAGTGAATACAGAAAAGAAGTTAGGTAAAAATGCAGTATGTCACCTGTTCTTTTTAATATTTATTTAGAAGACATGTTAAATAATTATTTAGGCTATGAAATAGCAACTGTTGGAGGCAGAATAATAAAATGTATAAGATTTCCAGATGATATGGCTCTTATAGCTGAGGATGAAAAGTATTTTCAGAATATGTCTAATAAACTGGAGAAAAAATTTATGAAATATGGAATGAAGATTAATGTTGAGAAGACTGTCTTTATGGATACAGATGAATAAAAAAAAGATTGCAAATTCAAATCTATGATAATGTATAGTTCAACAGGTAAAAGGATTTAGATATTTGGGTAGTTGGTTTAAAGGTGAAGATGAAGTTAAAAGAATAGCATTGGCAAATGAAACATTTATTAAAGCATTTATTAAGAGAAGAAAAATATTTTGTGGATCTTTGAAGAGATAATTAAGAAAAAGATTAATTAAGTGCTGTGTGGATGGTAGTATCATATGGTTGTGAAATGTGAACAATGAATAATAAAATTAGGAACAGATTTGAAAGCTGTGAGATGTAGATATGGAGAAGAATGAAAAAAATCAGTTGGATGAATAAATAACAAATGAAAAAAGCAAACTGATTGAGGAAATTAGAAAGAAAGAGAAACTGGATTGGGCATATATTAAGAAGTATAATTTAATGAAAGATGTTTGGAGAGAATGGTGAGTGGAAACAAAAAGAAAAGATGAAAAATATTGACATTGTTGGATGGCATGAGATAGGAAGAGTCAAGTGGATTTTAAGAGCTGGACAATGAAGAAAATGGAGTGTAAAAATAGATGAATTGATGATGTGATTACTCTGTGGACCTGTACCTGGGACAGAATACTATTGATGGTGTATAAATAAATGTTATTGCAATATCAATTTTTTTTCCTTTAAAAAAAAAAAGTTATGACATCTAATTAAAAGAATAACATTCAAAATGAGGTGGATTTTTATAAATTCACAATGAAATTTATACATACATAGGAGAGAATTCTTCATAGGAGAAAGTATAAATTTTTGCAAATATGGCTGTAATAATTTGTTGTCAGTCTCAAGAAATATTTTCTTTAAAATAGAAAACACACCAGTTATTAATTATATATGTTAAGAACTCTAAAGAACCACCTAATAAAATACTACTATCAAATGTATCACTTGATCATCATCAGTAATAAATTAACAGTCAATCTGTTAATTTATTTTAGCATCTTAATATTTAGAGTTATATCACCAATGTTAATAATGTCTTTACGTTTTTTGTACTGTACTGGGTTTGCTTATTTTAAAAAGACATGACATTTAATTAGAAGAATAATTTATATATGACATAAATTATTAAAAAGTAAATGAGAAAACTCAAAATTTTAATAATATTTTAAATCAAAATCTCAACTAATCATATGGTTTTAAATCTTTATTTAATTAATTTCAATTACTATGAAAAAGTTGTTTTTATTTTATTTTTTAAAAAAGATAACCATGTGACTTTTTTTTTTTTCCCGATTGAACATCATTTTGCAACTTGAAATAAATTTAATGCATAAAAAGCAGATTAAACTTGAACTTCTATTCATAGTTATACAATCATACAAGTTTTTTTTCTACCCATAAAAAAAGAAAGCATCATTTTATAAAAAAATAAATAACATATAACTCAGCCTTTTTTAATATATAAATATACAAACAAGAAATAACTCAACTTTTAAAAAAAAATTTAAGGATGTAAATAAATAATGAATAAAGGTTAATCCTAGTTTAATATATATCTAATATAACAGAGAAAACTAATTTTTATTAATCAGAAATACATTTCCATTGCTTTTTTTATTATAATAAAAATATATACCATCTTTGCATTATGAAACAATACAGAACTCTGCAACAATTATTAGAATTTTAAAATAAAAAAACAATTTTAATTAATGCTATATTTCATAAAGTATTAGTAATATTTTTCGTGATGATATGGCAGCTGATGATGATTAGAGCAAAACATTTATTCCTTAATTTTAAAAAAAATTTATGCATTAGAAATTTTTAGTTAATCTTTAGCAATATATTTAAGCCTACAACAATTTAATAAAAAATATTTTATCATTAAAATAAGAACACTATATTAAATGCCAGATAGAAAATAGTAAACACTTTTAATTAAAGAAAAGTTTTATGTCAGTAATATTTTTCAGTATAAAATAATTGCATCAAAATTATTTATTTATTAAAAAATACAACTAAATTAGCAATTTAATGACATAGAGTAGCATTTTTCAACCTTTTTGCCAGGAGACCCAATAGACTTCATTGAAATAGTTCTGCGACCCAAATGTTTATTATATAAATTATAAAATAAGAGATATTACATCAGCACAGTGCTGTATATATGTATATATTATGATCAATTTGATAATATTTATAATGAACAAATAATTTGTAAGTTAAAAGTTGAGTTAAAGTTAAACTATATATTTTTAATTTAAAAGCTTAACACATTTTATTAATTACCAAAAAAAAAGTGTTTTCCTTTCAAATAAGGTTTTATTTATAAAAGAAATACAAGCAAAAATTACGAAAATAAATTATACAGAATTTTATTTAAGTTACATATGAAATTTTTTAAAAATAGTCTACTTTGAGTTCGATTATCAATACAGTTTGAAGTTACTGTAAAAAATTTGTAAAACTGCAGCAGTAACATATTTAAATAAAATTTGCTATTAAAATATTATAAATTAATTTTAATTATATTTATTACAAACATATTTAAATGATGAACATACAATGCAAAATAATAGAATGTAAAGAAACTGACGGACCATTAGTCAATAATTTAAAAGCAAACCAATACCCCTAGACCATCTAAAACAAAGTGTTTGTTTCTTAAAAAAAAAA
This sequence comes from Epiperipatus broadwayi, assembly GCA_028023455.1. Lineage (NCBI taxonomy): Eukaryota > Metazoa > Onychophora > Udeonychophora > Euonychophora > Peripatidae > Epiperipatus > Epiperipatus broadwayi. The sequence goes on from JAQFVV010012421.1 coordinate 1,684,224, forward strand.
ACTGGGTGAAAAAAAAGTTCTTTTGGTGGTTTACCGTAATATTATGTAAACCAAACAGACAAACTGATAGAAAAAATTAAAAACCGGTTGAAAAAAAAAAAATCTTTTATCATAATATTATGCAAACAGACGGCCTGTGAATCAGTATTTAATGGCTTTGTTGTTATTGCTTCTTTTCAATTAATTTATCAATTCTTGCTCCAATAGAATTAGTTAAAACTAATCTCATTGTTGAACTAACATCAAATCAGTTTCTAAACTTATTTTTCATAACGATCATTGTTAAAAATCCACTTTCAGCCAAATAAGTTGCTGCAAATGGAAGTAACAATTTTATAGCCTTTTCACTAAGGATTCGAGTCATCCTGAACTTCTAACCAAAATTTAGGCAAATTCTTCTGGTTTTCTTTAAATTTTAATTCTAAACTTTTGTCCGCCGTTAATTCCATTAATTTTTTTTCTTGTGATAAATTTAAGTTATGTAAATGGTATGTATTATTGGAAAGGATTTAAGATCCACACATTTTTTAAATGAATATTTTCTATAGATGGAAAGTATTGAAAAAACTTTTCTTTTAATTTTAACAAGTGATTCTAAATGATTTTACTTACACCTGAAATTTCATCATGCGTTATCATTTGATCCTCAACCATTTGTGAAAACAAAGGAAACAAGTCAAAACAATTGTTTCTAACTCTTTTAAACCAGAGTTTAATTTTTTTTATAAATGCTTCCATTTTATTGTAACAAATAAAAAGATTTGTCTGACATCCTTGAAATGACAAAGTTAAATCGTTTATTAATGAAAATATTCAGCTAAATAGGCCACTTTGGAAAGCCATGCATTACTTTTAAAATATTCACTGAATACTGTTGGCTTCAGAACATTAAGAAATATTCAATTTTCACATGAAGTTCAAATAATCTATTCAGAACTCTCCCTCTTGAAAGCCATCTTATGTAGAAATATAATAATAAATTTTTATGAGTTGAACCCATTTCATCACACATCAATCGAAATAGACGTGTGTTTAGTGCACTCTTTCGAATATAGTTCACTATTTGTACACACTGATTTAAAATATCATGTAAATCTGCACATATCTTTGGTAGCAAATTGTTCTCGATGAAGAAAACAATGGGTTATTATTGAATCTGGATGAGAAATTTCCTTTATGCATGTTACTAAACCCCTGTGTTTTCCTGTCATTGCTGCAGCCCCATCGGTACGAATCCCTACGCATCTTTCCCAAGAAATATCTTTTGTTTGAAAATACAATTTCATTAGCTTTAAAATTTCTTCTGATGTTGTTGAAGATTCTAATTTTAAACTGCATAGGAATTCTTCCTGAATATTTTTACATGTAAGATCAATATATCTTATAGAAACTAATATTTTGCATTTTTAGAAATGTCTGTAGATTCATCTAATTGAATTGAATACTTAGATTTTTTTATATTTTCTATTAATTGAGATTCAATATCATCAGCCAAATCAATTACTTGCCGACTTATGGTGTCGTTTGACAAAGGAATGCTGTTTATTTTTGATTCAAATTCATTGCCAAATAATTCTTTGCAAACATCTTTCATGCATGGTTTTAGTAACATTTCCCCTATTGTGTATGCTTTTTTGCATTTAGCAATGTGATAGGCTGCCAAATATGAACATTTTAAAAGTTTTTTATCTGTAGAAACAAATTTTGTTAAATTAAATCTATTTGTTTTAAATACATCTCGTTTTCTTAAAAAAAAATCAACATATTTATCTTTATATAGACTATGGTTTGTTTCCAAATGCCTTAATAGTTTGTTACGTTTAAATGAAGAATTAGTCAAAGTAGATCCACAGACAACACACTGTAGTATCTCTATTCCACATTTTCTTTTATAAAAGTGAAACCATAATTAATATATTTTTCTTTATAATTATAAACAAAAGTGTGCATCAATTTGGGTTTTTTAACTACTGGTTCACTCAATGTAGTAGGCAGTTCTATATTTTCATCGTCCAAATTGGGTTCTTGAGAAATTTCTTGTTACTTTCTTCCAAAAAAATTAAATATTTTATTTTGTTTACTCATTATTAAACAAGGCTGAAAGAAATACAAAATAAGACATAAATTGAAAATATTAAACACTTTCAGTACAATGTATGTATTAATCACATGCAACGAAATATAAGTATTATTTGTAAATTACAAATATAAAATTCAATTATTAACTTAACACAATGATTTAGAAAAACGGTGTAATTGTAATACATACAAATTTATTTTTTGCTGTTTTAACTACACACTAGCTCAAACTATACATTGTGAACTGAGAATATTTCTACTGAATTCCGCCACTGACGCTAGTTAATGCTTTAATTGCATTAATTTTCCACCACTGTCGCTGGTTGATGCTTTGGCTGCATTAATTTTAGTTGCATTTTTGGTTGCAATTTTTTGAACAATTACATTTTGAAAATAATCGCTAAATTTAACATTATGAAAATTCAAATTTACAATTGAATTTGAGAAAACTACACAAAGCATAGGTAGTATTACTTAACATCACATGATCACTATCTCATACTAGCACAATAATTGTTATTAAACAATTCAAAACAACACAACACTCTCCATATAGTAGTGCCATCTTGTGCTAACAAAAGCAATCAATGGATGCCAGAAGGCTTGTGCATAAAATCCCTATCTAGTGCCTACTCATCCAATATCCCCAGACTAGTTTCTGGCTTGTGGCCTTCATCAGTGAGAAGCCTTGGATCTGAGAGCACTGCACCTAGATCTTAGGATCTAATGCAACCCTCCAGCACCCACCTTTTAACTCTATTTAACTACAAAACTATGAGAATGAAATTGAAAACACTATTAATATTTTCAATCCAAGCTCAATAGCTTATATAGTCATATGGGTCTGAACTCAATTCAGTACCCATACATTTTGGTGTCTTTGGCTCTTTAACAACCATAGCCATCTCTATCCTATTAGGCAGGATTGGTGTTAAACCACTAAACATCATATGATCACTATCTCATACTAGCACAATAATTGTTATTAAACAATTCAAAACAAAACAACACTCTCCATATAGTAGTGCCATCTTGTGCTAACAAGAGCAATCAATGGATGCCAGAAGGCCACAAGCCAGAAACTAGTCTGGGGATATTGGATGAGTAGGTACTAGATAGGGATTTTATGCACAAGCCTTCTGGCATCCATTGATTGCTCTTGTTAGCACAAGATGGCACTACTATATGAAGAGTGTTGTTTTGTTTTGAATTGTTTAATAACAATTATTGTGCTAGTATGAGATAGTGATCATGTGATGTTTAGTGGTTTAACACCAATCCTGCCTAATAGGATAGTGGTGGCTATGATTGTTAAAGAGCCAAAGACACCAAAATGTATGGGTACTGAATTGAGTTCAGACCCATATGACTATATAAGCTATTGAGCTTGGATTGAAAATATTAATAGTGTTTTCAATTTCATTCTCATAGTTTTGTAGTTAAATAGAGTTAAAAGGTGGGTGCTGGAGGGTTGCATTAGATCCTAAGATCTAGGTGCAGTGCTCTCAGATCCAAGGCTCCTCACTGATGAAGGCCACAAGCCAGAAACTAGTCTGGGGATATTGGATGAGTAAGCACTAGATAGGGATTTTATGCACAAGCCTTCTGGCATCCATTGATTGCTCTTGTTAGCACAAGATGGCACTACTATATGGAGAGTGTTGTTTTGTTTTGAATTGTTTAATAGTATTATTTACTAATTTTTTTATTACTACTAATATTTTCTTAAAATGTAAAAAGATTTTTGCTATCAGATATTTATGTTTTTATTTTTTTGGTGCATATTCGCAATCCATTAAAAATTTAATGCAGCCCAAAGGTTGAGAAACGCTGATATAGAGAATCATTAAGGTTTATAAGATTTAGTTCTAAAATTGCGATGCTAGAAAAAAAGTGTATTAAAATGATTGAAAAGTAATAAACTACAAGTGAAGGTGATTAAGCATTATCATTAGCACTTTATTGACTGATTAATCTACTTGCCTCCAGGAAAAAATTTGACATACAAACAGCAATTATTACTAAATAAGGGAGTTATATTATGTAATTATAAACATTAAAAAAATAGCCCAATATATACATGTAAATAGAGGGAGTAAATCACCATCCCTAGAGTTTAAATTAAAAGCATTCTAATTGTTGAACAAAAAAATCAAGAATGAAATGAATCCACCTATTCTTGGAGCTCTAATGTTCATAAGCATATCTTTGTCAACATTGTTGATAATACAGAGAAAAATTAATATATCAGCCAGATAGAAAATGACACAATGTTAACAAAAGTGTGCTTATAAACATCAGAACTCCAAGAAAAGGTGGATTCATTCTATTCTTAATCCTTTGTTCAATACTTAGAATGCTTTTTATGTAATTATGGTATATTCATTGTCTATTTTCCAATAATGCAGAAACAGAAACAAATTCTGAATAAGAGTATAACATTCTAAAAAGTAAAAAGAAACCAGTTAAAAACATAGGTAATTATCAAAATTCCTGTTGAACTCTTAAAACAATGCAAGTGAATTAGTTGATATTTATAATGTAATTTAAAATTTAAGCAAGAAGCTGATAATATTTATTTCACAATTTTGATTTCTTTACATAATTATAAGAAATCATACAAACTGACTTAGATCCAAAAATCTTTAGCTGTAAAATTGTTCAACCCATCTCTTTAAACAAAAAACTAATACAGAAAATATGAAAAATTTAAACAAATTTAATTTCATATGCAGCTATGTTGTTTAGCTCTAAAATTGTTCAACCCATCTCTTTAAACAAAAAACTAATACAGAAAATATGAAAAATTTAAACAAATTTAATTTCATATGCAGCTATGTTGTTGATAATGTTGAATACATATATTTATGAATAGTTTGGTGGTTTGCAAAGAACAGAAGAACAAAAGATGCATCTGGAATGGTGATAATTATTGAAGAAAAATATATAATAGAAATTAAAAAAAAAAAGGATTAAACTTTCTTTTATAGAATAAACTGGCAATTTTGATAGATATTTAGAAATAGCAAAATACAGACTTGAAGAAAAGATAAATATTAAAAAAAAAAAAAAAATTCTATGTGAAACAAAGGGTATTTCTAGAAATAATACATTTTTAAAAATTAAATAATCTATGAAAGATAAACAGTAACAATATCTATCTTTTTTAATTATTTATTTTATTTAGAATAATTGCTAAATAATTCTTCTTTTGGTAGGGATAAAGTTACCACTGAGATTAGAAAGATTGATATCAAAAAGATTGTAGACATTGCAATATAAAGCATTAACTAAAAATGAAATACAAAGATGAAATTTATGGAATTTAGAATAAAAATAAATACCCTTGAGTTAAAATAATGAACATAAGTGGAAGTATTAAGATTATGAAAGGGCTTTGGGCAAGATACACATTATTAGAGGGTTAATGTTTTTAGTATTTAAGAAGTTAATTATTTGATATTATTCCATAAGACATATAGTAATTGTTAAATCTTTTAATAAGGAATGAAGGCTATTTGATGATTCCAAATATTTTAATAAAATTTAAAAAGAAAAGTAAATATAAAATAAAATCAGCAATGTTGAAGAGAAAAAATGAGATTAGAAATAGAAAATGTGTGAAAGATATATATTAGAATCAAGAACAAGAAACAAATAGATTAATGGAATGAGGGGAAAAAAACACATTATAAATACAGCAAAGGACAAAAAAATATTCCAAGTTGATGTGTGGAAAATGACCATTAGCAAATAATTTAATGATAGGGATTTCATTTTGATATATTCATTTCAGATGATATTTGTCATTATTAATACAAATTTTCTTAGTATAAATATATCTATATATATTCCATTTCTTATATGATCAATCCATGATATGTAATAAAGTTCTCACATTTACAAAATAATGTGAAAGCTAATATATTGATTTTATATATCCATTTTCTATTACATAATATATATATAATATTAATTATGTATCAAAAAGACAGATCCTGCACCAGAAAGTCTCAGAATTAAGGCTATCCATGGACAAAAAAAATTATGCCCCCCCCCCTAAAATGTATATTTTTATAATTATCAAACAACAAAAAAAAAAAGGTATTTTAGTATTAAAGCTGCAACATAGGGGAAATAGGAGGCCTTTTCACACCCACAATAAATGTGTAATATTGTAATGACATCAAATTGAAATAAAATAACCCCTGCGAGTATACGTGAAAACGGGTTTTTTTTTAATCAACAAGATTTTTGTTCAACGCGATTTTTTTTTGTAATACTTCGACATTATCAGTTATTTTTCGTATTTTTCATTGCGCATTCAAAAATGATGAATATTTGGAAATTACTAAGTACTGAAATGGATACAGTGCTCTATTTCCAACAACAAGGCATCCTGCTGTCAGTGAAAGTCTGTCTGAATGGACATAACATGAGCTTGTATGTGCATACTTCGGATAAGAAATGACGTTGTAATGTCCGAGGTTGCAACACTAAAATTGGTATTTGCAAGGGGATGTGTATGTTGGATGGCTTATGTAGGGAAACAGACGAATGTTTTATTATGAAAATCGAAGACAGGACAAATGGAGAAATAAGTACTGAGGGACAGCAATACAGCATTTGAACTCCTACCTAGCAGAATTCATGTGGAGAAGAATACATACAAATGACATCTTCATAGCAATACTTAATGACATGAAAGAACTGTTTCCGCCAGGATAAATACAAATTTAATAAAAGTGTAATAATTAATATGTGTTTTTTTTTGTAGTTTTAGTTTAATTTCTTTATATAAAAAAAAACAATGTTTATTAACCGTTTGACTGCCTGACTCATCAAAAATCGAGAAGATTTGACGTCACTCTAACTCGGCTACTTTTTATCCCACGTATACATATTATACGTCATTCGAAAAAAAATCAAAAGTTCTGTAAGATGGTGCCCTCTTCAGAATTATTTTACAAGTAAAAAATCAATAAAAATGACCACATATGTCAAACAAAACCAAAGCACCGCCTCCTCACCATCTTTTCTTGAATCTTATTGGCTGTCCAACTTCTGTCAAAAAGGGAAATGGCTGCCAAAAAATAAAAAGTTACGTTCGTTTTGATTTTTATTACGAAAATGATAAACGAATCTTTACAACATTTTAAACAATATTTGAAATGAATTACAAATTACTATAGATAAAATAATACTAAAAATCAAATTATTTTAGAAAAATAGTTAAGATATTACCAAGAATTATTTATTTATTGCTACATATTTATCATAACGTTAAAGTGAAAAAAAAAAGATTGCCGACGCAATCTTTTTTGGCTGGTTGAATAGCGGTTACTTTTATTTCACCGCAATTGAATATTTTTTAAATTATAAATCAAATTTTATTTTTGAAAAGACTTTCGTTTACTTCCGTAATCTGATAATTTAGTAATATACTTTTTATAAACGAAACTAACGTATTTATATTATTAAAAGTGAATCTATTTTAACAATAGATTTTGTTAAAGTTGTGAGTTGGCCAATTAAGTTTTGATTTTTAACTCATTCAGCCAATTAAATAATAATCGTTGAAAGGGTTAACAGTTTTACAAAAATCCCAGCATACTTTGCAATCATGTTCATTTTCCGAGAAAATTTTTTTACTGTAGATCTCCATTTTCTGTGGTAATAGTATATATCAAAACTTTGATTTTTAACGCATAAATTACTTTTATATATTACATGATAAGTGTCGTAGGAATATAGTTAATGTATTTTAATCCAAATTACTTAAAAATCAAAATCATTTACTATTTGTTTGGTGTATGTTTAAACTATTTTTTTGATTAATGGCATCATTATTGTAATATCACAAATCACATTTTTTATATTAAATGTAATCCTTAAAAGTTGCTAGTTTTTTAAAGTCACATCTTTTTTTTCAGGTCACATTTTTTTTTTTTTTTAAATGTAGTAAGTTTTACTATTTTTTTTACTTTTACTTATTTTTAGTCCTGCAACACGGAGCATGTATTAGACCTATTGTGCCTGTTGACATTCGTATCAACCTCCCTGATAACTTCGTAATTCTTGCCAAAATACCTTGTATAAGATCCGTGTACACGGTCTTTTTTTTTTGCTGGAGAAAGTCGTGTACAAGATTCGTGTACATGTTATTTTGGTCAGATCATAAGATTACAAAGTTATCAGCAGATTGATACGAATGTGAACAGCTGCAGTAGGTCTAATACATGCTCCATGTTGCAGCTTTAATACTAAAGTACCAAAAAAAATATGATCCTATCCTATACAAAATATAAGAATATCTACAAACTTACCTATGAATGATGCAGTTCCTTATATATTTATTATGAAACTTTTTTTTTTGTCAGTGAATTATATTTAATGCCTAAATGTTAATAAAATTGTGTTAATTATTTTAAAAAATTAAAAAAACAGCTTTCATAATTTGTCATATAAATTTTATTAAATAAAAATCATCAAATTTAATTTAATATAAAATGAAAATTGGTTTAACAAATATTTATTTAAATTTTCTTTTTCATTGCTTTTATAGAGGCAAAATCCAGTGAATCAAATAATTGATGTTAAATTAAAATCGCTGCTAATGCTGACAGTCTTTCTTGTGAAAGTAGACCGCAAATAATTTTTAATTTGAAAATGAAAATTCACCATTTGCTATTGATGCTATACTTTTTCTCTGTTAGTTAATATACAGTAATAATATGATTGAGAAAATTCCATGGAAAATTAATATTGGTTATTTATTGCAGAAAATTTTCACTAATAATGTGAATACCATTAATACTCAATTTTTCTGGCTACTTACCAGGATTATCTGATATTGATACATATTATACTTCACTGTCAAGACTTCCGTTTTTTACCAATCTAATGTTTTGCTCTAAATCTTGTTCTTTTGTTTCAAAAATATGTTCTCAGGACTGAACTAATCTACATTTTTTCTTTTCTGATATGTTGAAAGAATGAGCTCGTCAACATTTATAAATTATATTATACTATCACTTGGTTCTTTAACATTATTATCAATATTTTTATCAATTATGAATTTATTTAATGAATTGATTAATTGTTTTTGTTGTTTGGGCATCAGAAAAGCATTTTGTTTTATATTTCAATATGACATAATTTATGATTATGAAACTATTATAAGTTATGTAATATAATAGATGTAAGACTAGGTATACTGCATGAGAACTGGGATTATATTGAAGAGCCACCCATCCCTAAATATAGTGAGAATGTAGATTTATTTACAAAAAGCATGCCAATAAATGTTAAGTTATAAATAAGCATCTCATATAAGAGGTAATTTAAATGATATTTCTTTCAATTGGGGTTATAATAATCTATAAATGACAAAATATGAACAGTTTATATTAATTTAAATATATATAATCTACTTTCAAGATTAACACCAAATATTAATATATAAAGTGGATATTAATAAAATTTAAACATTTTCTTAAAGCAAATAGAAAATATATAAATTTGGCCATTCCTTAATTTGGCTGCTCATACACAAGGCACATCCTGCACAATAGGACATGACTCTGCCTTGCATATCAATCTCACTACTTCTTCTAAGCTTGCCCATTGCTCTAACCTTCAGACATTCATAACTACTATTTTCAACTCATCAATCAACTTATTATTTTTTCTACTCCTCTTTCTCTTACCTTCCACAGATGTAACACATTCTTCATAATTCCTCTTATTCAAATTATATATCAAATTAAAATTTTTATTGCTTTATGATTTCCTTCACTCTCAATAATGTTTCAATATTTTTAAAATTCATTTTTCCAACATAAAAGACTTTATCTTCTTTAATTAAGCAACATTTTTGCTTCATATAATTAATGTTACTCTTCAAATAATATTTTTAATAAGTCTTTTATTTAAATTCAACTTTAATCATTCAAAACATACTCTCCAGCCTTACCAAAAGATTGTTTAGCCATTATAATTTTCACTCCATAAAATGCAGCAATCCATTTTCGATTCTATTCCAGTCAAATATTATAAGCTTATGTAATCAATGGATATTAAATGGTAGTGACAACTAAGTTTCCTAAACGGGTTTCTGGGTATTGGCTTCCATCAAGGAGGAGTATTAAAAATCATTTTTACTTTTTATCAAATTAATGATTTGAAATTGAAACATATTAAGATTTTTTAATTTAATCCAATTCTCTTGTAGCCGAGTAGATATCACACACAGAGTAAAGCATGGCTGCAAGGTGATTGAAAAATCCAATCCTGATAGTTGATGAAAGCTAATAGCTAGAAACTAGTCAGAAAATTTGATTGGCCTTACCATCTAATATCCACCGATTATTTAAGCTTCAACATGTTTAGCCTGGAATAAAATAAAAATAAATACTCTCCCTAATACGAATCTTAAACATAAGCTGGGATAGTCATGTGATTCTTTGGTATATAATTCTTTGTTGCTATTTCCATTATCATACAAGCTAACTTCTTTTTATTTAAAAACACTAAATTGTTCTAAGAACTTCCTACTCTACTGATAATCTTTTATTCCTTCCACCTACAATCATTGCTTTAAAAATTAAATTTGCATAATTCATATATATGAGTGCATGTATACATATATAAATATGTGCATACAGACATGTGTGATTGTGCGCACTAACGATTATATTGAAAGCCACTGTTCTGATTTAATCACAACATAAATGTAAGTTTAAAAATGTCAAAAGAATCAAAGTTTATTTTTCTTTTTAACAAGATAACCTTCCTACAATCTATAATAAAATATTACTTTTGCCTTCAAGCCTAAGGGAATCTTTTTTCCATTAAAAAACTCGAAAAGAATTAATCTCATCTGTCCTTAACTGCGATTTTATTTGATAAATTTTCTTCCATGCTGAGCTAAAAATGGATGTTTACCTAATGCCATTCACATTCATTATAGAAGGTATTGAGCAGAAATAGTGAATATCTTTTTGTCACGTCATGTTGAAAATAATGCATACTTAAATTAATATAGAGCTGTGAGACAATATACAGTACACATACAATTATGGATAAATTAATTTATGCAATGCTTTATAGTTTATTTTACAAAATAATTATTTTGTATAAACAAACAGTAATTATTGCAAAAAAAGTTAAGTAATTATAAATTTACATATTAAAAAATGAAAAAAATTACTAGTTTAACATTTGAAAAGACAATTTTAAGGAAATATATATATAATTTTGTAAGTTTTGACAACTAATAAAAATTAGGAATTAATCTAATAAATACATTTTTTTTTCAATTGATTTTACTTTAGAATGATGATTATATTTAGGTATTTTTTAAATTTTAATTGCATTATATATGCTATAAATAAATGGGTAATCAAATGGTTTATTGCTCTTAGGAGTTTAAAGGTTTGAGCACCAGAAGTGAAAGAACTGATACCATGATCCACGGACCCTAAGCTCTAAAGTCCCCTAACTCCGTCATAGAACCAAATCATGTAGGGCAAAATATAATTGAATGCATGTAACTTGAGAGTTCATATGAAGTTTGAATAATAGAAAGGCCAGAATTGAATCATGATCACAAACTTTTAAACTCTAGAAGTCCTTACTTTATTACTATAATAACAAGCATATAGTGCACAATATTTAAAGATAATATTAAGATCTTGGCCTGAAAACAAATATATTAATTAGGCAATAGAATACTGTGACAAACAATTAACTCTTGAACATAGTAAGTGAAAAGTTATACCTCTTAACATAATCTATTCTGAGTAGTTCAAATTTAGAACTACATGATAAATTTTAATGAACCACTTATCTATTTAAATATAATATACAATTCATATACAAAAACTTAAGTTACCCGAGAAAGATCATATCGAAGTTGAAATAATTAAAACTAGTAACAAAGAACTGATAAAGACAGTATTACACTTACTGACATTACCATTATATGTTGGCAACATCTAATATTAACTGATGTTTTTTTAAAAAATTCAAACTTTACATTCAACTAGATGATGGAAAAATTATAACTACAATACCATCACAAACTTTCAGAGAAACATTTACTAACATTATTAAAAAAGCAAATTATTTCCAATAATATAGAATAATGCTAGTGTATTTTTATTCTAAAAAAGAAGTCCATAAAAAAATTTAAAAAAATTATAGATTAGTTTATTCTCTATAAACTTTTTTTTTACTAAAAGGGCTATTTAGAAGATTAAAGGGAAAGTTTTTGCTCTGCAAGAGTAGGCATGATTTAGAAAAATGTGTTTATATTTTGAATAGTAAACGAAAACGAATTTAACTTTATATGGCATAAGTTTCATTACAAAAAGCGGTTCAGTTCTGCATGAGCAACAGCTGTGTGATTAATATTTTTAAAAGCATCCACACACTACAGAGAGTTAAAGAGACATTTTAAATTATTATGAAGGTTTATAAGGATATTATATCATTAGTAAAATTATAGGAGTCTAATTCATCAAAAACTTATCGGGAGAACTTTCAAAAACTTATCGGGAGAACTTTAAAAATTTTTAGAACTCTGAATAGAAAAATATTAAAATTTAAGTTAACCCATGACCATCTAGGTTACTTTAGATTTATAGATATTATTTTATAGCAAGAACTCCCAAACTTTTTTCGCCCGCAGATCCGTTCACCAAAAACGTTTAAACTGTCGATCCGCTACTCATTTACTTTACTTACTCAAATTAATAAATTTGTACAGTACTCGATATTAAATATTTCACTAGACATAAACTTTTTATTTTAATTACTTGTAATTAATGATTGAAAAAAATTAAAGGACTATGGAATATGGCATTATCTTGTGCAACATTTAATATTGAAACTTGTACTAACGAAAATTAAAGCAAAAAAATACGAGCAAATTTTTTTTTAATTTTTGACATTTATGAAATAAGTATGTAAATTCAAAATAAGTACAAATATTGAAATCACTTTATTAAACATAAAAATAAAGTGAAGAAATCAACATATTCAGACAGAATTAAATATCAATAAAATTACAATAACAAAAGATTTTAATCAGAATTATAAAAATATGAATACCAAATAAATTAACTTGGAAAACTGAATTTAATGAGATGGGTGTACCTGGTGATCTTATTAACAATTTATCTATGTCTGGTTTTAAATTAGTGAGTTGCATTCTCAAATCACATTCAGTGAAATGCAATCGATGTCTGTTCTGAAGCAGGTTCAAAACTACACTGAAACCTCTCTACCCAATATAACAATGGAAATGCCAGCAAATACTTTTGTACAAGTCCATAAAGCTACATACAGAAGGGGAATATCTTGTTGCAGCCAAAACTTTTGATAACCCTGTTTGAATTGTACCTTAAGCTCCTCATTCATGCTCATGATTATCAGCTCATCTTGCAAAATTATATTTGGTTTTCACTAGTAGTGGATGGGTTTATTATCCATCTGGTATTTTCACTGATAGAATATCCTTGAACCTAGTTTTGAAATCTAAGTGAAGAGCTTCCAAGTGGTTGATGTACAACAAGATCTTTTCCTCTTGGATTGTGTCTATCTAAATAAGTTGGGGGACTGGGAAAGTTCAGTTCTTGTAATATTTTGCTTAAAAAACATTAATGTGCCAACAAATCCAATATGATCAATTTTGCTTTAGTGAGATTCAAATTGTCTCCTTGCAGTTGCAAATTAACATCATTAAATTTGCCAAATAAGTCAGTTAACTAAGCAATATCAGTTTTACACTTAGGTAAATTTTCTTTCAAACTGGAATCCTAGTCTTCCAAAAATTCTAAAACAGATTGAAAAAGTGCAAAAAATCTCGCCAAACATAAACCTTTTGAAAGTCAATAGATTTCGATATGGAGAACCAATTGATAGAGATCTTTATCGCTTTCTTTGCATAATTGAGCAAAGCCTAGTATTCAAAGCATTACTTCGAAGTTTGTTCACAGCTGTTATAACAAACTGAAGCGATTGATACAATTTATTGGTAAGGTTCTTAGCTACTAAATGTTGCCTATGGATTACACAGTGAACTGCAAGCACTTCAGGTACATGTTTCAGATAACTTATGAAACTGTGATAACGATCAACCATAACTGGTGCTTCATCTGTCACAACAGATATTATATTTGCCAACAGAATTGCCTCTGATGTCAGTTTCTAAAGTTCTAGCTAAAAGCAGCTCTTTATGCACTTTCTGATCATGAGTAAAGCGAACATATGTCAGCATCAAAGCTTCATTAAAGGGGAATGTTGACTCATCCAAATGGAAGGAAAAAACATTTTTTTGCAAATAATTATACGTTTTCCATGCCGTGACTCATTTCATTGATACATGGAGTACAGTGTTCAATACCTCCATGACGGCTGGTAGAATCAGTTTCTCCTCTATGGTGTGTGGCTTGCCAGACTTCACAATGAGTAAGATATATTGTACGATGCCCTTAATCAATCATTTTACTTCAATAATGAAATAAGTATATTATCTATTGTAGTTCTCTTCAGAATTTTATCTTTAAATGATTTCAAGTATGACAAATCTTTTTCTTTTTTGTCAGGATGAATTCTGTTCAAGTGATCTGCTAGTTTGATGGTTTCATAGCATCATTGCTAAAGATTTTTTTCGCATATGAGAACACATTTAGTAAATGGGTTTGATAATGACGGGACAAATCTAGCTTCAAATAGCCCAAGCAGTACTATCTGGATTTCTTTTTTGATTCAGTCATATTATTATCATAAGAAATAAGAACTTTTATTAACAATTTTGACAACCCCTGTGATAAAAAAGAAAACTATAAAGTATGTACTTATTTGAAACAGAAGATTTTTGTTCAATCCCGAATAAATAAACTGTGTCCTCTGATTTTCCTTTTTGTAGTACCACTCCTCAATAAATAATTATATTCAAAGTTCAAATCACAAACAAATACAACATATCAAGCATACCAATTTATAATGTTTTACGAAAGCATGACCGTACAAGACTTAATAGATTCTGCTAATATCGAATATCATTTCGTCCCACCGCAAGTGTGGACATGCACTGCATTTGCTTTGATATGTTCCTTAAGACAATGAACAGGTTTGTGCTTCATGCATTCTTACATGTGACCCTTTTAATAACCCATTTTACATTTTCGTTCATAAGTTTGGTATGCAATGTGTTTTATTTTACTTTTTAATTACATACCTACTGGAATCACAGATATTTTGAAGTAACAAACAAATAGCAGTAGTAAGAGGTGTATTTTTGCTTTCACTGACCCCCAAATTTTTTTACCGAACCTATTGACCCCAGGGGGTCACATCTTGAAAACAAAAAAATTGCGAACTATATTTAACTACACTGAAAACTAATGTTTAAGAGATCTATATTGTCTATGGATAGACATTTTAATGGTTGATTTTATTTATTTATTAAATCTTCAGTAATTAAAATAGAAAAGAAAAAACAGGCTTTATATTATATTGTATTTAAAGAAAATATGTATTTGTAATAGAAAATATATTAATGAACCATCTATTTATCTGAAATATAAGAAATATTATAATATTAAAAAAAAAAGATTATAAAATGAAATTAATGGGTTAACCACAAATTGCAATTATTACATTTTTTGTAAAGATTACTGAATTTAAATAAAAATAAGCTGAAAATATGATAAAAAGATCATTGATTAGAGCACAACAGTATAACTTATGTCACATATAAATTAGATTAAATTGAAAATTACTTTGCACAGATTAGAGCTTTATATCAAATATAGATGCCATGTGTATAAGATGATTTCTAGAAATATCGAGGAACAAAAGCTGAAATAAGGCAAAAAATGTATATGTACCTTACTGATTGTAACAAAAGCCTTTAACACAGTTCATCATGTTAAATTATGAAATATTCTTATGAAAAGAGGTGTACCAATATTATTTATTGTTCTTATGAAATTTCTATATAAAATGTTGAAGTGCACATTACTACCTATCTCCAATGGAAAAAAAAAAAGTGAAATTGGATGAAAACAAATGTGTATTCAGGATTTTTGGAATCCATCCAACAAATATTCACATAATGATGACATCATACTTTCATCTGAAAACAGCTAATACTTGATACTATTAATTTAGAAAAATTAAAGAACAGAATAAAAAATTGTGGTAAAATTTATGACAATAAGAACAGAAGATAATTAAAAAATTATTGATAAAAGATATAGAAATTGTCAGAAGCTTTTACTTACTGCATTATTCACTGATAATAAAGGATCCAATAGGTAAAAAAATAATTGAATCCAAGTTATAATAAAAGGTCTAGAAAAAGATCTTTAGATGAAAGAACATATCATTAAAAAAAAAAAGTATCAACTAATAATAAAAGTTTTTTTGTTTTTTTTTAACGAATAATCACATTGTTTTGCATTTTAAAATTCTTGTTTTTGTTTTATGATAATTTGTGAATAAAATTGAAGAATAAATTGTCTTATCCATCAGTTATTTATACCATTCTTGTCCCAAGAATAATTTTTATTAAATTAATAGTAGAAAAATACCTAAATATAATAAAATTTAAAACAAGTTTCAGGTACACTTTTAATTGAAAAAATACTCCTTTCTTCTCTTTAATTAAAACCATTTAGTTCTCTAAACAAATTTTTCATTCACTCTTCAATTTTCCTAATAATACTTTAATGAATCAATATGATCAGAACTGTATACAAAAGCTCAAGGTTCTTACAAACAAAATATTTCACAAGTGATAAAATGAATAAAATCCCTAAAATGTTGTTAAAAAATATAATTGTTTATGCATCACCAAGGCCAACTTAAAATTGATTTAATAGGCACCATGCAATAAAAGAGCGAGGGGATCATCTAGGACTATAATTGCAACAAAAAAAACCCCATAATATTAGTTATCAAAGAATAAAAAAAAAAATTAAAACTAACAGGAATTTTGGGTAATTTCATTGATCTGCTGTTAGAATGTTTCAAAATACTCATATCCATCTGAGTCTACTTTATACTTTATTTTGGTATTAAAACTGCAATGTAGGAGAGATAGGAGGCCTTTTCACCCACAATAAATGTGTAATGTGTCGCAATGACGTCAAATTGAAAGAAATAATCCCTGTGACTATACATGACAAAACGTGTTTTTTTTATCAATGTGATCTTTTTTTTGTAATACTTCGACATTTTCAGTTATTGTCCAGATTTGTTTCTGACAACAGTTATTGTGTTGCATTGTGATTTTCACTGCGTATTCAATAATTCCTATTGTTTAAAAATGGTGAATATTTGGAAATTACCAAGTACCAAAATGGATGCAGTGTTCTACTTCCAAGAACACTGCATCGTGCCATCAATGAAAGTGTGTCCAAATGGATATATGAGCTTATACATGTACTCCTCGGACAAACAATGGCATTGTAACATCCAAGATTGCAACACTAAAATAAGCAGCAAGGGATAGCAAGACAACACCTGAACTCCTACCTAGTGGAATTCATGTGTAGAAGAGTACACGAAAATGACATCTTCATTGCAATACTGAATGACATAAAAAACATGTTCCCGCTAAAATAATAAAAACCTAATAGAAGTCCAATAATTAATGTGTATCTTTTTTTTTGGTGGTTGTGGTTTAATTTGTTTATGAAAAAAAAATGTTTATAAGCACTTCTACGGAAATCCCAGCATTCTTTGCAATCACGTGCTACATTTTTGGAGGAAAAATTTTTAGTACAGATCTCCATTTTCTATGGTAATATTACATATCAAAAGTTTGATTCTAATGTGTTAATTTATGTTATATGTTACCCAGTAAGTATTGTTATAGTTAATGTGTTTCTATAAAAATTATTTAAAACCAAAATCATTTACTCTTTGTTTACTGCATATTTAAAGTAACATTTTTTTTACATAATGGCATCATTTCATTAAGATCACAAATCACTTTTTTTTTTTTTTAAATTTTCAAATTTTGTTCTTAAAACTTGTTTAGCATTGAAACTCATACATAATTAAATATCTTGTTCAAAATCATACATTTATTATTGCAAATTCCTGGCTGATGCTTTAACGCATTTAAAAAAAAAAAATTGTCATTTCATTAAGATCGCAAATTACATTTGTATTTTTTTTTTAATTTCAAATATCATTCTTAAAAGTTATTAGTGTTGAAAGTTATACATATTTGAATGTTTTGTTAAAAATCTTACATTTCTTACTGAAAATGATACATATATTTGTTAAAAATCATACATTTCTTATTGAAAACGATACATATATTTATTATGTTTTTACTTTTACTTATTTTTAGAGGTGCACCACGGAGCATGTATTAGATCTCCTGCGCCCCTTTCACATTTGTATCAAATCCTCCCTGATAACTTTGTAAATCTTACCTTTAGATACCATGTACACATTTTTTTTTTTGCCAAAAAAGTCGTGTACAAGATCTGTATACACCTGGGGTCTCTTTTTACGCGGACTTATTTAACACGATTTTGAAGTTACACGATTCATGTTTCACCGAAAGTCGACCTCCGATAATGCGCTAGTACTTTAAATAATAAATTTCACGCACTTACATTATATTGAAAGTAATAGCACATTATTGGAATTCTACTTTCATCTTAGTAATTTCAATATTTTCAGTGCTTTATAATAGTAAGATTTTATGCAATAATGAAATTAAAATCATGATTTCCACATTTTATGTATACACACATTAAATTTTACAAGATTATAATGTAAATTTGTTCAAACATTGTGCGTGTTAATTTTGCATTTTAAATCACGTTCTGTTTTTGCTTTTTAAAAAAGAATGTAATCAATTATTAATCATTTAGGGTCCACAAGTTTATTTTTAAAAGGTCAGTAATAGCAGTGGGCACAATTAAAAATTAAAATCTGATTTTTAATTGTAATTAACAATTTAAAAATTACTTATGGGCGACTTGAAATTAATGTGATGTAAAACGAAATTTGATTTTTAAATGGAATTGAAAATTAAAGACAAAAATAAGAATTTAATTTTTAGTTGTTAGTTTTAATTAAATTTATCCCAGCAGTGGTGAATAAATATCTTTTTATTATCATAAGTCTAAGTTCATAAACAATTAATAAAATCATCGTCGTCAACAGAAAACCATTAACACAACATAAGAGTGAACTTGGCACTAGTTGTATTTCCTCTTGTGAGAATAATTGCTGAGATATTCTTGACTTCGTTTAAGGAGAAGCCAAATACATCACATCATATGGGAAACTGATTTTTTACTAGTTTGCAAAACGAACGTGTTTTTGGGCAAATAGCGATAATAATTAAAACGTGTATAAAAAAATGTAAATTACTGTACTGAAAATTATGCATAAAAATATATTATTTTGAATAAAATTAAATATTATAATTAAAAAAAGTTTGTCTTGTATCAATTTTTTTCAAATTTGAAATTTTTTATTAGTCATATTTTATTTCCTTATTATTTTTTTTTTTTGTGCGAATTTTAAAGTAATTTTACGTTGGTGCTTTGCTTTTACGCGAATTTTGAAAAATCACAGACCACACACACCCTTTTTCAATGTATGTTACATCTATTTTTGCGCGATTTTCGTTTGTGTGTGTTTTCTGAAGAACCTATCTATCACGTAAAACGAGACCCAGGTGTACATGTTATTTTAATCTGATCACAGGATTACAAAGTTATCAACGGATTAATATGAAAGTGAACAGGTGCAGTAGGTCTAATATATGCTCTGTGTTGCAGTTTTAATACCAAAGAGCATCCTTTATACTACATGTGATCTTTACCATTTTTTTTTTTGGTAAAAAAATTTCTGAAATTTTTTTATTATTGCAAGTACATGATTGGGGGGACAGATGACAAATAGTCAGCATTTTATAATTAAAAAAATGTGTATTTATTTTTAGGTGTTCCAATTTGAATTCTTTAAACATGTAATCCATTTAATGCAATGGATCAGTCTAAATGTGTTTTTCACTTTTCATAGTAGTCTGAAAAATTCAGCAAAAAAAATTTTTGGGGAACATTTTTTTATTTGAGAGAATAAAAACAAGTTGCATGGAACAAGATTGAGCGAATATAACTGATAAGTTGGATCATTCTGAATTAAATTTAAAATTGTTTCACACTTAAAAGATTTAATGAGCTGACACATTGTCATGGTAAAATTTGCATTCTCCATTAAGCCAAAAATGGGATATTTTTATTTTAAGCATCACGCAAACTTTTCAGACCTTGTATGTTTTATGTCTGGCCGTTATGAACAAATTCTGAGTGAACAATGCCGTTTGCATTCAAAGAAAAGAAAAAAGCCAGCATCATCTTGATATTGGACTTCACTCACCATGCTTTAAACCACTGGTAAACTGTAATTTTTCCAAAGCAGTTTGCTCGTAAGCTATTTCAAGCATTTAAACTGTTTTCCCTAAAAGAAAATAGAATTTAATGTTGTTCCAATTTTTCAGCCATTACAAAAAGCAAAATGCACATTACAAAAAAAAAAATGATACGTGACTCCACGATTTCACTGTGTCATTTGGCAGTTTGATGCACAGGGCCACACAAGAGGTATCTAGTGGCAGAAGAATGTACTACAATAGACAAAGTCTACCAGAGAATAATTCTGGTTATTTTTTGATCCCCCTCCTATAGATAAATGCAATCAATATTTTAAATAATCGTGCAATGCCACTTGCAGATGAAATAAAATTTACAGGAAATTAATTTTTTTATATATATTTAAATATTTTGAACAATTACAGAAATTATAAAGTGTCTCACATGGGTTTTAATGTTGATTAATAAAATAGAAAGAAAAAGAAGTTTAATAATTTAGTGATGAACTAGGAATAATAAAGAAAACAGTTGAAAATAAAAACACTTTTAATAAATAGCCACTGTAGGGAAAAGGGGCTATGAAGGAAAAGGCAATACTCTTCAGGCTTGCCATATGTGAAAGTTTGAATATTTTTCATTCCTAGCTACAAATCGATTAACGATCATTGTTAAATAGTTATCAGAATTGAAAATAGGCCAACTATTGAGAAAAAAATGTCTTTTGAAAAGAATTTCATTTAATCTAGATTCAAATCCTTGACCATCTCTGCATTTCTTGGTATGGTGTTAAATATTGTTGATAACAGTCAAAAATATTTATTTTCTAAACTTTAAAACAGTAAAATTATTTTGAATAGTAACAATTAAATAGCCTTAATGAGTGATAAAATTTGTTTTTATATTCAAAAATTATAAATTAAATAGTAAAAATAAATATAAATTCTGTGCTGGGCTGATGAATTTTGGGTACATACTTGTGGCAAGTCTTCATATTTTGTCTTTGAAAATGATGTTGAGATTTTATACACACCGTAAAAATAGGCAAAACTCTCCATACAACATTGCCAGTCAGCGCAAGCCAGAGTATCAATGGATACCAGAAGGCTTGTGCATAAAATCCCCATCTAGTACCTACTCATCCAATAACCACAAGCCAGAAACTAGTCTGAGAATATTAGATGAGTAGACACTAGATGGGGATTTTATGCACAAGCCTTCTAGCATCCACTGATTATTCTGGCTTGCATTGAGTGAATACTGTATGGAGATCATGTGATGTTTATTGGCTTTGAAACTCCCTGTACTTAGGAGTTGGGATTCAACTTCAGGCAAATGACATTTTTTTTAATGCTTGAATTTTTTCTCAGATAACCCATTGGCAATCTAAGTAATTACCCATTCAACATTTTCCAATAATTGATTATTTAGTTGGGATGCTATAATTTCAACCAGTAATATATATTATAAATTTGCTTAGAATATTAAATGCAAAACAAAACTATTAATATTGATCTTCAGTTTTCTAACAATGTGATGGCATTGCCAATTACTAAAAGACTCTTACAAGACAATATATATAGTACATAATGATTAAATCTATTGCCATAGAGCACTTTTATATAAAAGATCAAGGTATTATATTTCTGTATAGTAATCTACTGTTTATGTAAACTTCTAAAAAACATAATTTTTTTAAAAAATGTTATTAGTAAAAGAAGCAGAAAATTGATTTCTATTTTATATATCAGATCTTAAAATGACCTTTTAAAAAATATTTTTAAATAGAAAATAAATGAGGCTTATATAAATACAACAATTCAGAATCAAAATAAAACAGACAAGATAGCTTTAGATAATTTGGGGTGGGGGGGGGGGTTTATAATAGTACAGTAAGTCAAATATTAGACAAAAGTTAATTTTACTAAATAACAGGCTAAAAAAAATGAAAGAAGTAAAAAATTAAAAAGAAATAAAAATGACTCTTTTTAAAATAGCAATTAAATTTAAACAATAAAAAATAAAATTAAGCTTTCTAACATCATATATTATATAATGGATACAAAATCAAATATGTGAATGAAAATTAAAATCAAAAAACCTTTTCACTATTGGGAGGATTAAAAACTAAATAGGATGGACTGGACAAACCTAGTGCTAATCTAAATTAGATCCCAAAAGATTGTTAATGATATGGAAAGAAGATGGATAGATGAAATAAAGAAGTCTTCACAAGTGATATGGAGAAGAGAAGCTATAAGCCTTCCTTCTGCAGTGTATTGATAATGGTTGAAAATGATGATAAAGTCAAATAATGTTCAAGTAAATTTTTGTTAAAATAAAAGCAGAAGAAAATTAAGGAAGACTTTATTTAACTATTGTAAATGAAATAAATTTGGTTTGGTGAAGAGATGTAAAAGCAAGATTGAAAAATATAAAAAATTTAAGATTTATTATAAGCTTTCTATCTAGATTTAATCTTGTGGAGGTCACAGTCAAAAAAATTGCAGCAGAAATGAAAAAAATAAAAAATATAAAAACATTACAAATTTGCTTTTATTATATTTATATAATACAATATATAATTTTTTTACTTAATGTCAGTTACAATCTAAAAATTACTAAACAAACAAATATAAAAGTCATTAAAAAAAAATTGCAGAAGAGACTGCCTGCATAGAGATAAATTCATTACTAGAATATTGTGAAATACAAAAAAAAAATACTACAAATTTGTCTTTATTATATTTATATAATAAAATGTATGAAATTTACTTTCAATTACAAATTAAAAATTATTAAACAAAAAATATAAAGATTGCGTTCAAAAACACTGCAGCTGAAGTCACAGGTATCTGAGAGATACACTCATTACTAATATTTGCCGAAATGCAAAAGAAAAATTTTAAAACTAAATTTATCTTTTATTATATTTTATTAAATGAAACCATGATTTTTTTTTTTTTTCAATTACAATCTAAAAATTATTTTCATAACTACACCAATACTTACTTCAGAGTTGTGGTATATCTCAAATATTTAGTATTGAATATCATACACTCTTATGAAATATATATTATAACAAAAGTGATGGTTTAAAGGTATGGCTTAATATTAATCAGATATAAATACATAGCTAGTCATGACCTTGACCTATGCATCTGATATATGTAATAAACAATATTATGATGCACTATGGCTTCTCCTTTCTTGGAGCCAGGAATCTCTCAGCCACTATAGCCAGAGAAACCTGTTAGCCATTTATATCCCTCAGATCAACCGCAACCTCCGCAATGGGGGGTGAAAAAATTAAATTTTTATATGACTAAATTAGAATGAGCATAAATAATAGAATTGCATTCAAATGCACAAATGTTATTTATTAATAAAATTAATTACAAAAAATATATATAAATAATTACTGCCTAAAAAGCAAAAAAAAAAAAAAGGAAGCAAGAACAATTGAAAATATGAAAAAGATAAAAATATGTATAGAAAACATAACTAAGAACTATTTGTGAAGCAAGTGAAACTAGATGAGCTAGAAAGAGAATAAGAAAATAGATTATATATATATATATAAAGTAGAATAAAACAATTTGAAAGGAAAAAACAGAAATGATAAATTACTATTTTAAAAAAAGATGCCTTGAAAAGAAAGGAAGAATGTACAAATGATTAATATGATAGAATTTTAGATGATGATTCAGGAAAATGACAATTATATTTTCTCTCAACAATTAAGATTCTGGTATAGAAATAAAAAATCAACACAATGAAATGTGAAGATTTTAAAAATGAGATTAATTTTAGATTTAGCTAATATGTTGATCTGGATCTTAAATAAAAAAATTTCCAACAGATTAAATATATTTATTTGAAGAGCAGTATAGATTTACAAAATGTAGAAATAACATAATGTGCAAATGAAATTTTAAAAATTACTGTTGAGAAATATAAAGAAAAGAAAAAAGATACTTTTTCCATATTAATCTTGAAAAGGTATCTCATAGAGAATTGGGTTTTTTGTCGAATATTTCCAGGAGATGGGGGCAGAGGATAGTATATTGTAAGGAAAGGTGTCTGTTAGAAATTTTAAAGTCTTCTCACTATATACAATAATATTTCTGAAGTAATAATTTTCATATGCAGGTATTATAAATATCTTCACAAGTCTGGTGCCATTTTGATGAATTTGTAAATAATACCTTCACATATCAATCTATTTAATCAGGCAAAAAAAAAAGGAATTCACTTCTACTTGGTTCACAAATCTTATATGACCAGATGATTAATCATTAATATTTCAAAAAGATGAAACATTACATTAGGGGAGATTTACAAAGCCTTGATCTAATAAAGTTGCAATTTCAAATCATGATGCAGATAAATTCTATTAATTTTACCAATTATATTAATAAATATTTAGTTGGATGTTAAAAATAATAGTATATATAGAGAAGGGTGCAAAAAGAAAATAAATGTTTTGTTTATTATACACTTAGAAAGAAGTATTTTAAATATATCTCAAAATATATGCCATGGAAATGAAGAGATGAAATTGAATTAGTCCATGTCTTTATTTAAATGAGATATATTAATCTTTAACTGAAGGTTAAAATTATATCTGAGCTAGAAATAATCATGTCAAGTTAAATAAGTAATTAGTAATCATTATTGTATTTTTCTGAAGTTGTTAATGTCAAAGTTGTGAGCATAGAAAATTTGACACTTAAAAGTCAAAAATTGTAATAAGTTATTAAATGAATTGTTTTGATCATGATGGAGTTAGAAAGTTTATTGAATACTATTACTGATGATGAAAATGAATTTAATGAAATGTTATATACCAGGCATGTTCAAGACAGTGCCCGTGGTCTACTGGTAGCCCACAAGGGCTCTGAAAATAGACCGCAAAGCTACCGTGAACACTGACAAATTATAATGATAAATTCAGAGCTGATTTGAATATAAAAAATAAAAAAAGTAAACTGGTTTGTATTTTCTAATTAGCAATTCTCGGTTTGAAATAACGTGAAAACCATACACACTACACGTGCATACTTTGCATCATTTGATAAAAAAAAAGATTTTATGACTTTTCTAAATAGAAACCCCCCCCCCCATTTTTGGGTACTTGTGTACTATACCTGCAATGAAGAGAAGATAAGTCTTTTCACATGTGTACTCTTGCGATTGAAAGAAAATAAACCCAGCCATGTATATTGAAAAACCTGTGAAAACATGATTCTCTTTTTCAAAACCTGCTTTGAATTAGTGTTATTTTGTTTTATTTATATTTGTCGGTTGCAAAAACTGCCCCCCCCCCCAAATCTACTTGAATTACTGTTATTTTGGCTGCCTTATATTTGACAATTGATGATTGTCTATTATTCCTGCAATGAAGAAAAGATAGGAGGCCTTTTCACATATGTAATCGTGCGATTAAAGGAAAATAAACCCTGCGGCGATGTATATTGAAAAATGTGTCAAAAAAATCACTCTCTTTATAATGGTTTACTAGTTTAAAGAAGTAGGATAAGAATTCATCTGATATGCCTGTTTATGTGCTTTAATATTCTTATTGAATTCTTTAAATTTTTCATTTCAATTTGATTTATAGATTTTAAATATGCATAGAAAATATGCGAAATATAAAATTAAAATGCCTTTCATGTAATTCCCAAAAGTCAATATCGTCATGAATATTTTTACAAAACGTCTTAAAAAAGTTTAGCAGTCTATGAGACCGAAAAAAAAGTTTGTTTTTATTTTACATCTATAGTATCTATTTGTTAAACTAGAATTATTTATAATAAAACAACATTTTCTTCTTCTTACTTTTCTTGTTTGTTAAACAATGTGATAATTTTTTTTTTCCAAGTAAAAATTACTCAGGATATTACTTATCTAGTAAATATCAATGAATTTTAAAACTATTTAGAACAGACCACAAATCCTATCTGCAATAGATCGAATAGAAAACCAAAATTTGGTTATCGTGTACTCAATCTGGGGTTCAAATCCGGGACAGTTTTAATTATATCAGAATGATCTTTAAGCCAATCTAGCTAGTATTCTTACCTGTAATAACTAAGAAAGAAAAACAATAAGCTCT
Organism: Epiperipatus broadwayi; assembly: GCA_028023455.1. Lineage (NCBI taxonomy): Eukaryota > Metazoa > Onychophora > Udeonychophora > Euonychophora > Peripatidae > Epiperipatus > Epiperipatus broadwayi. The sequence goes on from JAQFVV010012421.1 coordinate 1,710,837, forward strand.
CATCACCCTCCCCCCATTTGTCAGTCTGCAAAAACTTTTTTTTTTTCAAAATCTGCTTTGATTGCTGTCATTTTGCATTCTTTAGATTTGACAATTGATGAAAGCCTTTTTCCACCAAGGAAAAATCAACAAGGCCAAATTCTTCCTCAATAGTGGATGTTTGGTGGCATATGCAGAGATCATGGCAATTAAAGATCGGACAGCAGCAATGACACTTAGAATTTGGTGGATCCAGAAACTGCACTTCACAGTCCAACGACTATGATGTTGGTGAAAGAAACAGCAGCGTGGGAGTTACATCAATGCAAGACTTGCCAAATTTATGTGGCGTCGTCTACACAAAAACGCATATAAAACAATTTTTCCACCTGCATGATATATGTTTATTGTTGTGAATTATTTGTTTTGTATATTTACAAAAAAAGGATAGGTTTCTTAAAATTTTGATTATTCATTTTTTTCCGTCTGCATGAATAGCGGTAATAAAAGTTTTGGTCTGAATTGTTTTGTTTTTTTAATCAAAAAAAAAAAAATGTCTCATTGTATTTTTTGGAAAATCTCGACACACTTTGCAATCACGTGTTCATTTTGGAGGGAACATTTGTGTTAGTTTACTGTGGTCAAATGAAAATTCAATTTGTTTGTTTGAATGTGATTACTTATTGTTATTTATTACAATGTAAGTAGCATATATGTATATTTTATGTGTCTGTAAAGTACCATTTGGGAGTTTATTCGGTACTTTCGATTGCCAAGAACATGTAGTTTTTAAGATAGATAGACAAATTTTTTGCATGTTCGTGTCAACTGCTTTGTAAATCTTGCTAAAAGTGTACCTGTTTTTGGTATGCATTTTTAAAAAACTATTTCTACACATTTTTTGAAATTGATTGGATTAAGTGTCAAAGCTTCGTCGTCTGTGCATGTATAGATTTCATAGAAGTATATCTCATATAATATTTATTTTTTGGTCCTTTTTTAAAAAATATTGTGTACTATTCCTGAAACAAAGAAAAGATAGAAGGGCTTTCCACATTCGAATTTTGTAATGTTTGACAACTTTGTAAATGGTTGCCAAAATAACATTAAAAAGTTACCAGTGTATTGATACGAATGTGAAAAGGCTTCCTATCTTTTCTTCGTTGCAGGAATAGTACACAAGTACCATCATGTTATTCTTACCGAGAAATTTATAGTGGAGAATAATGGTTAATCAACAGATTCAAGCATTTCTCATCGTGGAATTGACAAACTAAGCTTCTCTCATAATTTTTACCAATTAACAAGCCATTTTTGTTCATAAATATAGAGATTATCTTTAATCTTTTTTCTGATGAATTAAGATTTTTTCCAATTGAACGTTATTACTAGATTTTCAGTCACTCCTAAGCATTTTTTTTTAGTTATTATTTTATAAAACATAGTTGGAAAAAAAAACATTTATGATATTCCTTTTATGTTTTCTTGTCTAAATTTTAACAATAAAAAAAAAAAACGCCAAATATTAAAAGTAAAAATTGCAATAAAATTTAGTAAATTAGATATATATGTGTAACCACAGTTATATATGTAGTAAACATCCACCATTGCGATGTAAACTTTAAAGCTATATACCAGATACACACAAAAATATAGTTGATAAAACTATTAAGAAATTTACCAATTATGTATCTGTGAAGATAGCCAGAATGTCCATGTGGACCATATAATTTTTCATAGATAAAAATACAACTTCTGATATCTGATTACTCAAGTTGTGCTCTTAGTAATTTCATAATATTCCAAAAAGAAAGTACTGAGTTGCCTGCCTACAAAAAAGGAATGAAAGTTTTATTTATTGACTAGAGTACTGATTAGACCCAAACCAATGTTCAGAAAGACGGTTTTATTGTTTATCAAATAGGTAATGTACTCTACAAACTTTACATCACTTATCATTATTTATCAGTGTTGTATGATATGCCAGTTTCTGCAATATCTTTCTACATTGTTGCTTTGACTTTGTGATCAAATGAGAAGAAATGATAATGATATACATAGTTTTATGGATTATCATTGTATTAAACATTAGCATGCCTTGTGTTCAAAAGTATTGAAATTTAATCATGTTACGAGTGTTGCCTTCAAAATTGCTAATAAAATAAGATCAAAAAGCTTGTTACATCATAAATGCCAGGATTTGCTAAAGGAATGTGAGTGAACATAGTGAATTGTTATTACATATTGATGTAAGGTGGTTAAGTCGAGCAAAATTTTTAATCAGATTCAGAGAACTTCTACCATAAATAAAATAATTTTTGGAAACTAAAGATGATTCATATTCAGAACTGAATGACAAATAATGGCTTCTTGACTTCATCTTTTTGTGATATTACAAAAAAACTAAATAACTTAAATGTAGAACTACAATGAAAAGATAAAACAATAATAGTTATGATAAGCAGTTTGAAGTCATTCAAGACAAAATTAAGTATGTTTGTAATGCAACTGAAGTATTGTGAATTAAAACATTTTAAAAATATGGCTGACAAATTTAAAAATATAAAGAATTTAATCTACAGCAAATATGTTGAAAATATAATACTCCTCATAAAGCAATTTGAAGGAAGATTCGTGGAATTTGACAAACTTGAAAATATCACTAGTTTTTTGTCTTATCCATTTAATGTTAACATCAATACAGAAGATATTGCTATGAAATTAATTGAATTTATACATAAAGATTCAGAGGGCCTGGAAGAAGAAATAGTAAATATTAATACATTTAAAATTAATGGCTTCAAATGAGAGCTTCTGGACATTAATAAGCAAGAATAAATAAATCCCAATATTTGGAGAGTTGCTGCATATTTCAATGCATTTTTTAGTTCAATATATTTGTACAAATTAACATTTTCCTGCATGAATGCGATAAAAACTAAACATAAGTGACAGTTATCGGATCTATATTTGGAATCATGTTTAAGAATTAGTTTAAGTTCATATGAGCCAAATTTTGACAAACTTGCCAAAACTATGCAATGCCAAGTGTCATCAAAATAATACAAAAAAATATTTTGTTTTACTTTGTAATTTTTTTGTTTGTTTGTAAAATTTGCATCTAATTTATTTTAATAAAATTCTGAAACCATAATTTTCTTTCTCTATATTTATAGGTGATTCAATAATTGTAATTTAATAAATATTTTATGAAATGACATGGACAAATTATAATACTAAAGGGAGCTGAGGTAATTTAAAGTAGTCATAGTAAAATATCTTCGACAGTTTGTTTCTTATAGAAAAAAAAAATCATCAGTTTATAAGTATCTTCTAAAAATTTCACCAATATTTGTGAATACCTAAAAAGCGCTTACAAAAAAAAAAAAAAAAACACCAATTCATAAGTACAATGTAAAAAAAACAGGACTTTGAACCGTTATTTTTTTTTTTCTTCTTCGGCAAAAATGCTTTTCCCGGTTTTTGGTTCAAAGCCCTGAAAAAAAACATAGTAGCCCTCAGATACACTTTCCCCCCAAAAAGTAGCCCTAACATCTAAAATTTGGCTGCCCCTGTTATATACAACTGATAGAACTTAATGAGATAAACATGATGAGTATGTATGAGGCAGATAGATGAAACTACTTTCAAGAGTTTGTTAAATGTTTTATTTAAGATATTCCTTTGTGTAGGACAGAGATATAAAAAATTCTACAAACTAGAGGGGAAAAGAAAAAGATGAGAATTGAAAAAAGGAACAGAAACAAGTTGATAGAATAAGCAATTAATTTGATATAAATTTCAAAACAATTTTGAAGGATAAATGAATCAGAATAATAAATTGATTGATCTATGGGAGTTAATTAAAAACTAAAGAAAATAATAGAGGTAATATTGATAAAATATTTCTATTAAAAAAATAATAATGATAAAACATTAATTTTTTTTTTTAATGACCACAAAAGATTTTTATTACTGTACTAAATAATGTTAACATTACTGAAACAAAAGAATATAATTTTAAGACATTTTATAAGAAACACAACTCAATTGACATTACATTCATTATTTAATACATGCATATACTATTATATTCAAAGACAATAAATTTTATGAATTAAATGTACAAAAAAAAAAGCTTTCAAATAGCTAATATGTCTACAAATATTATTAGTCTTTATTGTCACACATTTTTCATCAAACAGGATGCAATATTTAAGGAAGTTAAAAGCCAATTATATTGTATCAATCACCTATAGGTAAGTTGCCAGTATAATTTAATGCTAAAAGTTTATTTACTAAAAAATTATCACATTCTTATATTAAAATCAAACAGTTATAACTAATTTATGAACTTTAAGGCACTTGTACAAATTCTTAGTTTGTTTGTTATTTATATTTCCTCTTTATTTTAATTTATATGTGAACTATTACGTTTTTATTGAATTAACAAATTGTTTTATAGTAGGTGTTTCCTTTTGTTGTAAACAACAAATAAGTTTTCAATCTATATATATAGATTTAATAACAAAAGCTGCAATTACTCATAAAATTTTGATGTATGCTGAATATAGTGCCAAACTCTTAACATTCTAATATATTAAGGATAAGTCTTTGATTTCAGTGCACAGTTAAGCTTTTACTGTGGAAATAACTGGGATATTATTATTAATAACACAGTATTATATGTAAAACTAGATCTAAAAAACTATTAAATTTAACTTTACTTAGATAAGATATTAGGACAGATCTTCCACCCAAAATTTTAATTCTAAAAACAAGAATGAAAAACACAAAGCCTGAGATTTCAAGATTGACAGTTGATCCCAGAAGCATGGAAGTATATTTTTATTAAATTAACATATACACCATCTAAAAAAACTGTAAAAGTTTAAATAGAATGAAGTAAAAAAATGCTGTCCACAGTTAAAGAAAGCCTATTTTTCATTGTTTATATTAGTAGGAAGTATACACAGATGCTATAACTACTTTAATCTGTAGTGGAATTTTATTGAATATCACTGATTAAAAATTTAAATGTAAGACAATATAAATCAATTAATATCATTTAACTTAAATTAATAAAAGACAAACCAAAAAGTGATATCATTTTCATGACTTAAAATAAATTACCTTTTCAAAAATATTTTGCCAACATAATGAACTACCAGAAATGCCAGTGATTTGTATAATAAAGACTATGTTTTCATTAATGATACACTACACTTTTATTTGTTACTAATTTTATTCATAAATAACTATAACCATTTTAATTGCAAAGTAAAAAAAGAGACAAAAAAGTTAAAGGAAAGCTTTGAGATGACTACATAAATCAATCTGTTTAACATAAATACTGCAGTAAACATTTCTTTGAAAAAAACTCAATGTCTTTCTTAATTGCAGATTTCCATAATTAATATTGTACTTCTTTAGAATACATTAAAATAATCTTCATAATATAAACAATTTCTGCCTAAAGTAAACCATAAAAAGATTCTAATGGCTTTAGTTGAAATGAAAACTATGAAGAATACACAAAATTGAGATCTCAATTGAGGGGTGGATGTGTGTATAGATATGACTTTTATTATTATATTCTTACATATATTAATTTAAAAATCTTAAGTGTTCGCAATCACTAAAAAAAAATTTGTTAATTCAATAATATACTTTCAAATTAAGTAATCAAAGATGCAAGTATACAAACATATCAATTATAAACATTTTATGAATTAATCTTAAGCTAATATAGTGAAGCTATATTATCTACTATATTATGATACAAGCATTTCTCACATATATTGTATATCATGAATAATAGCCCATGTTCTGTTGATAAGCTTCGATTGCAATACAATACATAAGAGTTTACTGTATTATAATTGTGTAATGATTATAAATAACTTCACAACCTGCTAACTTCTTTTCAGAAACTTTATTTCCATATATTAACTATATGAATATATACATAAGATTTATTTACATAATATGCATATACAAATTAAGATTATAATATAAACAAAATTTAAAAAAATATAATGCAGTTATTAATAATAAATTGAGAAAGCATATTTATATTATTTGTGTGTTTTCAGAATAATAAACAACTGGCTATACCATCTCTTATTTTTTTTTAAATAAATTGAACAATGAAGGATTAGACTTTGAATGACTAAAAGCATTTCATTGTAATTAAACACTTGGTTTTGGATGATATACTTTTTGTTCAAAATTTTTTTTTCCACCTGCTGTTTTCAGCTACTCATTTTAGATTTTCAGGTAAATTATTCACTTTTCTGATGCAATACAAAAAATGTAACTTACTTTTCTTGGTAACTTTTATTTTATTGCTTAAAAAAAGATACTTTAAAATTTTTTTTAGAAAATTTGCTTAGAAAGCATTTTGTTACATGAAATATCACACTATATAAAATTTCCAGAAAAAGTAAAAAGTAAAATGTTTTTAACCTAAGCTGAATAAACATAATTTATAAACATAATCACTTATGACTAAACTGTAACATTTGAAATTTTGAATTTAGTGAGAGCATTCAGAAAAAAAAAACTGCTGCTATGCTGTAAAATTTATTAAAATTACTAATTTTAATGTTTTTGTTTGTTATTTATTTACATTCTTTTAAATAGCAGATAATTGTACTAGTGTTTATGGATAAATGTGGCTTCACTATAATTTTATTTAAAAAACTAAATTAACGCATATAGTAACATCTCACATTAAAGGCAGCCTGCTTAACACTGATTCGCTATAAACTCAGACTCATTCTCTGGTGCACAAGTGCATTGTAGTATATGTTTCTGTTGCTAGATATCTCTTGCAGTGAGCTCCTGCATGAATCTGCTGACCAGCATCATAATATGAAGTCACGGTACAGCATAGTAAATTTTTGTTAAGAGCATCTCGCTTACTTGTCGAAAGTTGGACCAATGTGAAATTCTGTTTTCTGTTAAAGAAAATGCCAGAACAGTTGTAATGCTTGAAACAGCGTACAAGCAAATTGCTCTGGGTAAAACACAAATTTATAAGTGATTTAATGAATAAGTTCAAATTCACCACATCCCAAAAAAAGCATAGTGAGTGAAGCCCAATGCTATTTTTTATATATATAAATGGCATTGTTCATTCAGAAATTCATTCATAACAATCAGGCATTTTGCCTACAAGTTCTGAAATCTTTGCATGATACTGCAAAACAAAAAATGTCCCAATTTTTGTCAAAATAGGGAGTGCAAGCATCACCATGAGAACATACCAGTGTTGCAAAGCCTTGAGTGTGAAACAATTTTTAATCAAAAACAGCACGACCCAGCTTATCCATCAGCCATATTCACTCGATCTCATTCAGTGCCTTTTTTTTTATTATTCTCACAAATGAAAAAATGCTTCAAAAGAAAAAAAATTGTGGACTTGAAAGTGGTGAAGAAAAAAAATGACAGAGGCATACTTAAAAATAAATACAGTTTTTTATTACAGTAATTATTTTTTAACCACCCCTTGTAAAACTTTTTTAAAGAAATTATATCCATATATATTTATCATCAATGTGCACTTGATATTTGCATTTAAGAATTTTAGTGACAAAACATCACTCTGTATGCAATAATTGTATATATTTCAAGTAATGGAAACTCACTTTATTTAGTTTTAACTAGCAGCAAAATAATTTTATATTTTCAGTGATCTATTATTTAAAAGATCAAGAAAGGAGAGTTAACATCCTTTCATTTATTAATAAAAAAAAATAACAAATTCAACTTTAAAGTCCAAAAAAAAAATGTTGCATTTCTCTCTCCCTCTCTCTTTTTTTAATTTTACAGATAGCTAAATGTAACTAAATTAAGGAAATACATAATGTTTTTTTTTTTTAAAGGAATAATTTATTTAAATATGAAATATATTTTAAACAAAGAAATTAATGCAAATATAACTCTTTTGTGCCTTCATTAACATAATGTATAAATATTTCTTGTTCACTACCATATGAATTTACTATAATACATAAAATAATAAATATAAAAATAAAATACATTTTACATTTTTTATTATTGAAAGTATGGTTCAAAATAAATTTTTAAAAATCTTTAAAATAAATTGGCTTTAAATAAAAAACCATCCTGTTTTTACACAATGCCACTAATTTTTGGCAAATAGTGCAATTAGCATTTCTGCTTTAAAGCTGTTTTTATCTCATTATTAACCTGCCATCAAGGACTAAAAACAAAACTAAATTATAGTAATAATCATTAAATTACAATTGTTCAATGTAAAATTATCATTGTAGTAACTCAGAATCAACATTGCAGCAATCTTTTGCATAATTGTGCAGTAAAAAATGTATATATTTCCGAAAAAACTCCTGCCTGTAATTATTTTATCTTTTTAATATTATTTTTTAATTTCACTTTAAATTTATTTATTAAAATTGAAGTAATTATATTAAAATAATCAATGAAATATAACTGTGTTAATAAAATGAAGTTACTATAAAGTGGATTTCAGCTTACCCTGAATAATAGTAATAACATGATTTGCCACTATACACAAAGCCAAGTTGAAAAAAAGCCTAATTTACTTAAAGACAAATTTAGCTTAAAAGTAGGTTCCATTCTCATTCTATTATACAGGCAATTGTCTAGTAAAGTAGATCAAAATAAAATAGAATATGCATTTTAAGAATACATAACCAAATAACTATTTTTCTAATCATTTTCCTTACATATTTCTAGAATAAAAATATGAAATGATAGGAAGCTTAATTTATATAATGTTATCAGTAAATATTTTTTAAATCTGCTGACTACTGAAAGACAATATTGAATTTTTTTAATGTAGTTGACTAAAAATGCAATTTTCACAATAAATTAAATTGTATAATAATATAAAATGCCCAATAAAACATAAAAATAATAAAGCTAAGAAAATATAATGATTCTCATAAAATTAAAATAAAAAATAAAGAATTTAAACAATTTTACCCAAGTTATTAATTTATTCTTGAATTGAAAATTTTAATATGTAAGTTTTAAAATAAGTTTTTTGATATTATTTTAAAATTATTCTATATAAATTTTTTGAATAAAATATATTACAAACACTACTGATCACTATTAATAACAGTTTTTTGTGTTTTTTTCTAATAAAAATCAGAATCCTTCATTATTTCAGACAGATCTAAGTCCTAAGTACAAGACATCTATTTAGGATATTTTTATTTTGCAACAAAATAAATATTGTAATGTTTAATAATCTGTTTTCAAATGTTTATTTAATAATAATACTGATAAAGATGAAATGAAAATAAATCACTAACTAAACTTAACTTGTTCCTATGTGAATGTATGTATACATTGTACACAAAAACATTTAATGTATATGTTATTATATGATCAATTTCTTTTACAAATTAATATTAATAAATATAATTGTTTTAGTGATAAACTTAATTTTATTTTTAATTAAAAAAAGTTGTACTTTCTGAATTTATGTAACATAAAAATGTAATTACTATATATAAAAAATAACTGGTTGATTTTATTATTAGGAATATTGTAAGTTCTAGCATCAGAAATGACAGTGCTGGGCATGATCTGTCGACCTTGAGCTCCAAATTATGCTGCTTCCAATACTGCACCAAACCATACAGGGTATTATTACTTTTATATATACCCAAAAGAAGCTATCAATTTATTTTAATCATTATATGAATTTTTTTATATTTTATTTTTTCTATTTTATATAAAAAAAAACTTTTAAGTTATAGTGATATTTTGAAATTTTCAGTTAAAAAAAGAATGATCTATAACATGATAATGCCTGCCATTTTACTTTGATGTTTGAGCATTGATAAACCAATACTGTTAATGGAATAGCTAAGTAAACTGCTTGAATTTATATAATTCATACATATTTTCCCACATATATAAAACTAGTCTAATAACATTTATTTTTATAAGGAGTTTAAGATCAATCTCACATCAATTGTCATTTTCTCTCCTATAAGAAAAAGTATTTTTCACTTTTATTCTTGGACCAGACTTCTCAGATTACTTCCCTTCACCAGCATTAACAATTATTAAATATATATCTTTCCTGTCAAAACCATTTTAATCAATAAATATAGACGTGAATAGTACAAAAAAAATGTAAAACTATTTTCAGTTTTGTTTTTAAATGTCAAAATCAAATAACAACAAATCAGACAGTGACAAAAAGTTATTTTAGTTCAGAAATAAGTAGTACTTTATGCCTTTCATTTTAAATGATGGCAAAATATAAAAATTTTAATAACTATATCTAAAAAAAATTGAAGTACTTAATAGAAAAAGCAGGGAAGAAAAGAATAAAATGAAATGGGTTGATCCCCTTTCTATTTTATTAATGTGTTACTATAATATGTTCAATATAGAAGTTATTCCATCCAAAAATGATACAATGATGCACAAATTAGTAAATACAGATCGGCAATTAGTACGACAATTATTAAACTTGTCATTTCACTAAATGTAATCTGAAGTTGGTATAAAAGTACATTAGAATTAAAAAAACCATACTAAAAGTTAAAGAGAACAATATTGCAGTGACACCATTTTTTAAAGTTAGGAGGAAGATAGGTAAAAAGATTTCTTTTGGTGCTCAACAAACAAATATTGTATTTGTAGTTAAGAAAAGTGTAAAGAATAGTTTGTCTGATTATGCTTCCAATTCTCTCATTCATAATACAATTTTTTCCAAATAATAAAATTCACATCAGAAAAAAATGGCTTTGGAATGAGGCTTGATGATGCATTTCATTTATAACTTTACGAGAATTAAAGTGTTACAATAAATATTGATCTTTGTTCCACTGTGTTATTTGATTACAATTCTTCATATTGTCAATCTCTCCCAGCAATCTTCTAATCATAGTAGACTTTAGCATGTTTGCATTTTTATCAAATGCATTTAAAACTGTTCAGTATTTTTTGGCCCTAATATTAATGAGAGTCAATACTTTGTACATTAATAATTTTTATTAGTCATTCATTAGACTAGAGATTGTCTAATTTCACTACACCACTCTCCCACAAATTAAGAAATTTTTTTATTTGCTTTTAACATCTTGTGTAAGGATGTAATCATTAACATATGACCAAAGACATGTGAAAAAGATCTATGATCCACAAGATGCACCTTTTGTGCTAAATCAGCACTCATCAGTCGGTCGAGACTACTTGCATATGAGTAGTGTAGTGAAAATAACACTACAAAAATATTATTCAATACTTTGTGTTTATTTTATTTTGATAAATATTGGACCCTTCAATATTCATTCATATTACTATTGCTGTGATAGCTTTGTATTTTTAGTTACAGTATTTTGTAATGTTAACAAACATGGTCTCTAGGATTCATTTTCCATTTTTTAGTAAATATACTCATATAACCTTGAGACAGTGCAACAGCACTGGACTCTTATGCGTTAACTAATAAAGCACTTAACAATATGACACTTTAATTTCAGCAAGACAACATTTCTTTTTTAAAGGCTTATGAAATGAAGACCAATTTCTTGTTGAATACTCTTTACTATTATGTTTTTTGGATTCTTTTTTTTTTTTTTATAAAAGATGGTATGAGCAGAATTTCTTTCCATTTCTGTTCTACATAATATCAGAAATATGGTACTAAAATGACAGGCATGTCTGTTAATTTATCCAGTCTTTATATATATAGGCATTTATTAAAAATCATTAACCTTATGTCAACAGGAAAACAAACATTTATTTAGCCTTAAATTATTTTGAAAGTAAAAAAAGATAGAGAAAATTCCAATCTCGTTTGTAAAAAAGCTTAGTTGTTCTCAATTAAAAAAAAAAAAGTAGAATTCCTCATTCACCATATAACTCACAGAAAGCTTTCATTTTCATTCAAAAAAGGTATTCTATTTCTGTATCTTTTTTTTATTTATCTTATTTCCTTTCTCATTTTACTCTGACTCACTTTTTTTTCTTCCTTATAAATTGTTTCAGTAAATAGGCATGTTTCCAAAGGTTAATTTCAGAAGGGATGGGGGAGACTGTTAGATTTCACAAATAACTGAGAGATTTTCTCATTAATGGATCAAAAAATTTAACAAACCAACAACCTGAAAATAGCCAACTAACATTTGTAGCTATAATTTTAACCCACATACAAATGATTAGAAAAAATTATTTAAAAAGTACATATGGATAATAAAAATTGCTATATAAAGGAAAGCTGAACTATTTGCCTCACTTGGCCATTAAGTAATAACGACTAATTTATTTGTTATGCATATACTTAGGTTCATGTAATTCATTCCATACGGGAACTAACTACAATACTAGAGAGTGAAGGATAGTTTAATGCTAGAAACATTGTGATCCTTTGTTAAAAATCATTTAAGAGCAATGAACAATTAAAAATTAATAAGAATAAATCACACTATTAAATAACAGAATATTATGTGATAACAGCATCTCTAATTATAAATAGGGTAACTATACACTATATAAGAAGGCAAAACACTATATATATTGCCACACACAGCAAGCTACAGTAATCAATGGATGCCCGAAGACTTGTGCATAAAATCCCCGTCTAGTGCCTACTCATCCAATATCACCAGACTAGTTTCTGGCTTATGGCCTTCATCAGTGAGGAGCCTTGAATCTTAGAGCACTGCATCTAGATCTTAGGATCTAATGCAACCCTCCAGCAACCACCTTTTATCTCCATTTAACTACAAAACTATGAGTCTTAAACTGAAAATACCTTAATGTTTTCAATTCAAGCCCATTAGCTTATATAGTCATATGGGTCTGAACCCAGAAACCACCTTTAATCTCCATTTAACTACAAAACTATGAGTCTTAAACTGAAAATACCTTAATGTTTTCAATTCAAGCCCATTAGCTTATATTGTCATATGGGTCTGAACCCAGTTCAGTACCCATACATTATGGAGTCTTTCGTTCTTTAATAACCATACACACCACTATCCTATTAGGCAGGATTGGTTTTAAACCAATAAACCTCACATGACCATCTCCTCTTATGCTTGTGTATAACTGTTGTTAAAACAGGCAAACACTATATATATTGCCACATGCAGCAAGCTAGAGTAATCAATAGATGCCAATACTGCCTAATAGGATAGTGGTGGCTATGGTTATTAAAGAACCAAAGACATCAAAATGTATGGCTACTGAACTGGGTTCAGACCCTTATGATTATATAAGCTAATGGGTTTTGATTGAAAACATTAAGGTGTTTTCAGTTTAAGACTCGTAGTTTTATAGTTAAATGGAGATAAAAGGTGGTTGCTGAAAGGTTGCATTAGATCCTAAGATCTAGATGCAGTGCTCTCAGATCCAAGGCTCCTCACTGACAAAGGCCATAAGCCAGAAACTAATCTGGGATATTGGATGAGTAGGCACTAGATGGAATTTTATACACAAGCCTTCTGGCATCCATTGATTACTCTAGCTCGCTGTGTGGCAAAATATATATAATGAGTTTTGCCTGTTTTAACAATAGTTATACACAAGCATAAGAGATGATCATGTGATGTTTATTGGCTTAAAACCAATCCTGCCTAATAGGATCAAATTGTATGGGTATTGAACTGGGTTCAGATCCATATGACTACATAAGCTAATGGGCTTGGATTGAAAACCTTAAGGTGTTTTCAGTTTAAGACTCATAGTTTTGTAATTAAATGGAGATAAAAGGTGGTTGCTGGAGGGTTGCATTAGATCCTAAGATATAGATGCAGTGCTCTCAGATCCAAGGCTCCTCACTGATGAAGGCCATAAGCCAGAAACTAGTCTGGGGATATTGGATGAGTAGGCACTAGATGGGGATTTTATGCACAAGCCTTCTGGCATTCATTGACTACTCTAGCTTTCTGTATGTGGCAATATATATATATAGTGAGTTTTGCCTATTTTAACAACAGTTACACACGAGCATAAGAGATGGTCATGTGATGTTTATTGATATAAGTATAAGCACAAAGGAATTAAACTGTTAGTATGAAAATGCTTTATTTTTTGAGACAATGCCGTAAATCAGTATAGGATTTGATTTATTACACACACATAGCTGTCTAATCAGCTAATTATTATTGTCAATGTTATTATTTTTTTTTTTATTGTTTACATAGAATTGCTGTAAAAGATGTAGATAACTTCTTATAAGATTTATATATTATGTTGAAGAATTCAGTTAAGACATTAGCTCCATGTAATTATTCCCTCTAACAATTCCAAACCTTAAATATTAATAATAACTTTATATCAAATACTATTGTCACCTAAAACAAATACTACATCTACCATAATAGAATTCAGTTCCAATTTTAGATTACCAGATTCCATGGTATCCTTGGTATACAGCTAAAAAAAAAAGCATCAGATATCAGATCTGATGGATGGGAAAACCAGTGCAAAAGATGTTGATTTATATCTACTTTATATCCTATTCAAGGTTGAGACAACTAATGACTGAACTTGATGATGAAATACCAGTAAATATGATAAATTGAATGAAAATTAATATAAATATAAAATGGAAGTTAAGTGCTTTTGAAGGCATTTGATAGTCATAGTACTAGAATATCCATGATTGTATAGCTGTATGTTGAAACGGTCAGTTTCATCCATCTGACCATTTCACGTATTTTACCCACACATCTATCCATATGCCAGGTTTAAACCCTCTCAGAGTACCCCATTTAAACAACCTCGAATTACTATCTATGCAGAATCATGTATATATATGCGAGCGGTATGTCTGTAGTTTAATAGTATATGTATAAATTACAGATATGTATTCAATTTATAAATATTTCTAGTTTAAGAAATTCATTTTATAAATATTTCTAGTTTAAGAAATATTTTAGTTAAATTATTTAGCCAATTTTATTGTTGTATTATTGAAATCGCATACGTATATTTCCTATTATTTTGCCTGTATGGTTATAAAATTAGTTCTACTAATTATGAAAGTAACTTTGTCAAAATAACAACTTTTATTTGTTGTTACTGGTAAACAAATGTTAAAGTAGGTCACACATTGGTCCTAAAATAGTGTGAACTTGATTTTGTAAATATAAAATGTGAATAACAAAATTCGCAGAAAAACAAATTCTAAATTACTTGTTATAATTAAAAATGTTTTTCTAAAATAAATAAATGGGTTTTTCTACTGGTTATAACTATTAAATATGTTTTGCTAAAATAAATAAATGGACTTTTCAGCTACAGACAAGCTCGTAAAATTAAACAGGTGGCCAGAGTTTGAAAAATATAAATACTTAAAGTTTTGTTGCCAAGTATTCGATCATATATATAATAAGTGAGTTGTAAGCAGAACCTATGCCCGTTTTATCTTCAAAATGGTCGAGTAGAACGGCAATAACTCACCCCTCTCCTTGACAGGGGATGGAGAAGAACTATGGTCAGATGAAACTTAATGTCGTACACCAGCAAAGCAAAAGCAGCATGGAAAACCCTCCATTAACTTTAAATCATCATCAAAAGTGTCAACTTAATATCCTCCCAGGTGCTCCAGAATTAACTGCAATGGAAACAACTGAATGGTAAATTTTCTCTCAGAGCTTTGTTTATAAACTGTGACTTTCGATTCTTTCTTTTAAAAGCTAGCTATTTATTAAATCTGCCTTCCCAAACACCTTTACTAAAACCTACAAAGAAGACAGTTAAATGCTAAATCTGGTCCAATAGTAAAACTTGAATTTTAGATTTACATTTTAAAAGATGTAAAACTCTAATAATCTATATTAGATGTATAATTTTCGATTTACATTTTAAAAGATGTAAAACTCTAATAATCTATTTTAGATGTATAATTTTCTGCGGTCTTTTTATGCATATTTCTAAATCTATTCAATTTATTCTGTGATTTTTTTTATTGTATCACCTCAGGCTATTTAACTCCCCACATTTCTCTCTTTCCCAGCACTATTTTTAGTGTGATGCCTCGAACTATTTAATTTTCACGTTACTTTCTTGTCTCCTCCCATTTTTATTTGTAGTGCCTTAGGCGATTTATTTTTTTGAAAACTGGGTGTTTCTAGTCAATTGCATGTGCCAGCAGTGTTTTTTGGGTGTTTCAAAATTCAAAATGGCCGTTGAGCGCGTACTATTTCAGCACCCAAATTGCTATCTTACATACAATTTTATAAGAAGACAATTTAAATGGCAAAGAAATAAAATCATAATATTCTTTATCCTTTACATCCTTACAAATATTACTATTAAATAAAATACTTTAAACAAATTTATCAGAGTAGCCAACACTCAAATAATCTTTATAAAATTGACTTTTCTGAAATAAAGCTACCCCACTAAAATTATTTAAGTTCTTATTCCTATAACAATAATTTCTTAAAGCAGCTATTTTATGAGATACAGACTGACAACTAACTATCATGTTTAATTATAGACCTTAATTCTTTACTTTTAACAAAATGATTGCATACTACATTTCTAATCACTAAAAGATCAAAAAAATTTTTTAAAAATCTAACTCCCATTCTTCTACCATATATCAAAACAATTAAACTCATTTACAAATCCCTTCAATTTATCATTCTCAACTACAAACAGTCAACCACATATCTATCAAATAACTTTAAATATAAACAATTATTTTTAATAATAATTTCTTCTTCCAAATAATTAATATAAACTGAACAAACTAAAGGAGAAATAATATAACCTATTATCCACTCTTCTTTAATTTTATAAAAATTACCTTTATAAGTAAAATACATAGAATCCTCTAATAATAAAATCAAATCTTTACTTTAAGTTTATTTTTTGATAAAGATCCTTGCTTAACCAACACAGACATAAGAACATCATTACTGCTTAATAAACCTATTAACAGACTAATCATATTCTCAATATTTAAACTGCCAAATACCCAATTACTTTCCATTTTAAAATTATTAATCTTATCAAAAGCTTCAAAAGAAAAAGAAACTATGTAATGACCAAAATCAACAAATTGTTTAAAAAATTATTCAAGAATCTAGAAATACCCTCATTGGTGGTCGAGAGGTCAGCGACAGCTGCTTTAAAAACAGTTGTCCCGGGTAGGCTGATGCTAAGCCATATGGAAAAAAAACACTACTTGTTAAATCAAAAATAAAACTTAAAGGAAAATCATCTTTATGAGTCTTAATATTCACAAACATTTTAGCTGATATGAAATCATTTGGATAACATTTTAAATAATCTACTCTATTAAAAAAATTTTAAATTTACCATTTTCTTCATAATATCTATCAACTTTTTTTAAATCACATTACCTGGATCTTTATTTAAAAGCATATATTTACCATTACTTAATTTTCTATAGATGTTCTCCCTGAACTCATCTCCTTTCATAATGACAAACCAACCTGCTTTGTCTTCACAAGAAATGATCACATCATTAGCAATTAACCTATCCTTAAGATGTCTAACTTCAGCAGGATTAACAATACTTTTTTCTTTCCTTTTTAAGGTTTTATTTAAAACCAATTAAATGCCAACTTTCTGCTCATCACTCAAATTACTAGATTACAGTTTCTTCTTCTTTTGAGGTTTTTGATAAGATTAATAATTTTAAAATGGAAAATAATTGGGTATTTGGCAGTTTAGATATTAAGAATATGTATCAGTCTGTTAGTAGCTTAAGCAAAGATCTTTATCAAAAAATAAAATTAAAGTAATTAAAGATTTGCTTTTATTATTAGAGAAGTCTATGTATTTTACTTGTAAAGGTAATTTTTATAAAATTAAAGAAGGATGGATAATAGGTTATATTATTTCTCCTTTAGTTTGTTCAGTTTATATTAATTATTTGGAAGAGAAAATTATTATTAAAAAAAATTGTTTAAAGTCATTTGTTAGACATGTGGTTGATGTTTGTTTGTAGTTGAGAATGATAAATTGAAGGAATTTGTAAATGAGTTTAATTGTTTTGATCCTTCCATAAGATATGTGGTAGAAGGAGGGGGATTAGAACTTGTTAAGTTAAAATTATTAGATCTTTTGGTGATTGGAAATGTAAAGACTAATTGTTTAATAATCATTTTGTTAAAAGTAAAAAATTAAGGTGTATAATTAAACCTGATAGCTATCAGTCTGTATCTCATAAAGTAGCTGCTTTAAGAAATTATTGTTATAGGAATAAAAAAATTAAATAAATTCTAGCAGGGGTAGCTTTGTTTCAGAAAGGTCACTTTTATAAAGATTATTTGAGTGTTGGCTACTCTGATAAATTTGTTAAAAGTATTTTATTTAATAGTAATATTTGTAAGGATGTAAAGGGTAAAAAAAATTATGATTTTATTTCTTTGCCATGTAAATTGTCTTCTTATAAAATTGTATGTAAGAATAGCAATTTGTTTGGAAATAAGAAAATTGCTTAGAAAAGGGGTATTACTTTGAATAATTTATTAAATAATATAAAGGAAATTCCTGGTGTAGTGTATTTTACTCCTTGTTTTTTATAAGAAGGTTTACATAAGTCAGAATAGTTTGAGTTTAAATGAAAAAATAAAGGTGCATAAAAGTAGGGTTAGAAATAAATATCTTAGTTCTGCTTTGTATGTCCATGAAAAAGATACAGGCCACACTATTAATTTTGATGAAGTTAAGGATGGCTTCTTTGTGAGAAATGAAATAAAAAGAATTAAAAAATCTTTATTATTGAAAATTTATTATTCTGAAGCAATTAACTTACTTAAAAGTTCTTTTAATATTAAGGATAGATGGGCAGTAAATGGATTTGTGGGTAATGTTTAATATAAATATGGTGTTGTTTGTAATTCTTTACACCTAAAAAGTCTGCTTGTAGCAATGAAACCATCGATTGTGTTTTTGATTTTATATTTTCTTGGCTAGTCTGTTTGAGTTTTGGATTTGGGATAATTTTAATTATTTATTGACTAGTTTAGCTTTATGCTTGTACTGTTTATATATATTCTAAAACAAAAACTAATAAAATTCTAATATAAAATGAAATGCAATGTAATGTATTTTTAAATAATTAAAAAAAAAAATCTATTTCCATTTTTTTTTTGTAAAATTCTATATAAATCAATTTGTCCTTAACATACAATATATCTAAAAATGCAGAATTTTTTTAAAATAAAAGGAATTTTCATTCATTATGATTGATTATTACCAGAAAAATAATGATGATCAAAGGCTATACCAATAAGATACTATAGCATTATAAAATTGTTATATTTACATACTGACAAAAATACATTTACATAAAGTATTAGCATTAATATTGATTTAAAACCATAAATAATCTAAGTAAACAACAAAAAAAACTTTTATATTGTACCACTTATCAGAGTAAAGTAAAACAACAACAACAAAATATCACTTTGGTCAAGTAAACAGAATTGTAGTTATCAACCTACTTTGTTTTTAAAGTTTTATGTTAAAATATAAATAAATAAAAACAGGTTAGGAATTATAAAATGAAATATAAAGTTAATGTTCATCCCTCTTCACATTGTATATTGTAAAAACTACAATTACTATTCCTCCTAGTCATAATTTTCCTGTTAGAAATTTTACTTTCAAATTTAAAAGCATATTTACAAAGAGAATAATTTTCTTCAGCAAAATAAGGGATATAATTTTTTATTAATTTCTAAATACTTAATGGGAAAAATTTGACAATATTATTTAGGATTTTCATTTTTATAAATTAACATTTTTTTTTATCACAATATGCACAATCATATGATCTTTTTAAATAACACATTATGATCAAAAACGTTTTGTTTTTAATTTTTGTCTCCTGGGTAATAGTCAAAATTATATTTTGAAGATAAATTTTGTTTATATTTTAAATAGTGATATCACCTAAAAATTCTTAAAATGATTGTCATCTAAATAAAAAATCTTTCAAAGATCAGTTGAATAAAATTAATGTGATCACCTGAAAACTGAATGCACAAATGTCAGAAGACTTTCTGAAAAACTAATCATATGTTTAACTACCTAGCATGATTTTTCAGAATGCTTAAAATATAAACCCTACAGCAAATGTAAGTTCTAGTTAAAATTATCAGCTAGATATAGTTTTTGTTTGCCTGTTAAAACATGCAGTGGAAGTATTGAATTATAATGTAATAAACGTATAAATAAACAATATTAGTGACATTAATGTTTTAGATAAATGGTAACATAAATTATGATACTCGTGTATTTTCCAATTGATCATTTTTGATAAGCAAAACAATTTTCTCTCAGCTGAATCTTGGACTTAAAGAAAGCAATTTATTGACTTTATGAATGATTTAACAAACTTAAAATTTTATCTGTCGTGAGCCAGTATATTGGACAATTTATAATTCCATTTATGTATTTCTAGATATTTATTTTATTTATATTTAGAATGCTTGATTTAGTTTTATAGCTTCATCACATTAAATTAAAAGAAAAATCAATTTGATTTCTTAATTTTTTTCTCCTAAAAATTTTTAAATAACAGAAAGATCAATGTCTAGTTTAAGTATTTTTCCTCCTAAAAAAATTTAAATAACAGAAATGATTTTAATAATCAAAGCTTAAATTTAAGTTAAATCAGTCTTTTTCCTAAAGAAATTTTTTTAAAAAGAATAACCAAGCAGAGTTATTACATGTAATTTATAAAGTGTTTGAAATGTGTGCGCTTGATAACAGATAGACATGGTTGTATCATACATGAATCTTGTAATTCAATATGCCAAGTATTATAATGAACACCTTTAATGTGCATGTGTGAAATACAGAAACATTTTCTGAATTTTTGTGTTTGCATTTTTTTTTTGCTTTTGTGCAACAAATCATTCTTAACTGTAATCATTTTTGTTACCACTCCTGTCTCATAAGTCTTCAGTTAACACTTGATTTAATGGTAAATTTAAATGGAATATTTTGATCTTCAGATAAGATGAATGCAAAAAAAGAGCTATTTTGGTGAGTACAGAAGAGGAATTGTGGAGGGTTCCCAGTATAAAAAATCTTACAGATTTCTGTAAAAAAAAGTGCTTGAATAAATGTACATGAAAAAGTAAGATATTCTCTGAAAACCAGCTTTGTCTTATTTTTGGGGAAACACAGTATTCAGATATATATATAAAAACATTTATAAATCATTATTTTATATCCATCTCCTACAATTTATACACCAAGTTGTTTTTCTTTTTGCAATATATGACTCTTCAAATATGTAGTCAGTAGATAGATCTAATTAAAATATTTTAAATGCATTTTTTATATACATATACATAATTTTTTCTTCTATCTTTATGTATTGATTTCTATATTTATATATGATACCATTTCCAATTTTCTTATACACTTAACAATACTATTTTTTACACCAAAACTTTACTCTTACAGTTTCAACTGTCCTGCAGTCATCATCAGAGCTGCAATATTCAAATACATAATCAATAACACATTTTAGCCTGAACTTTATAAATAATCATTTTCCACATTATTATTCTACTCTTAACTACTTTTATTTTCTTATTTATAGTTTTTCTATTATTAAATTATACTTTATTTTTATTATATATTTAACATACCTTTTTTACATTATAAATTACCTTTTTATTACATTACAAAATTCTTACATCTTTATAATCCTATTTCCAAAAACTGACAAATTTTCAAAAATTCTTATACTTGTTTAACAGTTCCCTCTATCATCATTTTCTTCAACTTTATTTTTAAACGGTTTTAGTCAAATTATTAGTAATAATAATAACTATAATTCATAAAATTGTCTTTATTCAAAAATCCCTATTAAGATTTTGGTTTTATATTTTTAATCAATGTTGCCTCTGTTGTTGTTGTTGTAGTGGTAGTAGTAGCAGCAGCAGTAGTAGTAATAATAATAATAATAATAATAGTAGTAGTAGTAGTAGTAGTAGTAGTAGTAGTAGTAATAATAATAATAGAAGGGATAGGAAAATTAAAGAGGCAAATATAAAACCAAATCTTAATAGGGATTTTGGAAGAGACAATAATTTTATAAATTATATTTATTATTATTAATAATTTAAATATAAAAAGGTTTAAAAATAAAGCTGATGAAAATGATGATAGAGGGAGTTGCTAAACAAGTATAAGAATTTTTGAAAATTTGTTAGCTGGTTTTTGAAAATAGGATTATAAAGATGTAAGTATTTAGTAATGTAGTAAAAAATTTATTTATAATGTAAAAAAGTAAATAGTTAAATATATAATAAAAATAAAGAAAGTTTAGAAGTAATTAAGAAAATATAATTAAAAAGTTAATAATAAAATGATAGATTAAATAGGAGTTAAAGATTAAAGTTTTAAAATTATAATAAAATTGTTTTAGAATAATTTAATAATAAAATGGAAAATGATTATTTATAATGGTCAGACTAAGATGTGTGTTACTGATTATGTATATAAATATAATGTATTAATTGTATGATTATACATTTGGATATTGTAGCTCTGATGATGACTGCAGGACAGTTGAAACTGTAAGAGTAAAGTTTTGATGTAAAAAAGTGTATGTTAAGTGTATAAGAAGGTTGGAAATGGTATCATATGTATAAAATAAAATCAAAAAAGCATTAAATATTTTTAAGTTATCATTTAAAAAAAATCTACATACAAAACAAATATAATAAAAATAATACTATAAAATTGCATACTTTCTATCTCAAATTATATATAAAAAACAATATATGTATATACATGTTAATTATTTATAAATATTATATAACCATTTCAGTTTCTTTTGTAATATGTTTGACCAGAAAATGACATATAATTGCAGCTTTGTTTTCTCACTTAAATTCATTTTAAGATTGTTCAAATTATGAGATTAAAGCTAACTGACAACACATTCATGAGGAATTTGGTAAGATATGACACTAGCCATTATGTATTTCATAAGGGGAAAAAAGAGTTATGTCTTATTGCATCTTCAAATATTGTTACTATATTTTCAAATGGCGGGTGTATCTATATTTTGTTCACCTTTGATAATTTTTGATTTTGTTATAAATATAGAATTTATATACATTATGATAATTACCAAATTTTAAATCATTTAAGCATTTTTTAAGACACACATTGTTGAAAGATTTTATTTTGTGAGCTTCCATTTCAGAAACAGCAAAATCTTTTATCATTATTCTGTAACTATTCAATTATGATCATGTTGGAGCAAAAACATGAAAAATGAAGGTGCCCCTAAATATGAAAACAACCAACAAATTGAGCAGTAAAAAAACTGATTTACCCATTTATCACTACTACAAACATAATTCCTATCATTGTTTAAAAATAAAGTTATGCACAAAGAGTGTTATTTATATTTTTAAAATCAATTACTTTTTTATATGAAATTAAAAATTTATTACACAGAAAAATTCTTAATGGATTATTTTTAAGCTTGTAAAAATATTTTTAAATAATGATTACTGTAAGTCTACATGGTTCAACATTCTCTGAATTCTTTCATAAAGATAGATTTTTCAACTTTCTAAACAAATCAGTCGCATTACTATCATCTAGTAAACTAAAACATATTTCTACATAATATATGTCATAACTGCACAAACTCTTAAAAAAATAGATATTCATCCAAAGATGATTTAGTTTCATTCTTTACTAAAAAGGGTAAGTCATCATGGTGGTGATGTAACTTTTAATAAATATGAAATAAAAACCAAAACATTTTTGAAATAAATATTTTCAAATTAAAAATTAGACAATAAAAGGAGATGGCTAAAAATATTCAGTTTCATTTTTAGATTAACTTTTACCTTTTTAAAAAAAGATGTTTTGAATTATTCAAATAAAGTTTATCCTATTGACATATAACAAATAAAAAAATGTATATAGAGATTCATAATAATATATAATTATAAAAGGTTGAACATTAAAAATCCTTAGTTAATGAAACCAAGTTTTTTTCAGATTAACATATTTCTGGATAACTGATATTCACTGAATTATAGAAATTTATAAGACACTACTATGTAATCATGTTTTAATTAAAGGAAAAAAAAGTTTTCTTTTTCTTTTTCTATTTTGATCTCTCCTGGTGTGATTTTTATCACATAAAAAGTAATAAAAATTCATGCTTACATTTTTATAAATCCTTGATAATAATATTTTAAAAAATGATTGTTTCAAATGATTAATAAAACATACACTTGTAAAAATATTTGTTATTAATATACTTACTTGAAATGATAGTAAATGCTGATATGAACATATTGGCAATCATTTTGGAAGACGCTTAAGAATAATTAGTGATACTTGGAAGGACTATCTTATCACCACTGAAAATACCAAGCGGTTTTTTTTTTTGTTTGTTTGTTTGTTTACAAACGAAAATAATAAGTGTACTTTTTTCATAAATACTACAAATGACGTATATTTAAAAATTTAGAAATTTAATCAAATGAAAAACAAAAATACAAATTAAACAAGAAAAAAAATATGAATTTTGTTGTACAAAGTAATTAATAAATAAACAAGAAAAAAAAAATACAAAATGAATTGCACAAACAAATTTTTTTAAAAAAATTAAAGGTTATGGTAGAATAGTGAAATCGATGGTGTATTTTTTGCACACTTACACAAATATCAAGTATCAAAAATTGATTTTTTGTGAGATTACTGTAGGAGGATAAAATAAAATCGAAGAAAATGACCAAAATGAAGTGAATATAATAATTGTTTTAATTGAAACAATATTAAATTGAAGTGGCTGTATTTAAAGCAAAGAATAGGTTTTTCTTGTCTTTAGAGGAAACTAAAGAAAAATAGATAATGGGTTAATTGTACCCTTTTTTTTTTTTGCAAACAAATGAAATTAAAATAATCACTTTATGTGTAAGTTGTAGCTGGGTTGTTGTTGTTTTTTTCCAAACTAATAGATACATGTGATTTTAAAAAACCATTAGACAATTTTATTGAACAGTAGCTCCAAAAAAGACCAATTCTACAAATTAACAAAATCTAGCTTGACTTGAAAGTGATGATTAATTGGAAAAATAAAACATTAACTCCTCAAACCCTATAAGATTTCAACATTCCACTAGTAATTTTTTTAAAAAAATTGTACACTTCATTTTGTTTTTTTTAATCTTTATTTTTTAAAAGAAAATAATCTGTACAAATAAATTCATATTTTTGTTTTACTTTTTCATTTAATTAAATTTTAAAATATTTTAAACATCTGTCACTTGTAGTATTATTTGGGCAAAAAGAACATCTTTTATTTAATTTTGTTTACATAACACATTTTCTTTATTTGTAAACAAAAAAAATCCATACTCTGACCTATTTTAAGTAATGATCGGACAGTTAGGGACAACTTGTACAAAGATTTTACAGAAATGCTGCAGCCAATCTTTTAAATGCAAAAGTAATTATTATTCCAAAATATTTAATTCTTAGAATTTTCGATATAGAAAATTTTACTGAATTCAAAAAAGTCACTAAGTAAGAAAAACTGCTTAAAATATTCCTGTACTTCTTGCTTTTTAAAAGATTAATTTTAAAAAAAAATTAAAGAACACCAATATAGTCCTCATACCAGATTATATCTCATCAGGCCAACAACATCTGAAGATCGAAAAAATAATACTCTAAACATTGTTTTATATAAATGGTTAAATGTACTTGGAAAAAACTTTTTTAAGAACATATAATAAATAAATAATGGTGGAAATCATCATCAACATTTTCAATATATAGGATGAAAATCTCTCGAAGTTTAATGTAGTTTTTCCAAATCTTAGCCCCTCTTTTCCATAACGGTTCAGCAAACTTCCTTATTTCAATCATTCAGTTCATAGGTGGTCTCTTTCAATGTTCAAACTTTTAATTCCTTCAATGAAGTCAGTGATACCCGTTTATTCTCTCACCCAAGAATTTCATTTTCAATCTTTTCCTGATTCTCTTCATGTTGCACTGAATGATCCAAAGTCTCTGTATTGTTCTATTATGCATACAAATCTCAGATCCACAAGTGACAACCGGTAAAATACTTATATTAAAAACTCTTCTTTTCAATACATAGCGAATTTCCTTTTAATATTAAATTATTTACATCAAAAAGGCTCCATTCAAATCTAATTCTAAATTATTAACTTTATCTAATTCAAAATTATCAATCTTTATTTTCTTCTGAAAAATCCATTGAACATTACTTTAGTCTATTTTCAGCATTTATCTTTAGACCTATTATCTTTCTTTATTTTGAAAACTCTTGGAACATTTCCTAAGACTTTAAAGTATTATAAGAAAAAACTATCAAATCATCTCCAAAAGCTGGATGACATATATTTTCCATTTACTTTGAAAACTCTTTTAGTTTCCCATGTTAATCCACAAAATACCATTTGTTAACCCGATGTAAAAAAAATTTTGGAGATAGAGAGTGAATCTGCCACACATCCTTTCTCAATATTAATTTTCTTAGTATTAACATATAATCTAATCATTGCTGCTGCATTTTGATAAATATGCTTCAGATTATGACAAGTACCACATCTATATTTTTTAATGATCCAAGACTTTAATCACTGTGAGGCTTGTCAAAACAAATGCCTTTTCATAATCTATAAATCCAAAGCATAATGACATCTTATATTTATTGGACTTTTCTTAACTTCTACCTGGGTATGATCCACTACAATAAAATAATTATTAAATCTTAGTTGGTTTAAATCCAAGGTTCATTGTAGATAGTTGTAATTATTTTGGTGAAGATTTTATACAGTTATGATAGAAGATTGATAAGTCAGTATTTTCTAATAGCTTCCTTTATTTTTAAAAATTAACATTACTACAGCATTCTTTTAATCATCTCATAGATCTTTATAATTTAGACATTCGTTATATTATTTTGCCATTAATTTTTCTAATTCATCTGCTTCTCATAAAATATCAATAATAATCCATGCTTTCCTAGAACTTTTCCCCCCTTTACAGATTTACTTGCATGTTTTATTTTTTCATTTAAAATACTTGGCAATTCAAAAAAGAAGTAACTGTAGAGAATTTTTTTTCCCGTTCTTTATTATATAATTCTTTATAGAATTCTTCCACACATTTCATATCATTTCTCTTTTAATAATAATTTTGTCGTTTCTTCTTATCAAAGAAAAAAGTTTCCTTCCAGTATTAAGATGTTGTTATATATTTTTGGAACTAGTCTCTTGTATAGCTTTTTATGATATTTCACAATTAAATTTTCTTATATTTATATTTCTTTTTTTGTACCATTTTACAAATTTCTGGATATTTAATTATTATTGGATCACTTTTAAAGTTTTTTATCTTTCTCCATTTCTTCATATATTGTCTTATCTCAGTAGAGAATTTACTGGTATTTTTTTTTTTGCGCACATTATTTTCCTTGTAAATCTCCAATAGTGTATCACTTATTTTCTTACTGATTTCAGTCAAGTAAGAAATAACTTCATAGTCTATTAATATTTTTAAATGATTTGCAAGTTCTAAATTATGTTCGTTCATTAAAATGTTTCTGAAAGTTAGAAATATCAACTGGATAATACTGTCTTTCTTAATAACATTTGTCTCTCTAGTTTTGCATTAAGGTGTTTCTTTACATTTCACAAATTGATGATCATTTCCTTAACCCTATGAAGATCATTACTATCTTGAAATATATATTTTCTGTTAGGAAAAATGTAATCCAATTCTGCTGTAATTTTATTTGGATACCTTCTTATCCCTTTCCGATTATCTTTTTTTTTTCAAAAAATATATTTTTCTGTGAATTCCACAGGTCTGTTTTATTTCTATCACCATGACTAAATTTAACACAGCATTTCCATCTTTCAATCATTTACCAATTCCAGCGTTAAAGTCTCCTATGACAATAATAAAATGTTGTTTAGTCTGGTCAAAATTATTTTGTATATTCATTGAAAAAGCCTTTAGTTCTTCATCTCAGTGAGAACCAGTTGGAACATAATTATCTGCATTTGGTATCTTCCATTAATTTGAATAATTAATATTGCCATCCTGACTGATATAACATCAATCTCTACAATGTTATTCTCCCACATTTTATTTATAATAAATCCCAATGTGCTTGTGCTGCCAATATTTGCTTCTGGGTAATTAAAAAAAAGTTTACTTTTTAAAACAATTATCTTCTCACCCTTTCTTCTAACTTTTCATACTCCAAAAATGTCCCATTCTAATCTTTCTTTAGTTTGAAAGTGATTTGCATTTAGAGGTATCTTATAAAAGATTGTCATGGAGTGGGAACTTGGGTCCACAATCAGGAATTCTTAGCATTCTTTGTTTGATTATCAATATGCCTTGGCTGGTGACTTTACAGCCTCCTGCTAAAAGTCTATATAATTTAGTTTTTCTGTCATAATTATAAATACCTATTTTAAAAAATCATTTACATACATATTAAAAACCTTCAAGAAATCTCAATTAAAAGCTATCAGACAACTGTAAAAAAAAAAAACTATGGCATTTTTTATTCAAAGGTAAAATCCAGTAAACTCACCATACTGCCTGATGTCATTGGTGAGTAGC
Source organism: Epiperipatus broadwayi (assembly GCA_028023455.1). Taxonomy (NCBI): domain Eukaryota; kingdom Metazoa; phylum Onychophora; class Udeonychophora; order Euonychophora; family Peripatidae; genus Epiperipatus; species Epiperipatus broadwayi. Next base: position 1,739,451 of record JAQFVV010012421.1, read on the forward strand.
CCATTCATATTAGTTTACTATATAATCATACAGTAAATAAACCAGCTGCAATGACAATAATAACATATGGAGTCGATATTCTTTTAAGATCTTCAAAAAGGAATCAAAATATCTCCTTTCAGGTAACAGCAAATTCTTTTATGGAATCAATGATTGAAACATATAACTACAGATATAATATCATCATCCGAAACCTTCAGAAAAAAGTTGCTTCATATAATACTGTATAATATTAATTAAAATAAGTATTAATGACTTGCTTAAGAGACTAGGAATTAAAAAAAAAAATTAATATAAAACTGAACTGCATTAATAAAAAATATATACATAATTTATAAATTGATAATACATTAAAAATATTATTAAAGAAAAATAAATTTAAAAGTATCATATATTTATAGTTATTAGATCTCAATGATTTTTTTTTTCTTTTTCTAGCATTTTCATACATATCATCAAGGTTTCTCCCATGATGCAGTTTTTTCTTGCATTAAATGAAAGCTCATCAATTTGTACTCTATGGTGAAGGTAATTATCTATAATCCTTTAGATAAATCAGCTGTGATGTTACGCCAATTAGTATTTATGCAAGCATTTTGACTTTAAAGTTCAGAAATAACAGAAACTTCTATAGATATCATTTGAATTGTCATTTGTTTTAAAGAAAAACTTTAAACTTAGAATAGTAATTTTTTTGCTTTTATACACCTTACTTGGTTGAAAATCAAAATTTATTATTCACACAGTGTATAGAATAGCAAATACTTTACTTTCATACATTACACACAAGATACAAATAAATGGATTTGATTTTTTAACAATTCATCTTTTTCAATAAAAAATGTGCTCAAACATCATGTAAATTGCCCTGTGTGGTTTAGTGCAATAGTAGTGGTGGACTCAAAAGCCCAAGGTCTGTGGTTCATAGCTACAATTCTGTCACTCGATACTCAAAGCTTTTTATAAATACTTTACAGTAAACTATTCAATTATTATCTAAAAGTGTGCTTTAGAAATTAGTTTTGCTCTACATAAATACTCATGTAATAAAGATATATATGAGAGATGATGACCTGGACCAACTGATGAGTACTGGTTCAGTGTGAAATGCATCTTGGGGGTTATTTGTCTTCTTGTATATTTATATGGAATTATTTATGAAATAAAAAAGAATGGAGAAATATGGAAGTTGTCTATCTAAAAAAATTAGAAGATTTCACTATCAAAAGTTTTTTTGTTTTTGAGGATGAACTTTTTGCTTTTTTATATGTTGTGCAAAGTTAATAATGAATACCTATAGATAGATATTCAGCATAACATAGAAATAATGATGTTTTGATCTAATTTTGTTTAATACTATCCACATTTTCATAAATATCTGTACTATGGAAATTGCAGTTTTAGTAATTAGTTTTGCTATGGCAGAGTTGTCAAGGTATTAAACTTTTTTTTTTCATAAAATATAAACAAACATGCATTGACCTGATTTTTTAAAATCAACTTTTTTTATAAATCTTTCTACTATAGAAATTATTATTTTGTTGCTTATTTTTGTTAAGACTAAAGTGCCTAGATATTAATAATTATAGTGTACACCAATTAATTTATGAGTTTGTCTTAAAATTTTAATGAAAATATTTAGACATAAAAGTATTTATTTTATTCTATTTATTGGTACTTCATTTAAAACTTGAAGAATAAAAAATGTAATTTTCCTAGAGGATGCTATCAAGAAGTTAAAAATAAAAAGTTTTTCACTGAAATGTTAAAAGTCACTCTTAAATTTGTCATTTATTTTTTTTTAAATAATATATTGATTTACTGCTTTAATTACTTTCAGAGCAGTTTTTTTTTTTAATCAAAGAAAAAAATATAAATCTTTGATATTATTTAAAAAAAAAAAACAATTTCAAAAATGTTTGATAAATGTTTGTTATTTTCCAGCCCAAAATAATAGATTTGTTTACAGTGTGTTAATTTCCTTCTATTTAAATGAAAAAATTAAAATTGTTTTTATAGAAAGGTGTGATAATTAGGCCAATACTTTTCAACCCAAACAAACTGATTAATTACCTGAAACATACACTATTACGTTAGCTTTGTTTTTTTTCTTGACACATAAATCTACCCACTTTCACAGAATTATTAATTTTAATTCATTCATAGACTTCCACTTTGAAAATCTGCTTAGTTTATCACAATGCTAAAGTGATAAATTCAAGAGTTAAAGGACCCTGAAATGCCATGACTTTTTTCTTTCCCTTTCTGAAGTAACATTGTTTTTACTGTGGTTTAAATATAAGCTTTCCTAGTTCTTAACAGAATTTAAACATGCTACACCCGTGGAAAAAAAAAAAACTCAGCTGCCCTTCATTCACTAAAGACATTAGCTTGCAAAACCAATTCAGAGTACTATAATATCTATTTTTAATTTCTAACTGAACTATTATTTTATTTTTATTAATCTTTTTTAATTAAAAAAAAAATTAAATCCTCAGCTTTACTAATTTCAGATAAAATAAAACTGATAAAAATAAAATTGTAATCTCATCCACTCTTCCTTCATTTGTAATGCCTGTTAATAAGGAAGATATCTAGAAATACATACAAATGGAAAATACTAATGATGAAAATGATGGTGGTAATAAGTATACAAGAATTATAACATATTAATACAAAAAGCCTATATCCCTTGAAATACAATTGCTAGTTTGAATTAAGTAATATACTTTAAAAACTGAGCAATGATCAGATAAACCAATACTATTTAAAAATAGTTTAAAATTACTGAGAGTTTATATCTGGATATAGAAAGATATATCGTCCTCAGAGGTATAATATTTTTAAGCCCAATATTTATATTTTCATTAGCAACACTTTTTTTTTTTTAAATCTATCATATGCAATGATTCGTTAAGATTATATATTTGTTACCATTGTTTAGGATAAAACTTTGTTAAATGTGGATTGGTCTTGAATTGTTTTTCATTTATGTATGTATGATATTTCTGTCCTCCTGATGTAATTTTTGTTTTAGATTTACATATATAGACAGATTATCATTAACATAGAATCTCTTAATTCCAATGCTTTTTGGATTTGTGAATTTTTCCAATTTCCTCAATAAATCTCCCCTACCATTATAAATGCACTATGATTTAAATATTTTATACATAAAATACTTTTTTGATACATTATATATTTTATTAATAACAATATAACATTTTAATACGTACAATATTTTTATATTTACATATACACAAAATTTTACCTAGCAATAATTAAAACAGGAGCATTCAGATTAATACTGGGATAACCATAAGTTCACTAAGTTTTATTTAAAACTTCTGTACAAGATCTGAAAAATACTTGTATCATGTCAGGCTTTCTACTCTCTTTAAAATGAATTTACTTTGTAACATACAGTTTTTGACAAACAAGACAGTCTTCGTGAAAAATTTGCTTTCATTGGTCCATAGAATGCAGAGTCCAGAAGATATCATTTTCATATAAAAAATATTAGCTATTAGAACTTTTGTTATTAAATCACAAGTATATGATATAACCAGAAAAATGTCACCTACACTTTATGCCTACAATCAAAAAACTCATTAGACCTGCAAAAATTGTTGGAAAAACCCCTTAATTTTAGTTAATAAATGAGTACAAAATAAAAATGAAATCAGGAATTTAATATTTGAGCTAATGGAAATATGGACATCTCTGAAATAAAAATAAAATCAGAAATATGGAGATCTCAATTTATTTACAAAAAAAAAAAGATAGATTATTTAAGTGCAGTTGAAATCACCAATAGCTGTAATGAGAAGAATTTATTGGACAATATTCTTATTTTAATTAATGAGTATAAAGCAATCAAGTAAACAACAGTTGTATAGAAATATTCAAGAGATTATGAAGAAATTCAATACTTAAATTTTGCATTTTGGAATGATAACATTTTGTAATGATTAAAACAACTACAGTTTTAATCAGTCTACCGTAAATACCAGGATTGTGTATTTTTAAAATACATGTATGAATACAATTGGAATATTTATACTGATTTTTGATTGCTCATACATAATTGTACTATCTTTAATATTAATCTGATGTTAGAGCGATTGCATTTATTTATGTCTTTTTTTTTTTTTTTGTACAGTATATAGAACAGAAAATCCTTTTTTTTTTTTACATTTTTATTCACTGAAATTTCTGTTTTGTTTTATAAGACAATTGTCTTTTAGGATTTTGAAATGAATCTGTTTTTTTTTCCTCAATTAATTCTTTTGAAATTAGTCTCTCTCTCTCTCTTTTTTTCCAAAAAATAAATAATTTAACGAATTTTAGTGTGATTTATAAGTTACAATAAAGTATACAGGTTTGTATTGGGACTTCGATCTGTCAGTCATTTTCATTATTCATGTGACCCATTTGGGACCATCTCAATGTTCCTAAAGTTCTCTTTTTGTGGGTGATGTTTGCCTAATATTGAAGCACAAGGTTGTGCATATGCTATGATTTGTATCTTGTGGTTTTTAAGGGCTAGGATGTTGTTATGTGTGTTTGAGTTATTGCTTACACTATTGCTGCGGTATAGGAATCTCGAAGAGTTTCCAAGTGTCGTCAAAGGTGTTGTTGGAGGAAAGCATTTGATCTCTTTTCTTTATTTTGATAATGGTGTTGATGAAGGTGAGAGCCAGATTTTGACTTGAATCCTCAATGGCTAGTTGACAGTGGACCAGCCATAATGAGAATGTGAGGAAAATGGCCAGTCGGATCCAGGCGAAGGTTTTGTGCCTAAACATCTTTGAATAGAGGTGATCATGTAGTTTATTTTAGAATTAGAATGAATTAACTGTCTGATGCAGTTGTACTTAGGGCATATGTTAATGATATGGTCGATTGTTTCCTCCTCTTAATGATAGAACTGACTTTTTTTTCAATCTATTCTTTTATTTTATCAAAATTGTACCTGTTTTCTCAAGTGAACTTTCAGAAATAGCACTTTTTCAATTTTGTTTCATAGTTTCTTTCATCCTGCCATTTGTTAGATGTTATTTTTCAGTATACTTGATTAAGCTTATATAAAGCTGGTAGAGTCTATGAAATAAAATGAAATTAGAATCATAGAGTCCAAGTTTTAAAAAAAAATGATAAAATTTCTTAAGATAATACTGCTGTAAACTATTTTTGGGAAGTTTTTGACAAATTGAATCCTTGTTGAAAAAATATTTAATTTTTGCATGTTTTAAGCATGTCAGTAACCTGATCAGATTTTTTTAAAATTCTTCAAACAAATTTTATTAGGATTCCTTTCTATTGATAAGAAAGAGCATGCTGAAAATAATGCCCTGAAGACTGATTGAAACCATCACCTTGACATGATTACTGACATGCTCAAAATATGCAAAAGTTAAATGTTTTCAGTTATAGCTTTAATTCATCACAAAGTGACAAAGACAGATTTTATAATAGCATTATTAAAAAGATATCAGACTCTTTCAGATACAAATTATTTTTTGAATGTAATAGTAATTATTCATTTGTATTAGTGACCTGGTTTAATTTTAAATATCTTGTAAACTTATCAGTTTTTGTTTTTTTTTTAAATTCTTTAATTGCAATGTAATTTTCATCAAAATATTCATTGTTTATTCTTCAAATAAACTCTTTTTTTATATATTTTTTAAATTACTGTATAAAAGTTAATATATTTCAATTTTTTTGTATATTAAATTTTACCAATGAAGTTTTTGAAATTCAATTTTTATAACTAGTTGAACTTTATTCTTATTGCTGTTTTATTGTTTTCTTTCATTCTTAAATTATCAAATTTACATTTCTGAGGGTATATTTTTTTTGCACCAGAATCATGTTTCATTGTACTTAGTTCTCTTTAGAATTTGGGATTGTGTTTAAAATGTTAAAAGTAGTTAGTACTTTAAGCAACACTATTTTCATTTAAAGATATTTTTTTCTCTAATACATGAATTATCAAATATTATTGTACTAAATTAATCTGCAGAATTATTTTTTTAAATGGTTAAATTATTTCTTTCTATTTGTTTAAGAATTGCATAATTTCTTGCTTTCTTACTTTTTTTTTTTTGAAATTGTTTTAGCAATAGCTTGCTTCTAAGAACCACAAGAAAAAAATTCTAATAGATTAAATAATTTATTCAGTATAAATGGATTTTTTTAAAAAATAAAAAACTCTAAATAAAAATAATGAAATATAAAGAAAAACAAAATTGTTCATATGCTAGCACTTTTTTATTATTACTTAATACAAAAATTCTTCATAAATTTTCAAATGACTTAAGTAATAATAATAAAACCTAAGTTATTAATTCATAGAGTTCTGAAAAAATAAATCGGCTGGGGGGGGGGGGTGTCACAGTTTCTCCATGTATTACAAGTAAAAATGTTTCCTAAACTATATAATCTCATTCATTATCTTATGCATATAATACTTATTACAGAATTGAATAATTATTTAAAGATAAAGTGTAATTTTTATATTCAAAGATGAATTAGTTTCCATGGAAGCAGCGATTCAATAACAAAAAACATATTTAAAGGTATACATTGAAAAAGAAAAAAGAAATAAAACAGTCAAGATTGAAATAAGTGAAAATCGCTGTTTTATTTTTCACTGTCTCTATTTTAAATAATAATATTTAAATTATATATACATTTTTTTAAATATTAGTTTCATTACTCATACTAGTGGTGACTTTTTTTTTTTTCAAATAAAATTTAATTATTTTTTAAAAAAAAAACAAAAAAACAAGATAAAATCAGTGATGAAAGCTACTGCATTCTCTTGGCATTAAGAGAAGACTCAATACAAGCATTAGAAAAAAAATACACCCATGAATGAAAAATAAATATTTCCAAGGTCATAGTAATAATGCTTCCATTGACGTCAATACTGGCATTTTCAGTTCCAGTCGCATCAACAACTGTGAAGGAAGGAAGTAAAAAAAAAAAAAAAAGTTCTCATCCTTCAATGAATTTGGCTCATGAGTTGTTTATTTTAATATCTACCTATAAAATATGTTAATAAATTAAGAGAGAAAAAAAACGGTTACTTTTTTTTAATGAAATGAATTTCCTCATATATTTACATATATTATATGCACACATCGAAATAGCTAACTAATATAATGAATATTCTTGAGCAATAAAGTGTGTATAATTATAAAATTGTATTAAAATATACATTTCATCTTTAACGCAAAATATTCATAGAGATACAAGTTCCATAAAAGACTCATCTCGCAACATAATTAATAAAAAATAAAGTAAAATTAATTAAACTGCTTTAACTGTTACTTTCATAATCTATAAATAAACAGTGGGCAGAGCTTTTGCAAAGAAATTTAATTTTTTTTTAAAAGAAAACAAGAAAAAAAGAGCAAGTCAATAAAATATTTATTTAATCTAAGTATGAACTCCAAGATATTTCAATCTACATTAAACATAAGCCATTCTATCTTCACTTTTAGCTTAACCGAATAGTTAAGATGATGATGATTAAACTCTTTAGTTATAACAGCTCTTGGCCAAAAGTTTATAATTAAAATCATTAATTTATAATATAATCACTGACTTAGTTTAAGCATATATTGTAAATAAGTCATAAAGTCGATTTGAGTTCAGTATATCTACACAGGTCATCATCAGTAGTGAAATTTTCTAATTAGTTTGAACAATATAAAAAGAATGAAGAGGGCTATTTGGTCAAAACAGCAACACCATTTCTGACTAACTTAAAAATTAAATCATGAAATATCTACAGAACTCAAATACAATATTTCTATTTTATTATTAACAGACAAAAATTCAATGCTAACTTGACTCAAAAAGTATACACATTAATGCAATAACAAAAAATATTTGGGAGATTTAAAAAATCTGAGAATTTTGAATAAAAAATAATGATGTAAAATATCAAATATATATATATAACTCAAAAATTATTTTTAAAATTGATTATAATATAATAAAAATATTAATATCATGAGATAACCAACCAGATCAGATGACTTATAGAAATTAGACATAGTATCTTTATTATAAGAACATAAACTACATCATTACTATTTTTCTCGATTACCTTACATTGCTTTTCGCAACTAATACACTTAGCGTGCTTTCAACTATTATATGCTCATATTCATTGTTATAATTCAATATTGCTATATGACTATATAATAGTTGAAAGCATGTAAAGCATATTAGTTGTGGATAAAATATTTTTTTTTTTCTTAATTAACTTGATGAAAGTGCTTACATCGAATTACAATTGCTAAAAGAAAAGAAATTAGATAAATATGTATTGTTTTAATGATTCAAGAATTTATGTATTATTTAATTAGATTAGTTTGTTCAAATAATTTAATTCAATGTTTTTTTTCTTATAAAATAATCAATAGCCTTTCTTTCATACAAATAAAATAGTTACTAACATGTAATGTTAGCATAATATGCATAACATACCTTGACCTGGAATATAATTCTGGCCAGATGAATCTTGAAAGATTGTTCAAGACATAGACAGGCTAGAACATTGTCAATTAAGCTACAGATGTAGTATTATTGATCAATAATTGGAATGAAGGATAAAGATTCCAGATTAATCAGAGTATATCAGATTAATGTTGTTACAGTATTATAAAAGCAAAATATATGAATATAAAGTATCACACCTTCATTACTGGGATATAATGAATAATTTTCCCAGTTTTTAATGCAGAAAAAATTATATTTATAATTTAAAAAAAAATGTTTTGATAGAAAGATTATTAGTAGATAACTGATATTAATTTAGCATTAAACTTATTTTTTTATATATATTTATAGTACAATTCTGACAGTAAAATAATAAATTGATCATTCTAGTACCTAATGTATTTATAGTAGAATCCATACAATTTTTCATATTAAATTAAGATTCAAGCATTTTGAAAGAATTAATTACCCAGTTTAATTAATCAAATTCAAAATATTCACATTAATTTCTTAAAGTCTCTAATTAGTCTTATGCAATATTTGGGATATTAAATTTATTTTCTCAATAATATTATTTTAATTCAATTTAAAAATAAAATGTATCATATAATTTCATAAATTACGGTATCAATATATATTAAACTTAAGTTTCTTTCATGTGCCCTCCACAAACAAATGTATTATGAATTAATAACATTAACAAGTAAATTAAGATTTAATTTTTCATATAAGTAACCTTCAGTTTAAATAGTTTTTAACAAAATAAAATTATTTTTTATCTTAATTATTATTAAAAATATCTTTAGAAATAACAAAAGTATATTAAAACAATTATTTAGAGGGGAAAAAGAAGTTTATACTTTATTAAAGTAAACGAATCCTGCTATAATGCTGAATATGAAATGTATAAATCAATGAAGACGAATGTTATGATTAATGTCACTAATTGATATAACATACATGTATTCAATATGTTTTATATAGCTTTATCCTAAGAATTAGTCTGAGATCTTTCAGGTGTTTATAAAAATTTCCCAAAGATTTCAAGATTGATAAAAGTGCCACAGATCTAAATGCTGAATATGAAATGCCTATTTAAAAAAGAAAAAAAAAGTACAAATCACAAAGGAAATTTCCAGATTAAACAGTTTGCGTTTTAATATCATGGAACACATAAAAACATTAATGTGTATTAATTTTAAAAGCAAACAGGTGATAAAATCAATGTAACTTTTTGTTTTTAAAAATTCAGTTTTATATTTTACACTTATTTTTGATTTTCTATCACATTTTTTCTATTTAAATAGTTGTGTTGGTGTTAACTTTGCTATGGGGTGGAATGGATTATCCCCAAATATAATAATTTCAATGAATTATTAAACAAACTGATTTGCAAATATCTTCTGGAACTAATTAGGTATACTGTACAGAAAATAATTGAATTTATATTCTAGAACACTGTAAAAAACAAATGAAAGGATTTGTATGCCCCCTTCCACCTTCTCCAATATTATTATCTATTAGAACTTTGAAATAATTGTGCAATCATTATTACACTGTTTATACTTGATATAAAATACTGATATAAAATACTGATATTTTTAGATATAAACAGTGCAACTTATCAAACCATTGAAAAATTTCATAGATAAATAATTAGTTTTATTGATTATTTTATAGTTCAGCTGATATTACTAATCTACGTATGTGTATTCATATGATACATTTTGTTTTTACCATTGTTGTATTTATAGATGCATAACATTTAAAATAATAATACATATCAGAATTTTAAACATTTTAATAATTTATCCTTATGTTATAAGTATGCAATATTATATTTGAAAAAGATGAAATAAAAGTATATTGCTTATAAGAATAATTAATTAAATCTGAAATATAGTATAAAGAAAGCAAACAATTATTTTGCTAAAGGATTTTATCAAACAACACAAATAGAACGACTCATAGAGATGTAATAGAAAAATAAATCAACATCTTATGTATATTGTTTTGAAAAGTATGTTTTGATATGACAGATAGGCATATAAAGTTTCACAAGTTTATTATTATTATTATTATTTTATGAGAAAAACAATTTGAATAAAAAAACCATTGATTCTAAAATAATAGGTGGAAGATTTGAAGAAAACTACTGCAATGAAGGTTGTCATTTTATGTCATGTACAGTTGAAAATCAATATATTTTATAGATATTCACACAGTATAAGCAGAAACAAAATTTTGATTTGAATTTTTTTAAGGCATTGCGTGTATCTATGTAATGGCTTATTGTTTAATTAAAAAAATGCTTTGAAAATAGATGAGTTCAAATTCATGTAGTTTAGAATAATATTCTACCCATATTGCATTTCATATTTTGTTTACAAATATTTAATTGTATGAAATTTTTTTTTTACATTAAAATAATATTGACGTAATTTTAGTTTCATGCTGAATATTGAAAATAACATACTGATTTGCAGTGATATATGTTTGTGAATTTAAAAAATGCTTAATTCATTTAATGGTAAGAGATTTTGTCATTATTCAGTTATCATTGTGAAAATCAATTTTAAAACTATATCTTCCTCTTATTTTAGATGATAATTTGTAAAATAATATGCATGAATACCTAAATTATTTTTTATAATTTTTTGCATTTCTTTGTTTATTTTGCTCTATTCATCTTTATAATGAGTTATAACATTTTGTGCAAAAAAGTCATTCATAAACTTTCATTTTTTTAAAAAATTCTAAAAATCATTGTATTTGTAGGTTTGGTCTCCTTTTGAAGTGCACTTATCTGCATTTTATATTCAACTATTGAAATTATCACTTTGTTTTAAACATTCTAATTCTTTATTTAACTTTTACAGTTGTTAAAAAAAATTCACAAGGAAAAATTTTATTTATACAAATTATTGTACTTTTGCTGGATACCAATCTAAATAAATCATGTTCTCATCTTAAATTCATGTTTTCTATTTCTATTTCTTTTAAATTTGTGCAGTAAAATCTTCCTTTGAATTTTGAAAATGAATCTTGGATTTAAAATATATATATATTTTCAACTGTAAAAACAAAAAAAGAATGTGCACTCTCTGTTGTGAAAAGAAAAATACTATTAACTGAAAGAAGACTGTTTTATTTCTCAAAGATTCATTAAAAGCAGCTTACTATGTTTTGTCTGAATTATATACATACTCATATAAGCACAAACATGCATAAATACATTTCTAATATTATATTTATTACAGAACATGAAAACACATATACACTCATATTTACAATATACTCCACTCTACTGTAGGCTAAGTATAGCTCCTATTTCTAGGGTGAACTATGAAAGGAACTACGTGACTATAATTTCCCACCACTTCCAGTTGTATCTTGGCAGCCTTCTTCATGAGTAGGTACGATGACACTTGCAGATGTACTATGACGGCCTGCCTTGTATCAATATTTGGTTCTAACCAGCTTCCTACCCTGAGGTGGACTTGCCTCACTGCAACAACAATTTAGTTTTGATAGTTATTGTCTGGAGAATATGTATTCTATCTTTCAGGTTTGATAGCAGTTCTCTGGAAAAACAGTTCAGGTTTGGCAGTAGTTATCTACAGAACATGTATGGAGAACATGAATTCTATCTTTCAGCTTTGTGACTTTCAAGAAGACCAACTATTTATTGTCAGACCCCCCTCCCCATCCCTAATGGAAATTTCAGATTTTGTAAGCATCACTGCCTATGGGCCTGTACTTACCATTGATTATGTGTTACCTATCTGTAAGTGTATAGGTTCATGGTGATAAATGCTTAATCTGATCTAGATAAGAAATCTGGAGTAGTTCATTATTTGAAAGTAAGGTGAAATATGACAGAACTGAACAGAGTAAATTTCTAATGTCATTGCAACTATTATAACCAAGTAAATAATAGCACTGCAATAACATTAGCAACAGCCATTGGCTTTTACCATGATCTTTTTTTCTCAGATATTGTAGATATCTCTAACAATGCAGAAAAAATAGGCAAATTGTTGTTAAAGCTCAACAGTAAAGCTCATGAGATATTAATCACCATATAATGGCTCACAAAAATTTTAAATATATATATTTTTTTGTGATTTTTTTTATAGATATATTCTATAATGTATATACTTTTATTCTAGATTTTTATTTCAATAAACTGTGTTCTCAGTATTTACATAAACACATCATTTAAACTTTTAGTATAAAGATAAACAATATCAAAAAATAGATTAAAAATTATATTTATCTATATACACAGATATGCAAATTTATAAATATTAATTGTATTTCTTATAAGTAAATTTGATATAAATAAATTGATTTTAATTTACAGCTTGTAGGAAACACTTGAAATTATTTTTAACATTACATGTATTCTATAGATTGAGCCTGGACTAAATAATAAAGATTAATCAGCTGATTGGAAACAATGATATTGATATTAAAAGGGTAAAATAAAAGATATTAAAAATTACAGATCTGTCAGATTTCTATTAGCTCTCTATGAAATTTTTGCTAAGATTATTAGACCTTATTTATAGAAAATTGGTACCAAAAGAACAAACTGAATTTTAAAATGATTATAATGTAGTAGATCATTAAGAGAAGTTATAGCCAACTCATTGCTATTTTATTCTGAATTTGTAGATTACAAAAAGACATTTGCTTTTATAGCATATCAGCAATGATTAAAGTTTGAGGACACGCGTGATTTTGTCAAATTCTGAAGAATATATATTAACTAGCTTAGTTGCATGTTAAGATTAACAGTGATGAGTGTATTGTCAAGATGATTTCATCTTTCTAAAATAAAAGTACTTTGCAATTAAAATGGATAAGTAATAAAATAGAAAAAAATAGAGATTACTTTTAAATCGTTCTAGAATATGAAAATCAGGTGGTTGTTTTCACAAATAATGTTGCAGAGTTTCAAGAAATATTGTGAAATTTTTCAAATAAAAGCAAGAAACTGAGATTAAAAGTAAATTCTAAAATGAATTTAAATTTTCAAAATAATAAAAAAAACCCACAACAAAGTAATGGTGAGTAATTAACTAGAAATTAACAACTATAAAAACTTTACTCAGATTAATAATATGGATGAAAACCTGAAGTATAAAATTAATCATGGAAGTAAACTTGAATGGTATATTTTGGACAGAATGAACATTTAGAGAAAAAAAATGCCTATGAATTTCAAGTAGTCACATATGGAGACATGTTGAGATTAACAAGAAGGGGCAAAATAAAATACATATGTGAGAAAACAAGTTATCATTACAAATTAAGAGGCTAAATCAGAGTTGAGCTAGAAAAGATGGCAATGGACTGACAATTGATATCTTAAACAGGATCTCAAAAGATTCCTTGTAAAATGGATAGATAAGAATAGCTTGGATTTGATATGGAGAAAAAAAGCTATGTATCATAGAAACTGGATTAAACTCGGATTTTCATCCAGCAATGAATTGATAAAAGCTGAAAATAATAATGATGATTGTGAGAAACATATGATATAATGCAAATAAATTATATTTACTTATGTTAATATATAAATGCTGTTACTACTAAAAAGACATTGTGTATGAATTCTTATTACTTTCTATCATTAAGTTTAACAACTGATATGCAAGACTTGAGTTAATGAATTGCCATATAAAGTATTGTTAATATATAAATGCTGTTACTACTAAAAAGACCTTGAGTATGAATTCTTATTACTTTCTATCATTAAGTTTAACAACTGATATGCAAGACTTGAGTTAATGATTTGCCATATAAAGTATTCTTTTAATGGTTTTGAAGTAGGGTGATTATTAACTCCCTTTTGTTAACTTGTAGAAGATAGACAGCAGGCATAGTGCTTTCAAGCCATTCTAAAGATCACTAAAAAATCTGGACAAAAAGATTGGATCTTGGTTATTTTTGAAAAAACCATTTTGGCAGTATAAAGAAAGTATCTGCTTTCAATAAATAAGTAACTCTTTTAAAAGTTGCATATATATATATTCATACATAAGGTGTATAACTAGAAATAATGATTTCAAGTGTGAGTTTTCAAAAATTTTGTATTAAACTTTAACAGGTTTTTTATATATAAAAAAAACTTACAAATAAATTAAAATTCATATTTTACAAATAATTACTTTACAATTTTCTAATCCAATTTATTCATTAAAAAATGTAACAATACTCCTATAATAATAATAATTGTAAGAAGGTTTCTATATATAGAGCGAAGAATGGAGGAAATAATTTTAATGTTAGAATGTTTTGCATTTAAATTTTTATAAACATCCTTTCCTGATTTGCAGCCAAATAAATATATATATATAGCTATTAATACATAAAAATGTTGAAAGGCAGGTGTTTCTACATCTGGTACTAGTCAAAAGAAAAAAAGATCTGAATTCCAAACAACTAGAACACAAATTGAGATCATGCATTTGTTTTTAATATTAAATTTAAAATATTGAATTACAGTATAATAAATTATTTTTACAATTACTAAAAAAAATTATGCATAAAATAATAACAAATATGGTATTTTAATGTCTAATGAACTGCTCTACTAAAAAAAATATAGTAAAATTTCATTATCAATAACATTCATTAAAATATGGCTGACCATTCTAACTGCAATATATATATATATATAATGATGAAGACAAAGAAAAAAGATTGGAGTCAAGAATGCTGTGGTGTAATTAAAAGATGAAAGCATATGTAAAACATTTCATTGTGATAATGATTACACTTTTGTAAATACTATGATGTAATTAATAATAATACTAAAGATATTCCATAAACAACCAAATTATCAGTCATACTAATATTAACAATATGTAGTACTTTTTCTCTTTTATTCAATTCAATACCCTTAACAAGTGATCTTGAATGTCAAGATTATGATCCTTTCTATTTTCTTATTTGCTATATCAAAATGTATATATTGGGGGGTTTCAAGTGATCAATGGAATTTTGATTAAGATAATGGTATCACCATCATCTCACTGCTGGTCATGGTCTTCTAATAAATCATATTCATGCCACAAAAATAAGAAAATTTCAAGCTGATTATTTGTGCTTCAAGTCAAGTGAAAGTTTAGACTTAAAAGTATTATTTTTCTTTGATAATCAAGGTATTCTCAAAATTCTTTATCAAAATTGCTCTCCAATAATATCAATACTTTTCCAATCCAGCTGATCTAGTGATCAATTTAAACAATTCCTATATCTAAAAATCTTTTCCAAGCTTTTCATTGCAATTATGACTAATATCAGTTTGAGTGATTATCTTTACTATATGATGCTTTGAATGTAAATGAAAGAATCGAGAGCAAAAGTGTCATCAAGCACTTCTGTATTACCATCTATTTTAATTAGGTGGCTATGCTTGTTACCATAATTTATGTCTTCAATATTTTGCTAAATCTGTTTTTTTTTTAATTCTGTTGTTTAATTTTCCAAATATATTCCAAGATTTCTTTTGACATCAACATTAAAATCAGCTTTCAAATTCTGCTTTTATGGGTCACGCTATTATTTATGGTGCACGCATCTAGGTGAATACTTTTTTAAAAAAAATATCATTAAAGATTTAACAATTCCAAAAATATCATTAAAGATTTAACAATTCCATGTTTAACATTTAGTTTCCACTGATGTTATTGTTGTAAAATTATCTTTTTTGATGTCAACATTATTCATTCTACTTTTAAGATTCATTGCTAATTAGAAATGAGTAAGCAAACTAAATTAATAACTAAATCTTCCATTACAAGATGTCAATTGGTCTAATGCTTTTTGTATATATTCCCATTTGTTGTATAAATCATACATAATAATAAAAAAGTGTTCACTCCATTGCTTATTCTCTCTACAAGTTTTCATTCTATCAGATCTCACTGAACTATTCTTATTTATTTTAATAAATCTATAAATAAATCACATTTATATAATATTGACAATAATATGAGAAAGTGGATGTTTGCAAAAATGATTAGCTGGAATCTGACTTGTGAATTATACTAAGGTAATCAGACTTAATGTTCATGAATCCTTTTCATATTCAGAATACATTTTAAAAAATTCTCTTTATGATAAAATATATAACTTTTTTCTAATAAGGCAATTAAAATTTGGCAAATTATTCATAAAAAATCACTAACAAATATTTAAATCATAATATGTGAATATTATCTACAAAATTTTATTCTAAATATAAAAACTTTCAGTTGTATTTTTATATTGGATTGTTTCCATCATCTAATATATATATATATTAAATGTCTTTACAAAAATTTAACTTTATTTAAATATTCCAAATACATTCAACTGTTAGTAATAGCACATCAAACAGATTAGTATATGCACAATGTTTTAAGAGGTATTATTTTTCCCTCTTCTTCAGGTGTTGCTGGCCAGACCAGTGATAGTACTAGCATGGGATTTGAACCTGGACCCTTAGATGCTCTAATCAACTGAACCATCCTGTCAAAGACAACAGTCTGTAGTAATTTCATATACTTATCTATATGAGGTTCCTCCTGATTTCTCCACTTTTTCCAAAGAACAAAGTTGATTAGTGTTTTCCATGCTTTATAAATAGTCACACTAGGTTGGCTTATGGGATTTTTTGCCATTGACATGTGAGCAGCTTCTTTAAATTTTCTTCTCTAACCAGTATTTTCCCAATTGAACATACATGGCCTGCTACCTTAAGACACATCTATTTTTTCTCTTCTAATCAGTTTGTATTCTTGCAAGTGCTTTTCAATGGGACTACTAGTCTCACCAATATATGATCTTCCACATTCACATGGTATTTCATAGATGCAGTTTTTTCTTTTCAGCATTTCAAGTTTAGGCTTTGTAGATATTAGAATTCTCAAAGGATGATATCGCTCTGGAAAACTGTTCTGATGTTATACTGATTGCAGATTTTCCTTAATTTGTCTATTTTTGGAATGTATAGGTACACTACAATACCAATAATTGACTTTTCTCTTGATGGTTTTTTTAGTTGTCTATTTAACATTTTCTTAATAACAGCTGATGGATAACCATTTTTTCATAAGTTTGTTCTATATAGATCTTTTCTTTTTCCAAAATCGCTGGTTTCTGAACAAACTTATTTTGCTCTGTTCCATAGTGGTAGTATAACTCTTCATGTTTTGTGTTTCTGGTGTGATTGAATGTACGGGCTAGGTATTTTCCTGTATATGTAGGTTTTCGGTAAACTGTAATTTTGATTTTGCCATGAGGGAGTCTTGTCACAAGAACATTAAGAATACCACTTTTTATTTTTATTTTCTGATTCTATTGTGAATTTAAGTGAAGGGGATATATTGATGTTTTTCCAGAAAGTTTGTAGCAGTACATGTGGCCATATAACAAATGTATCATACACATAGCGAAGCAGACTGTTGCTTTTGGCAGGATGGTTCAGTTGATTAGAGCGTTACCTTAAAATTCAATACTCAAGAATCTAAAGGTCAGGTTTGAATCCCATGCTAGTATTGTCACTGATCAGGCCAGCAACACTTGAAAAAGAGACAGAATAATACCTCTCAAAATGTGCATATACTAACCTGTTTGGTGTGCTATTACTAACAGTTGAATGTATTTGGAATATTTAAATAAAGTTAAATTTTTCTAAAGACATTCAATACACATATCAGATGATGGAAATAGTCCAATATAAAAATACAACTAGAACACCATCATCAAAAACCTTCATAAAAACTTTCAATTTGCCATGTGAATAAAAAAAAAAGAATAATTTATTTTTACACTTCCTGCTAAGAAATTTTTTATATAATTTTAAAGCCAAATTTTTCTATAAAGATGTCTGTTCTTCATTAGTTGGATGCTTTAGGAGTCTTGCTTAAATATGGGTAACTATTAAAATATCTTATAAGCCAGATATTATTATTACAGAAAGAAAACTGATAGTTCACAATTTAAAAAGTATGATGAATATTCATATACCTTACTGTACCATACTAAATTATCATTGCATAACTTACAGAGCAATGACTTCAATAATTTGTAAATAAAATTATACGAACAACTTATGCTACTTTTATTAAATTTCTAAATACTTCTAGGAGTCCATATATATTTTCATTCTATATTTGATTAAAAACTATATTTCTTTTGATTTACTAAATTGATGCTTTGTAATTAATACTGTAAAATTTTTGCTCATGTCAATATAAACAACCCTTTAGGATAAAATTTTTCATTCCTTTAGACCCGAGATTTAGCTCATGATAATCATAATACTATATACAAAGCTTCTAAGAAAAACCAATTAGTTTCTGAACAGATTTAGCATCACCAGTGACTGTTATGGTTTTTAAGTTAATACTATCTGAAACATAATCTTTATTTTTCTGTAGTTATTTTTTTTAAATTTATAACAAAACTATACTATATATATCTTGAATATGTCATCTAAAAAATATTTCTCAAATCACCACTATTTCCTCCCCTCTCATCTTATCAATGTTTGTTTTATATAAATACAGAATTTTATGATATAATAGAGAATTAGCCTATCACCCAATGCACTGAGATTCAAGTAAAAGTTGTTGTTGTTTGTTTTTTTTTTCAGATAGTTAACTCAGCTTAACAACAAATCATCAATATTATCCCATTTAATATTAGACAGTTTTTCTTCCAATTCAAGTAAGTTTCTTTTCCTTGAAAGTGACCTGCTGTTGTAGGTACCAAATAAAAGGCTGTCATCAAATGCCAGGCTGGGTTCACACCCAAGAGTTTTAGCAGATACTGCCTTAACTGGAAAATTTTGTCTGGCATATATATATAAAGAACTTTTTTACACACACATTAGCTTTGATTTCAATAAAATTTAACTGATATTTCAGTTAAAAACTGTCAGGCAACCGACAAGGGAGGCTATAATGTTTCTTGATATATTAAACTCAAAGATTAAAAAAACAATAAATTCACTACTAACTGAAATGTTTTGATGAGCAGCCCATCCGTGCTTGTTTACTATATAAACAAACATATAGTAATAGTAGCCACAAGGTCAAGAATATATGGAGTGGAAATTAAAAATTTACCATGCTAGTTTCCTTAATAAGATTTCAGAGAAATCAATGGGTTCCTCCTTCCAGATAAGAGCAAATTCCTTTCTGCAGCCTCTTAACAAATAAATGGGCATCTGGCTATTTTTAGCTACAGAGCAAAGTAACTAAAAAAACTTATCAGTGTATGTGCTTGGAATGATTATTCTCAAGTAGTCTTCAACACTTCTGGAAATTCGCTAGAGAAGCCTTTCTATGGAAGTGAGCAATTTATTGTTTTATTTTGTTTAAATTTATGCATGCACATACAGGCACAATCTAAGTTTAAAATACAATTAATCACAGATAAAATTAATTATTTAGAATTAAATATGTAGAGAAAAATGAATAAGTTTTATTTTAATGATTTATTTTATGGATGTATCTAACATGTAAAAATTCTGACTTATCTATTATATAAACCTATCAATGTCTTTACCTGATGATAATTATTAACGAGATTTTCTTTTACCTGTCACAAACAGACAATGAACTTTAAACTTTTAATTACTTTCCAAATGGTTACATAAGTTTAAAAAACTAAGCAAACAGAGAAAAAAAAATCCTTTTTTTTAAATAAAAAAAAAAGTTACAAGAAAGAGCTTTTAAAAAGAGTGAAATTAATTTTTGAAATCATTAGTATTTAAGATCACGATAAAATAGAACAGCATGTTTTTTAATTGAATTCATCATAAAACCCAGCTTTAAAAAATAAGCTCTTCTCTTTCCTACATTAATGTTAATTGATTTTCGTTCTGTTCTATCACCTGCGACCGATGATTCCACAGATGTATTTAAAGCAATCAAGATTTTCGTCTAAATATTAATTTACTTTAGATAATTATCTAAACATAAACTAATGGAAGCGTGTTAAGAGTATAATACTAAGTTCTCAAATATAATACACAAACTATGAGTTAGTATCTATCTCTATAACAATAGTTCTCAAATAGTGTCATGAATTAAAGTTTTTTTTTTTTTTTTGTACGCTATATATATTATCTGATAAAATAAAAATATATATAACATTACAATACTAGCCAAAAAAAATTAAAATTTTACTAAAATTCTTCCACGATCAAGGTTTCATCTAATCATCAAAGACTTTTTCAAGTGTAATGTCTGCTTTATATTCTAATATAAAACTATATTTTTTCTTTTCTCTAGAAGTATAACGATTAGTTTAAATAACAGTACATTTCTATACTTAACATATATATCTTAAACAACAACCAAAAAAAAAAAAAAACAACCAACATATTTTTAATGAATTAATAAAATATCTTTCAGCATTTAAAATTAAACATTTCACAATTAAATAGCTATTGAATTCATTGGCTTGCCATTAAAATATAAGGAGTCTATAAATAAACAACAAAATCAAAAATTTAGAAGCATACTAAGTTCTTACAAATGCCGGTATATAATAACTTATTAAGCTATTTTTTTTTATTTCACTCAGACACGAGATTATAATGCAAATGTGAGACTGCCAAGAAAATACATAGAAGTCATCCATTTCCACATCATTTGATTCCAAGCTGAATTTGAACAGATACCAAAATTCGCAAATATAATTTTTTAACAAAGCACACACTATTTATGGTAGTTTAGTATTTTTCTTGCTATGACGAATTACACTTAACACGTTTTTTGCCGTTAAGATTTCATCGAAGATTAGATAAACGATGTCATGGCAACAAAGACACTGGCAAGACTAATCCATAGGAATACAGATGGCTTGCTTCTTTACTGCTTTTTATTGCTATGACGTATTATCAGGAAGACTTACTACTCTAATCTTTCGAACGTAACATCTCCACATGATTTCTGAACAAATTTTATTGATTAACATTGTCCGGAAATCACTAGGAGACATTATCTTAAAGATCAGAAGATTAGAGTAATACGTCTTTATGGTAATACGTCATAGTAAGAAAAATACCAAAGTACCGTATTTAGTAAATTATTTTCAAAATTTTGTGCCTTATTTTCCAAATATATTTTTGATGCATGCCTACTATTTACAGGTGATTCACACACTTATTTTTTAGAAGTAATTATTTGTGTGCTTATATTTTTGATGTACTTCAATTATTTATGAATTAGATATGCAATTAATTTATGTAGTGATGATCGTCTGGCACCTTACTGAATTTGCATTGTTAGGATTGTTTAAACCTGTGATACTCATACAAATAACTATTATGAGCCACTTGATTAGAGACTGTGCTAGTGTTATACCTGCTAGGTAAAATTCATAAGCTATATATATATGCACACACATGTCAAACTTGGCTTTTAACATGCTTACTCAATGGATTGATGTAAAATGGCTGATATTGATTTACTATGGAAATAGTTTATGTAATTCTTTTCATACCAAAATTTAATAAAATTTTATCAATATTCTTTTTTTTTTTTCAATTTTAAAATCATAATCTATAATTAATTTCACAAAGAGAAATAGAGCAAAAAAATCCATTCCAAAAAATATTAACCACAATTCTTTTACATTAAAATTAATAGTAAATAGCTTATTCAAATATTTATACTCTGCTTTATTTCATATCTGATAAATATATTCTATTCATGGGAAAAAATATATATTTAAAACATTTTATTAAATGATATTTTTTCTCTTCCTAATATATTCATTTATTTAGTCAATTCTGACATTTGTCTAACTGATATTTAGAAAATAAATTGAGCCTTGAGTTCAGAACAAATCTCTTCTTAATATATTCATCTATTTAGTCAATTCTAATCAAATTTATTTTTCATGACAAAAAATAATTGTATTCTCTTTTAGACCACTAATTTCATTCTTTTAAAATTACTACATAAACATATTATACATATTTTAAATATTCATGCATTTTTTTCAGACATTGAAACAAATTTATAAATATTTATAAAAATAATCACGTTAACAATGTTAATTTAATTAATATTATCAGATCATATTTGATTAGTAAGTAAATTTGCATTTTGTATATACAAAAATACATTGATTCCATTGATTATGGATTATTATAAAATTTTAAAAATAAAAATCAGGAAAAATTTGGGGAAGGATTGCAAATGGAATTTTTTAATATACATAAAAATTATGTTGAATACAAAAAACAGAAATTAAATAAAAAGTCAAATAAAATTAAAATGCAAACTAAACAAGAAACTTTACCAATATTCTCTCATGAACATGGTTTCATCTATTAACAAATAGACTTTTTCACATTTGATTTTTGGCTACTATTTTAATGCTATATGATTTTGTTTTATGTGTCATTACTAGTATAACAAGGGAGTATTTAATTTTCTAAAAACCAGAAAATACATTGCTCAAGATGGAGATTATGCCAGTTTTTAGTTCATTATTCATAATTTACCCTAATTCAATTTCTATTCCTGCATACTTTATAATAAATAAATCAAAATTTTTCTTTTAGAATTTATTTGATCTTCTAATCAATTACAGAGCTTTGCTTCTTTACAAATATACTAGTTTTTCTCTATAAAATAATATGTTTACTAACTTTAGCTATTTAGGAAAATATCTGAATTTTTATTGGTAGTTGGTATTCAAATTTTCTCATAAAATATATTTTTATTTATTCATAGTTCAATTCAAATATTGTTTCTATATATTTTAAATTTATATATATAAATTGAATGTTAAAAAAATATTTTCATTTGCTTACTCATTCAACAATAATTTAAGTAATAATATATTTATCAACTACCAGACTGGACAAAATAGAAGGATAGTTGTCATGTAGAAACATAGAGAATATATCATGACAAAAAAAAAACAAGTTGAAATATTAGAATTTTAAAGGATCAACTATGAGGGTCAATTAGATTACAACTGCCTAATAATGATTTTAGATTTATAATTCTGAAGATTGCAACTGCATTCACTAAAAATGAGAAAATGAAATATGCTAAAATGAATTGCAGTTTGAAAATCAATACTTACTGTCAGAGAACAAAGAACAGAAGAACAAAGAATTGTAACCAAAAATGCAAAACTATATCAGAATAAATCACTGCAAGTATTAGCATTCATCCCAACTCACTGAAGTCAACCAAAACAAATTAAACAGAAACATCACAAGTAGAACATTTGTGGCTAAGATGACATTTCAGAGCCACAAGTTTCTAATATGAATGTTACAGTGTGACTAATAGATAATCGGAAACGTGTAATATGTTTGACAAACTATAGTTTATAATTTTCCTACTTCTCACAAGATCTATGAATACATTAAGTTATTGTCTACTAATAAGATTTCTCTTACAAATGTAATATTATAGAAGTGACATGATTTAAGCAACATTATCATGTTACTACTTTGACTTTGCATGGATGCATTATGAGTATAAACTATTTAAGCATTTTGAAAGATCAAATTTATTTCAACAGGCAAACATTAAACCATGAATATTATGTATCTCACTACCATGGCCTGTCAATCATCTGATTTAAATAATAATGAGTGTGAGATCGATACCTATATCATTAACACAAAACTAAGCTTTCCTCCACAAGAAATAGCTTAATTAATATTCTTCTAGAGACTGTTAAAATCTTATATATTATGAATAAAGCAAAGAAATTATAAAAAAAAAAAAAAATTAAAGGGGGGGAGGGATATCTTACATCCATTAGCAAAGGTATCACAGATATATTTTGTGAAATCTTTGTGGATTATATATATATATTACTAATTTTACAGGCAATAAAATAAAACATATTTAAATCCTCATCAAAACTGCATAAATAAAAATATTAAATTATTGCAAATAACTTAGGTACACAGTGGATCAATGTAAGTATGCAGCATTATGTACTAATTTCTACTTTTCATTTATTTTTTTATTTTCTACTTTATAGGTATTGAGAATGAGATGGCAAGAGTCTGAATAAAAAATAAGAGTGGATTCTGAAGATGTATTGGAAGATTGAAAATGTCAAGAAGTTATGAAGAATAGGGGAAAAAGCATTTGGCATTGCTCTAGCAACATGTCTAACAATTTATCATAGAGAAAAATTTAGTACAACCAGTAAAGTTTAGTTTTTAGGTGCTTGAAATGTTCTCCATCAAAATTGTAACATTTTTGGAAAATGTCTCCAGCACTATGATACAAAAATTCTGATTATCACCAATGTCAATAAGTGTTTGCAAAAACACTTTCAACTCATTCGTTGTCTGAGACTCCTCAAAAAACTTGCATGCTTAATTGATTTTCACTATACAAGTAACCCAGCACCATGATACCAGCACTAGCCAGCCACTCTAAACAATGATGGCTGGCTAATTCAGTTCAATTGCGATAATCAAAAAGATGTTCATCTGCCCAGTGCAAACAATTATATTCTAATGATGTAATAATTTGAAACCACTTAAACTGATTCATCAAATACATCTTTGAATTGGAGAAACATGTCAATTGTCTCTTGCCTCACTCTGTGCTTCTTTTCTCCCTGCTTTTATATTTAATATTTATAAAATAAAAATAATATTGAATAATAAAAATACTTTTTGTATATCTGCTAACAAAATTAAATAATTACATAAATAAAAAATGGGTAGAAAAAACAATATATATGAAAAATGTATATATTGATAAGCAACTTGGAAAATGGCTTCAAACACTTTTTTTTTTAAAAAAAAAAAAAAAGATAAATATTATTAGACGTATAATAAAAGCATGGAAAATCAGACTTTAACCATCAGATGAGTATAACAATAACAACAAGAAAAATAACCATGCACAAAATAAGTAATAAAAAAAAGCATGGCAGAAACAGAAACTAAAGGCAAGTAAAAATGGGAAAGATCAAAAAATAAAAGATGAAAAACATAAAAAAAGTATACATACTTAGGAAAAAACAACAAAAGAATGGGAAATGAGAATAGCACTTAGCTGTATGATATTAGAAAGTGTTCTAAGCAAAACATGTTACAAATGGACTGTTTTATATGATATTTATCAGAATTATAGAATACTATTGTATTATTAGAAAAAAAATTACTTAATACAATCATTGCTGCTATTATTGTAAGATTGAAGGAGGTTTATTAAAATTGAAGAAATAGGTTTAATGTCTGTGTGCAAATAAGTAATACTGTGATATTTTATTTGAAAATAGAACAATTATTATTAGATATGACTTGCTTTAAATTTATATCAAGATACATAATCTAATGTTAACAGGAAATGCTTTAAGTAAAAATAAATTTAAAAAAAAGTAATTGAAATTGTATCTTCCAAATTTAAATGTCGTTTTTAAAAAATATATCATACAGTTAAAAGTTATATATAAAAGTATTAGTTTTTATTTTCTGTACTTTTGCTTATATATATGTAACATTTTAAAATTTTTACAGAATGTGTGTGTATATATTGGGAAATTAAATAAATAGTGTATTGCAAAAGTATATAACTTTTACGGTGTGGACCCTTAAGGATTCATAATTAAACACACACACCCCTCGATAATATTTTATAGTCTTATTCTCAAATAAATAGCATACACTTGAGATATGTTCTGTTCTAAATGACGTTCAATATAGGATTTTATCCTGCCTAAAAAAAATTCAAACCATTATACTATTTATTCACTATTTGGACAAGCAAACTTTGAATGTAAAAGGTATCATGGTTTGGTGGTATAATATTATTTCTATTGAAGATTTTGTAATAATGGAGATCTTTATGTCCATAATCAAGCAAGTTATTGTTTTTTTCCATTAAATCTAAGATTACTCCTATAAAAAAGATTACAAGAAATGAAAAATTATTAATAGTTAAACTTCCATACATATATAGGGCCCCAATGTTCCTAAGCTGACTTTTTCTTATCCTACTTTTCCATATTAGTCAATTTTATTTTCAAAATATTTTCATTTTTACAAGCTACTGGATGCTTTTCTTCTTAAGCAATAGATATCTTTAGTGAAATTTTATGAATATTGCACTAATACATTTTTTCAAAAAAAAATTTAATTTAAATTCACTGGTTTTATATTTCAATTTCAACATTTTGTATTGCTGCAATATTTAATTACTGTTAATATATATATATATATATGTAATAAAGATACTCATTTCATCAATTAACATTTTAAAATAAGATCAATATCCAAGTTTTGTATAGCTTTTTTTTTTTATGTGAACATATATAGTCGTATAAAAAAAAACTTTCCTACCATCTTATAAAAAAAAAAAACAACAACTATATAAATTCTACACAAAGTATATTGTAGAAATGAAAAAAGTTATCAAAGCTAGTAATTATTTATCACAAGTTTAAAGTGATATAGAATAAATGCTCTTTAGAAAGTAATGGAATCAGCATTAAGAATCAAGAAATAGATGAACGAGATATGTTGTCACTAATAATGGGAAAAAACAATCTTAAAAGAAAAAATGCTTGGTAGATTTATAATATAAAAAAAAAGTGAATAAATGAGATAAGATGAAGAATTAACAACACGGATATATATATATTTTTTTTCATATGTCATAGCATCTGCCGGGACGCGAACCCACATCCGTCTGCAACCAACTACTTGCTTGCATGGCAGCTGCGATACCTCTCGGCTAACAACGCAAGACACGGATATATATATTGTGAAGCATTATGAATGGATTTGAACTAATTTTGAAGAGAGAGTTAAACCTTGGAATTAACTAAATAGAAAATTATGGGATGATAAAGAAAACTGGAATGAGTAAAGGATAATAAAATATGGAAAATATTAAAATACTATTAATGGAGAAGAGGGTGAAAGAAATGATTGACTGAAACAATAAAGGCACAAAATTCCAACAGGAAGATAAAAAATTAAAAGAAAAAAAAGCTAAACATAATCTTAGAAAGTATAATAATAGCAAAATTGCACCAAACTACTAATTCTTGATACTTTATTTTTAGTGCAAAACTTTTTTTAAAAAATAATTTTTATTAATAGTTGAAATTTATAATGATTATATTCATTCAATTGACTTACGGAGATAAATTGATTCTTATGCTTCAGAATTCAATAAACTGCAAGCAAAAAAAAACAAAAAACGATGAAACAATTTTATTTCAATATAAAAATTTTTTAATAAATCAATGAAACTATTAATTATTAAAAATACATTTTCCCATTTTTTAAAGAACTAAATCATTAGTAAAGATATATACAGGTTGTGCCTTACAGAACATTAATAATGAATTCCAGACCTTTCCCTTGTTTTCAATTATTTAATAATTCCTTGCTTTTCCAAGCCTGTAATTAATCAAAATTTTTACCAAACAGTGTGACTATACCCAGTATGGTAATATTCGATCACCCCTTTTATCAAAATGATGTAATAGATCTAACACAAAACTGAAAAAGTTTTAAAAAATGCCGAGCAAACACTCAGCTAACAATATTACAAATTTACATGAATAGAACATGGAAATTTCTGAGAAAATCATACAAATAATTTAGAGAATTCTTATCAAAACAATGAGATATTCTCATCTAGACTACTGTAACTGCATTTAGCAAATGATTACTGGTCAAGTATATTGCTGCATAAAATGTATACAGATATTGATTTCAAACAATTCTTCCATATAAATAACATGGATGCTTATTATTAATACAGCCTATACATTAGCAGCTATTCAGAAATAGCAAGTTTGTAAATATTCACCTAGAGATTATATTATTTACAATTGTAAACTTTAAATTTTAAAGCAAGTTTGTTTCGCAACTTAAATAATTTCAATGTTCACTAAATTATTAAGTTCACCATTTTTCTGATCTTGATATGAAAATTTTTCCCTGTATTGAGTAAAAAGGCACACTTTAAACTCAAACATAATAAATTGCAAACAAGTATTTTCTTCTAAGAGATGAGAAATAATGTCTTATTTATTTTAGTGAGCAGTTTTAAACCCACCAAATCCATAGATTTAGTTTTAAACTTTAACTTAAACCAATGTAATTTTTATTATTAAAAATAACTTGATCCTATTCTATTTATTTTTCTTCCGATTGAATAATGGTACCCACATAAGCACTCTGTTTGAAGCCGATATCAATATGCTTCTAGTACATTTGATGCAGAAAAATATATTGATCAAATATAGTAATATATTGCCCAATAGTTAATTGATTAATGCTATTACTACAGTTTAGATACACATATTGTAATTCATTATTCTGAGAGGAATTTTGAATGATATGCACGATTATCACAGAAAATGCCAAGTTCAATTTAACTTAATTTTTGGTATTATCAAATGAGTTCAGGCATAACAATTTAATTACCTATGTTAATTCTTATTGCCTGCTTCTTTAATACAAATACTGTATTAGTTATTATTTGAACATACTTTCTGGCAATACTAATTAAAGAGTTAATAAAATCAGATTTTCAATCCTCTATATTTTGCTGTTTCAACTTCAGCCCTTATTTTTTTATCTTCAGGAAACAGAATGCTATAGTTGCCACTTAAAACTAGATTCTAGACAATAAGAACTTCAGGTAAAGTTTTCCCATCGATCAAAATAACTATATTTCCCTACAGTTGTAAATGAACACCTTAATAATATTTATTAATATAATGGTTGCCCTCCATTGATAATTATTTTGTGGTTGATATCATTCATTAAAATAACAATCTATAAAAATTTACATAATTATGTGCAAATTCTAAAAGTATCCAACAATTGATCTCTTCATATCAATAATTGTCCCAAACCATAACTGTAAAAAATGGTGTGGATTACAACAATGTGAATACGTTTAAAATGAGTAGTCAGCAGAGACATTTTGAACCATAATAAAGCTTCCACTTGTATATAAACTTAAACATTTCTTCAGCATTTAGAACTTCCACTATTTTATATATTACTTCCATGAAAACTTAAAATAGTAATAGTACTTCAAATTTTATCTCAATTAACTTGGTTGAGCAAAATCAGAAAGAATAATTTTATTTATGGACTTTATTATGTTAAAGATATTTTATCAATGTAAATGTAATATAAATAAAAGTATACATATATTGTATTTGTGCTAATCTTCACATATCATATATATATACTGTATATATATTTTAAAACATAACAACTACCCTACTACAACTTAGCACTTTCTCACATAAAGATATCTACTGTCCACGAACAAGCTGTATATTCAAAAAAGATTTTTAATCTCTTCTTTTGTAAAATATTAAGTGGCAATATTTCTGATGAATGAGCACTTTTTTCCTATAATTTAAGATTTAATTTGATTTTGTTCTATAAATGATCTTTGACTTAGCCTTTTCCTTAATCCTATTTGACTTTTTGCTATTTATCTAAATAAATGAAAAATAATAATTATGATTTACTTGCTTGGGAGAATCATGTAATATTCAAAAACCTAAGGCAAGCTGAGAATTGATATTTCCATTCAGTTGACCAAACTGACTTTTTTTTAACTTTTAAGTGGAAATTGATCCAGTTATTTGCTGAACAGCAATGAAAGTATGCACCAAAGCCTTTCTGAAATAATAATGTTATTACTTACAAAACAGTGTCAAAATTCTGAACACAAATGTTTCTCTTAAAATGACAAGTCCAACCTTATAATAACTATAAATTCATGATTATAATCATTTTCGAAGAGTTAATATTTAAAATAACCTTTAAAAAAACATAAAAATTATACAATTCTTTTAATTTATAAATACAGTACATGTATGTATATGAGCATGAAATATATATATACCACATTCGCTGCAATAATTAAAATAAAGTTCAAATCTAGTTAGAATTCAGAAACTTTTTTAAGCACAATAGGAATTTTCAAAGCTTACAGGTTTTTTTTCCTCCAGATATTCTTAATAAGGCTCATTAAATGGGGTGGTACTCATAAATTAATAAGAAAGTTGAATACCAGGAGTTAACATAATACTAGTCATAATATATGCCATTTTACTAATACATTAAACTTCATCAATCATTAGTTGGATAGCCTGATGAGTGATGTTCCTTAACAGAAACATGTTGAAAAACTTCAATCTGCAATCTACTTTATCTTTTACAGTATAAATTCTAAACAAAATTACAATATTTTTTCAAAATATTATAAACAACTTTAAGGTTTTATCAAATAGCATTCTCTTAAAAGATGTAATTTAAACACTTTAAATTTATTGAAAAAGAATGATTTTATTTTATAACATCACACAAATATGATGAATGGAAAGTTAATGAGAAAATGACTACTAAGATATAGGTGACAGCTGCTTTCAGGCACTTAAGTATATATATTATCTTACTGTGTGACTATGAAATTCAATTCTATTTTATGATCATTCGCCAACTCTTAATTTAGTATAATTTAAAGATGCAATCTTTTGATTCTAAATCTTAATTTAAAATCAAGTTTAAGCATCTGTTGAGAAATTGGCATTTCCTGTTTTGTTGAAGCTGGCACTTGTTGAATCTGATATATAAATGTTGATATCAAAAATAGCAGTTATTTTCTAGTTCTAAATTAAAAAAAAAAAAAAAACTGACCAAAAGAATTATGTTTTGAATTTTCTTTTAATGTATAATGTTGATTAATTATAAATAGTATAAGATTACCCCACTTCACAATTATAGTCATAACAAACAAAAAAAACCCAACTATTCAGCAGATTCTTGTGGATCCAACATAATTCAAACCCACTTTCTTTTTTGGCCAATCATGCAAAATGGATGTTCTCAAAGTTTAACCCAACACTTCACAGATCCATAGCCTCTTTTCCAAGTCACATATGGTCTAAACTTCTAAGTTTTTTTATAACCACTCTTTTATATATAAATTAATGACTGCAATAATTTTTATTTTTTTGTTGATTTTTGTGCTTTTTTTTTTTTTGTAATTTAATAGGATATTTTATATATATATCACCACTAAATTGTCTACAAAATTATAATATTAGAATATAATCTTTTATATAATTTATATATACTATATAAACAGCACCTTTTGTATAAATTGTATTTTCTAAGATCAATAAATTTACCTCAAAACTAATTATATATCCAACTGATTCATAAAAATTTTAAGCTATTTCAAAATACTAGAATGCAAATAATAGCTTGTTTCCTGTAATAGAAATCAAAGTAGGTTGGTTTTCCTAATTTCATTATGCTGAATTCAAAAATACAATTTGTTTTGCTGTATCATGTTTGGTTAATTGGCAATAATGCAAAATATTATTTTGTCATTATGTAAAATTTTTGTAAATTAATATTGACTGAATTGGATATATTATATATAAATGTTAGTATGCAACATATATTCTTATTTTTTCATTTATATTAAATGAAGTAAAAACTGTTTTGAAAACAATAAGATGGTTTGTAAGTTGCTTTTATTTATGTTTATAAAGTAGGAAAATTGAAGCAGTAAATGTGTACTTTAAATCAGTGATAAGCACATTTGCATTAGTGCTACTTGAAATAAAAATTATTGAGTTGTCCATACATAGTTTTGTTAAGAATACAATAAAGAATAATTAATAAAGCAATGTTGCCTGTAGCATATATATATGGGGAACTTTTTAATAAAGCAAAAAATGAATATATCCAAGATTATATTAAAATTGCCATACCAATGGGGAAACATATGGCTGAAGATGCTTCAAATACTATTTAGAGAAGATATTAAGTGCTTGAGATTTCATAAAAGGCTTCTACGGATATAAAGATGTTTTTTGACATTTAAAACAATTCTTTTCAGAATTTTGCTAATTTCATTGTTAGGCTTTTTTTAAGTAGAAAGTTACACAAGCAGAGATGAGAAATACACACAAACAAAACAACTTAGCAATGAAAATAAGCAGTACATTATATTCCTTAGAAATGTAAGTTAGAATCCTTTGGTTGCCCTTAATCCTTTCCTGTAGAATTTGTTTTCTTGAAGTTCTTGAATGCTCTTCACTTACAGCTCCTAAATTCAGAGGGAAATAATGATGTGAATCTGATAAGAAATGAAGTTCCAGGCTCATTACAACTGAGAAGTTTATCCTTGTCCAACATGTTTCTTACAATTTCTTATAATAGAAATTTAATGAATAAAGATTAAAACATGGTTTTTATATTCATAATAACACACTCAGGTACAAATGAAAGTGAAAGGTATGCAGAACACAAACTTGTTGGTCATGTAGTAAGCACAACTGATAGTTAATTTTGAAAATAAATATCAGCCAACATAAACAACCAAATACGAGATGGCTGGGAATTTGTGAATGGCAAAACTCAATTATAGTATAAAATATCACTGTAATTCATACTAAATAACCAAATTCAGATAATCATAAATACAAGTTATATAATTGTATTATAA
The DNA here is from genome assembly GCA_028023455.1 of Epiperipatus broadwayi. NCBI lineage: Eukaryota > Metazoa > Onychophora > Udeonychophora > Euonychophora > Peripatidae > Epiperipatus > Epiperipatus broadwayi. The sequence continues at coordinate 1,772,489 of JAQFVV010012421.1, forward strand.
AGAGAAATATGTGAGAACATCTCTCGGCATTATATCTTATAGCTGTAAATACTAAAAAAAGAAAAGAATTGCACCATAATTAGACATGAAATGAAGAAATTGACATCATTTTCAGACTCAAGAGCATCCATTTCCATTAAAATAACTTATTTTCTATTTTATTGCAAAACCATATTGGTTCATCATTTCAATAAGATGAATGAATTAATCAAAACAAAGAAAATGCCATGATCTATGACAAAATGAATTAACAAACTAATTTGCATTAATTACAATACTCCTCCACATTATCATTGACAGCACTCAGCTATGAATATGAAGTCTAAGAACTTTGAAAGCGCCTAGCATATATAAACTTATAAACAAAATTAAACTCTAACAAGCGTGTTAGTGCAGCATTATTAGTATTAAATAGACATTGGAGTAATAAAGTAATCTGTATCAAAGCAATGTTAAATTTTCTAATTATATGCATTTTTTAGTAGTTTTCCAATGTTCTTTTGCATTCTAGCTATGACTAGTTACATCTGACAAAAAAATAATCCTGTCTATTAAAATCTGTAAACTGTGGCTTTATCTAGTCTTGTATTCCACTTCATGGACTTGTAAAATGGATGTAATAATCACTATGGCATGAGCTCCTTCATCTTTACATTAAATGATTCTTTATAGGTATCTTCTGCAAATGAAAAATTGAAGCCGAGAAAGATTATGGTCTCTTAAAGTATAATATCATGGTGCATATCCTTAACTATTGTTAAAATAATCAATCCATCTTTTTTTTTCCCATCTTGATATTTATTATCTTACTTAACCTCTGACAAAGTTTAATTTCATGACTTGTCCAAGTAGTCGGTTTTAATTCTAAAAAAAAAGATGTTAATTAGATAATGAAAACTTTTATTTCAATTTAAGGAGAATACATATCCATATTTCTTCTAGTATTTCTAATTTTGCTATTTAAATGTCTTATAACAAAACAAAGTTTTGAAATATATCTAATTGATGAATGTATTAAATTATTTAATAACTTATAAAAATGTTATAATTTTTTTGTACAACAACAACAAAAAAACATGATAAAGATTTTAAATTGAAATTTGTATCTGTTAAAAATTAAGTTTACCTAAGGTGAATTGAAGAATTATATACAGCCTTGTGTTGCCGTGAAGGAAAGTGTTTGTGTAAATACTATATACAAATTTCATATAATGTAGTATTTAAATAATATATATATATAACAGTTTTAGTCACATAAATGCATTAAAATTTAAAATTAAAAAATGTTCTAAAAAGTAAAAAATACATTTTCTTCAGATTTCATATTCAAAAAAAAGTTTGCAGTGGTCATGCTTTTATTTTGGTTGCCTAATATTAAGAATATTACAAATTGAAAATTTATTTTTTTATATTTTTTTAAAGTATTTCTTTAAAAAACTTTTTTTTTATTTTCTACTTACATTGAGATATAGTTTAATACTGTGAGATAGCATCACTATTTTAAAGAGTATTGAATTTCATGTAAAATGCATTTGTGAATTTTTCAAAATTTTAACTGTAGATCTTTTACCCCCTCCCTCGACAATACTAGATATCAAAGCACATTAAAATTAAAGATAGAATATTATTAATCCAAATATCAATTATTCAAAAATTTCTATTATACAAGATTTCAAAGATAATCACTCTTTACAATAAATAAATTTGTATATACATTTATAAACAAAATTATAATGGGTAGGAAAAAAAATTCAGTGAATGCTTATAAATCAATAAATCTATTTGCAATGACCTATCTAAAGTCTTGTATCTTAGAATCCAATAACTAATTTATGATCAATGGGGATTTAATCAAAAAATTAAAAAAAAGGGTATTGGGAATTAATCATTAAAAGTAAACTATTGTTTTGATTTATTGTTTTAATTACTGCTATAAAAAAGTTTTATACCAATACAAAAATATACAAAAAATACTTATATGTAAACAAAACAACAAATAAGAAAATTAATGCTTATTTACATTTTTAGCAAAATTTGGGTTTATAAGGAAGGGGTAAAAGATTCATACTTGAAATTTAAAAAAAAAGTCATTTAAATCCAAAAAAAAAAAAAAAAGCCCTGGACAAAGGGATTTTGGATTAATAGTAATTTAATATAGCAATGTAAATGTCTTGAAACAGATATATCTAGCAATTAAAAAATGGCCACCAAAATTAAGATAGACCAAATATTCTTACTTCTTCTAAAAACAAGTGATTAATTAAGCTAGGATTATTAATAACCTGGCTAGCTACACTTATTTAAAACTACCTATTTCATAAAAGCAACTTTAAGTTTAGCCAAAAATCTTGATTTTTTAAACAAATTCTATTAATTAAACATTTAAAAAAAAATAATGACATTAAGCAGATACTGATCTCAAAGTAACATCAAGAAATAAAAATAGTGAATTTACATTATTTCTTCAACACACTCTGTATTTAAAACTTTTCTCTAACTTAGGTGATTATATTATTTATTTGCTTGATCATATAAACGTTCTAGCCAGTTGGAAATTCTATAATGGTAATAAATTTTCCGGAACTAAACATATTTTTCATTTTCATGCAACCAATCATGATTATTACTAAAAATCAATTTCAAATGGTTAATCTATATATCTATTTTATATAGCATGTAAAATTATATTAAAAACTTGGGATATATTGCTATATCAAACTCTCATACTAATAATGATCAAGTTTTGAGATACTGAAATAAATTGTAAGAAGTAATAAATCATAAAAAGCAATCATCATAATATCCAACTAATTAGTTACTATTATAATGATATACAGGATAATGCCAATCAACATTATCAAAAATAAGCAAAAAAAGTCATCAATATAAGCATCACTGTTTTACTAATAATGAGCAAAAAATCAGTATCTAAATCCAGTATAAGTAATATCTAAGTTTTAAACATAACATCGCTAGCAATAATCAAAAATCATTAGCCAACCCTTGTGACAGGATTTAAAAATGACAATACAAAATCTTAGGCCAATCATCACCTAGCCAATACCAAACTTAGGACATATTATACAAGCAATCATCATTATTTCATCTACATGCACAAACATAATTACTAAAAATAATTCTATATCAAAAATGTTGGAATCTTTATATCAGTGCTGATCATCATCAATGATCTTGGCCATAAGTGCACTGGTCAGTAATAATAGCTCAATAGTTGTCATAAAATTTATAGTGACTGAATTTTAAGGATGACTTTTATGACCATAGCATGGTTCACACCCATATATTGCTAATATCATTATGCTTTAACTAGTTGTGGGATCACAAAAACCATAGGGATTGTAAACAAGAGAAAATGTTCATGCTTAATTCATTTTATTAATAAATAATTTCACTGGAATAACCTACAAATACAATTCTATGATGAAATCAGTCATTTAACAATGGTAATTCACAGAACCAGATAAAGACATCAAAAAAACAATTTTAGAGATTATTATTTTTTAATCAATTATTTAATAAGTTAGCTAACAAATAAAATATTTTGAAAATGAAGATGTAACAAACTCAGTTTTACACATAATTTCATGAAATGTATATTATTTCATATATTACATAATTATTATTTCTATATTATTCTTTTTAATTAATATTTAATCTAGATGGATTATTTTTCCCTACACTAATCAAACACTAAAAAATCATTTTACAAAAAAGAACATTAACTTAAACCTTTGTCTAGTTCTCTTTTGAAAATGAAAATGTTCCCATGAACACTGTAAAATTGGAGGTGGGGGATGGGGGTAACTTGCAATTAATAATTTAGTGAATCTCTTGGTTTTAGGTTTTGTTATAGCTTAACTCAATAACTATTTTCATCCATTTGTCTTTTTCTTGCTTTTCTTTTTTTTTCTTTTGTAGTTTCAAGTTTCTAATTTGACAATTATTTCCATTTAACTTTTTATTCTTTTTTTTTTGTAGCTCCAGATTTTAATTTGACAATTATTTTTATTGCAGATTAACATAAGTTGAGACACTGCTGACTGTGGACAGATCCCACATAAGGCTTGTTGAAAATTTCTTCCAAAGATATTTTCCTTCTACATTCTTTTTAGCAAATAGATTAGATAGTTGGGCTAGTCATGATCCGCTTTTAGCAAGAGTTTAGCACAGTTCTTGTAAACTTCCCATTATAGTGCTTTTCAAAATTCTAATTTTATTAGGAGTGAGAGCAATTTAACTTCAGACTACCAAGTTGAGATTCTGACTGTTCACTCACTATTGATGAACTGTTACTAAATTCTATTGCCCATACACTCCTTTATTTATTTATTTTAAGTCTGTTATCAATCTTCTATCCATTCACATGACTACTCTCAGAAATTACTTCATCAAGTATTGACCAATCGATTTATGTTTTTATAAGAAATATTTTTTATTTTTTTTAAATTGTTTATATGTATTTGAAATAATAAAAAAAACTACTTTTAATTTCTTCAGAAATAAAGATTATAATCTTTTCTTGATCTTTATTTCTTTTTGAAAAATAAAAAATATATAAAGAATGAACTACATTGAAAAGAACATCATTTCTTTTTTTTATAACTATATCTAATAAAAATTAAACATTGACAGGGCCAGCTGCTTGGAAGGCAGCTATGCTAACTACTAGGCCACCAGCGCTTGAAGAGTTAGGTAATTTTTGACCAATAAAAATACACTTCAATCAAAGACAGGCAATAGACTATATTTTATGACATCAATTTTGAAATTCAAGGTATAGTAAGATATCTATTCACTTTTGATAGATTATATGATAGCAATGAATGCGCACAACTGGAATATGATTAGCACTAAAAAGTATTTTATAGCTAACTTCTTTATGTAGTTACTATGGGCTGCTGTTTTAACAGTATATTGTAATTTTTATAACACATTTCTTTTCTCTTTGACATTATCAAATTATAGTAATGGTAACACTGCAATCTTGGTCATTATTCTCAGTCAACTGCTTGCCCTCTACATGTACTCTCTCTCTCAATCTTTTAGTTCCTTTATAAAGTCTCTCTGATACCTTGATTCAAAATATGTTTATCCTAAATGAAAAGCTCTGATTTTGCTGTTTTACTTTACTACTAATTTTTTGGGCTTAAATTAAATACATTTGAACAATTTGTAACTTTCATTAAGGATAATTAGTTGCTTTCTGATTGGCATATTTTTTCTCTTTTATTTAATTGTACATAAAAATTAAGTTGCTAAACAAATTAACATTTTAGGACTTCATTGAGAAAATCCCAGTGACTTTTCTAACTTGCTTTCATATCTTTAGGTTTAGTTTTACTTTATTTTGATCTATCTTTCTTTTAATTACAGAAAGACATAAAATTTTCATTTCCAATGCATCATCATGTTAAGAAATTAAAATTAAGCTAAAATAGATTCCACTTAGGCTCTGCGTATATTACATCTTTACATACTGAATTTCTCTTTCATATGCAATACTATCCATATCTATTTGCATTATAGCTAATCATAGTTTTACAGAAATTTACATTTGATTTCATTCACTTCATCTTTAAAAATAAATTGATTTTTATACATTATTACCAATATATAATCAATGTTTCAATCCCTTTCTCATATTTTTAAACTTAATGAGTTTAAAATACACTATTTAACTCAAGAATGACCAATTGATATTCACAAAAATGTGTCCAGTATCACATTGTATTTAAATCATTTCTCTTTATTTGTGTAATCATTATTAATCAAGCCATGAGAATAACTTATTTAATTTTACTTTCACATTATTATTTTTTTTTATTTAATCATTTTTATTCAAATTTGTTAAAACAACTTTAAACTACATTGGCCCCTTTTGAGATTTAAAATGAATCGATCATTAAATGAATTTGTGTAATCATAACACTCCTTTCAAAAAGAATGAGGTAATGAAATATCTATATACATTTCCATTTACCATTAATACTATTAATCATAGTAATTGATTTCTCGTTAAGATGGATATTTCATTTAATTCCTTTTTTATGCAATTATTTTACTGAGTATTAGTATACTATTTATACTGGTCTTGTGATGAATTCATATATTCACTGTATTGTACAATGATCATTTCACATCTTAAAACATATTTACTTACAATGAAAATATATAAAAGAATCCATGCAATAAATTTAAGATTAAAATGGGAAATCAAACTTTTAAGCTTGAGATTATGAATCAGAAATTCTACATTTTGACTAAAAATAAGAGTATACTTCATTTGAAATAATTTAATTAAAAAAATATAAATTTACAATCTATTTAAATAGGAATAGAAACTAATAAAAAAACAGGTATTTGTGTGCATATATGAATCCAATATTAAAATATATTAACTTATTTAAAGAACAATATTGCAATCAACAAAGTAATTATGCTTTTCTTCAAGAATAATTACTAAAGTGCATATTTTATTTAACTATTCATTTGATTTGACATGCCAATATGAATTACATAGCTTTATCACTTGCCATTATGAATGTGTAAAGTAGTGTTCCTCATACAAAGTTTTCAGGAATTTTATATGACCTTGATGATGATGAGAGTTTAAGGAAAAGATTTAAAGAAATTGATAATCAATATTTTGAAGCAAAGCTTAAGAATCATGATAATTTAAAAGAAAAATATTGCCAAATGAGCAAGCCCTTTAAATATGAGTTTGGAAGCTTAACTGCCAGAAAAGTTGTCTTCCCCTGTTTAGTAATGCTAGCATCCTTACCAGTTTGAAAAAATTATAATTGATAAAACAGCTTCCTCATTATTGAAAGTACAATGATATACATGTGCAGAAAAATAAGTATTAAATTCATACACTAAGATGTAGAGGATGCTGACAATAAATATGCTGTAAAATATCTCTTTATTACACATATGCAAGAAAAATAAATATTAGTCAGTGTGATACATTGGATTGTATGAAGATAATGTGAATCAATAATCATGCCATGGGAATTTTATTGCTAGAGTAATACAAATCTTTATCATACTTTAGGCTCATATTTTGTTTTATATTTAACCAAATTGATTGCACTATATTTATTCATTAAAAATTAAACTTTTGATTATATATCTATTCAATAGTCAACATTGAGCATAGATCTGAAAACATGATAGAATAAAAAAAAATTGTGTTTAATTGGTTGTTCAGTAAATAAATTGTTTGCATAAAAATTAATGAAACCTAGCTATTATGTAACATGTCGTCATAAAGTAAAAGATCAATACTAAAATGACAGGATAAATTCAACAGAAATAATCATTCATGAATTGTTATTGCTATGAAATCAGAAGAATACATAAAATATATAGGCGTCTATCAAAATTAAATCAAAGATTTTCATGGACTACAGATATAAATATTATCTTTAATTAAAAGTTATTTTATTTAATTTAAAAGTTATCTTTTTCTTTGTTGAAAATACATGAATAAAATAATTATAGACGCTACCATCCTTGTGGTGATCACACATTCAAATATTAAAAGTTTTATTAGTCTCCAATTAAAAATCTATTAAAAGTTTATATAACTCATAGACATATCTAAAAAGTGAGTTTATTAAGTGTATGCCTCATCTGTAATTGTGAATTGAATTTTATATTTAATTGTGAATTAAGATATAATGAAGTTATTATAACAATCAAAGAAAATTTTCTCAACTGCAGATATATCAATATTAATAAGAACTGTGATAATAGTGATACTAAAAAGATATGGATTATAAAACAATGATGACTGTCAAGCCAAAGCAGAGGAGCAAATATGATTCATATATAGCATTATATCAACTGATTATTTAATATTTTCCATATTTATCTCTATGTAGTGTAATTTTCACTACATTACTCTCACACAAGGTAGTGACTAGTTTCTGTCTGCTTTTAATATCTTATGGAGAGATGTAGCCATAAACATGACACAAAACATGTGAAAAAGGTGTATAATCTCTGAGATGCACATTTCATGCAGAACCAGCACTCATCAGTTATCCTAGACCACAATCTTTTACACATATCTTTAACATTGTTCAGTAAATATATAGACAGCAAATTACTAGTTTATTTAATAAATGTTAAACATGCTGCCCTCATAATTTGAGAAAAATCACCTATTGTAAGTATATTTATGTATTAGTCATTTATTAGACTAGAGATTATCCAATAATGAATATTTCTGTGGTGTAATTTTCACTATACCACTCTCACACATCTTGGGGATCATATAATGATTCACACTTTGGATCATATGTTTATGGCTACATTTCTCCATGAACTGCTAAAGGGGATTGGAACCCAGACACTACCTCGTGCAAGAGTGATGTAGTGAAAATTACACTAAAAAAATATTCATTATTGAATGATCTCTAGTCTAATGAATGACTAATAAAAATTATTAATATACATTCATTAAGTGATTTGTGTCAAAGTTATAAGGGCAGTTAATTTGACATATCAAATAAACTATAGTAATTTCCTATCTACATATTTACTGAACAATGATAAAATATGTGTAAGAGATTGTGATCTGGACCAACTAATAAATGTCGGTTCAGCATGAAATGTGCATCTTGGGATCATATATCTTTTTCATTTCTTGGTCATACATTTATGGCTACATCTCTCCACAAGGTGTAAAAAATGGATAGAAACCAGTCCCTATCTTGTGTGAAAATGGTATAGTGAAAATTATATTACAGAAATAGTATTTATTATTGGATAATCTCTAGTCTAATGAATGACTAATGAAAATTAATATATTTTCATTTAAGTGATTTGTGTCAAAGTTGTGAGGACAGAACATTTGACACTTATCAAATAAACTGTAGTAATTTGCAATATTGTACCGCTAATGAATAATAGCGCTCCATGGAAAATTGTGTTTACAATTATTAAAAATAAAAATTTTCATAAACAACGTAAAGTTAAAAATTGATAACGAATAATAAAATCACTGTCAGTAAATGATTGAAGTAATTGAATTTCAATTAAATAAAAGTTAAAGTTGTAACAGAGAATAAATCTTTTTGTGAAATTAAAAGTACTCTCTCTTCTTATCTAAATTATTAGAAAAATATCTTCCCATTTATTTAAGATAAGTGAGATTGTAAATAACAAATTGATTTTAAATATAAAGAAATATAGTAAAGTGTGTGCGTGTTAATAAAATAGAATGTGAGGGTTAAATATTGAAAAATAAATGAAAATATATAAGTTAAAAGAAATTCCCTCAAACATTGCAAATATTCAAAAGCTACATAAAAGAAATGAATTAGCAATGGCTACTAATTAAAAACAGGATTAATTAATTAAAATATTAATTTAATTGAAAGCAGTGGATGAATTTTCAACAATGGGTATGGCTGGCGGGTACAATCAGTCTTCAGTCAGAGTCAGTGTTTTCATGCATCTAAAGACAATGCAGTGTTAGCAGTTGTCAGAAGCATATGGCCAGACTCCTGCCTCAGTCCGATGGAACATCAGCAACCTGCCTGATAAAAGTAATGCCTGCCTAATAAAGTTGAAACCGCCAGAGATATTTAACTGTCTTGAATAAGAGCATCATGAAATAGCAATCATAGAAATCTCCACAAAAAAAAAACCTAAAATCCAATCGGTTGGAAAACCTCACATGAAGCAGCAAACAGCAAAAATTAAACGTCCAAAATCCTATAGGCAATAAAAAAAAATTCTTATTCCATATCTGATATTAATGTAGCCATTGCAATAAGTTAAAGCCTCCAGAGTCAGTAAAACAAATAAACTCTATAGCATGCATAAAATGAACTATTGGTGTGCGTGTTTGTAAATGTCATGTATTTATTTAATGCTTTATAATATCTTATATTTCATTGTATGAATTAAGAGTGTGTGTGTGGTCATTATATAAAATACCATTGTTATATTAATTAAGAAGTTATAAAAGTAGTTTAAAATTATAATAGTAATCATTTAGTTAAAATAAATTATCTTTAAACTTAATATTTTGTCGGTCAATTCTTTTACCACTAATTAAAACAGTAATGTATTGTATTATTCCTTTTGGTTGAGCCAGTTGGGATGTCTTAGGCACTCGAGTTAGTTTGCCATCGTTCAAAGTGCGTTATTTACTCTTTTGGTGTAATTAACTGGTGCCTGAAGTTTTACTTCGAAACAAAAAAGTGCTTTGAATGATAGGTGTTGAATTCTGCAGCCGAGAAGATCTATGTCCTTTAAACGTGGTCGCAGTTATATATTTCATATATAGCTCTGGCTTGGGCATGGGTACCCTCTGGGTATTATGCTTCTCTGCCTAAGGGACTGTGGTGGTGCAATAATTAAATTGCATTGGTGTAAATCGAATGTATAAGTTTATAATATCATATTTTTATATAAGAGTAAGTTTTACAATATTGTTTCACAAGTTTATATTTCATAATTGCTATTTATTACAGTTTAAAGTTCATGCTAGATCGAGTTTTCCAAGCAATCTATTTCCCCGCCCGGTTCAATATATATACTACACAATGATAAAAATACCTGTAAGAGATTGTGGCCTGGGCCAACTGATGAGTGCTGGTTCAATATCAAATGTGCATCTTGGGGATCATATATCTTTTCACGTTTCTGAGTCATATGTTTATGTCTACATGTCTCCACAAAATGTTAAGTGGATGCGAGTGGTATAGTAAAAATTATACTACAGAAATATTATTAATCAGATAATCTCTAGTCTAATGAATGACTAACAAAACTTATTAAGACTACACTTTGAAATAATTTAATAAAAGGAATATAAATTTGCAATCTAACTGAAATAGTAACAGAAACAAATATAAATAGCAGGCATATTATGTACGTGTGATTCAAACAATTTTAATAAATTCATAAATGAATTATGACTTTTTAATTATGTAATGCTAATAATGGAATAATCAAATCCAAATATGCTACTCTAATAATTTGAAATCAGATGCCCAAAGAATCACTTTAATGAGCTGGCAATCCACCTTTTTTAATATCAATGCTAATCTATTTGTCAAAATAAAAAAAATATGATAAATTGGTAGGGATATAAGTAACAGTTGGTGTTATTTGCAAGTCTGATAAATTGATATTGATATAAGAAATGGTGGACACTGTTTGCTAATCGAATTAAATAATTTTGGAGGGATGTGGCTTAAAAAACCATGAGTTTGGCAACTTTACTACTAGCAAACCATTCTTTCCTGTTTAATAAATAATGCTAGGTTCCTCACCAGTTAGAAAAAATATAACTGCCAAAAGATCAATTTTAATATGCTGTAAGAGATTTATTTATTATATGTGTGAATGGAAAAAAAAAATTAAAAGTCGATAAATGCCAGATCAATTTGATTACAATTATTGGGAATTTTATTGCTAATATAATACAAATCTTTATTCATGTTTAGGTTCATATTTAACTTTTTTATATTGTACCAAACTAATTGCAATATATTTACCCATTTAAAAAAAGTCCGTACTGTCGTATTCATTCAATAATTAATATTGGATAAGAAAACATTATAGGACCAATAAGACAAATATTTATGAGTTATTTTGCATACATATTATTATGTAACAAATAAATCCAGATACCATATAACACGTCTTCACAAATTAAAAGCTATAAAGTTCAATATTAAATTTACGAAGTAAAATTTGGTTCAGATAGATAACCATTTAGGAGTTGATACTATGATGAAATCAGGGTACATAAAACATAATCAATTACCAGAAACTTATGAAAGTCATTGGCAGCATTTAAAGAATGTTCAGTTCATTAACTCTTAGAGATTGTTTGTAATTGTAAATTGAATTGATATTTTATTACGATTTAAGATGTAATAAAGTTATTATGTTATTATACTTAATTTAGCTGTGAGAGTATCTTTCACAATAGAAAAAAAATTATAAAGTAATAGCAATTAAGGGAAATCTTGCCAATTGCAGATCTGGCTTGGCGAATATTAATATGGACTGTGATGATAAAGTTAAACAAGCATAGTGCCTGAAGATTGAAAAAAATATATGATTAATGGATGATGCAAGTCAATACAGAAGAATAAAGATGATTAATGTATTTTACTATATTGACTGACTTATTATTTAAAGAATTTTTGCATATAGGGTCATATGCAGAATAATATAAAAACCTTTTAAATTATACTAATTCAAGTACATAAAGAACTTTACGAAGATGAACATGGTGAGGATAATTAATGAATTACTTGTAAATCAGTATAATAAAACATGTTTAAATGAGACAAATAGCCATGTGAACACAAGAATGAAAATCCATATTGTATGATGATACTTCAGATATAGACTAACCATGATGACAATATTCCCACTTAAGTCAAAGATTATTATGTGGCTAAATCATCAATCGAGTAAGAAAGGATTATGTGTTCAGCATTCATGAGATATGTTCAGGCTTAAATCAACTTATTTGAATAAGAGACAAAACATATGCTAAATAGTATTTCATTTAAATAATGGTTTAATGCGATGATAAATAGACCTATCCTGGGATCAAGGAGATAGAGCTGAAGTAGTCTTTTAGTAGAGGTAGGGAGTTGTCCATACAAGGGACTTAAAAAAAACCCCTTAGAATTAAATACTTAAAAAAATGTTTGTGAATTAAAAAATTATAAAATTATGTGTCAATATATGTCCTTGATTGATGTAGATGTACAATTTACATATATTAAATGTAATATTTAAATACAAGTATATTATCTATACTTAGCTTAAATACTTTTTGTTTAATTAAAACTTATTTCATTAAATAATCTATAATATAGGGTATATGAGCACAGACTTTCACACCACCCACCACTCTCCCCTCTATCTAATAACACTGATACACCTAAACACATATATGCTGAAAAGATAAATAATCACCAATACACGTATTTCATGCTAAACCAGCAATCATCAGTTGGTCCAGACTATCATCTTTACAGACATATATAGTATAAGTGCTCAGATATATATTAAGATAGACAACAGGCTTCAATCTACTCCACACTCCAACTCTTCAACCGTCCATCCAATTGAAAATCTGATGATGGAATGCTCAAAGGCCACCCTGAGGCCGAGATTCTTGTCATACCCATGTTGACCTAAGGTCAATCTGAACCCCACATGTACAGGACATAATCCATTTAATACATATGAAAGGATGGACAGACATCTCTATAATGTAATAACTGAAACACAGGCTTGTTATATACCTGTGTCTATATATATGTAATATAGGGTATATGAGCACAGACTTTCACATGTAATATTCCTATTTAAACAATTTAATATCTTTAGATAAATTACATTTATATTTTTCTACTTTGTTAAAACAAAAGAGAACTAAATTATAATTTACTAATGAATAATAATGAGAAACAAAGTTAGTTCTTTACTTAAATAAATATATCAAAGTAAAGAAAAATTAATTAAAATAGTAACTAAAAAAAAGAAATTTTTATTTGGTGTTTCTATATTATTTATAAGAGGTAATTATTAGCAGATATAAAATTTATATTCTTGTAATTAAATGTTTGATAGATATTTCTGTAAAAACCTATAAAAAAATAAAATAAAAGTATTTTGTTTAAAATTAAACAAGAGAGCATCAGAAAATCAAAGTATCACTTCCCATTTCATGTTAGATTTAACCAAGAAATTGTTAAAAAAAATGTTTGTCTATTTAAAGCAATCATATTGGTATAGAATGGAAATTTTTTTCAAAGTCTCTTGATATACTAAAATCAATATTAATTTGATAGAACATCTAGTGCCCAAATAAATAACCTAAATATCATCTTTCTGAAACTGTTCACCTTACTCAGCTAGGCAATCTACACACCTTATATTCTTGTAGTAATGTCGAACCAACTTTCATAGTTAATCTATATCAGGGGTGGCCAATTTTTGTGTTCATAAGATCTACTTTTTTATTTTAAAAATGTGTTGCAAGGATTGACTTGCTGTCATAGACGATCGACTTGTTGTCATAGGCAATCGACTTGTGGTCATAGGCAATCGACTTGTGGTCATAGGCAATCGACTTGTTGTCATAGGCGTAGTCTAAATGGAGGGAGGTGTGAAATATATACTATTTTTATATATCTACCTAGTAAAAAATAGCAATTATTTAATGGGCCAAAAAACTCAAGTCCGGGGGAATTAAAGCAACATGCGTGTTTATTAACATTATTTATTAATTCAAATTTGCTACATTAAATCACGATTAAAAATATTTGTTTTCAATATCTAAAATTGAAAAAAAAATTAGAACAAAAACAAAAAAACTTGACAATCTTGACTTAATTTGTTTCACTCGTCACCTGTCAGCTCTTGCCAGATTCGCCTCGCGATCGACCAAAAATAGCTTTGCGATTGACCGGTGGATCATGATAGACTTATTGGACACCCCTGATCTATATAATAACTTTACATTAGTGAACAGTAAACTAATATGTGCCAGGCCAGCTTAATTTCATTAAACATTCAAAGTCTCTTTGTATGAAAGTTAATAATTTTAATCACTTCATTTACACAGCAGAAAAAATAAATTTCCCATATTTTTGCATGCAGGTTCATAATTTGTTGCAAATCATTAAAAAAGTCTTATACCTCATGGACATTATAACATGATATCAGCATTTTAATTGTATGAAATTTTTTAAGAAACTTCAGAAAATATTTAAAATCTTTGTTTAAAATGTACATAGCCTCTGCTTCAAAACAAGGACTGAGAAAGAAATATGTTTGCTTGCTATTATTTTATCTTATTTTCTTGAATTCTAAAGAATTAATATTATATATTTTTAAAGGTTTGAATATACTGAATTTAAATTGTATGTATTGTTGCAAACATAAAAGATATAGATAAATGAAAAGAGTGGATTTATTTTATATGATTATATTTCAAATTCTTTCAAATTATTTACATTAGTAACAAGTTATATAAGATTTCACAAAAAAATGCAAAATACTCCCAAATCAGCCCACTGATAGTGGTTATTTTAAAATGATAAAGAATGTATTAACATATTCACATATCTGCTTCTTTAGTAAAAAGGTCTAGTTAAAATAAAAATCTCTCTCTGAAAATTACAAGATATCATCATACACTTAACATTTATATTTAGAACCAATGAAAGATTTTAATAATGTTAAATTCAAATCACATTCTTTCATGAATGAGAAATTTAAAATCTTAAAATAAAAGTTTCATCAGTATAACATTTGATTTATAATCATAAGATATTTTAGAAATGAATTAATCATTACATAACAACTAGCAAAACTATGTATTTTTAAGGATAGTGATATATTTAAGATTAATAGATATTGGAAATGCTTATGAAATATTGATCCCACAATTTTGTAAAACTATTACAATAATTTAAAGATATGCTTACTGTTTTAAAAAATAATCACTAAAATTTCAATCCAAATTTTAATTACGATATGAGAATTAATGATAATGTGCAAAGTGGAGAGTTGCCTTCATATTTTAAGTAACTGAGAGCTATGAATATATATAAAAAATTGTAATTATATTTATTTGAAAAAAAAAATCTTATAAATGTATATTTTTTATATAAAAACAAACTCCTTAAACTTGTTTTTTATATGACTATAATCATCAATAAAAAATCCAACGTTTCGACTATTTTATATAGTCTTTTTCAAGACACACTAATATATATATATAATAATAATAAATATCATATATTCCAAAAAAATGTTACTGAATATATATGAATGTTAGAATTTTTAAAAAAATTGCTAGGAATGGCAATGTAATCATAGAAACATCTGTGTTTAGAAAAAAAAATATTTTGGATTGTCAAATAATTGGTTTTCAGACATTGATAATCATAGTAAAATTAATATTGTTAATAATAAAATTGTTAGAGCAATTAAGTTAGGTTCAAATAGGAATTTGTTTAAGAATGAGATTGATATTATTAGGAATGAATGTTTTTTGAACATTTATTTTCTAATAAAAATATAAATAAAATAAAAATAGAATGGGATTAGATAGGAATAGAGAAAAAGTTATTTATGTTAGTTTCAATGTATCCAAAGATTTATTTATTAAAGTTAGGAAATTAGTTAAAACGATTAATGGGAAATATAATGTTTCAATTTGTCCAGTTTATAAAAAGAAAGCAAGTTTAGATTTTTTAATTAATAATAATAGGGACTATAATAGGTTAGAGATTATGAATTCAGTTTATTTGATAAAATGTTTGGATTGTTTTAGAAAGAATGTAGAAATGACATATATTGGGACTAGTAATAATAAATTAAAAACTAGATTAAAACAGCATTTAGGTAATAAAAATTCTGCTGTTTACATTCACATGAATAAATTTAAGCATGGAGATTTTGAAATAAAGCCTTTGGAATGTGTTAAGTTATACAATAAAAGAATGATAAAGGAAGGTATGTACATTAATGAAATAAACCCAGAGTTAAATAGAAGTTAATGGAAAAAGAGAAAAGGTTTTTGTGATTGTTTGCAATAAGAAATGGGACTGAGATAAAGTGAATTTTTGATTGTGAATATATTTTGTAATTTTTATTTTAAAAAAATATTTTTTTTGGGAATATGTGATATTTATTATTATATATATATTTAGTGTGCCTTGAAAAAGACTATATAAAATAGTTGAAATGTTGGACTTTTTATTGAAGATTATAGTCAAATAAAAAACAAGTTTTTAAAAGGAGTTTGTTTATTTATATATTGGATGTTTATGAACTATTTGAAAGAAGAACTGTGTGGTTGGTATATTAACTTCTATATTTTTTATGTTTAATGTTTTTTTTATATTTTTCTAGCAGTTGGAGAACTATCAGAATAGTTTACTTTTTTAAGTATTTCCAAAATTTCCACATGATGCAGTTAATGTAGTCCTACTTGTATAATGATGTTTTTACAAAACATATTGAAGAACTTACATGTAGTTAACATGTCCTACATAATAAACCTTGGGGAAAAATAATTTCAGCATGATCTTTTATTTTTATGAAAAAAGAAAGACAAATATATTTTAACTGAGCTAGATATTAGAGCAAATAGTCTTGAGTTATAAACAATGAGGATTGCCAATTCCTCTACAAGCTTTATGACAGAGATATTTTAAGTGCTGGCTCTGGCTAAGCATTTATCATAAAGCTTGTAGAGGAATTGGTAATCCTCACTGTTTATAACTTACAAGCTTAAGAGATAGGGTCATGTGATCTATGAATTGATCTAGGACTTTTATTTTGACTATTTATAGTCTTGAGTTAGTATCATTTCTGTTAATGCTGTTATTTTTTCCACAATGAGGGTTTCATAATTAATTTTTTCAAATATTATGTTGGTATCTTTGTCAATATATAATCTGGATTCATTAGAGCCAATAATACTATATACTTTTTAAGGATTCTGATTATTTCATTATAATTCTTGGTGAATAATTATTTTTAATATTTTTATGTAATTGCAATATTTACCTAGATGCTTATTCACTTATTAGCTGTGTGTATATAAGTCAATATTATCTGTTGTGTAATGTGTGTTTCCATCTTGACGTATCATAAATATTTTATAAATGATGCCACATATATATTGTACATGATTCTAGAAAGATTAGATTTAAATAATCAGAATTAACCATACTCATTAAAGTTAATGAGCTATAGTCTATAAATCAAGATCAACAAGTATAGAGTAAAACTTTAAACAGTAAATTAACATTTATTTATTGGCATGAACAATTCAAAACTTGGGTGAAACCTGTAATACTTTTAAAAATAAACCAATATAAATTTAATATTATATAACACAATCATTATTCCATATGAACATTGAATGAAATTGTCAATTAGAAATTTTGGAATAATTTTTTTTAAGAATACCTTTGGATAAATGCATAATAAATTCATGAGTGGCATTTACATTCAAACCTGTTATTTTTACTTAGTTTTATAAATATCAAGATACATATTAGATATTATGTTGACATATCAGGACTCCTATTTATGAAGAACTAATTGATTAATGATGAAAAACTGGACACCCCCCAATGTAATGTTTATAACGTATTAGTTTACTATGATTTTTATAATCAATTAAGGTACATATGTTCAAAAGCAAAATATATTAGATTTAGAAAACACAAATTTCTAAGTTCTGTAAAAAACTTAAGACTGCTCAATTAGGAAAAGGAAAAAAATAAAATATTATAATGAGTATAATCATTGGCACCAAAACTGTATACCTTCTAGTCCACAATCAGTTATTTTTCATGTCATGTTTATCCTTCTTATTTGATCTTATCTAATTAGATGGAAATTAGATCTAAAGGCTAGGATGCAGTAGTATAATATATACATGTAATGATAAAAGTTTTTAAAGCCATAAGAAATGAGACATTGCACTATTGTTGTGAAATAAAAACAATATGAATGAACAGATCTAATTCACCTTAATAATTCATATATCTTATATCGTAATATATAGTCATGTGATGTTGTTGGACGTTGGTGTTGGTGAAATAATTATGCACAAGTTATATTTTCGTTTTAAAACTAGAAATATATATATATGATTTGTGCTTCTGATTGAAAAAATTATATTTTATAAATAAAAAAAAGTTCATTGTTCGGGCATTCATAAGAAGTGATAAAGTTGGAGCCACAATCCACCAACAGAGATCAGAGTACTCCACTCTACCACTTTACACTTAACATTATTTTAGAAAACTGCAATTTCCAATTTCAAAAAGTTTTACTAATTTTTTTTATATAACTCTAGAAATATGTAAAGATATGGAACAAAAATAAATAGTTTATGAAAGTTTAACTACAAAATGAAATGACTTGAGACAATAGCAAACAATTGGCCACAATATTCTGCTGCTTAGTTATTTTACCTTCTTTAAGCAGAAAATATACATGCATAGACTTTCATGAATAATTCTTCCAGTAAATAAACTGCCTAAAAAAATTATTTTACTGTAAGATGCCTATATATATATATAGACAATACATAGTTTTCAACTACAATGAAAAAATTTATTTGGTTATATATAATCAGCAATACTCTCCTCAACTTAAATTATCTATTTAAAATGAATGTAAAACTTAAAAAATTGGTTTTAATTTTTGTTTTTTCAAAACAATTTTTGTATTATTATCCTCTTCAATTACATTTCTTATTCTCTCTTTTTTATTATCAACATTATTAATTTTACTCTATCAATTCATGGACTTTTCTTTATATATATACAGCAAACTTTAAATGTCTAACTTGTTTGATTAATTAATGACTATTTTATAAATGATTTTTATATTTTCAGCAACTCTCATAAAAACCACACCCTTCTTATCACGTGGAAAAATGTTTTCATAAATTTACAATTTATTTAGTTAGCTTTAGTTTTCAAAAGGATGTGAGAAGGGGTTTATATTACAGGAGGGGGGATATAATAATTTTTTTTGATAGCTATTATACTCTTACTTCTATATGAATATTTTTTACCATAGTATACATCAACTATCATGTTGACCATTCAATTATGATGTAATAAGAACCGAGTTTATCATAAGATTCTGCCTTGTCTTCATATAACTATTACAGGAGGGGTCTAAAGCCAAAATGATATTTAAAAATATAATTTTTAATTAATAATAACTTTATGGAAGTTTACAAATTGGAGAAAATTTCCAGATGAGTTCAGATGATAATGTTGCATAAATCTTCAATTTCCAGTTTCAGTCACACAGACTTTTCTTGCATGTAACTGTCAAGGCTTCCAGTTATTATAATTTTTGTATAGATGTTATCTTTAAGTTGTTTGTTATGTACCTTTTATGGTACGCAAAAAAAAATTGTGGTATCAAATGTGATATTATGGTGGCAAAATTCACAATACAGCTTTAATCTACTAACAATGAGGTCAATTGGTCCCCCAAAATATTTCCTAATTCCAAATTTTATATTAAAAACAAGTAATTTTTAGGCAAAAAATTTAAGATTTACTAATTAATTAATTAATTCCAGAGTGGTATTCATTGTTCTCTTCATTTTACATGTATTAAAGGGTAATTCATGCCAGGAACAATGATCTAGACTAAAGTTATCTAAAATGACTATTTAAGTAGGAAAAATCAAAAATGTAAATGTAAAATACATGTATAATTAATTGCTCTCCATATGACAGTTAGATTTTAAAGAAAATTAAGTCACTTTTTAATAACATAAAACTAAAACATAAACAAACTTATAAATCCTCATAAACATTCATAAATTGTTGATTTCAAGCTTCTACATTCTTGCAAAATATCATTCAGCAGTGGTCCTCATCTTGAATTTAGTGAGCATTTTTCTGAAAATAAATTCCTTCACAGAAATAGCACTAGTACTATGAGAATCAGTAAAAAATATCTAAAACAATTATTTTTTCACAAATGATCACCTCATTGATGTTATCACACTTCATCTGCTTTTAATTAATTCTCATTAGTAAAAGTTTACATTTGTTCCATAATATTATGTTTATATTGTAAATTCTTTTTATTATTAACTTTGTATTTTTTAATTTATCTTTTTCTTTTTAATAGTGCAATTGCTGAAGTAACCATGCCAAGTTCAGAACTTAAATTGATGACCATTTAACAACTTTGTCTTGTAGAAATATATTTTGTACTTCAATAGAGATTTTTAAACATTTTTTGGTTCATGATTAAAATTAATATTTATATACTTAAAAAACTACTTTAAGAAAATGAAAATTTCTAAAAGAAAAAAAACTAAACACAAATAAACTCACAAAATGGTAATAAATATCTGATGCTTTTATTCCAAGCTGAAATTTATGCTTGTATATATATATTATATTTCAGCCAATAGCATTTAATAATTTAGCAATTCCACATGGAGTGCTTAGATTTCCATTATTTAACCATACTTTCTCATTTTGAATTTTTTTTTGGAAAGATCTTTCTGTTGTATTTTGTAAAAATTGAATGCAAGTTTGTGCACTCCAGAAAAACTAATATTTATTCGAGAGGTTGTTTTCAGATCGCACACTGATAACTGAGGAATTTAATTAACGTGATGGCGGACGATAATTTCAAGAAATATTTGCTGATTGCAAATATTTCTAGATAAGAGACCTTACCTGATTGGACAACATAATTGATTGTTACAGTTATCAGAAAGCAATAAGACTGTATAACAACTAAGCAGAGCAGTATAAGCGGTGAGGAGTAGCAGACAGTATTTGAGTGCAGCTACAGTAGAGTTACTGTTCAATTCCAGTAAGAAACATCTAGCATCAATGCTTGCGGTTAATGTCCAGTGCCCAGTGGAAATGTAGTTCACGGGTATAGCGGAAGGAGACCACAGCCTGAGGAAACCGTCTGGATAGCAGCTGAATAGAATTGAGTTTCCAGCGGTTTTCAAGTGAAGTAGATTGGAGCAGAAACAGTAGCTGAAAGAGCCCACAGAGATGGGGAGACCGCAGCGAAGATATTGAGACCATTTGTTGCAAGAGAACATCGTGGGAATTGAACATAGAGTGTTGCAGACTATTCGCTATTCTGATTACTTAAAAACATTGTGTCTTAGTGTATATAATCATACATATGGATACATCACTTTCAAATTCTGATTTTATGGATAATACACAAACTAGGAAAATACTTTTTTTTAAAAATGTACATTTTTGCCATTACATAAGAAAAAGATAAATAAACTAAACTGATTATTAAATTATCGATTTATATTATTTCACCATACTTTCATTTTGAAATGAATTTTTTTTTTTTTGGCATAGACATTAATCTGCTTTCAAAAATTCTACTTATTTATGCCTTATGGCTAAAAGTATAAGAGTATACAAACCTGAGCTTTTAATAAAAAATTTGTAAAATATTGCTATTGTTAGAGACAGAAAAAGATAACCAAATTAAATTGACAACTAAATTTTAAGCAACAAAGATATTTGCATTTATTGAATAAATCTTAATTTAATGAGAAAAAGTGTTTACTCATTCTATAAGCCTTTATTGTTTTAGACTTATGATAAAGATCAAAATATGATAAAGATCAAAAATCTGACTTAAAAAAAAAACAATAATGAATAAAAATTTATCTAAATGTATTATTAATATAAAAAAAATGTATTAACCTATATAAATATAGTGTACTAAAATTAAAAATCATATAACATTACAATACTAGCCAAAAAAATTGGCCATGGTTTCATTCACTAACAAATAGCTTTCTCAAGTGAAACTCAACTAAATTAACATACAACATATAACCCACCTTCCCACAATTCACTTCAAAAACCAATCAGCTTTTACATCAAATGATGTCTTCATGATTCAAACAGATACAAACAATATATATACAAAATAATAGCCTTCCCATAATTCTCTTCAAAAACTAACCATCTTTTACGCCAGGGGTCCCCAACCCTATGCCCGTGGGGACCATGGCGCCCGCGGACCATTTTACGTGTGCCCGCCACTAACCGAACACTATAAAAAATTATTTATCTGATACAAATAAATTTAATTTTTAAGATTTCTTATAAATTATTGTATTATATTGTAATCAAATTGTAGGTCATACTACTATACTTTTACAGCATAAAAGAGCCTATCATTAACAATATCCAACTATAAATTTACATTGAAAAAATAAATGGTGCCTCCCACCTGGCCGGTATTATAGAATGTGCTCTTAAGTGCAAAAAAGTTGGGACCGCTTTTTTAGACCAAATGATGTCTTCATACAACATATATACACAAAATAATACCCTTCTTACAATTTTCTTCAAAAACAACCACGTTTTACATCAAATGATGTCATCATGCAACATCATTTGATGTAAAAGGTGGTTGGTTTTTGAAGAGAATTATGAGATGGTTATTATTTTGTATATTATATATGTTATTTGTATCTGGTTTTTTGAGGTGAATTATGAAAAGGTTGTTATTTTGTATATATATATGTTGTTTGTATTTAGTTGAATTTCACTTGACAAAGCTATTTGTTGATGGATGAAACTATGATCATGAGAATTTTAGTAAAAAAAATTTTTGGGGGGTTAGTATGGTAATGTTATGATTTTCTATTTTAGTTATCATTACTAGTGATATAGACAGTATTTCATTTTACTATGTTTTAAGTATATTGCAGTTGTGATGATGATGATTTTTTTTAAATAAAATAAAAAACAATTTATATATTACAATCTTTTTTATTTTGGATTTGTGAGCATAGGAAAAAAAATTAACATTTTAAATTTATTTTTTGTCCACTTCATTTTTTTTTTGTTTGCTTTTGTAATTATGTAACCAAAACAAAAAAAGAGATTTAATCTCTTATTTTTTCCCCAATATTGTTTATACTTATGCTGACAGTTATTTTTTTCTCTTCTATTGCTATGAGACTGTGAAATAACAATTAGTTAAATACGTATGTTTTTTAGCTTATGTATAATTTTTTTTTTATTTAATGAACTTTATTATCTATTGAAAAATTTTGAAGGTACTTTAGTATTTATTAAGCTATGACGTATTACGCTTAACATGTTTTCTGCTGGTAAGATTTCATCAAAGATTAGATAAACAATGTCATGGCAACAAAGACACTGGCATGACTAATCCATGGGAATGGTGATTTTTTTAATCGTGATGAGAGACCTATGTGAAATTTTGTCATTTCTCTGTCTTTTGTGGTTTTGCTATCGGCGTGAGCACAGTGGCTTGCTTTCATGTCAAAATTCTTACAAAATAATCGAAATTTTAAAAAAAATATATTAAGTTTCTTTAAAAGATTATTATAACAAAAAGTTGATTGTTAATCAAAATAATAAACACAAACTGATAATGACTGTTTTTGCAAATACTTGTTTAAGCACTCAATGTATGTGAAGGGCAGCAAAGGGTATTATATTCACTCCTTGTATAAAACAGCTTATTAATTAAAGAAAAAAATTGAAATTCATTATTTATACTACTTGATTACAAATAATTTTCCAATTGTGGCACAAATTACAATAAAAAAAAGTTCATATACAAAGTAATTTTAATATCCAGATATTTTAACATCAATGTTTTTCTATTGATACATGTTTTGATGATAAAATTTTAATCTAAAATTGCAAACTATTTGCTTCTGTACATCGTATATATGTGTAGATAAATAAACATACCTTAATTTTTTAATAATACAATTATTTAAAAACACTACAATTTTTTTATAGTGTATTGCATTTTTGCAACACTAAGAAAAATGCCTGGCTAAATAATATTGGAATATCAACAAATGATAAAGAAGAGAGTGATTGTCTATTCTTTTAGCTTTAAATCGTCATAAGTTTTCATTTACTGATATTCCTGGAAATTAAAATTGGAAATTATATATTAGCTCAATTTTTTTAAAAAAACAATAATCATTTACCAGTTGAAAGTTGCCAGGCCGCAGATCCCTTCCACCTTCAATGCCAATCCACACAACTTCCTCGGATTCCCCTTCATGCTGTCTCCTAGGGACATGAGAGTACGGGTCCAAACCACACTCTATCAAAGCATATCATCCAACCTCAGCGCTATCACAGGCATCTACTTCTCCCTTTATGGGAGTCACCTTCCTCAATCTTTTAGTTTTCCCTAAAATAGCATACTGCCTCCCCATTGTTCTACCTACACATTCCTCATATCCAAAATCAACTCCCTTCGCACCCGTTTTCTCTGGGGCAGAAAGGTGGTGGCCATCAGCCTAAAAAGAACTTGGTTTTCCTAAAAACCTCAATGGGTTGGGCCTGCACTCCATCGACTCTTCTGATCCAGAGATCTCACAACATTATCCTCACTCTCCTATGTCACTTCCCTGCCAATCTTGTGCATATCATTATCACACCCACTGACACTCCTCCCAGTGGCAGGCCTAGTCATGGATCTCACTCATTGCCAACATCCTACAAAAGGCTGGCTTTGTTATACCATCCATCAGCAGCGAACCAAAGTACTGGGAGGTTTTCAATCAGACCGCAGACTTCTCCATTGTGTCCCCTACATTCCTCGAACTTACCAATGCCCAATTAATCCGCAAATTCAAAAGGTGACCCCTTGAAGCAAAATTCCTTGATTTCCTCCTCAAAATCAATCTTCACTCACTTCCCACAAATCAATTTTTGGTCAGCCATAAAGGTTTCACCAAGATCTCTCCCATATGCCAGCTCTGTAAAACTGACAATGAAACCCTCCAGCACTTCCTACTTAAATGTCCTTTTCTGCTTGGCATGAGAAATGTCATCAACTCCTGCCTTTCCTCGCACAGGAATACCATCTTCAACCTCCAAGAATCCATAGAAACAGGGGTCTTTGCAGCTATTAGACTATCAGTTTTTCTCATCTATGCTCTCTGGTTGCTCCGATGTGCCATTATCCTTGACCAGAGAGTACATTCAGTCAATCAAAAGCTCTTGGATCTAATTCGCACTCTCAAAACCCAAGATACTAAACTAACCCCACCTCCACTCCTCACAGACCCTTGGGCAATCCTCCAACTCCTATCCTCTCAGCCTCTATCATAGGACTCAATCACGAAGACATGCATTTCTGACCGGCCTGGACTACACACCATTTTCCCTCTCCACTTCCCATTCCCTTTTTACATGTATCCTCCCCCTCTTACCATGCTGCTCCTGAAATTTCATTTGTTTTACTGTATCTTTTTTTTTTTTTGATGAATAAACATCTCATCACTGAGAAAAAAAAAACAATAATCATTTTGAAATTCCAATGATATAGAGATGTCAGAAGATTGAATCTCATTTTTAGAACAGTCATCTGTTTGTAAATAGAAATATTAAATATGCATAACTTAATGTACATAAAATCCAAACAGATGAACACAAACTTCCCATAAGCCATGGATAACACATATATCAAGAACCAATAAAGAATTGAGTGAATCACAACTATATCTTTACAAGCTTTCATTTATTGACATTGCTGAAAATTAAGAGAGGGCATTAATCATTGTGATATTATAACTATATAAATAGAGAATAGAAACTGAATTACATTTTTAACAATATAATAATCAAATATCAGTTTTATAAATATCAAATACACATAGTTTAATATAGATAAAATCCAAACTGATGTAAACCAACTCCTCAGTAAGTTAAGAGTAAATAATAAACATATTATTACTACATAATAAAGACTAAATTCATCTAATCCTTCAGTTTTAGGTCTTAATAATCTTTCTTTTGCTGTTATTTCTGGAAATTAAGAATGGAAATTGTATATTTTAGGATATCATATAAATTAAACTACATGTATTTGATATTTATATTTACAAATTGATATTTGACTATTGTTAAGTTATTGAAAATCACATTTAGTCTCTATCTTTTATTCACATAATTATAATTCCAAAATGACTAATGCTGTATTCAAATCTGGATAATATATATTTTCATTCTTAGATACCAGCAATATCAGTAAACAAAAGCATATATTGATCAAAAGTTGAAAGAATAAATGAATTCACTCTATTCTTTATCTTTTGTAGATGTATGATTATTTGTACATGGCTGACTACGAGTTCGGATTACTGCCATTTAAGATTTTATATATAAAAAAATATCCTCACTAAATTTTAAAAATCACAGAAAAATATTCATTTTCTTATTCTAGATTTTATTTATGCTCTTAGCTCTGAAATGTTAATAGATATCATATCATGGAAATACATTTAAATTTTTTTATTTTATATACATATGTACTTCTAGAGTTATATACAGATAATTTTTTTATCAATGTATAAAATTTATATGAGCAAGAAAGAATCCAAATAATTCTACTCCTACAAAATCAAAGAGAAACCATTATAAAATTTAACAGACTGCATTCAGATTGTTAGTCAATAACAGAGTTGTGTTACTAGACTTGATGCAAAGCTTTAAAAAAATAAGATCCATACATTATTTTCAACAGCCCAACTTGAATTATTATGGAGAATTCCAACAAGTTCCAGCTAGCTAGTAGTGCTGTTTATTATAACACTTCCAAACTAACAAATATTTGATTAAGAATGTCCTAGGCCACTGAGAAACCTGAATTCTATGACATTAGAATTTTAACTCTGAAACTCCTTGAATATTGACCATTTAAGCACATTATTGAAACATATAACTCTATTATTACTGACATCATTAACTGTGTTGAGAAAGTAGAATATATAAATCTGTTTAGTGAAAATAAAGATATATTGAACAATTTAAGAATCATCTAATATAAAAAAAAAAAAAAGTAACAAAGTCTTTTAGTTTAATCACAAATGTCAAATTTATCTTTGATATCACCACTTTAGATAAATATATTAATCATTATTATTAATTATTGAGTAGGTTAGAGATTATCATATCATCTGTAACTCAAATATGCATTTTAAATTCGGTTAAAGATTAAAATAACTTTTTTTTTTTTTTTTATTAAACATAACCACATGGTATTATTAATCCAGCTCCATTTCTCTTTTTTCAGATACTTAAAATTTCTATTCCTTTACACATTCCTGAAACATTTACCTTTTTCAGATATCTTTATTTATATATGTCAATAATCAGTTTTTTTTTTTAAAAAAAAAAAACGAATGTTGATTTAATTTTAATAAATATTTTAACATTCCATTTAATTCTATAAATAATTATTAACAGATCACCATCCAAATTTATTTAGTTATTTTAAAATCATTAGAATCAAGTCATTTAAAAACTTTTTTTTTTAAAAAAGACAACTATTTAATTCTACAAATAATTATTAACAGATCACCATCCAAATTTATTTAGTTATTTTAAAATCATTAGAATCAAGTCATTTAAAAACTTTTTTTTTTTAAAAAGACAACTGTTTTCATTCTGTCATCAGTACTAATATTTTTCTATAAAAAAGGTTTTTCACCATATAGTGTAGATTATTTGCAGAAAATGGGAGTCCATGATTATCATAGCCAAACCATCAAAGAAATAATGGAAATAACTAATAATTGCTACTAGTGCAATAGTAATAGGATCTTTTTTTTTTTTACATATTGACATTAATACACATATACAATATATATAATATTTTACAAAATTTATAATAAGTAAAAATATGAATTAAATAAGCACAAAGTCTACATATTTTGAAAAAAAAAAAAAAATTGTAAAAAAAAATAACAAGCTATGAATTAAACACACACACAGTTAACATTTCTCTTCACTTTCAATTTATAAATGACAAAGATGTGGATGTTTTTTTTTTCTTAATTTTGGCATTAATAATAACTCTAAATTTAAATAGTAGTCATATAAAATGAATTATTTTCGGTACTTGTCGGCTAGACAGGCCATCTGCTTGGTGGCATTCTTTCTCTGCAAAAGCACAAAAATATGGCATTTAGACAGCTGCTGTGGGGCTCAGGCTATCTTATAACCAGGACAAAAGCACAAAAATATGCTGTTATTCGCTTGATTTTCATGCGAATGCACAGAAACCAATTCCATTTTTTAACATGGCCCGTTTCAAAAAGTCAGCCCAAAATGGTTATAATAATGTGTTTTTTGCAGATAAAGAATGCCACTAAGCAATTGGCCTGTCTAACTGACAAATACCTTATTTTCTTTAGCAAAATGTGCCATTATTTTTCATTAATTTCCAAATAAATGATAAAAATTTAGTAAGACTTTACAGAATTTTCATTTAAATGACTTACATCATCATCATCATCATTGTTGGTGTTATTATTATAATAATAATTGCTGCTAAATAAGATGATGTAAAACTAATAACTTTTTTTTTTTTTTCCAGTTTTTTATCTTCTTGTTGATATTATGTTTTGGAATGTAAATCAGGAATAACATGTTTGTTTTATTTAGATAAGCTTTTGTTGAATTACATATTTTATTTTTACAATTTTAAAATTTAGTTTTTGTTTTCAATTGATCAGTAATTATTTAAATTCTATTGCCAGCCTCATTTTCAAATGTTAGGCAATATCTACAGACATTTTGTTCACTTTTAACAACTTCCAATTTTATGTTTAAATTATGATTTAAGTTTAGAAAGCACTGATGTTATATTGTAATTACAAAAAAAAATGCATAAAGGAAATATACAAATGCCTAACATAATATTTAAAATGACCATTATATTTTTAAATCATTTCAATTTTTTTTCGGATCTTGCACAATGTAAAACGGTTTCATTGTTTTAATTTCTGATCTGTGAAATAGAAAAACTTTATCACATTCTAGAATTTGCTCAGTCATAATTATATATAACTACAGTGCATTTTTAAAAAAAATTTATAAATAATATTTTAGTGTTAAAAATCAAGATAATTTAGCAGCAGTTTTTTTTTTTTTAAGTGCAAAACTAACATATTTATGCTGTACTTATTTTAAAAAAATTAAAATTCCCAAATCCTAAAAAATTCAATTTAAAATTTTTGATGGTTTTTATTGGGGGGATGGGAGGGAATAAAAATATAACTGCAATCCACTTTATGCAAATCCAGATGTATATAAACTTTTCTAGTGTATATAAATAATCAAAATTTGGGGAAATGTGATGTACAATTCAACAGAGTCCTTAATTCTTGTGTGTTTCATGCTAAGTGAATATATTTTGTAAAATACAATTCAGTATTATTTTCCTTTATAAATATATATATATTCATATTCAGCATCACTGCTACTAATGTTATACATGCATGTGATAAAAAACTCAGACTTACAAAGTTATGAACAGGTAGATTACTTGTATAAGTAGAAGACTAGCTGATGTTAAAAACAATATTTATTATCAGGATCACAAGAAAACTTCCAATAAAAACATCATTTCATTAAAAGTTATTTATGGGGGTGGGGGTGTTTTAAATGGATATATTAAAATAAATACAATTAGGAAATAACTCAAAGAAATTATTAATTTAATTAAATAACATTATTTTATTAAAAGCAAATCAGCATTTACTTTTCATTAATTTAAAACGTTTTTAAAAGTAATATTTTTGAGCATTTTGTTTTATTCATTATAAGAGGAGTATCATTTATCATTCCACAAAAATGTTTCATTCTTCCACTGCATATATTACATGTATATATAGTCTCAGAATTATTGCCATCTAATGTTTTATGTTCATACATACTTAAGCTTACATATATTGCATAAAAATACATTCACAATCAATGGATGCTCAAGCAAAGAATTCATTTTGGATATATTGTATAACCATATAGGTAGAAGTATTTAATATATTTTAAATTAAATGAAAATCTGTTAAATAGCCATGTTTAATTGTGATCATGTGCCTATTATGAATCTTATTATAGAAAATGCTACATTTTAATAGAAATAACCCAAAATTTACTTTTATGTATATACACTTTTGCATTTGTAGTTATCATAATAACATATGATTACCATTTCTTATGCTTGCTCATAACTGCTATTAAAACAGGCAAAACTCTATACAATAGTGCCACTTGGTGCAAACCAGAGTAATTAAAGGATGCCAGAAGGCTTGTGCATAAAATCCCTAACTAATGCCTATTCATCCAATATCCCCAGACTAGTTTCCGGCTTGTGGCCTTAATCAGTGAGGAGCCTTGGATCTGAGAGCACTGCAACTAGATCTTAGGATCTAATGCAACCCTCCAGCAGCCACCTTTTCTCTCCACATAACTACAAAACTATGAGATTAAAATTGAAAACACAATAATATTTTCAATCTAAGCTCATTTGCTTATATAATCATACAAGTCTGAACTCGGTTCAGTATCATACATTTTGGTGACTTTGGTTCTTTAATAACCATAGCCACCACTATCCTATTAGGCAGAATCGGTGTTAAACCACTAAACATCACATGATAAACATTTCTTATGCTTGCTCATAACTGCTATTAAAACAGGCTAAACTCTCCATACAGTAGTGCCACTCAGTGCAAGCCAGGGTAATCAATGGAAGCCTG
Source organism: Epiperipatus broadwayi (assembly GCA_028023455.1). NCBI lineage: Eukaryota > Metazoa > Onychophora > Udeonychophora > Euonychophora > Peripatidae > Epiperipatus > Epiperipatus broadwayi. The sequence goes on from JAQFVV010012421.1 coordinate 1,803,624, forward strand.
TTTTAATAGCAGTTACGAGCAAACATAAGAAATGGTAATCATGTGATATTTAATGGTTTACATTAATCCTGCCTAATAGGATAGTGGTGACTAAGGTTATTAAAGAACCAAAGATACCAAAAATGTATGGGTACTGAACTGAGTTCAGACCTATATGACTATATAAGCTAATGAACTTAGATCGAAAATATTGTGTTTTCAATTTTATTCGCATAGTTATGTGGAGATAAAAGGTGATTGATGGAGGGTTCATTAGATCCTAAGATCTAGGTGCAGTGCTCTCAGATCCAAGGTTCTTCACTGACGAAGGCCACAATCCAGAAACTAGTCTGGGGATATTGGATGAGTAGGCATTAGTTAGGAATTTTATGCACAAACCTTCCGGCATCCATTGATTACTCTGGCTTGCACCGAGTGTCACTTCCGTATGGAGAGTTTTGCCTGTTTTAATAGTTATCATAATCCGAGTAAAAGTTCGTGGCAATAGCATTGCTACTAGCAGGTCTCCAAATTGAATACTTCTGTGTTGTAAAACTTTATTAAGACAAATAAATATTGTGGTAATGAGAAATAGCATGAATATTACTTTCTTAAAGCTGAAAATAAATGATACTGGCAAGATACAGAATTAGATAATCAGTCATCAGGCATGGATATCTTAATGATCATGTTACAATAAAAATGAAAAGAATAAGCTACTTTTTTTATGTCTAGAAAACTGGTAAAAAAGGGGTTTTAGCTTTTGTAAATAAATGGTCGTGACTCATTATCGATTTGATGAAACAAACAACAACAACACTGGCTCATTATACAGATTTAGTGGATATATGTAATTATTTTTAAATTTAATGAATTTATTTACTAGCATATTTTCAAAACAAACATATATTTAATTTTTGTCAAGATTGTTGCATACATTAATAAAGAAATATTAACAAAATATATCAAAATGTAACAATTTACTACTGATAAATACTATACATATGATGAAGATATATGTGAAAGATGGTTGCCTCTGCCAACTGATGAATGCTAGTTCAGCATGACATGCATTTTTGATCGTTTGTCTTTTGATGTCTTCATTTATATATTTTAAAAAAAATATAGTTATGTGGTGGTTATTAAATATACTTATATGTAATAAATGCCTATTATTTTATCCTCAAAATATTAGCAATATTTTTTCTCACTTTAATAACAATGAATAATTACTAACGCTTCTAGATTTCTTGTAAATATTTTAATTCTAGCAATAATATATTAAGTGAATGCTAATAACCCAAGTATTTATTACCTGGTTGCAGTGCATTTTGCCAAAAAATTAAGTTGTGAAACATGCTTTTCAATAGACAGATATATATATCATCAAATTACTGATAGCACTATAATCTGTATTATTAATGCCTTTATAAACAGTTTGATGATAAATATTTCTATATAGATTTCCAATAAAAAAGAAAGAGAATATCAGTTGAAAAGATTGAGATGGAATTTCTGTATTTAATTAAGAGAACCATAACAGCAGTAAAGTAATTGTAACTAAGATTTCCCAAATTCAAACAATGGGCTATAAATTAGCTACTAAAAATCTAATTCTAAAAATCATACTAGTTCAAATAAAGTCAGATTATCAATGAATGACATTAGAAAGGCTCAGCACAAATAAATATGCAAAAAACAATATCTTTAACAGTGATATTATTATGATAAAGACATCACTTCATTCTATACCATGATTTCACCATCTTATCATTGATAGAAAATACTCTAATTTGAATACTTAAAAGTTAATAAAAAGACAATAAAATTTAAAAATTTAATAATATAACATTTTTTTTGTATATAGTTTTTATTCTTCCAATAAACGAGAAATTTACATCCTTAATGTAAATAATATATTGCCTACTGTCTTATTTTACTCTAGTGAAGCTATACCATGATTCTATAACAAAAAACACTTATTTATAATTGTTTAATATAGAAGAAGATATAAATATAAAAGTTTATCAGCTTAACGTTTTCGAGGATCCATGTCTCATATTCATAGCTTTCATAAAAGGTATAGTAAAATATATGCAAATATTCAAATAAACTAGTATTACGTAGCCCATTTCTTCAAGATTTCGAAGCAAGTGTCTTTACTATTAATAGCATGGATGTTTCCATTAATGTAAAATGCCTCCTTTATTTTTTTTTTCGTTTGCTTCTGAGCATAATATTATGAGATTGGCTCAACATCTTTACACATATAACAGAGCTCAGAATAACAGCAACACAACCTCTGTATTTTTGGAGCATGATAAACAATCTGGACACGGCTTCACACCTGCCAATCCCATAATATTGTGCTCAGAAGCAAACGATCACAAAAGAAAAATAAAGGAGGCATTTTACATTAATGGAAACATCCATGCTATTAATAGGAAAGACACTTGCTTCGAAATCTTGAAGAAATGGGCTACATAATACTAGCTTATTTGAATATTTGCATATATTTTACTAAACATTTTATGAAGGCTATGAATATGAGGCATGGATCCTCGAAAATGTTAAGCCGATAAACTTTTATATTTATATCTTCTTCTATATTAAACAATTATAAATAAGTGTTTTTTATTACATAATATTGTGAAGTAAAACTATATTTATTACATGATTCTATGTCTTTTTTTTTTTTTAAAATTATTTACTGACATAAAGCAATAAAATTAATTACCATGGAATCTGAATAACTATGGGAAATATATATACATCAGTATTTAATAAATTTAATATTGCATAATCAATAAGTTAAAATTTAATCATGACTGAATTACATCAATTTTTTTTTTTAATAAAAAAAAAAAATTCTCTCTTTAAATCTTGAAAAATAACTATGTTCCTACATAATTTTGCAAATGTAATTAAAAGTCTTAATTAAAGTGACTAATCAATTTAAAACATAAAATACTAAATCTGATGTGTGGGTTGAAAATGAAATGGTTACCTTGGTTACTTTGCAATGTATGTCATCAAAAATAATATTTTACTCTAAATTGAGCCATCTTTCTGTTTGTGACTTTATGTGTATTTAAAAATAATATATGTGGAAACAGATATGTATGCACACATATCACAGATGCTTGAATATACAACACTTAATATTCAATTTTATTTAAATCCCTTCTGTTTAAATTAAAACAGTTTTTTAAAATAAATAGCAGAAAACCATTTAATTTGCCCAAAACTTAAAAAAAAAGAAATCAATTCTGCTTTTTCTCACAAAATTGAAAATATCTTATTTTAAAAAAATGGAAATTTTAATTGTACTATACAACATTTTATTAAAATTTACAAAAATACAATAAAATAGAAAATATGCTGAAAAATATACTTCATTATAAAATATACATGTCATGACTTTCTTTTGCTATCAGATATCAGGTTATTTTTCAAAAATAAATTTAAAAAAAATGTTGAAGATAAAACTTCTGGTAGGAGGAAAAATTTCATGTCAACATAAAATTATATCTCATCATATTTATGGCATTATTCAAGTCCATACTGTAAACACAGAAATTTGTGGATCACAATGAAGCCTTTTAATAATATATATATTTAACTCCCACACATCTATACAGATGTGTAAGATACATATATTCATGTTGAAAGTGTGTATTCTATAATACATATAAATTGTGTAACTTCTGTTTATGCATAGTGAACAAAAAAATTAAAATGTAAAAAAAATTCTAAATTTTATAATTTATTCAGTATTTTTCTTTTGTAGACAACTGAGGCTGCTTATGAGGGATAATTACTTTCTTCTTCAATATCATCTCTTGTCATTACCTTTTCTTCTCACATCCCAAAAACTTCAAATTTATGTTCTTTAATCCTCTACTTTTAAGTATATGCTTGTGATGTTTTCATGTGGTTTTTCCATATATTTAAGTATGCAGAATTAATTTTGTGTACCAATTGATTAGGCAAGGGAGATTCATCTTCATGATTTCATTATCATATTCAAACTATCTTCATATATATGTATATATCATTCATATTCTAAATTCTTAACTACATAATTAGAATACTTAATGAAATTGGGCAGATTTTAGTTATGTTTGAAAGCATAATTTTGGTGAACAATTTTTATTAACATTGACTAAACTCAATTTGAATTCTTTTTTTTTTTTTAAAAAAAAAAACAACAACAACTCATCATTATAAAATATAAAACCTAAGTTTGAAGATGTTGTGAATATAAAATGACTTCTTATATCCAGTAAATGTATATTTTAAGTTACTATAGCAAATAATATCAATTCCAATATATATATATATTTTTTTATAAAATGCATTATTTTTAGAATATTAAATTGTGCTTTTTTTATAAGTTATGTAAAAAATACTATTGTATGCATAATAAAAATATTAGCTTTCACAAATTTATTTTAAAAGATTACCAATATGTGATCCCAGACATAGTGAAAACTTGATACGAGGCTTAAGAATCAAAATATGTTTGACAAATTTAAATATTCTTAAAACTAAAAATTATATAAAGTTTGTTAATATTAAATATCAAAAAAGGGGGTAACAATTACTACAACAATAATCTTTAGTAAGACCTTTATTTTTTTCTATTAATCTTGACTTTCTTTAATTAACTAACATGCTATTTCTTATATCTATAAATTTTGATCCTTGTTTATGACTGCTTATCAAAAAGACAGAATTGCATGACTTTCATAGCCTTGCTTCAATCTGAATGTTTGCCATATTTTTTATTTTTATAAAATAAACTAAACATGAGATGCTAGAATAAATTATGGCAAAAGAATAGCAAGTAATGGTGATAAGCGTTATCATTTGCCATGGGACCCAACATTATTCAACCAGCATTCAGTAAAAATACATCAGTTTTCCAAATAAACATATATTTATCGTAATTAAATAAGTTATGCTATATAGATTGTTAAAAATAATTTACCATTATAATAATTTATCAGCATTCATAAATGATGCATTAAATAAGAATTTCTACTCTTTAACCTTTTTGCTGGCGAAGCAGCCATATTGAATATTTAAAAAATTATGTTAAGCCACAAATTTTATCATAACTTAAGTTTGTATTATTCAAAAATGACATAATATATATTGCTTGAAATATAAAACGCCAAAGAATATAATTAAGCTGAAAAAAATATAGTCATTGATATTTAAAGTAATTTAAAAAAAGAATAAAAGTTAATATTTCTAATAATTATTTTCATATTATTTCATAAATTCAAAATTATCATGCATATATGTTGAAGCTATAATTTTGTTAGTAGGTTAGTTGAATTCATCATAAAATTTCTAAAAAAAATGGTATATAATAACAATTACTTAAGGTAATCCATCACTTGAAAACTTCGTAGAATAAAGACATTAGTATCTCTCATTTTTCCTAGTAAACCTTTAAAATGTATTTCCAGAAAAGGGGTTGTAATGAATATGTCATCCCTAATAACATCCCTTATAACAAGTAGTTAATATTGATCAATAATTAGTATAATTTGAATATTATAATAAAGAACTTCAAAAATGTTAAAATTACAAGTAAAATAATCAATATATACTAAATAAAATAATAACAGAATAAAAAGTGAATGAAATACTAAATTCATTATAGAGTTAAACTTGCGGCACATAAGTTAGTAGTTTAGAGTCAGTGCGATATAGTATTATTTATCCTAGCTTTATAGGTTTTGAGGGCTCATATTGCTTCATGCTACTATGACCATAAATTTAGTAATAGCTTCATCATCTGCCATCTCTCTTTAAATTTGATAGGCAGCTTTGAAATTTACTTCACAGTAGTGTATAATCGGCCTAAATTTATATACTGTCAAAATCTTTACTTTTAGCATTTGCGTATTTTTATTATTATTAAAATGCAGACAAGACATTATAGAAAAATCTAAATCGGGTCATAATATTTGCAAAATATATTTATCTTTGTTTCATATCACTTAATTCATATACTGGACCTAAGACCACATCATACCAAAAAATGCAGATAATTCACGATATAAATTTACACAATCACAAGCTATTTTTTTGATCAGCGTATATATTAGTTTCAATAATAATTTTTTGGCATATTTTTTATCAAATATAAATTCAAACAATAATTAAAAAATATCTAAAAATAAGTACTTACCATCGGCTCCCAATAATGTTCATTCTTCTAAGTACACCAGAAAAAGCTTGTATTTTTTCCGATGTAATTTTTAGGGTGAATATTGTTCTGTTAACATTGAAAAAACTGAGAGAAAGACAAAAAAATTCAATTTATTTGATCACAAAAATTATCGTAAAATTTTTATCCTAGAAAAATAAAACTTACCTTTTCTGAAACTAGAAAGAAAACTGGAAACAAAGGTATAAGGATTTCTATTAATAATAAGCTGAAACCGGATGTTTATAATTTGAAAATTCATGCCCACATAATTATATATGTGTGTAAATTAGGAAGTTAATTTAATATTTCTGCCTTTAAAAAACATACATTCTGATAAAGCTTTCCAAGTGCAAATTATATGTTTTCAAGCCATCTCATGAATACTTAAAACCATGGATAATAGCAAATCCTATGTAATATATGGACATAAAAACACAATTCAACTTAATACATTTAGACATCAACAAAAATAAATAACAAAAAAAAAAAACCCAACAGATTGATTAAAAAGATAATATAATAACAAATCTGTAGAGAAAGAAAACAAGCACATAATTGACAATAAAAGACTAAAAATAGCTAGTTAAAAAATAATTCATAATGACTTTCATGCAGGTGAGCATGCATGTAAAATATTATGATTTCAAATATAGGAAATTTTACTTTTTCAAACAGTGAATAACCGAATCAGTAAAAAAAAAAAAAAAGTTGTACCTATAGATGTAGGAGAGGGGGCTACTCAAAGTATATATAAAAAAATGTCTACAAGTTGTCAAAGTAGATCACATGTTCCATAATATCATTTTTTCCCCCTATATCAAATATCAAGGCATAAAGAATAACTTTAGTTATCAATTGTTTGATTAATAAATTTATTTTTAATTACTAGATTTATTAAGAAGTATATCCAAATTGTTAAATAATTACAGTTTAATCTATTTTTTTAAAAAGTATTTTTATTGCATTAATGTACATATATAAATTTATAACCCCTTTATTTAGATTTTTTTTTTTAACCAAATTTTACTAATAATAATAAACCATTCCATTATTGTTTTCCAGCTGCTGAAAAAATAAACACATCTTTTTTTTTTTTTGTAAATTACAATAAATAACAACCCCCCCCCCCCCCCAACTATTATTAGGAAACTGCAACAAAAGGAAATTTCAGATAAAATGTTATAAACTAGAGGATTTGTTATATTGATCCCATTGATTGTATACAATATTACAATATCCTCTGACGTCCATAAACAAGAACCAAGAGGATTTGCATCATAACTAAATTGAAACAGGACATATATGTTTTGTAAATAACACCACACATATATATATAATTCTTATAATTAAAATCTTGAACAGTGAAATATATGCAGAAAAAAAAAAAAAATTGCCAATTTTAATATTTGAATAGGCAATTCCACAAAGCTAATATATGTTGAACTTTTAACTTAATATTCAACATTATACAACCAAACCAGCACATTCTCCAAAACTATTATTCTATTTTTTAAAAAAGACACAATTATTTCCCTATTTAAGGTCATCAACTTATTTCATTTTTTTTTACTTGCACTCCATAATTTATTATAAATATCTTCCTTAACTTCTCTGTTTTTAAGTATATTCCCAATCCAATTCCTTTTTCTTTCTCACTCTTTTAAATACTTTTACATTTCTGATAAGTTCTAACTTAATATACAGGCTCAATAATGTCTCTTTATTCTAAAAGATCAAATGTCTATAGTATCCCCCCCCCCCCATGTACATGTAAAGAGAAAATATGACAATTTCAAAGCAGTTATAGTTTTGTCAAACTCTATATTCTTGGAGAAAATTATGATGCATTAAATACAGGTAGCAATGCCATTAATCTAGCAATAAAAAAGCCATAACTTTCAAAAAGTATGGCAGCCATTATTATGCCGGAATAAATATAATTTGAGCAGACACATGTGGCGACAAGTGCATCATTTGCATTATAGTTCTTACATATATGGATGTCAAAAATGAAGTAAGGTCAAAAACTTTGTTAATTTATAGATTGTAATACAGGTAGCAAGTATTATGTCAAATATAAATATCAATGAGCACAGATCCAAGAGAAAAATAAATTGTTACATGGTTTGATTACAAAAGTGAAAAAACAGTCCTTGTGATTAAATGACAATTAATGAATTTATATAAAGGAAATATTTGCATATCAGCATTAATGAATCTTTTCAAAAAATTTAATATGTTCATTCATGAAAACATTTATATTCTGTTATTAATATGTATTTATAATAAAAGACGTTATAATGTGAAAGTACTGAAAATCCCCCCCCCCCCCACGAGCTATATGTAAAATGTAGAATGAGCCACCTAAACTTTAGCTTTGATTGTATATAAGCATACTATTTAGACATACAAGCAGAGCTTAATTTATACATACTAACGTAATTTCAAGACAACTAGAAGCTATTTTAAAATCACTATAACTAATCAGAGGGAAAGGCTGAGCCTAACTAACTTTTAGCAAATATAAAATATAAAATGGCCAGGTAATCGTATATACAGTCAAAGCTAAGTGTAGGTGGCTCGTTCTACATTTTATGCTTACTGACAGTTTACATATAGTTCACTGGAGGATTTCAATACTTCTGCATTATTCCATCTATATTTGAACTAGTAAAAGATTATATTTATAATATTAGTGTTAAAAAAATTAGATATAAATAATAAACAATCAAAAACTCTACACATTTTTATATGAAGCAACTTCACATTAAAATATTTAAAAGAATAATAAAACAAAAACGTTCTTTATAAGCACAATAAGCAATAAATTTAAAATTATTTTTTTCTTTAATTAATAATCTTTTTTAACAAAATTGTTTTAAAAATTACTATTTAATTTTTGTTAGTTAATGCAATACTATATTGTTTTCATTTTTGCAATGATAATTGCTCTGCTTGGTTTAGTACAGTAGTAGATTTGCAAGCTTTAGAAATCAAGCTTACATGCATTTTAAGGATAAGTTACAATGTGAGCCATTCAGCATAGGAGACTTCTGGTGGGAGGAAGAAGAGGTGGGTGATCATGGAATTTCACAAGATCTCATCATGCAGAAGCTGCTGGATTACACTGAAAAAACACATCCTGGCCTGCATGGGATCCAAAGGTCTGTCTTGGTCCACCTATGCAAGTTCACTGCACCTGTGGTACAGGGGCTAATTGGTGGACTGGCAGGGAAGTACCAGCCCATCCCTGACCTATATCCGATTGCCCTTGTGCCCTTCCTCAAAAAACAATCAAACCAGCCTGATTTTACAAACTTGCGTCCAATCTCTATGACACCACTCTTGATTAAAGCTGTTGAATCAATAATAAAAGACAAGATTCAGCAGCAGCTGCTTGAAAAAATTTCCAGGCATCAATTTACCCGCAAAGATCATTCCACTGGAGATGCTGTTCACAAATTCATGGTAATGCTCGATTACATCAGGGAAAAAAGAAAATCTTTACCAGTGGTTGTCCAGTTGGACTTTGCAGCAGCCTTTGACTCCGTGATGCCAGCTCAACTCTTTACAGTCCTCAGGCACTATAGAGTTCCATTGGTCTACATTAACATCATCGCTAATTTGCTCAACAGAAATATTTATGTATCTTTAGATGGCTCTCTTGCCTCTGGATTCCAGCCACACATCTCCATACCACAGGGTCACTGCTAAGCACCCTGTGTATCATAACATATATTGATCCCTTCTTGAAAGATGTGAAAAAAGGGCTGCCTGGAGTATTTGTCCCAGCACTGGGGGAGGTGATTCACCATATATCATATGTAGATGATGTAACCATCATCCTCCCATCTGTGAAGCATCTTCCCCAGCTACACTTGCTTCTAAAACAGTGTGCCATCAAGTACCCCCTGAAAGTGAATCCAGCAAAAACAGCAATCTGGAAGGCCTGCAGTGGCAAAACCATTACACCTAACTTCACAGGCACACTCCAAAATTTTCTGGGGCTGCCAGTGGCGATGTCCGGTCAGCAATAGAATCCATGTTACTAGAAAGGTCCAGCAACGTGGCTGGCACCTTATCCTCGATCTCCCTGTCACTTCCAGGCAAGGTGACACTGCTGAATATGCTGGTCTTCCCGAGAATTGCATATTATCTACTGTTTATCAGGACGACCAAGATCTTCCAAAATAAAATAGGGTCACAGAGTACAAAAGTGTTATGGAAATCATCACCTGGTAGAATTGTTTGTATAGGCCTCAAAAGAATGAGAAACCCAAGGACTTAAATGGTCTTGGTCTGCATGACATTCAGGTGCTGTTTATGCAGAGGATGATAACTATTCTGAGGATATCTAAAGCTCTAGAAGGTAAAAGTCAACATTCCCCTTCAGTTGAACCCACCGACACCCCACCGCCTAACAAGAACAGGTGGGTAGCAGAAATGGAGGATCACGTAGCAGGGCTCATATTTGCCAAAGATCTTTTTGATAGAAAGATTAGGTACTGAGATGCTTACAAACTTATGCATCCCAGTCAGCAGAGTAACCCAGTCAGGCTAGAATTAACCTTAAAATCATTGATAAAAAAGTTCAAACACTGGTCGTTGGGCGTCAGGCTAGTAAATTTTATTATCAAATTCAGTCTGGACGCTCTTCCAACAAATCAATTCTTGGTAGATCATAGGGGATTTAAGAGCATTTCTCCCATCTGCCCATTATGCAATCAGGAGGAGGAGGATATTGATCATCTTGTCTCCCGTTGCTTAAAATTCAGTGACATGGAGATAAGATTGATATAAAGTATTAGTTCCGGATGCTCTCAGGACATCAGTGGGGCACTGAGAACTGAAGAATTTGCTATAATCTGAATGGCAATCTGATTCTCTTTGCAAAGTGGCTGACCAGGTGTCACAGTGTTTTTCGAGACAACTCGCAAACCCATGGCAAGTCTTCAAGAAACACCTTTGCGGTCTGAAAACCAGAGACTATCTTATAACATCCCACAGACTGCATGCAGACACATGAGAACAGATCACTCTGGATGAGCAGACAATCAAACCTTTCAAATTGACATCTAAGTTATAAAATGATCTGTCAACTGAAACTACAAGAGACAAGAAAGAAGGTATGAAGATAGAGAAAGTGATGACAGGAAGACTGACAAAAAGGGGAAAGAACAAAGATAACACAAAACAGATAAAACCTGGCACCAAATGAAAAATGGCTGCTTGATTTGACGCGATGTAACCAAAGAGCAAGATGTGACATAAATCTACACAAGATGAAAGAGAAATGCAAATTCAAGTTGAATTCAATCAATGTAAACAAAGACTAAAATGAATGCAAATGAATAGAGCTGTAATCTAATGTAATCTGTAGAACCTGTTTTAAGTCCAGAAAAATCTTTGAAAAACAATGAATCCACATCAAAATTCACAAACCTGTAATCTAATGTAATCTGATAAGTGTTTTATAAGTCCAGAAAAATCTTTGAAAAACAATGAATCCACATCAATGGGATTGCATAAACAAGTAATTTAAAATGTATTAAAATCAAAAGATTGTCTATTTTGTAGATACTGCAATATATAAGTATGATTATGTATTCATATTGAAAGATTACAATGAGCATATATGCATACAATGCCCACAACTTGAAATTTGACTGTAACGAAAGATTTTTTTTTTTTTTCAAAGAGTTACATATCTAAGCTTAGTTATCTAATTATTAGGTCAGTAAATACATATCTAACTATTCTTAGTTAGAAAATAAATAAAAAATCACCACTATATAATTACTATCCTGAAGAATGATTTCTCCTTCACTGCTCTCTTTAAAGATATTGGAGATGCCTTTGCTCTCAGTGGGTTTTTCAAATCTATTTTATCTATAAATTCATCTTCATCAAAACTAAAGATACTGTAGAAAAATGTTTATAGAAACAGCAAACATTAAATATAGATACTAATAGCATCTCTGACATTTTTTTAAATAAAAAAAAAATACAAATACAAAAATAGCAATCATGTTTGTGGTCTCTGGCTGAAATTCTCACAGCAAATAATGTATTCGTAATTTGTAGAAAAATATTTACAATAAAGCAGTTCTAATTACTAAATTATTTTAATAGTTACATATTACATGCAAATGAAGGTATTTTTGCATAAAATATCCATACCGTTTTGACGACGAGTCTCGATAAAATAAGATCCAACTTATATAAATTTACATGGAATATGGAAATAATTGAGATACATTCTATGGGATAGTAGTACTCTACATGCTTAAATAAATGCTGAGTATATAATTTTTAGATTGACTGCTCTTAATGTGAACTTATAAATTGCTGATTGTATTTTAACAAATATTTTAACACATACTTATGCTTTGTGAATTAATTACTTTTTGAATCTTTGTAAATAGAATTCACATGCAGATATATTTCATATGTTTAACTATGAACTAAATCATAATAATAATCTTTTTATAAAATAAGCTATCTATTTAGGTTATTTTTTATAAAATTACTACAACTTAATTTACAAATAGCAAATTTTTTGTACTAATTCACTTGATAATTTCTTTAGATCAATTATTAGGCTAAAAATTATTTTTAGCTTATATATAAATTTTAAATTTAACAATTAATATAACTATTCTAGTTAAATACAGCCATGTGTCATCATGAATTTAACTCCCCTCCCCCCCATGTGTAATATGTTAAATAAACATTAAAATGTCTATCTTTCTACGTACACCACAAACATAAATAAATATATGACAAAAAGAAAAATAACCTCTAAGATGCATCAGTAGGGTCCAGGCCACAATTTCTTATGTCTTTATAATTTTGGGGCAGGATTTAAATTGTTACAATTCAATTTTCAAATGACAAACCTATTTGACATCTTTAAATATACTAATAACAACAATAAATCATTCATTAGATATTATTTTTGAAACATAATTAAAAATTAATATATCGATTTTTACTAAATATGTCTAAATAAGTGAATGTAAGAAAGTGACCACTTGAAAATTGAGTTGTAGCAATTTCACTTGGACCAATTGAAGAGTTTTGACTCATCAGATAACCATCTTGGGGGCCATAATTTAATTTTTTCCAGATGTCTATTCATATGTTAATAGTACATATAGAAAGATGGAAGTTTTAAAGAATATTTAAGATATAACATATATGAGAGGATATCATTTTATATATAAATGAAAATCACTTAACTCAATTTTCAATTTTAAGGGAAAATTATTTTTACTTCTTCATTTTGTGATCAAGATTAGCATAAGAACAAATCTAAGTAAAATTATTAATTAATCAATTAATAACTAATTAATTAATTAACTCAAAATATTATGTAAATAGAAACTGTTATCAGAGTAAAAAAAAAAAAAAGTATAATAGCATCTTGCAATAATCCTTATTTCTTTAATAGCAAATTATTATTAAATTATTTCCCACCTTATTTTGACAATTTTTTAAGCAATATGTACATGAAGCTGAGGTCAACAAATAAGCCAATAATTTTTTTTTAGTAAAACCATTTCCTTAATCATTTATAGAATTTGTGCATTTTGCATATTTCTGGCAATTTTCCAAACAATATAAATTAAGCATTGCATACTGTAAATACATTTTATATTAAAGGTATCATCTATATTTAAATGGCTTATTTTAAATAATAAAAATATGCTGCATCCTTTATTATCCATGTAATAAATTTATTTACTTTTAAATAAATAACATTTATGCAATAACTAGATTTTAAACTAATAAGTATATAATTTAAAACAATATTATGGCTTCTATTTAGATAATAAACTAAAATTCCTGAAATATAAACAATTCTTTTAAATGTTATAGTAATTGTTAATTCCTAAAAAAAATAAACAAAGAAATTGTGATATTTCAAAAATTAATAATTATAATAACATCTAAAAAAATCTTAATACTTTAATAAGTAATGTTTATTTCTAAACTTGTATTCTATCATTATAAAAAAAAAAATTTAATCAGTAACATGTTTCTTTTCCCTTTGTATTAACTATCTAACTGACATATTGCTATTGTGTGTTTAAAATAATATTTATTTTGTGACTACATGTATTTGTGAATGAAAAAAGACCTAACTTCCCTTAATGGAAATATTTAGTTAACAACAGTGACCAGTCTTTAATCTGCCATTATTATAAGAGGCTGCTATAGTTTGTATTGGAATGTTTCTAAAGAAATAATAATAATAATGATCTTAATATATTGCATCTACTTCATTGCAATTGTAAAATCCAACAGTGGAAAGTAAAAAAAACAACAACTATATATCACTAAAAAAAAAAAACTACATATAGCAAAGAAATATTAATAGAAAGAGAAATGAATTAAGATAATTAGAATTTGCTACTATTTTAAGAATTGGATTGCGCACATATTATACGAATTAAAGGATAATAGTTGAAAGAGTACTTTACTAAATCTCAAAAGTTAGAAAGAAAAAAATGAAAATTTAGAAGAGGGAGAAAAAATTTAGTAAATAACTATATGACAGAAATGAGTAGGATAAAATCAATGTGCCATTTGCTTAAAAAGAAAATCCCTACTAATAACAAAATCTTGCTTAACATGGTGTGGACAGCAAAAATTTAAAATTAATGTGATTTGTAATTTGTGATCATGCATTCAGTTAATAAGGTTAAAATTCATTAAACATTCAAGAATGCCACAATTGATAAAATTTATTTTTGAAATCATTTTTTTTAAAATTTTAACTAATTCAATATTAAATTTATGTAATTATTAATCAATTATATCATTATTTTGCATATTTTATTATTTATAATTTTAGTAATAAATTGTTCTATATATCTATATCATTTTTAAACTACTTATATTCTTTAACTACAAATGTCAAACTTCCTATATTTATACCTTCAACTCCGTCTACTTTAGATATGCTGGTGACTATTATTAATCATTTATATGACTACAAATTATATCATTCCTAATCAGATATAATCTTTAAATCTACTTTTAAGATGAATATATGTTGTTTTTTCCACTAAACATAAATCCACGTATAATTATTCCAATTTTATCTCCTTTTTTCCATATGTATTATCTTTTTTAAGATATACTTAAAATGCCCATTTTCAACACATTTTTGACATGTATATGACTTCATCATTTGTCTCTTGCACTTATATCTTTGACATCATTCACTTTAAATAATATTAGTATAGTGATTATCATATCATTCCTATCCAATTAAAGAATAATGTATATTTTTTTTATTAAACGTCAATGTTTAATTAATCAGCTCCCCCCCCATGTGTGTTAGAAATATCTAAAACTTCCATTCCATACAATATACCTAAAAAAATAAAATAATATATATATAGTGAAAAGACTATACTGTATCAATATCCGACTTCAATTATACATTATTATAAAAAAAAGTGTAAACAAACAAACAAAAAAACCATCAAAAATTCACAAATTTAATACATTTTACAATATTCAAGCAGCCATTTTCTGTTTTTGAGCATCATATGTGATCATGTTTAAAAAAAAAATTTACAAATAAATTTTAAATTATACCAGCAACTATTTTCCCATCATGTTCATTAATAAAATAGGTACTGTTCTATTAGCCCAGGTCAGCTGCTTAATGGCATTGATGCTATGCAAAAAGACAGAAATACAATAGTATTGGGCCACCGGCATAAAAATTAATTTTTAGTATCTTTATATATTAATATATGTTAGCATATCTACAAAATCAACAAGTTCAAAACAATTTTTTCTTCAAATTTTACTCTCACCCTGCTATGTAAGGCAAAACTCATTTGTAAATAAATTAGACAAGTTATATTTATTACATATGTATAATCAAACTAGATATGTATTAATTAATTACGCATTAGAAGGTATTAGTCATATACCCGTCTGCTAATTTAATCTTTGGAGGTACTGTGCGATCTTTTTTATACATTCATATATTCAATAAGAATCAGATCTATGTGCATAAATAGCTCAATGATGAAAGTTATTGATAATTACTCATGCTAAGAATAAAATGATGGTATAATACCCGCATCTAAATTAATTAATGTCTTTAAGGAAAAAAGGGGTTTTTATTCATTTCGTAGTGGATTTTTTTTTGTAGCATAGTAACATATGGGATGGTATACCTATATATTAATAAGGTTGTTTGACTGTATCTGCAATACTGTGTAGTACTTGGTATCATGTGTCTACATTCTTTTATTGCTTTCCAAAATACTTCATTGGCCAATCCTTAAATACTGGAGATGCACAGAGAGAACTCCTAAATGGGCAAACCAAAAAAATGGACATAAGCTACAGAAGCATGCTTCATTCCTGAACCTGGCTCACACCAAGGCTTCCAAAACAAATGGAATTTTGGAGCCGTCGAAGCAAATCTCCTTTCAAAAAGAACTTTCACCGCACACAGATCTCTTGGCATCTAGGAGTATGTTGTTGTCCTGTAAAAATGCCACCGCACCAGTTTTTATGGATGGCAGTTGGCACAATTTGAGTGGCTCGGTTTTGCAGTCAGCCATTTTATTTGTTGCAGACATGTTCTCATGCAAATGTGAGCTAGTCAAAATCTTGCTTGGACATACCTTTTCCAAATTTTTTTTAAGTTTCCATATTGAGTAGGGAAGCATGGCAATGAGTTTACAATTGTTAGAAGATAATAGTAGATCAGATGACTTGTAAGCTAATTACTTTGACATGCATATTTGAAGAGTTGTGGCATACTGAAGTCCAGAGACCCTCACACAATACTGTAGCAAACTTTGAACTGTGAACATTGGGATAAAATGCGTAATACGAAACAGCAGGCCGACCACCAGAACGGCATGCAAAATGGCCTCTTTCTATGATTTTGTATAGAAATAAGACTTGACAGTGGCCACATAAACTGCATATTTATGTGCTTTTGCATATAAATAATATCATCAAGCAGCTGACATGAGCTAATAGAACAGTACCATAAAATATCTTTGGTTTATATTGAGAGCACGTAATTTTTACTCTTCCTGTATTATCCTTTACGAATTTGATATGCAGAATTTCATGTAATAAAATATTTATTTTCTAATGCTAAAATTTTTAGGCCATACTTAAAATTAAAACTGACTCAAAAAAACATCAAAGCAATTAGAAAGATCAGTTTCTTTATAACTATAAAAGAAAAAGTTATTGAATATATATATATAGCCCAAAGCATATTAAATTGCAATGAAAGTCAGACATTTTGCTGTTTTTTTTATTTAAAAAACAAAAATATGGTACTGTGAGTTTTTTTTTTAATCTTATTTTTTCAATGAATAAAAAAATTTATGTAGATGGATTGCCTCAATTTATTATTAATAAGTATATTTATTATTATTTTAATTTTGCTAATACTACAATTTTAATTTATATATGCATAATATACATATAAAATAGCATTACGGTTAATTTGTGCATATTAAAAAGTATAATACATTTGCAGTTAAATAAGCAATTTGTATTCTATTTTATTAAAAGTTTATCAACAAAAGATGAGCTATTATACGTTATGTATAATGTGCATGGAGGGGGCTTGGAAAAAAATAGTGTATAACACAGTTCCACTACATATTCAGTTTACGATTATCTTTTTAACACATTTTACTAATAAAATAGAAAAAATATCTTATTCATTTATAATACATACTATTATTATTTTTATTATAAAAGGTCTTTGCACACATTTTTTAAATATATATTCAAATACCATTATCAGCTTTAATATATTAAAATTTTTTGAATAAGTATAAAACTGAAAGAAAAAAAAAGCATAATTATAACATCATATTTCTAATTTTTAATTAATTCTTTTAATCATTATTTGGTATTTACAACTTTTTAAATGTACTTTTCTTTCTACAAAACATAAATTTAAGTTTACATTTAAAAGGACTAATATGAATGATTGTGAAAATTACAAAAGTATAAGTATAAATGTGCTCATGAATTTTTTCTAAAAAAAAAAATTAGCTATCAGATCATTTTTGTAAACCTAATTATCATTTTCAATTATATTTTTACACTTTATGATACTTTGTCTATGATACTTTATTTGTAAACCTTATATTTCAAAAAATTTTAATAACCGCTTTTTTAGTTCCCTTCACAAATGGCATTTTAGATTACCTAAAAGTTTAATCTCACTATAAAATAAGTCTATTAATATGTTTGACTGAGTATAGATTTATATTGAAATCTTATACCTAAAAAAAATAAATTATTTAATGATAGTTTTAAAAAACTTAAGTCTAATTTTCACATGATTACCATCTCTTATACTAGCACATGAAGAGCTTTGCCTTGTTAGTCTAATTTTATTTTCATTTTGTAATAAAGATAAAATATGCATTTGTATGCAATGAACTATAGGAAAATATGTACAGAAAAATTAAAATAAGAAATTTAAACAATAATGAATAAATATTTCTAATAAATGTAATTTTAATAATGTGACTAAAATAAATTATTTCAATTTTTATGTTCATTATGGTTTTATTTGAAGTAAAACTCCAATTTAATAGAATTTAATAATATGGATTGTAAAAGATCTTATATTCATTAATTCTTCTTATGTAAATAAAAATAAGATTACCATGATTTCTTCTTAGTTTTCATGGAATTTATTACAAAAATAAGATTACCACGATTTCTTCTTAACCCATAGTTTTCATGGAATTTATTCTATGTTCATTATGGATTTCCTGAAAAACACAAACCATGATAGAAGGCATTAAGTAATCCTAATTTATTTTTTTTGGTCCTTAAAAAAAAGTTTATATATTCAAAAAGAAGTATATTACAATGAGTATAAATAATCATTAGGAAAGTGTATAATATTCCAATATCCAAATGGAAATGTTGATTACAAGTTTCATTCAAATAACTAATCAGACTTTTTTTACTTTGTTCAAGTGATAATTGATCCAGGAACTATTAGTCTTTAAGTTCATTACTAGTTCCTTAAACTCCACAGATTTTATAATATAAAAGTTAATAATAAGTAGCATCAAAATGTAAATAAATTTCAAAAAAATTAATTTTAATATATATGATTTATGGATTCATTATAAAAGTTAATTGTCAACTTACTGTGTTTATGAAAAATGTAATTTAATTTTTAAAAATCTAGTTCTTACCTATATGTATATGCACTCCCACTCTGAAAACTAATGAAAGAGACCACTTGCAATTCATAGTTTAAAATAGCTTCTAACTGAAATGTTTCTAAAATATTTTAGATTTTTAAGACTAAAGCACTTTCAATATTTATTGTTAAAAATAATATGAATTACAATTCTGAGTTAAATTTTAAATACTGATTAATATTTGATAATAGTATGCATTCATCTTTTTCAACCATTACTGATCCACTGCAAGATAAAAGTTCTTTTCAAGTTTAATCCAATTTCTTGGATCCCTAACCTCTCTTTATAACAACACACCAGCAAATCTCCTTATTTCATCCATCCATCTCTCATGTGGTTTCTTTCTAGGATTTTTATAATCTCCTGGAATCTAGTTTAAGAACATTTCTACCAATATATCCAGTCCAACTCCATTTGAATCTCTTAATTCTTTCAATGTCAGTGATAGTTGATTGTTCTCTCACCCATGTCTTTCATTTTTTATCTCTTATTATTATTTCTATTATGCATATAGTAGTTTGAAATTTTAAATTGTTCTTAAGTGTTCAAGTCGCATATTCATAAGTAAGAACTGGTAAAACATATCTATTAAAAATCTTCCTTTACAAACACAGAAGAATATTTCTATTAAACATTGAGTTATTTCTATCAAAAGCATTCTACACAAATTTAATTTCACGATCAATTTTATATATTATGTTTCCAACTATATTAATAATTTGGTCAGAATATTTGTAGTTGTTCATTTCTAATTCATGATTATCATCATTATTTTGTTGTTCTGAGAAAATCCATTTAACATTACTCTAGTTTTTTTTTTTTTAGCATTTATCTTTAGTCCTACTTTCTTATTTTCATCTGATAACTCTAAACATTTCCTAAAGCTTAGAGAATTATGTGCAAGAACAATTTTGCAAAATCAAAATGATTTAAATAATCTCTATTTATTTTTATTCCTTAGCTTCACATTTTGTAAACTGCAATAAAGTTTTTAAAGATATGAAATCACCTTATTATACATCATTCTCAATGTTAATCTTTTTAGTAACATATATTAATCTAATCATTGATGTTGCATTTGATATTATTCAGAATGTGATAATTTTATATCTTGATGATCCAAAGCTTTAATTACCATGGAAATGCTTATAAAAACAAACACTTTTTCATGATCTACAAATTCACAACTCATAATATTGGTTCTTTCTATGACTTTTTTCACTGCTTAGATGTAATCTTGTCCTAAAATTACTTTAAATCCCAGCTACTTCTTTTGGTCGGTTAGAATACAAAGTATGCTATTAACAAACACTAATTATTTTGGCAAAAATTTTGTATATAACTGATAGAAGATCAATAGCTCTGTAATTTCTAATATCTTCTTTGTCATCTTATTTAAATATTAATAGTATTACTTCATTCTTCCATTTATCCAACATATCTTTATCATTTAGACCAGTGTCCAATCTGTGGCCCAAGGGCCACATGTAGTCCCATATAGCTATGAATGCAGACCAATGTAAAATCATAAACTTATTTAAAACTGAGATTTTTTTGTGATTACATTGCAGTGTAATTAAAATAAGCACACATACACAATCAAATACAATGTCAAATAGACAACTACTTGCTTATTTCAACTCTCTTACTTTTATAATAAATATATATATAAACCATCAATAATAATTTATTGCTTACATATGTACATTTTCTATATTAGTAATCACTAACTTGGAACCTGCTCATGAATTTTAAGACTTTTCAAGTGGGTGGCTACATAATTGGGAGAATTTTTTGTTTATCTGTGATGATAAATATCATTAAAACTATATACACAATCTTTTTTTTTTTTTATCAACTTTCATTAATGTTTGTATATTTAACATGTGGCTCTAGACAGCTCTTCTTTTTACAATGTGACTCAGAGTTTTCCAAAAGAATGGGTATTCTGACATTTGCCAACAATTTCTATTTTTTCAGCTGCTTCTTTTAAATTATCTCCATTATTTCCTGGAGTTCTTTTTTTCATAGATTTAACTGCATACCTTACTTCATTTAAAATGCTAGTTAACTGAGAAGATATAACAAGTGTAGAGGATATTTTATTTGTTACCACATAATTCTTTATAGAACTCTTCCCCACATTTCACAATGTTAACTATCTCTTCAGTAACAGTTCCATCTTTTCTTCTTATTGCAGAAATAATTTTCTTTCTAATATCAAGATGTTGTTTTACACTTTTGAGACATTTATTCCATTCTGTAACTTTTTTACCAATTCACAATTATATTTTATTAACTCTTTTTCATTACATTTTATAAAATTCTAGACATTCAATTTTCTTTATTGTACCATTTTTATATATTTTCATAATTTTGTCTCAATAGAAAAATTACTAGAAAATTGTACTCGCTATTTTTGTTGCATTCTTAATAGAGAATCAGTTATCTTACTGATTTTATTCAAATTTAACCATCTTCAAAATCTGTTATTATTTTAAAACAATTTACAAATTCTAATTTAATTCATTGAAGTGATTCTGAAGATTAGAAATATTAATTGTTAATACTATTTTTCTTAATAATTTTTGTCTCTATAGTTTGCCTCAACATGTATTTTACATCTCACTAATGGATTATCTCTTCCTGTAATTGAGTTAGATGACATATATTTAGAAATAGAACTGCATTAACAAATGAGTGCTGTTTTTAAAAACACAATTTATTAATGATTGTCATATTAAATTAGTTATATTACAACCAAACATTGTACATTTCTTAATATTTAAAATATTTTTTATTTAACTTAGCAAGGAATGAAATAAAAAATTTTTTTAAAAAAATCAAATCCTTTTTAATTGTACAGCAAGATATTAAATTTATTACCTTTCACAAAAAGATTTAAATTTAATATAAATATCCCACTTTTAACGCCATAATTTTATGTTTCATTAAATTAAAATAATTATTTGATAAAATATATTATTGAGTGTTAACTACTACTTCCTGTGAATTATTTTTTTAATATGTTAAGAATATATGCTTCCTTTTATGCAAAATACAAAATTTCAGTAATTTATATCTGAAATAATCAAGATTTTATTACATTTTGATATAAATTTTTTTTTTATTCAAATCATTTGATACAAGTCTTTATGTATGTTTAGAAACATAAGAAATGACAGCAATGATGTATTCAACTTTATTACATTTTTTCCCCCATAAGTCTATCATTTTAGTACAAGACATACAAAAATTATTTATTTGCAGATTTAGACTTACCACCTGTTAGGCAGCATGTATAGACATTAAAACACAAATATATAATATTTCATCTCGTAATGTGTGCGTTAGCGTATGTGTCAATTTCTTCACTTACAGCAGTATCTCTTAGTTTCAGATCAACAATATTGATCATTGAATGTTATTAAAGTCATCCTTAATGAATCCCCCACTAAAAAAAGAATTCAATATTAAATGATATATGCAGATTCATGACAGAGGAAAAAGTCAGATAATTATAAAAACATTTCACACCATAAACATAACCTATCAATATTCAGAATTTTTATTATCAAATTCTCTCCAATTTGCAATATAATTTTCCTTTGGAACCAATTACAAAGATAATTTATAATTATAGGGTAATTGAACAGACTTTCAAGCTCCCTTCACCTATTATCTTTATCTCATAACATGATACACATGACCACACACATGTGAAAAAGATAAATGACCACCAATATACATATTTTGTGCTGAACCAGCACTCATCAATTGGTCCAGATCATTTCCAACTCATATGTGTGGTCATTCGTTTCAATAGTAGGAGATAAGAATGGATAGCTGAAGGAAGCTGAAAGTCTGTGTTCAAATCCCCTAAAATTACAATTAAACTCCAGGTATATGAAATGCCTGTATTTCAAATATTAAAAAAATAATATTACACCATAAATACTATAATATTTATTTATTTTTTACCTTTTGGATAAAAATAAAGGGTGTTTCCCAAAAGTATCTTCGTAGACTAGGTAAGATAGTTTATTTAAAATATTAATCATCTTACAAAAAAAAAATAGACTAAAATAAATAACATTTGCAATAAATAAATAATTAAAAAAATTCTGGCTTTTTACAGTCTGACAACTTCAGCCATCTCAACAAAATTACGAAGATCCATTAATTTTTCACAATTGCTAATATATTTTAAAAATACTAATAAACAAAGTACAGTAAATAAATTCATGTACACACACAATTTAAAATTAAAATATAGTGAAAGCAAATAATCTTAAATTAATAAACTTATATATTCTTAAAACTTCTAATCTATCACGCACATGTTAAACTGACAAATAAAGACATCTTAAAAAAGTAAATGATTCCTAATATGCATTTTTAGCTTTTTCAGATGTCTTGATTTATATATTTTTGAGGAATAGTGGAATAGAAATTTTATAAATATATTACACATAATACAAATATAGATGTAATAAAGCAATCTTCTCTTCAATTAGGAATCACAATAAAATTATTTCATCTTAGCACTGAGTCTATATCTAAATCAAAAATAGAGATCTACAAAGTTATTGTTCAGTACAATATTGCTGTTATCGTGATGTTATTGTACTTCAGGAGATTCAACAATTTTCTAATAATGCACATCTTAAAATTCCCAAGTTACGTTGATTCCTAAAAGAATATTCTAAACAAGGTATGACCATTTTTGTTTTCAAACCACATTATGAAGCAACATTTATTGAAGATAGTTCAAATGGTACTGCAATCACCATGCAGATAATTTTTATATATACAATATTTACATATTTTCCAATACAAACTGGGCCCTTTCTCTTCCAAATTTTTTTTACTTTCTGTATACAGAAAAAAAAAAAAAATGTCCATTTTCATAGTAGTTTTTGGTTAAGTACAAATAAAGATCAAGTAGCTGTCAACTTTGAGAACCAATAAATTTAAACATCATATATTTATTTTATAATGGCAAGCAAGAAGAATATTCCATTCAGAAATATAGGAAACAGATAATACCTGATTTACATTTTGCTTAGACAAAAGATGTCACTATTATTCCTATAGTAAAAAGTTATACTGTTCTTATATGTAATTTAAGAAAAGTTACTTCAAATTGATACAATGGATATTTAAAAATGAAATGGAATCTCTTCACTTCCCTTATGCTATATGTTTATCAAAATCATAATAACTTTCAATAAGTTCATTCTTTTTGGATATGGAAAGCAATTCAATCAACTGAAACAAAATTACTGATGACCTATATAGTCAATATTTGTCTGTCAAAGATCCAAAAAATCATTGATAAACTTATTAAATCCTTGGATGATGCTAAAAAGAAAAAGTTGAGACTATGGAAAAACAAAAGTTCACAAGATCTAGTCAAAAACCCTGATCTCTTTTATACAATTGTGACTGTTGTAAAAAAATCTCTAAAAGAACTACTACTATCATTGTTAATGGAAATGCCAATCACGTATTAAACTTCTAAACTCAAATCTGATAGAATAAAAAAGCATCATTGGAACAGAAATGCACAGTTCTTTTTCACAATGTTTCTCTAATAATAATCTATAAAATCAATAAATAATGGTAAATTTGAACTTGCCCTTGATTGCCTTTTATGACATATTTCCAAAGTTTATAAAAATAAAAAAATTAGATATAAGTGTAGTTGGTAAAATTATTCAGCAATATTATTCATTCAGAAACCATTCCCAAAATTTGGCATAAAAGCATAACTATAGCAGTCCTAAAACCAAATAACTCAATAATAATCCCCCAAAAAAATCCATCACCTAATATCATTATTATGAATTCTGTACAAGCTATTTTAAAAAACCATATCATCAAAATTTTTGTCTATTTACTTAAAGAATAATTGGATTTAAGTCAGCAAGATGTCTTTGACAGCTTCCATTGAAAAATGCTTTCAAACAAATTAAATACTGATGTTATCCACCTTTATTGATATAAACTCAGTTTATATCTTATTAGAAAAATAGGCAACTATGTTTCTAAGATCCTAAAATTAAGGAAAACCATTAATTGATTTGACAAAATGCTTTCCAATAGAAAAATTGGAAGTCACATTAAATGAAAGTCACAGTAGTCACAAAACGTTTAGAATGGATTATCACAGAATTGCTATCTCACCTATTTTATTTAATATATTCATCTGCAATCTTTCCGATACAAAATGCGGGAAATTCACATATGCTAATATTGCTTTGGCTTTATAATAAAAGAGATCCTTCTCAGAAAAAGAAAAGTCAATAAGAATACCAAAAGCTTGAAAATCTTTTTTAAAGATTGGAAATTACTGCTGATCCAACCAAGAGAATAAGCTTAACTTTTCATCTAAAGAATAAGATAACACCTCAAAATATGAATATAATTTTGAAATAAATAAACTAAAATACCATCATACCCCAAATTATTTAGTTATAACTTTAGATTATAGCTTAACTTATCTTCCTCATTTACCTAAGGTTGATCTACAATAATTTCTATAAATAACTTCCTTGCAAAACTGGCTGACAGTATTTGGGATTATGATGCAAATATTTTATGGATAGCTTCTCTAGCATTAGTGCATTCTAGATGAATACTGTGCTACTGTTGGGAGGTGGGGGACATACTAAACCTTTGTATATTAAATAATAATAATGTTATCTTGAGAAATATGACTGATATACTCAAATTTACTCCTTTGCAGTATCTTCTGGTTCTTTCACATAGTCCACCAGATATCAGAAATCACCTCATAGAAAATATATAAAAAGCTGTTAAATGGAAAGGACTTGCCAATAACTCATGTTCAACAAAGAATCTATACAACCAAAAAATTAAGACATTAAAAAAATGATTTATGAGATTCCAAAAAAAATTTTCCTTTTTCAAATCCAACAGGATCTGATTTTTCTAGATGCAACTGGAATCTCATTAACAGACTCAGAACAACCTATAGTTATTATTGTACTCATCAGCTTCATAAATGGAATTTAATAGTCACTGATCTACACACTGTATGTAGATGTGAGCTAATAGACCACGAACCACATAGTTAATGCCTGACAAATTTATGACCACTGGAAAAATTGGAGAATTTTAATAAAAGTTCTTTAATAATATTTTGTTAATAATTAAGCTGTCTTTAAAAAAACCTCTATACACTAAATAAATAAATATTTTAAGCTTCTATATGGGCTAAAAATGACAATCATCTACAGCCTAATAAATGATTAGAGATCATTATATAATGTATTTATTTGAATTGATATGTCAAATGTGTTAGTGTAAAAATTTTTTTTACTTATAGATTACAATAAATAAAAAATAATATACCTAAATCATCCAACAGAATGTTTCTATTTTGTACTTTGACAAAAAAACAACAACTTTCAATTAATATAATGGGTGAATTTACTAATAAGTACATTGTTCATTTAGTTTTTGATTATATAATAATAAATATTATAAATGCATGCATATGCAATATATATTTGTTTAAATTTTCAACATTCTATGGGTATTTTTAAAAGGCATGGGAGTTTGAATTACTATTAATTGACAAAATATTTC
This sequence comes from Epiperipatus broadwayi, assembly GCA_028023455.1. Classification (NCBI taxonomy): domain Eukaryota; kingdom Metazoa; phylum Onychophora; class Udeonychophora; order Euonychophora; family Peripatidae; genus Epiperipatus; species Epiperipatus broadwayi. Next base: position 1,830,690 of record JAQFVV010012421.1, read on the forward strand.
AACAGGACAGGTTCAAAAATTAATAGTGCCACTTAACAGGAGAACATATGTATTCTTTTTTTTTTAATGAAATATTAAGATATATATACAGATTTTTAACAATGGATTTATATAATGCTCTACAATAACTTCTGTGATAATAATTCATTAGTGAGTTTTATAACAATATATAAACTTTGGAATCTGACCAAAAGTTATTAATTACTGTATTCACTTCCCTTATATATAAGATGTGAGTGCAAATTTTTTTTATATATATAGCAAGCTAAGTACTGTATGAATAAATGCTGAATAATGATATTGCAATAAATTGATGTTCATTATAAACTTTTTTTTTTTCAAATTTAAATGACTTTTTTTTTTTTTTGGAGATTTTTTTTTTTAACTCATTAAATATAAATTGATATTTTTATATATACATAAGAAGTTTATGCCCTTTTAAAAGTTCATAGATTTAAATAATAAATATCTAATTCTACTTTGAAGTAAATAAATAAATGTCTGAAGGAAAAGTACTTTTCTTCCTCATTTTATAATACATCAACTGACTGTTAATGGTAATATATATAAAGTTTAACTTCTCTGACATTCAGTGATTAATGGTTTTGAATTATATGATTAAATTCATATAAAATAGTTTAAAAATAGTGAGTATCTTATTGCCTATTGGAAAATAATTGAGGCTAAAAGTAACTCTTAAAAACTTTTATCTACATAAGAATATAAACCTTATGCTTTTTATAAAAATCTTTTTTCATCTACTGAATTAATTAGAAAACAACTACTGCAATTGTAATTTTCAGAAATATCTACAGAACACAAAGTTAAAAATGATGATTAAAAATATACAAATTCACTGTAAAAATATCATCTACAAGTGCAACAATTTAGAAAAATAATACAACAATTTTTGAAAAAATTAAATCTTCATGGAAATGCTTGCACATAAAAATACATATCAGATAAACCATCAATTCTACTTTAAAAATAGTTATTTAATTATTCACAAAAATATCAATTCCAATTGGAGGTAAGATAAGACTATTTGCCAGCCAAAAGATGATTCAACTACATATCAGAACATTATGAGGAATAATCTTTCTTAAAACTTCAACCTGAAACATTTAAGCATACAAAAATCTAATCTGTTCATATATAGTTTTTAAGGCAGAAGATAATGATTGTCAATTAAATGGATGTAATTGTCATTTTTTAACATAATAAATTAAATTAAGTTTGAAAAGAATGACTGGTGCTAATGTTGGGATAGTAATTTTAAAAAAAAATTGATAAGGTATTGAATTTGTTAAACAATATTTGATCCAAAGATAGATATAACTTTGACAATTCTGCACTGAAACCATAATAATAAAGTCAAGCGTTGTTAGCCGAGAGGTCATCACATTCGCCTTGCAAGCAAGTAGTTGGTTGCAGACGGTTGTGGGTTCACGTCCTGGCCAATGCTATGACATATGAGAAGACAATAAGAATAAATGTAGTATTCAGCCATCATTAATCAAAATATAACTTTCTCAAATCATTCTCCTATTAGATAAGATATCACAAGCAAATTATATAATTACCAGATGTACCCAGCTTTTTGAAAGGTCATTGTTTTGTTTGTTTAATTCTTTGTAAAAAAAAATTACATATTATTAAATTCAATATTTGTATTTTTTTTTAATTGGTTGCTTTAACCATTTTTTTTCATAATATTTAATGTTTTTTTTACTAAACATTGTTGAATATGTCATCTGAACTATATTAGGGAATTGTTAGACCATGAAAGCATTTTCATATATCTAAATTGAAATTAAAATTCTTAAATATACTTGTTATATTTATCAGCATTATCGCATAACTATATACTTACTAGAGTGCCATCTGATTTTTTGACAATGTCATGAATAAACACAATTTTTTTAGCTTTATTAATAGTTACTATTTATTAATACAAAAACGATGATTTTTCAGCTCATCATTTTTGTAATATTTTTTTTTAATTGGTTGCTTTAACAATTTTTTTTAAAGATTTAAAGTAAATATGTTTTTTTACTAAACCATTGCTGAGTATGTCGTTCATCTGATCTATATTAGGGGATTGACAAACGATGAAAGCATGGAGCACCTTAATACTAAATTATAAATCAGCATTTGTGGCAGTTTCTGCAGCTGGCTATCAACGTTTACTCTGAAAGATACAAATAATAGCTGAGCTAGCTCATTTAACGCCAATGGTCCAGGGTACCCTTCTGGGGATCCACTAAACATGCCAGCTGAAGCCAGTCAAATGTCAAAGTAGTCACCACCCCATTACCATTCATGAATTTGTCAATATGATTTCCATGATTGACATGTGAATTTGACAGCATTATTGTGGTTTAATAACAAACACCTATTTTTTGTTAAAATACGCCTGGTGAATTTGAAATGTAATATTAGACAAACATTCAAACATTCACCAATCAGACAACAAAGAAAATAGGGATTTTATATATAAGATTAGAATTATAACTCAAATAGTATTGGCAACAGCAGCATAGATAGCAGTTATTTAAATGATTAATATAAGCTTGCTAATAACCATTGCAAAATTTAGTTTTCTTTTTCAACTACTGTAAAATAGGCCACTTTATTTAATGTTTTCATTTTAATTATCAATTAGATGTTATTTTGGTAAGGATCAAATGTTAAAAAAAACTGGAAATTCTTTTTCTTGTGGAAGATTTTGGCAGAAATTAATGAATCACTTGTTATAGATAGAGCCAGCTAGATAGAATCCTGTGAAAAAAATGTGGCTAATGGTTGAATAGAAAAAATAATGTTACTAGTCAGGAATTCAATAAAAAGTTTAAGCACTGTAAGTAACTAAGTTGGAGTTATAATCCTTGATTCTTGAACTCCAGAATCTGCCATTCTACCATTGTGACCTGGCTTTAATGAAGTGTGAGTTTTATGAACAAAAAAAAAAAATTGATAAGTGATGAAATAGAGTATATTATTATAGAACATGCACTGAGGCTAATAATATGGCAACAAGATAGAATAAGGATTAAAATTATCAATTATGATAAAAGATATTGTGCTGTTATTGTATTTTGCAAAGTTCATATATACTCTTTGCATTAGTAATGGCAAAGACAACTAACTGTATATATGCAATCAAAATTTACGATATTAACTAAGATTAGTTCTAGCTAAAAGTGGCATAAAAAGTAAAACTGGAAGTTGATATAATCAGTGATAGCTTAAAGCTTGTTTCATTTTGCTTGGGATTATTAAAATAAGAAAAGTTCTTTATAAATATATGCAAATGATTAAAAAAAGTCATAAAAAGTTTCCTATGTGCGCACCATACTATCAAATTTTAACACAGATTTGGTTGTCTTTCCCTGTAGAATAATAGCCAATTCCATTAGTTCATTTTTTAAAAAGTTGCAGAATGGATGCTAAAAATGTAAGACAGTTTTTAATTTCATATGAACTATGCGCTTAATAAGTAAATTTGAACATCAGGAAAAAATAAGAAAAATATTTATAGAGTATGCAGGAATGGAATTGTGCTATCTATAAATAATCTTATGCATCTCAAAAAATCTTCAATCAAATATTTAAACAAAAAATAGTTGGAATTCTTCCTTAGAGGTTTCCCATATAAAATCAATTTAATTTGCTTCAATGAAGAAAGTAAAAGATAAATACTTTGAAATGGCTACAATGAAAGATTTTTAATTAATATAAAGTTATGCCAAGGAATTTCATAATTATTTTGACTTTTTATTTAAAACTACATTTTAAAAACTGTTGTAGAACTGGTGAATAAGTTGACAATTTGGGAAATGGTAAAAATCAACAAAGCTTTTAAAATAATCAATTTGAAAGAAAAAAATAGATAAACTAGGTTCATTAGCAGTAAGTAGTTATAAGATCATAATGAAATACTCCTTTATTTCCTGAATGGCTGTGACAACATATGGTAATCCATGCTACACCTCAACATCTAAGTTTGCCTTTTTATTTAAAAAGTACCAAAATGTGTAAAACTATTCAGAACAAAAACTGTTAATGAGGTCACTTCCATTAATGACATGACATGTAAAGCACTAATATATTTTAAACATTCATTACTAAACCACATCCCCTGTATGTTGCTTTCAAAATCTTAGGAGGATAGATCATTTTCTAAAGCGGAAAAAGTATAACAATCAGCCAAGAAGAATAATTAACAATTTTGCTCTTTATCTGTTAAAATTAAAAATGTTATCATCAAATGTAAAAGGACTGTTACAAAACTCACTATCAAAATAAATTGAAGCAAGGCTGGAATTAGTACACATCCCTGTTGCATATCAGTTATCATCTGGAATGCCCTAGATTTTCCTATCTCTAATAGTGATACATTTTCTCATTGCCATCAGCCAAGAAGAATAAGTAATAATTTGGCTCTTTGTTAAAATTAAAAATGTTATCATCTGTTACAAAGATCACTATCAAAATAAATGGAAGCAAAGCTGGAATTAGTAAACATCCTTGTTACATATCAGTTTTCATCTGGAACGCTCTAGATTTTCCTATCCCTAATAATCATACATTTTCTCATTGCCACATCCAGAAACTGTCTTATATTAATAACGCAGGACAATCAAATATTTTCAAACCTTGCCATAGTGCCTTGACCCAAGTTTTAAAATCCATATATCAATCACATTGTTGCTCATTATATTTTTATTGCATTTTCTGGGTAGCAAAGCCATATTTGAAGTATTTTTTTTTTAATTCTCTGGCAATAACTTAACTATGATTGGAAGCAAATGGATATCCCATAACAATTATCAAAATCTTTACTATAGCCTTTATATATATATATATAATACAACAACAGAAACATCCTAAAAATCATATGCATTTATTAATAAATTCTATTTATGAATTTTTTAGGATTATTGTAAAAAAAATTCCAATAATTTTCAATAAAAATGCTGCTAGTTTTTCTATGTTTAAGATTGCCAAAAACTCTTAATTTCATAAAGCTAAATATTTATCCAAATCTAAATGATTTGATTATAGGAATATACCATTTAATGTAGTCATTTGAATTCGGGTATCATTATTTAAAAAATCATCAAAATACTTCACCTTTTTTTCTAAATCTTACCATTTTTCATGGAGTACTTTCCAATGACGTAATAAAATATTGAAAAATAATATTTTCAATATTCTATAAAAAAAAATAAAAAAATCTAAAGCGACTATGAACAGCAAATGACAATCAGCTTTGATGTTTCAAATTTAATTTTTGTCTTCTTGTCAATCATCAAGTACTTCCCTTTAAATCTCTATATTGCTTGCAAAGCTTTACATTCATAGGGAACGCTAAATGTTTCAATTTAAGTTATGAACAATGCAATCATTATTAGTTTTCTTTCTCTAGTAAATCCAAGAATAATTTGTATCCACAAAACACACTTTTAAAGAAATCGATGCTCCAGTAGCATAACTAGCTTGAAAATCCAATTTGGAATTTTTAATATTTAACAGATACTGAAGTTTAACAAAATCATCAAATTTTCTACCATTATATTTAAGATAAAACATATTTTTGAATCCATTATAATTTGAATTTTGGAAAATGCTATTCTATGATTTGTGACTTCTATTATAAACTAATTTTTCAATATAATTGAAAATATAACATTGTTTTGACATAGATTAATCCAAATTCTTTTATAATAATCCATATGTCATGCAAAAATTCACAAGCCTAATATCATATTTCTAATAACTAAAATTCATAATTTACTGTTACTAACAACATACACATTAATTTTCAAAAAACAAAAGCCCTTTAAAACGATACAATAATATTATCTACCAAGAAAATGCAAACCTTTCTTAGAAATTTCAGAATCAAGCATTAAGAAAATGGATAGATATCATGACATAAACCAACTGCTATTATCATTGGCCTTACATAGATATATCTAGAAATTTCAAATATAAAATATATCAAAATAGATTCAGTGTCCATTTACCTGATTAAATATAACCTCAAGATTATCTACTTGTTCAATTAAAATTCCTTCCTCTACATGATAAGTTTCATTTAGCTGTATTAATCTTAGATCTTGATAATTACGAATGCTGTCATACAATGAGGTCATGAAAAGTTCAACAAAATTTGCATATTTCATGCACTTAAAAAAAAATATATATTTATCTTCACTGCTAATAATATCTATCATACTATCACAAATTATTAGTAATGATTATTATAAGTTTTTCTACCATTTAAATCAGCAAACCGATTTTGCAAAACAATTATTTATAACTACTTTTTCTAGGTCTTCCATCATTTGTGGGCGGGGGGGGGGGGAGGAAGTAGAGAGATCCTTTAACAGAGCTTTTTAAATATAAATGTATTAAACAATCTACACACCATTACATATTCTTTTAAAATCCTATGAATAAAGATATAATAAAAAACAAATGATTCCCAAGCATTCATCAGTTAGTCCAAGTCATTATTTCATATCTTTATATGTTCAATATTCATCAACAGTAAATTATTACATTTTGATATACAAATGGCAACTTACTCCATCCACAATTTTGACAACCTTCACTTTGGATAAATACAGTAATGATTATCACTAATCATTTATTAAATAAGAGATTGTTTCTAGCCCAGATACAAACTTTAAATCTTGACTAAAGTTCAATATATCTGTGTTGTTTTTTTTAAATTAAACACACACACACGGAATTATTCACATTTCTCTTTCCCATGAGTAATATTTTTTATAAATGTATAGTCACACCTTCACACATTTTTTTGAAATTATATACATAAAGATACAATAAAAGACAAATGATCCAAAAAAATGCATTTTCTATTGAAATAGCATTCATCAGTTGGACCAGGTGACTATCACTCATTTTCTTTATCATATGTATAATATTTATCAATAGAAAATTGTTACACTTTGATTTATAAGTGTCAAATTTGCTTCACTCACAACTTACACATTCTAACAGGTTTAAAGTTTTATTTGGACTATAGATAATCTCTAGTGTAACAAATAATTAGCGATAATTATTATGGTATTTGTTCAGAGTGGATAGTGTCAAAGTTGTGGGTGGATTAAATTTGACATTTGTAAATCAAAATGTAACAACTTCCTAAATATATAATCATTTGCTGAATAAAATTCTTGTACCAAAACCAGTGCTAGATGACTCATTTTCAATAGCATTAATGTATGCAAGACTATAATTAAGAGATCGTAGTCAACCAGTGTTTTTTTTTTCAAATGTGTAAACAGTAAAAATTGGACAAAAAAAAATGGAAATCAGAACTCTTGCACATATATTAAACAAAAGAATATGGCAGCACAAACACACAATCTCTAATACAATTTAGTGCAGAAATGGCTAAAACTTGAACTATAAATTTATTATATGTAAGACTTATTCTGCCAAAATTTGTTATATGGAAATAGAATATGGAACCTCTACTGATATAATACAAAGGCATTGAAATTTTTTTATTTATTAATACTATATATTCTGAAAATATGATAGTAAGATCATGAGATCGATAAGTAAGTTCTTCAATTTATTAGAAGTAATGATAATAAATCTACAAGAGCACATTTTAATTAGATTGTATATGTTAAGCACATAAAGAATAATAGATTCTTCTAAAAACGGGTATTTTATGATTAATTTAAATATGGTTATTGAGGGAGAGACAAATTTTGTAATCATTACAAAAATTAAAACTACTCTACATAGATTCAATGCCAATTAGGCAACTTCTTAAAATCTTCAAAACAAAAATTGATGTCAATACCTTGTCTTGTACTAATAAAAGGATTCAAAACTGAATTACTGCAAATCCATTTGTTAAAGATTTCAATTTATCATTGGATACCATGTCCAAAATTTTTCATAATTAACAATTAGCAGCATTATTAAAAATCAAGCCTTTAATTTTAAACCCTTTATTTCTTTCAAGAATTTCTGCTCAATTTTTCTATACACTTTTTTAAAAAGTGGCATATTTTTGATCATCACAAGACTCATGCTTGAACTTATTGTTTTTCCTCAGGAAATTTAAATGGCCTTATTCATTTTTTAGTGACTGCTAACAATAACAAAGATATAAAAATGTCAACATAGTGACTGTCATTACAAATCCTAATACTTAAGTTATGCTAAAATTTTATAACCTTATGCCTACTATCGGTATAAGCCTATATTCGGAAATTGAAGCAAATAGTAATAATAAAAATATTTTAAAAAATACGATGGATACAAATTCCTCTAATACTGAACTGATTTCAATAATTTTATATGTAGTAAAACCTCTTATTTAAGTATTGTACATGTTCATAATGAAAACAAAGCTGAAAGAAACAATGTTACAAAAGAAAATATTTCAGAAATTTACAATTTTAAAGATGACAATTTGTGCATTCCAGAACAAAATATTAATGAAAAAGGTAATCATAATAAAGTCATTTTTGTATTAGTAAATGAGAAATTCAATGTGTCATTACCAAATATTTTATTAAAATTGTTTCAAAAATGATAAAACGTTAATATTAGTGGCGGCGGATATTAATATCAAGTTAATGAAATTCCCGACAAAATAATTTTATGAGTATGAGCAGAAAAACAGTTGTGGGGGTTGTTATATAAGATTTTAGCATACCCTAACAATTACCATTTAGTTTTAGAGTTTAATAATATCACACAGAAACAAATTTTCCAAAAGAATATCCATTTCCTAAATAACAAATTTGATATATAAATACTAACCAACAAATAAACCTAGGAGAGCAAATCAAAAATTGCCATGTTAATTTCATTAGTTATGATTTACAAACTTTACTAACCAATTATGGAAAAAAAAAGTAACTTTAAATACCTACATGAAAAAAAGAGCCAAAGTTCCTATGACTAATTAATAACTGCTACATTTGACATCGTACTAAATAAAAATATTCAACCTTATGACATACCCACACTACACACTCCATGAATAGTTCTACTCTTATCATCACATTTAAAGGCATTTCTCCACAATGTTTTTTTTTTTTTTTGCAAATCCAGGGAACATCTCATCAAAACACACCCAAATCATATTTGTTTGGAGTGTGGTTTCAAAAATACAAAGGCTTGTCAATGCTCAAAGATTATAACATCATACAATAAAAAACAGTTACAAATAACCTGATACAATATCCCAAGATAATCCACTGTTGAATAACAACAGCTCCACATCAGTTTAAGTAATAACATCAATAGACACACAAATGGAAAATCATTTCATCACTCCTGTTATTCAAAAAGATATGTCTATAACGAAATCAAACATGGAATATACAGATAACATACTAAGTGACAATACGATGAAGAAAGAGGTAAATTTCTAAAAGTTGGGAAAAATAAAAAAAAATAAAAGGAAAAAAAACTTTGGATAAAAACATTCTTAAAATAGCGTAACAAATCCCGGAGGAAAATAACACATAATAATCAAGATTCTGAATCAATTATTACACACCATCATAAAACTAAGTTTACCCATTTAACAATAGTTCTGAACAATTATTACACACCACCAAAAAAAGTAAGCTTATCCATTTAACAATAGAACACCCTACATTTCCTATAATAGAATTAGGAATTCAACAAAAATTAGATATCAGCAAAACCATCACATTTCAAGAACAACCATCTTCCATTGTGTCAGGCACTGGTGGCCGAGAGATCAGCAACAGCTGCTTTACAGCAGTTGTCCCGGTTTAGCGGGTTCACTTCCCAGCTGATGCTATGTCACATGAGAAAAAAAAAGTAGTAAGAAAGAAAAATCAAATATTACATTAGAGTCCAGTATGCCACACAAAAAAACAATAGTACTTACATAATTTGCCTGCCAGAAAAGTTGACACCCATTTTATTTTAAATTATCCATTTTTAGGAGTTCAAGGGCTTCTGACACATGGTATAAACAACATGGCTGACTCTAAGTTATTGTATTCAATATTTACATTTTTATTATTTATTAAAATGTTAAAGAAAATAAAAATAAAACATAATTAAGGAAACTATAACAAATATGCGGACAGACATCACTACTTGGGTGAGCACTATCCCCTAATTTTGAAAATATTGCACTGAAACATTCAAAAATCCAAAGGGTTGTAAATAAAAAAAATTTAATGTAAATTCACTACATCAACTGTAAATTAATCTTAGTACATTCACAAATGTTTTGGAGTCTTCTAACCATGTTCCTTTCCAAACAGATAGGCACTTAGAACACGTTCGCACACAACATGTCCATTGCATCGCTTTCGCACATAAGGTGTAAGATATCAGATCCATGTCATATACTTTTCAAACAGGCACTATCCTGCAATTTTGAAAATATTCCACTGCATCTTGTTCTATTGATGAAAGATTCCAAATTTTAATCATATTTCCAAAAATGATATGGCAAAAAAAAAAAAAAAGTTAAAAAAATCACTATGTGTTATCTGTTCACCTGTGTTACATTTGGACATTAGGTTGTGAATGGAATTTTTTAAATTAACATTTAATTTAGAATACACTTGTTAATATTTTTTAAAGTTAACAAGCTATACAATCACAATATAATATTCAAATATTAACACAAGGTGAACAGACAACATGTAGTTAAAATTAATGGGTTTTTTTTTTGTTCACATTTAACATTTCTTTTTTGCCTTATTATTTTTGAAAATATGATTAAAATTTGGAATCTTTCATCAACAGAAGATGCAGTGGAATATTTTCAATATTGCAGGATGGTGCATGACTGAAATGTATGTGATATGAGGCTGATATTATACTTTATGTGTGAACAGAGATACATTGATGGTGTCATATGCGAACATATTCTAAGCATCTATTTATTTGGAAAGAAACATGGTTAAAAGGCCCAAAACATCATTTACGAGCACTGCGATTAGTTTACAGTTGTTGTAGTGAATTTACGCTAAAAAAAAAAAAATTAATTACAACCCTTATTTTTGCGTGTTTCAGTGCAATATTTTCAAAATGACGGGATAGTGGTCGCCTGAAAAGTGATGTCTGTCTGCACCTTTGTTATAGTTCGCTTAATCATGTTTTATTTTTAATTACAATGTTTTGGACTTGTGTTTATCAGTTTAATAAATAAGTAAAAAACAGTAAATATTGAATACGGTACCTTAATAGCCATATTGTTTATATCTTGTGTTGGAAGCCCCTAAAAATGGATAATTTAAAATAAAATAGGTGACAAGTTTTCTGGCGGCAAACTATGTATATACCAAGTCACCTTCACTTATCATCCCTATTTTCAAGTAACAAAGTCAGTCACTCGAAACATTATAATGGTATATCAAAATTAATATCAAAACAGACTTTAAAAAATAATATGAAAACAATTAACTGGAAAAACCCAAAATATTTTTATTCTACATTGTAAGCAAAAATAGTTAAGTTACTGTGGTTTATTGTTTAATATTTAAATACAATATAAAATTTAAAATACATAACAAATAACATTCATAGTCTTATTCTTAATGAATTTAAATATAACACAGATTGACGTAACGAGCATTAATTCATCTCAACGCTTATTTGCCCTCAGCAATTGGCCCACACAGTTCAATTCAAACATAACTCTCTTCACCAAAACAAAATATTCATTATATTCAAAAATTAATCGATATAGATATCTTAATAAATTTAGATTCCTTAAGTAATCACAGTCTAATGTAGCTGCAGCTGGAGTAGGAATAATTATACACCACAATTCTCCATTTAAGCAATTTAAAATTTTATATCTTGATTCCAATATGAGCATAGTAACACACTATCATACTTTCCTCACAATAAACATAATCACAGTATACTTTTACAACAAAACAACTAATACTATGATTAATAAGCTTATTTCTATTAATCCCCATCCTATAATTTTAATTGGTGATTGGCCATATTCAACTTTTGTGAAAAAAATATCTTCATCAGATTAATACCAGACTCATGAATGCAGGATTCTTTTCCACAAACTCTTTTTCTTTCTACACCAAAAAATACTCCACACTAATAGATCTTTTCTACTCTCCTGACTTTCATTTCTTCATCAATTCAACATTAATACCTGTAATCTTTTCATCTAGCACTAGCAATTAAAATTGAGTTAAACTTGCAAAGTCAACGAGTATTCAGACTTAGCAAGACTATTAGATTACTTCTAAAAACCATGACACCCTTTCAGAACTTTACTTTTATTTTTAAAAAATAAACATTATATAATTAAACCCTGTAGAATAATGTTTCACATTTATAAACATTATCAAATCTATCATAAATTTATATACTAGAAAAAAAATAACCCCCCAACTATACATCTTCAACTAAAAAATATTTCCTCTTCAACAACCTCTATTCCTTTAATCATAACTCTCAAACAAAAATACAAGCACACACAGCAAATCTTGGCTAATTATCTATTGTAAAGTCAAAAATATATATGGCAGAGCCCCAAAACTAGTCAAAAGATTATATGCAATGGGCTCTTAGTTATAAACCAAAAGCAACAATATCATCATTCATTCTTGTAAAATTCAAATGTGATAACTGACGAAAACATGCTTCTACTATCACTTTACATCCAAATTTCAAAATTATTCTATCCCAAATTTGCTCCTTTTTTTATTTGGACATTGTGTTAGGCATTATTGAATTACTAAACCCATTCTTGCCCTCAAGTTAAACAGGATTCCTGGCAATACTCATGCAATACCAAAACTGCTTGTCCATCTGAATCACCACTTCACAATTCCAATAATTCACAAGTTTATTTAATCAATTATCCAACAAATCCAAATGATTCCAGAACTTTACCCTATCTCTATTGTTTCCTTCCTTAAAAAAAATATTCTTCCTTCTCCCTTGGACAATCTTAGACCCATATCTATGACTCCACTTATTAAAATTGTTGAATCTCTTATTAAAGATAAAATCCAACCAGTCCTCCCTTATTATCAATATTTCAGTTTGCAAAAAAAAAAGTTCAGCTACTTCATCAGCAGTTATTCTGTTTAAAGTAATAATACACCACATTAGGCAATATAGAAAAACAGGATCCATTGCTATCATTTGACTCAGTTCCTATATATAAACTACAACTATTTCAAAAATATAATATACCAATACTATATCTCTACATACTGGCAAATCTACTTATAAAGAGAGATGTTTGTATGACACTCAATGGAAAAATACTCTTCCATCCACATAATTATATTTGTCAAGGCTCTCCCCGTAGTTCTCTTCCCTTCACAATTTATATCAACTCCCTTTCTTTTGGAAATAGAAAGCAAAATTCCAGGAATACATATTTCATAATTAATCAAACAGTTCACCACATTTATATGGATGACTTAAATTACTTTTCTCCCCTCAAAAAAAAAAAAAACTCTTTCCCTTACTTGACACTATACTTAATAACTATACTAAAATGTTACAATCCACTTTAATAAAAGCAAATCTTCAACTTGGAATATTCTTATAGGTAAGACCATTCCTTCCATTTTTTTCTCTATTCATAAATTTTTAGGTTTCCCAATGCATCTCTCAAACAATGCAATGAAAACTGCTATTGTTTTGGTTGAAAGGTCCATCAATGCATCATCCAAAGATAACTTTCAATATATGCAAAGGCATCACTAGTCAACATTTTAATATTTCTTAAAATTAATTATTTTTTATCTATTATTACATTTACTTTATTCAAAAAAATATATATACTCCCTTCTCACCAAACTAATATAGAATAAAAAGGCAGTAGCTCTAAGCATAAGAAATATGCAAAACATATATTCAATGGTCTCTCATTACATGGCATTTCTACCTGTTATCTTCAGAGAACCATTAATGAAATGACTAGACTAATTTCTTCCCAAGTGTAATAGTATAATTCCTGTTAACCCTGCTTACCCTCCACCATCTATTAACAATAATTTTATCAAAACCTTAATACTTTTCATAAGTAAACACACTACTCTCTCACATAATCTATTTCCAAACAAAATTAACTATTGGCAAACATGAAATTGAAAATAATAATAGTGTATTAAATAGTAGTCAATCTTTCTTGTTATATAGTAACTAATATAAAAAAAAGTTTAGATATTCACACCTGGAATCCAAATATCTGAACTTCTTAATTAAAATAAATGTCAAAGCCCTGCCTACTAATTATTTTCTTTCCTACAAATGATACTTCACAAATATAGATCCATTATATACTCTCTATCATAGAAATGAAAAACATTGGAACACCTTATGGATTATTCCTCACTCCTTCCTTCCATACTCTTAACACTAACATTACTGATTCAAACTCAGTAACAATCAACGACCTCATAAAAAATATACAAAAGTGATCTTTTGCCCAATATAAGAATTATTATATTCATTCTTAAACTTTAATCCCACATCTCACAATGTTAAATCACTCTTTCTAAAAATAATAATAATAATAATAATACCATTAAGACCAGAGATCAAACCCAAGCACCAGTTGATATTTTTGCAATTACATGGAATCTGATCTCATTAACAACCTGGCTATTAAATATACTAATTAATATGCATTAGATATATATTGATTATTGCTCGATTATAAGAACATCTATTTTACTAGTTTTCTATTTGAAATCTTTTTTTGTTTCAATAAGACTTGTAAATAATCTCCAAGATATATAGTAAATCTACTAAAATTAATTTAAAACTAAAAATGTGTTAAATGGAGGAATAGAAAAGTGAAACAAAAACAGTGGAAATATCTTTAAACTGTCTGAAAAATGAATATAAATTATTTATCAAAGCTAGCTTTAATATTATAAAAATTTTGTTTGATCTAACACTTTTTTGCAATAGAAAATTTAATAAGAAAAATCAAGTGTTTACATAAACATTGTTTTTCATTAAAACTTTGATATGTTATCTCATCAGATGAAAAGTCAACATTACCATAATTAAGCAATAAGTCCTTGTGACCTTTGCACTAAGATACTATTATCATTTTTTTAAAAACATGTTTCAATCAGAGCCCCAAAACAATAATGTTTACTTGGCATAACTTAAAAAATAATATACATATGTATGTCTATATGCATACAAACTTTGCAATATTAAAAAATTGAATGGACTTTTCATTCCACTTTTTGATACATATAGATACTTCTCAATTTATCTAAGTTCAATTTTATCTAAGTTGAAATTTCCCTTCAGGTGCATTTTATCATTAGTGAAGGTGCAAAAAATGAAATTATTTTTTAAAAATAAACAAAAGAATTATAATATATCGAAAGATGTTCACACTGTATGCTACAAGAATTGAGTCATGTCACCTTATATAACACTTTTTTTTTTTGTATTGTCCATATGCTAGGGATTATTTATATGATTCTAGTTTTAGTACAAGTTAGATTTATGTAGGCAGAGAACCATCTTTAATATTAAATTAGAATGAAATATATCAGCTTTCACACAGTCTGATTTGTAAATTTTAATTCAAATATTGTTTAATTATTTTTTAAAGAATCAAAATCTAAAAATGAAGTCACAACAAAAACATATAAGCCACACACCATATTTCTACTGTGAATATATATTTATTTTTTAAGCATTTTAATTAGCAAACATTACTATTAAATCTGTTTACATAATTGGTTGCAAGTAAAAATAGAAATTATTGTTTTTAATTCAATCTAAGATATCTGATTCTGACTATTTTTATTTTAATAGTTATGGCTACATAAGCAAATTACACATAAATTCTTCTACATTAGCTGAAAACAAAAAAAAAGTATAGACAGTATAAGAAATATTAAAAAAAAAAAAGATCAATAAATAAAACTTTATATATATAAAGACAAACATATATATAGCACAATAATATATATAAAGTGATATTTTAATCTTAACAATGATATAGCATGAGAATAATTTACAAGGCAGACTTTCCAGAGTCATTTTATTAAACTTTCAAATAATGTTCTCTCATATTTTATACATTAATCCACCAAAGAGAGAATGCTTATTTGCAAATTTACTAAATTGATTCTAGAAAGTCACTTTTAAATTATTCTTATGGTATGTGCATTGGAAGATTATCATTTCAAAAATATTACAATATATTTTTGGTGATATATATTTAGTCACAGGTCAAAACTCTTGAAATCACTAAAAAAAAAATGTTAATGTATTTTTAATTTTACATATATATTCTTACACATATTTATATAGTATTGTATAAATATAACTAAAACTTTTCAATTTCGTTACAGTTACAAAAATATTTGTAACAATTTTGTTTTTACAACTTTTCCAAATCTTGTAAAAAAATTATTTAAAGTCAGTCATAAATCATTATATTGGAATTAAAAAAAAAAAAAAATTCACTGTGAAATATTGGAAAATGCTGAGAGTTTCTCAAAATAACTTCAAAATATTTGCCACTATAAAAATAGCTCATTATCCCATTATAGAAAATTGGTTAAAATATAAATTTATATAAAAATATATTCAGAATTTAAAGAAAACAAATGTACAGAGGTTAAATATTATCCAAAGAACTGATTAATCTATATAAATTAACAGTAAATAGTTGGTTAATTAACAAGCTTTAGTAATGTATTTCTAACTAAATTAATACAATCATATATATATTAGTTGGTTGAAAATAAACAAATGTTATTTAATCAGAAACTTTCACAATTCTTAACAAATAAAACAATTCCTTGGAAGCTTTCCAACTTTTGTATTGATCAGGCATTGAAATGTGAACTAAATTTAGAGTTCAAATTTAATATTAAGTGAATTTGCTAAGTTTTTGATTTTAAAAAATAAATTTAGAGAAATTTATAATAATAAAACAATATATGCAGATAAATCTGCTAAGAATACAAACTTATTAGTGTTCTTGATGAGAATGTGTTGGGGAAGGGGGGCTTCCCTAATATATAATTTAAATTATTCAGCAAATATTTGAGATGCCTATACTCTATACAGATCATATTTATTATCCAATAAATATATAGATATTGGTATCAAATTTATAGTTTGAATATGTTATGTAGCCAATGACAAAGTTTTGATATTTACAATTTCTTTCATTGTAAAATATAAAACATTTTTGTAAAATGAAAGATGTTGAAACCTTCCATATTTTCACACAAAGTATATATTTGTTAACAAAAAATTCTATTCTTATATTCAAAGGATCTTCAATCAAGAACAATAAATATTCTCAATAATGAATGCTAAGATTATTATCAAGTTATTGATTTTTTTTTTTTTTTAAATAAGTTTAAGGTTATTGAATTTTATCAGAAATTAAAAAAAATTGAAATATGCAAAAAACACTGAAACTAATATATGAAAAGTGTATGCTCAATAATTAATTAAAAACTTACAGTATAAAATAGAGTAATAAGATAAATACAAAAAACAAAGACAAAACTATCTAGAAGTTCAATGTAAAGACAAAGAAAAATATAAATGACACACCTCAAGAGAAGTATACAAAATGATCTTACCTTTAATAGAAAAGTTAACTAAGACAAAGGACAATAAAAATTGATTATTTAAAATGCTAAACAAGAGTATATTGAATTTATATAAAACTTTTATAAAAAAATATAAAAAAAATCACAAAATTAGTAAAAGAGCTTAATGAAATTGTACCTATATATAGGAATTCTAGAAATGACGAAATAGCTGAGAAATGTTCAGATATGAAGTAAAAAAACTATCCAGTCTACGATAGTATTATATGAAAATAGGATATACTATCTACAATATGATAAAATTACTGATAATATCAATCAACAAAAAAAGAAAGCAAATCAGAATATGAAAATTACAGAACTATTACACTATAATTAGGATTTTAAGAAAAATCTAATGAACATTTTAGATACGATTTTTTTTAAAAAACACACACATTTGACAAATGATAAATAATCTTGATTTAGAAATACAAAAGATATTACTCCACCTCAAAAGTCATAAGAAATAAAAAGAATCTATATCTACTTGTTGGCTTTTGACAGCACTGAAAAAAAAGACATTGATAGTAATTGAATCATAGAGTCAATAACAAAACTAATTAACATTGTACAAATAACTACCTATGACATTTGAGCCATAATTCTGAATGTATGAAGAAATTGGGGAGAGGGGGGTAACCAAACTGATTCATCACACATCTGGAAAAAGTACTAAAATGCATTAATAGATTGAGAATAACTTCAGATTTGCGGATAATATATTTAATTGAAAGTTTTGATGGTGGCATTTCACTCGTAATTATATTTTGGATTATTTCTATCATCTAGAATTAATTGTTAAATGTGTTTAGAAACTTTTTAAATTTATTTGAAAAAAATATTAAAGTTTGAATTTCTCTAAAAAACATTAACAATTAATTCTAGATGAGAAAAATAGTCCAAAATATCAAAACATGCAGATAATACAATAATAATTGAAAATGAAAAAAACCCCTCAAATCCACATTAAATGTTAAATGAAGAAGCAACGAGATGTTGCCTATATATGGATAAAACAGACAATGGTGCTTGAGAAAAATCAAAATTGATGACATTGGAGTAAGTTTTGGGTATCTTGAAAGTATTATCTTTAATAATCTTGACTATAAAAATAAAATACAATGAAGAATAGTAAAAGCAAGAGTATATTTAGAAGACAACAGATTACAAACAATCTTGGATGTAATGGATACATATATATTCAGTAAGACATTATATGATTCGAAAAATGAGTACTGCCAAAGCATTCAGTGAAAAAATTTTACTATTGGAGGGGTGGGGTACTACAGAAAATTATTGAAAATTCATTGGACGCAAAAAATTTAAATAAAGTAAATTGGACAAAAAATATTTAAAAAAATTACAATTGTTCGACCATATAAGTAGAATGGATAAAAACATAAAATAATCAAATGGTTTATTGCTTGGGAGCTCAAAAAAAGTGTGAACCCAGGACGTTATAAAGCTGCAACTACAATGCACAGATCTTAAGATCCAGAATCCATGAGTCTACTACAGTATTAAACCAAACAAGGTTATAGAATAAATAATTAGAATCAAAAAATATATTTTTTGATATCACACAAAGTGAAGGGTAAGACTCTATAGTATATGAATAAATGATATTTAAAAAAGAAGAGAGGCTAATTTCCTCAGCTTTCTTGCAAAATAACAAAATTGAAGAATTAGTGAAAAAACCATCATTCACTTATAAATGCAGAGGTTATGACAACAGAACAGAAGAACACTAACCTGATAGTAAAGATAATTTATATATTTCCAATAAAAATATATTATTTTATCGAAATTATAAAATTTGTATTTATTGCAATGAAATTTCAGCATTTTCCTGCTTATGTATATTGTATTTGAACTGATATTGCTTATAGAACTTTACATCATTTAAGTAAAAAATATTTTAAGTAATAAATCCTAAATAACTTTTTCATCATAGTAAGAAATCCTACACCAAATTGTTTTAGAATTATCCATTATAATTTTTTTCTCCCATTTAATTATCAAATAACTAAATGCTAATTACTATTGCTTTTTTTTTGTCAAGTGCACTGCAAGAGCAAAATAAATATTTAATTATATTTTTTTAAATGCTTCATTTCACATAAATAGATATTTACAGTAGAAAGATGTATTTCTTTTATATAAAAACATTACTAATTTTTGAGTTTTAACAAACCAAAAACTTTAAATCAACTTTAGTAAACTTCAATCAACATTAAAAGTGCTTGCAAACTCCAAGAAATTATTCTATTTAAAATCGAACTAAGATATTTGAGTTTACAGAATAATCAATCTATACCCATTTCTACAATTTGTCTAAGAAAACAGAAAAAAATTTTTTTACATATAGTCCTAATCATAAGTCACTAGATCAAAGTGTGTTTAGATAGTAACAAACTTAATTTAATACAAATGATGGTATTACTATTGAAACTATTTTTACACTTATATCTAATATAAATATTCCACTGAAATTGTCTCCAAACAATCTTGAGATTATCTGCTTTAAAATGAGTATTCCACATAATTTCAGACCATTTTCAACTTTTAGTTCAAAACATCTTTCCCATAATTATCAAGCATCTTTTTCCTCTTATCTCTTTTTCCATTCACATCATATTCTTTCTTTCACAATTACCATTTCATAATATATATATATGCACTTTTCCTCTAATTTTTTTATTACTGAAGTACCACTAACATTGCCACTCTTCTTTTAATTTGTATTATATTTGTATTTCAAAACTCTTCAAACAATAGTCACACAAACAAAATACTTATAGACTCCATTTTATCATTAAAATTCATATAAGTACTTTATATAAATCTCGCTTGATTCATCTGCTTCTTATGCTTTAATGTTCAAAACTGGTTTCAGCACTATTTTATAAATATAATTAAATGGTGGTTAGATACAATAACTTCATGCATGAATTCAATCTACTAATCGAATCCATGTTTGAAGAATAATGGAATTACTTGGATGTGAGAATTAACTGTGAATAAACACCAAAAATATTTCCTTCTGTCTCTGTAGGATATTATATTAATTCATCAAAAGTTAGTTCTTTTTCCAATACTGAAACGGTCAGTTTCATCCATCTGCCTGTTTCACTTATTTTACCCACACATCTAACCATATGCCAGGTTTAAACCCTCTCAGAATACCCAATTAAACAACCTCGAATTACTATATATGCAGAATCATGTATATATATATGCGAGCAGTATGTCTGTAATTTAATAGCATAGGTATAGATTACAGATATGTATCCATTTTATAAATATTTCTACTTTAAGAAATATTTTAATTTAAATTATTGTTATTATTGGTATATATTACAGAGATATATTCATTTTATAAATATTTCTAGTTTAAGAAATATTTTAGTTAAATTATTTAACCAATTTTATTGCTGTATTATTGAAATCACATACGTATATTTCCTGTTATTCTGCATGTATGGTTATAAAATTAGTTTTATACTAATTATGAAAGTAACTTTGTCAAAATAACTTTTGATTTTGTAAACAGATTTTTGAAGTAGGTCACGCATTGGTCCTAAAATAGCGTGGACTTGATTTGGTAAATATAAAATGTTAATAACAAAATAACACAGGAAAACAAAATCTCAATTAGTTGTCATAATTAAAAATGTTTTTCTAAAATAAATAAATGGGTTTTTCTACTAGTTGTAACTATTAAATATGTTTTGCTAAAATAAATAAATGGACTTTTCAGCTACGTACAAGCTCGTAAAAATTAACAGGTGGCTAGAGTTTGAAAAGTATAAATACTAAAAGTTTTGTCACCAAGGAATCGATCATATATATATTAAGCTAGTTGTAAGCAGAACCTACGCTCGTTTTATCTTCAAAATGATCGAGTAGAATGGCAATAACTCACCCCTCTCCTTGACTGGGGATGGAGAACTTTGGTCCGATAAAACCTAATGCCGTATACCAGCAAAGCAGCCTGTGGAAAATCTCTATTAAACTTTAAATCATCATCAAGAGTGTCAACTTAATATCCTCCTAAATGCCCAGAACTGTAATCCAGAATTAACTGCAATGAAAACAACTTAATGGTAAATTTTCTCTCAGAGCTCTGTTTATAAACTGTGACTTTCGATTCTTTCTTTTAAAAGCTAGCTATTTATTAAATCTGCCTTTTCAAACACCTTTTCTAAAAGTCTACAAAGAAAGCTATAAAATGTTAATGTTTAAATCTTGTCTGAATGTAAAACTTATAATATTGAATTCTCTGTTAAAATGTAAAACTCTAATCTAGTTTTAACTAAATGTATAATTTTCTGCGGTCTTTTTATGCCTATTTCTAAATCTATTCAATTTATTCTATGATTTTATCATTTTAATATTATATGTATTTAATATGCCAAATGACTCGAAACCACAAGTATTTATAAATATAATTTTAGCTTATCGATCTGCGAAGATAATTTCAAATCTTCGCTATAATAAATATTAAATAATTGAATTATTATTTTTCTTTCTCACTCGCTGTTTCGAGATCATATTATTATTTTACTAATTAAGTTTTGGGTATTAATATTACAATAATCAGTTATCTAGTTAAAATTGTAGTTTGCTTAATTCTAGTTATGAATTATAACTATTTATATATGTAACTCGTACATCATAGGAACTAGCCACAGAGATATTCTCAAAGCATATTTTAATGTTTTATTCGTAATTATCCCTCAAATATGCTTTGCCCTCCTTAGATTTATATATGTTGAGATGCAGGTGATAATCTTAAAAAACTAGGTTACTAATTAATTTAGTCCCTAAATAGTATATTTGAAATACTAAATTTGAGAACTGGATTGTATAGATATGCAAATAGACACTATCTAATTTTAAGGCACACTAATATAAATTTATGTATTTGCGTTATATATATGTATAAGTTGCGGATGTGTTCTTACAAAGTACGCAATGTACAATTATCTGCTTGCTGCATGATTATTGATGAGTTGTTGGCAGAGGTCACTCTTATCCACTTAGTTCGGGTTAAAGCACACTTTTAGAACTAGGGCACAGAGACCTAGATTATTCATAATGCTTATTCGACTACCTGAACTACTAATGTTCCTATTTGTAGCAAGTTGATCGGTGTTAGGGCAAACCGAGTCTTTGGAGACTGAAGCCCGTGAATAATGACCCATTCGCACCTTTTAGCTTTATTAATATTTGATAAGTGCCATAGAGTATATAAGTAAACCTATCATAAACCAGTTTTCTCTCCTTTTATATTAAATGCTTATCTAGCATCAGTATATACCCTAATCTAGGTTAACACGCTAACCTGCGTATCTCTGAGCCTAATTATGCGCCCGATTTAACTTTGTATAATAGACGCCACAGGAGCGCTATTAATTTAGTTATATAACTTTGGCTATAAAGTTCCATATGATCTAGCAGACTACATGAGAGCTAGAAATTTGGCATATTAATATAGGCATAAACTCCATTACCGCACTACACTTATTAAACACTTATGATGAGATATGTAACATTAATCTCATTAGTTATATAACACCTGCGAGCGTAATATCTCACGTTCCCAGCACATAATTTTGTATATTTTAATTTCACTATTAATTATTGTTTTATTAAATTATTTAAAATACAACTCGTTTTCATGATTTTATTGTCCATGAGTTTATTTTATCCAACTCTAGATTTAATTGCGCATACATCATTATATCTATAGGTAGGTCATTCTATTATATTTTATAAGCATTCATTGATATATTAATCACTTAGTCATATGTATGTATATCTGACCAAATCAGTGCTAAATTAGTTTATTTACGAGTCTTTTGTTTTACACTGAGCGACTGCCGGACCGAGGTTAAATTGAATGTTTGTGTAAGTTGAGAGGTGTCATCCATAGGGTATTAGATCGTTGAGCAGAGGTGAAAGGATTGAATGTTGGTCGGATTCTGGATCCCAGTATCCGTACTCGATCAGCTTTAGTGTATTTTGCCTGTGTTCTAGATTTTGTTACATGGAGGGACAATTCTTACCGTAACAATACAAAAAAAATATCACTTCTTTTTGTAGATCAAATTTGGTTTATCAGAAGACTTAAGATGTTTTTATTAAACACTCTTTTTTCAGTCTTGCAGTCACTGAAGATTGATAAGCCTCAGTGGCCATGAACTTCTCATGCTAAAACTATGTTGCTGCACTTAACTGTGGCAACAGAAATGGTTCTTAAGCAACATTTCTACTTTATAATTATTATGCAGTTACTCTGGCTCTATTTTTTTTTCTTTTTTTAATTACATGCAAAAACTATATGAATAAGAAATGCATGCAAAGAAATTGATAATAAAAGTAGTGATGGGGGAGATTTAATAACATGGGAGTTCTTTATTGTGATCTTACACAAAGCAGCATAATTAATAATTAATTACTCAATACTAGATTCAAGAAAAGTTTCTCTAGTTAAATGAATGTATATCGGCCAACCTTATTTATGGTTTAGTCTGTCCCCTTAAGAAATGGATCAAGTATAGTTGGTCTAAAAATGGCCCATCTCACAAAACACTAATAGCTCATTTAAGTTATAGAAATAATTGTTAAATTAGTAATGTTAATGTGATAAAGATACCATTTTGCAAGATGATTTTTCAAGAACTAAATGTATAAGAGTGCATATAACAAGAGTTTTCAGAATTTAAGATTGTTATAGTAGATCTTATGCCACATTTTTAATTATGTGAATTATGCAGATATGCAGCCAAAATGTAGTCTGTAAAAAAAAAAAAAAAAGACTGTCCACTCTTTAAATCAATATATTTAATAAAACTAAAAACTGTGAAGGCTGTTGAGTTCTGCTGAAATACTTTTTATCAGAATTAAATAAGTTTAGCAAAGATTTGATACTTCATATAATAATATTTAATACACTTTATCATTTTTTTACAATGAAGTAAATTTTATTTATTCCTTGATATTTTCTTTCAACTCATCAGCAGTCTTCAAGAGCTATATTATTCAAACATATATGATCACATATTTAATATCTTTTAATATATAATTACCTATAAGACTAAATATAACATTTGATACTTTTATTAAAAGCAGTTCCTATTGAATTTTATTTATTTCCATAAAAAAAAAATTAACTTTCTGGATTGTCTGCAATACCTGATTAAGAAGGAATGTTTAGCATTATAAATCATTTCACAGCCAGAGTTAAGAATTCATTAGTTCATAATTATTAACAGTCAAGAAGTTTCCATACATTAATAAGTATAAAGGTGGGGTTTTTTTTAATTTAACATTCAAATAGAACAAGAGAATTCTTATCTTTTTACATTTTCTTTTTTCAATTTATTGCTTTCTGTAACTGTCATAGTGCTATTAGAGCTAAAAATACCATTCACTTAGGATAATAAAGACTTATATTCAAAAATGTCTATGAAATTAAAACTAGCTCTTCCCTTTAGCATTCTGTGCTGAGCATATACTTTTTATTATTTGATATTAACTTCAATGATCTCTGTTTGCATTAATTTTCACCACATTTAGTGCAATTACCACAGTTAATGCTTGTAAACTATCGATGAATTTGATCCAATAGATGAAAGCTCTAATACTAATATAAGAAAATTGACATATATGGTTGAAAAACTTTTTCTAGGGATATTTAATGAGCATTTCAAATTCAAAAATAAGCTTTTTTATTTCATCAAATGACATAAACACATCAGGGTTTTCAATATTATTATTGAACATTTTATTGATTTCTTCATATTTATTTTCCAAAAATATCTGAAATATTAAACTTTTAAATGATATATCAACTGCCGAATTTCACCATCATTACAGCTTGATTAACTTCACTTTCAATTATTTTGTTCACCTTAATACCCAATTGAATTGATTAAAACTGACTTTTAAAAAATGATAAGATGTACATAAAATAGTTTGCTTGGCACCATATTGTCATGATCTCCTCACAATCATTTCTTTTCTAGCCTAACATATAAAATGTAATATTGTTACATTTTTATTTACCATTGTCAAACTCACTCCACTCACAACTTTGACACCATTCACCTCAGATAAATACAATAATGATTATTACTAATCATTTTCTAAGCTAGAGATTATCTCCAGCACAGATATAAACTTTAAACCTCAGTTCCCATGTGTAATATCTTTATAATATATTAAACAACCTCCATACTTCCTATGTTTAAAAAAAAAATTAAAAAATCAGATATTAATCTGAGGTGGAATGTGCCAAAGTTGTGAGTGAAGTGAGTTTGACAATGGTAAATAAAAATATAACAATTCACTATAGATAAATACACTTCATACGATAGATATATTATATATGAGATAATGACGTGGGCCACTGATGAGTGCTGGTTCAGCATGAAATGCATCTTGGGGATATGGATTTAAAAAGAATGGGAAGTATGGAGGTTGTTTAATATATCTATAAAGATATTACACATGGGAAAGATAGAAGTGAATAACTCTAGTGTGTGTAATGTTTTAAAAAAAAATTAAAAAATCAGATATATTAATCTTTAACTGAGGTGTAAAGTTTATATCTGTGCTGGAGATAATGTCTAGTTTAGAAAATGATTAGTAATAATCATTATTGTACTTGGATGGTGTCAAAGTGGTGAGTGGAGTGAGTTTGACAATGATAAATAAAAATGTAACAATTTACTATAAATACTCTTCATATAATAGAGAGAGATATATATGCGAGATAGTGACTTGGGCCAACTGAGCATGAAATGCATCTTGGGGATCATTTGTCTTTTATTATATCTTTATTTATATGAATTTAAAAAGAATGGTGAAGTATGAAGGTTGTTCAATATATCTATAAAAATGTAATATGTATCTACATAAAGCTAAGTATTTTTTAAAAATAAATCTAATTTTCTTTTTTTTTTAAAAAAAAAAAAAAACAACTATAAATAGATAGAAGAAATGGCAAACTTTATTAACTAATTAAATGTAATTAATTTAATTATTTAATAAAATTACCTAGTATACAAATTTTATAAGATATGTATAATAACACAGAAAAATACAATTCTTTCAAAAATGGCAAGTTAACATGGTAACCAAAAGCAACAATTTAAAAATAATGTAATTACATAATAATAATCAATTACGTTGTTTTTTTTATCATTTATTTAGTATAAAAAATATAATGTACTTAATAGCATACAAATAAGCAAACCTACAAACTTTGAAGTATACAAAATAAAGTTAGATGCATATATATATTCAAACTTATGTATAAAATAAGAAATGTATGTGTTATTCTTTAAATACATTTCACAAACAACATACTAGAAACAATTTTCTTTACATTCATTGAAAAGATTTGAAATAAGATCTAATTTTTAAACAATACAGCAAGAAGTTCAATATTCATCAGAACTTTTTTTTTCACGAGACATACAAAATTTTCTCATTAAGTAATTACTATAGAGGTAATGATCAAATGGTTCAACATTAGGATGTTTTATTTAACCAAATCATAAAATAAACACACAACATAAATTATAATTCATTGTAATATTTAAATACATGTATATTATCCATACTTTTATGTATAATTAAATGAATATATTAAGATCCTATCTGTGAAAGGTTAGACTGACTTAAGGTCAACATGGGTATGACAATAATATTGGTATCATCAAGAACTTTGAGCATTTCATCCTCAGATTTTCAATGATATGGATGAATGAAGAGTTGGAGAAGATTAAATCTTGTCCATTAATGTTTGAAGATTTGCTATCATAATATAAAGTGAGCAGTGATTGTATATATATATATATATGGAGATGGTGATCTGGTTCAACTGATGAGTGCTGGTTTAGCATGAAGTATGGATATTGGAGATTATTTATCTTTTTCATATTATGTGGTCATGGTTATCAGTTGCATAAGATGGATTGTATAGTTGTGAGAAGTTTGAAAGTCTGAGTTCAAGTCCATTATAATTGCTCTACTATTTTTAAACAAAAAAAGATAATTAAATAATTTGTAAAAAATTTTGTTGCAATTAGATACATTTAATTCAGAGCAAATGAAGCTATTCAAGATTTGATTCAATATAGTTATTCATCGACTGCAGAAAGAAATTGGCTGTTAAATGACAAGAGACTTCAATTTTTTGAAGTCTTAAAGGAACCATATCAAATTCCTAATATACACTCCATATGCCATTATTACTATGTATTTATTCATATGGTAATAAACATAAATGGGCTGGTTACTAACTTGAATCGCATGGTGAATTTGTCCATTTTTTATCTTAACAGTATAAGACCAAGAATCACCATAGTATTTCTTCCCAGTTGACTGTAGATCTTAAGTGAAAGTAGTTTTCTTGAAGGCAGAATATATCTATTTTTTTAAATATTTATGATCATGACAAAACTAAATTATGATCTTTATTTCCAGAAAGCTGATGGCTAAATGTAGAGCTTGATTGTTTGATTTGTGGACATAGATTACTATTTGATGATGAACCTTTATTTAGGTATCTACAATTGCAGACCACTTTCAAGAGAAGATTATATAAAAATGGAATAAAAACTATCTAATATTAAATGGCATATAGTTGGATTTAGTGAAGTTTAAAAAAAAAAAGGATGACACAATTTGAAAAGTAGATAAGCATTTTATTATAAAAGTGCAAGTGTGGAAGCATAATTGAAGTGGGATAAATTATAAACACAAGTGGAAAAATAGCATTGTAGAGATTGATGGTATATCAGATAAGATACCAAATGCAGATAATTCATGTTTATGCCCCAATGAGTTCTCACGATGAAGAAATAGATTTTTATATAGATGTGTAAAAATGTTTTTGATCATACCAAACAAAACTGTCAAGGGAAACTTATAAAGTTAAAATTGAAAAACGATTGAAAGATGAAAGTATTATAGGTAAATTTGGCTTTAGTGACAAAAATGAGAGGATAGACTAGTGGAATTTGCAAAAGAAAAAAGAAAAATTGAATATTATGAATTCATTCAAGAAAAATGCTAAATAGAAAGGGATATGAAAACATCCAAATCATAATACAATAAAACTGAATTATATTTTGACTAACAGAAAATATGCACTTCAAGAATGTAATGTAATGTTCTTAATAAACTCTTACAGTAAATGATCATCGATTATTAAGAAGACTTTTAAAAAAGACAGTATTAACAATTGATACTCTAATCTTTATTAAACACTTCAATGAATTTAAATTAGAACTATATATTAAGACTATGAAAATGGTTCAAACTTAACAGAGATTAATAAAAGATAACCAGTAATTTTCACGTGGGGCAAGACTATGAAAGTATTTTAAAAAATTATCTTACAGAGAATTGAATACAGTATATGAGTTCTGGTAAAATAATAAAGAGTTAATAATAATGTAAAAAAATATAGCTGTGAATTAATAAGAAAAGCTGTAGAAGAAATGTTTCAAAAGTATAAAATATCTTACTATTGAAAAAAATGTTATAACATTCTGCTAAGAATTATATAATAACAAAGACAAGAAAACAAAGCAATGACCATAATTATTATATCTTATGAATTAACAAGCATTTTAAATGAAGTAATGAGATAGTTTTGTTAGCAAAACTATTTATATCAAATGTTTAAAGGATACAAGATAATTGGGAAAATGGTCTAATAATAAAAGTGATAAAGAAGATATTAGAATTTATAGACTTATTAGTCTTCTATAAGTTCTACGCAAAATCTTTATCAAGATAATTACAACTCATCTACAATAAATTTAGATTCAAACCAAGCAAAAGAACAAATCATTTTAACATAATGATCACAATTTGTCATTATACTTCGGATTTGTAAATTATAAAATGCATTTGTTTCTATAAGCATTTCCACAGTGATTAAAGCTCTGGATTATCAAAATAAAGAACCAGGATAAAAGTTTATACAGTGATAATAAAAAGATTAACATTGATAAGGATATATGTCAGGAACTAATCCCATATCTTCAAAACTTTTTAGGGCAGCTCTACAACAAGTATTTTGTGGATTAGAATGGGAAGCTAAGGGAAATAAAATAAATGGAAATGATTTAAGTCATGTAGATTTTGCCGATGATGTAGTAGTTTTTACAAATATAGCTTCAGAGTTTCAGGACATTTTGCAAGAGTTATAGTTTAAAGACAAATACTAAAAAGACTACAGTGATATTCAATGGATTTTCTCAAAAAAAAAAAAAGAAAATAAAGATTACTATAATCATGAAGGAGCAGAAGTTAACAACTAAAAATACTTTTATTAGATTACACAACCCAACAACTTTTTTTTTCTTGGTATGCCTGTTCCTGGACTTATTTGGACTGCTGATTCAAAAAACCTGCAATGGACAGACCGCATCAGCTCTAATTGAATTCATAAAACTTTAGTCTGCTCTTAAAAAGATTTCTACAGAATCAGGATATCAAACCAAGATTTATCTGAATTAGAAATTTATGTATTTAAACTACTCATATTTGTGTGGTGTGTGTAATGATCTTTGTTTCACAATTATTAATCTATCACAGCATTTCCAGACAGCCAGTCAATAAATTTTTTTTGCTGGTTCATGGCGATCATGCAAAAATAAACAGAATCATCAAGATATAAAATTTATTGACAAACATTTAATAATATTGCAGCAAAATTTCAAACAAAATGAAGATTCCATGAAATTGAAAATATGGGTACAAAATCCATTTTTAAAAAATCTGACTCAAACAAGTCGTAATCTTCATGAAAAAAAAGCTTTTATTGAATTATTTACCGATATTACTCTAGATTCCAAACTTAAGGAAACTATTTTGATCAAATTTTGGATATCTGTGAATAATGAATATCCAGAGCGAAAAAGCTTTAAAATTACTGCTAAGTTTTTCCACAATCTACTTATGCAAAAAAATGTTTTCATCACTAACGCTTATAAAAACAGAATACAGAAATTGCTTGGATTCTAATGCTGTATTTCCGTCTTTCTGAAACAACCATACAACCACAGATCGAAAAAATTATAAGTGCAAGGCAGGAGCAAATTTCACTGAAAATTAAACATCAATTAATGATTAATTTTTTTGTGAATCTATCTCTTATTTACTTGTTAATATTCTATATATATTTATTG
Organism: Epiperipatus broadwayi; assembly: GCA_028023455.1. NCBI lineage: Eukaryota > Metazoa > Onychophora > Udeonychophora > Euonychophora > Peripatidae > Epiperipatus > Epiperipatus broadwayi. Next base: position 1,861,549 of record JAQFVV010012421.1, read on the forward strand.
TTTGTAATCTTTTGATAATTTATTTGTAATCAATATAAAACAAAAATCAGACATGATCACTTTTTGTGAGATATTTTATTTCATGTTAATGCGTTGATTTACTAATTATTTGTTAATTTTTTTAGATATTTATTTTATTGATTTTTTTATTTGTTTGTAATCGATACAATAAAAAAACAAAACTTTTTTGAAACACCTTATTTTGTAACTTGCCAATTCATGAAATTTTTCTGTCATTTTGGTCAGTGTTTCCCTGAAAATAAAACCTAAATAGAAAATAAGCCCTATCTCAAGTATAAGCCTAGTTAAGATCATCCGCCAGATCTTTTGTTTGCTTGTTGAAACACACAATGGATGTATTATATTATAATATAATGAAAGTGTAAATAAATAATTTTCTTGACATTAATGCTTTAAATGACACTTATATATTAAATCTGTGTATTGAAAGTTGACAGCACATGTCTAAATAAAGATCATATTAACATATCTAAAATGTTATAAAATAAAAATAAAAATTTTTATGCGAGATGTTCCGATCAGAGAAAATCATTACTTAAAATGTTGGTTTCACTGCTAACTTTTACATTTTAAAGAAGGGGACACTTTTGTTTGAATTTGCATGACAAAAACTTCAATCCGCGCCAGTAATTATAACAATTATTTCTTTTATTTTTATTGAAATAAATTTATATGACTAAAAGTTTAATTGTTTTTTTTTCCACTAAAGTTATAGCTCATCATTTTGTACTAAAGAAATTGATTAAATTTATCAGATCCCATGTAAGCATTATTTTACAAGATCACAGGTTAAAAAATTATTTATGAACTAATACGTATGATAGTTCACAACAGGTCTAATACATAAGTACCCTTTAAATAAATGGTAATATAAATTATATGGTTCTTTTGTATTTTCCTGCCACCCATTTTTAGCAAATTTAATTCTACCTGAATAGAGAAACAATTTATCTCCCACAAGCCAGTACATCAGATAATTTATAATTTCATTGATGTATTTTTAGATATTTATTTTATTTATATCTAATATTTAGAATGCTTAATTTAGTTAAAGAATTTCAGCATGATAGCTTTTAAATATTCAAGATAAAAGAAAATTAAGTTTGATTTCTTAAACATTTTTTTCCTCCTATAAAACTTTTAAAATAACAGAAGTGAGTTTAATAATCAAAATTTAGCTTAAATCATCACACTTTCTACTAAAGAAATTTTTTAAAATGAATACCCAAGTAGGGCTATTACAAGTAATTGTCCTAATTCAATACACCGTGTGTTGTAATGAACATACTTAATGTGCATGTGTAAAATACAGAAACATTTTCTGAATTTTCATGCCTGCATTTTGTGTGTGTGTGTGTGCATGTACAAACCATTCTTAACTGTAATCATTTTTTTCTCTCTCCTTTCTCACAAGTTTTCAATTAACACTTGATTTAAAGATAAATTTAAATAGAATATTTTGATTCCCAGATGAAGAGCTATTCTGGCAAGTACAAGAGATGAATTGTGTGGTGGGTGGGGGGGTTTGCCCAGGGTAAGAAAGTTACAGCTTTCTATAAAAAGAAGTACTTGAATTTCTGTACTTGAATAAATATGATTTTAGTACATGAAAAAATAAGTCACCTTGCAAAAAGCCCTACAATGTCTTTGGGAGCAAAAATTAATATAAAATCTGGTTTTAAATTTTGGGGAAAGATAATGCATCTTTCCCATAATGCATACTGGCATAAAAATATAAAGCTCAAATGACAAAATCGCTTTTGTTCTGTTTCATTACTTAGTTATGTGTAAAAAAAATTAGATAATTATGGTTTTCTTAGACTACATAAGTTTGTATTTCAAGGTTTCTCAACCTGATCTATTATAGACAGTTGCATGTAGATTTAAATTCTAATGATTTTCCAATTTGTACTTCTGTTACCTCTGTAGTGAAAATTAAACTATAGAAATAGAACCCTTCACACATGAGTAGTACTGAAAATTCAAACCATTCAATGAAGTATGGAATTATATATATTAGGGATAACAGATATCATTAACATCAATAATAGACAGATAACTGAATCACATTCTATTTTTGCTTTGTAAAAAAGAGTACGTAATCAATTAATCATTTAGTGTCCGCAAGTAATAAATTTTACAAGATTATAATGTAAATCTGTTTAAACATTATAGACGCCTATGTTTTTGCATTTGAAATCACATTCTATTTTTGCTTTTTTTAAAAAGTGTGTTATCAATTAATCATTTAGTGTCCGCAAATTTATTTTTAAAAGATTGAGTAACAGCGGTTCGGCACAATTAAATTTGATAATTAAAATCTGATTTTTAATTGTAATTAACAATTTAAAAATACATAACGTGATCTGAAATCAATATGATGTGAAACGATAAAATTTGATTTTTAAACGGAATTGAAAATTAAAAAATTAAAGACAAAAATAAGAATTTAATTTTTAATTGTTAGTTTTAATTAAATTTTGCCAACAGTGGTGAGGCGGTGTCATTTTATTATTGTCAGTCTTATTTTTATTTTAAACTTTTAGTTTACCCTAATGGAGAGGAAAAAACACTCAAGAAAGTGAATTTCTTTGGAAACAAAAATTTCAATTTTAGATCGCTTAGCGAAATGGGAAGGATCAACAGCGATTGGAAAATGTTTTAGTTTGGGCGAATCCATTATAAGACCAATTTTAAAAAATGAAGTTGGCACTGATGTCTCAAATAGTGATAATGATTAAAATACCGTACATGTATGAAAAAAATGTAAATTACACATAAAAATATATTGTTTTGAATAAAATTAAATACTCTAGTTAATAAAAAAAGTTTGTCTTGTATCAATTTTTTTTAAATTTGAAATTTTTTATTAGTCATATTTTATTTTATTTTTTATGCGAATTTTAAAGTAATTTTATGTTGTTGCTTTGCTTTTATGCGATTTTTTGAAAATTACAGTATGTATCCCCCATTTTTCACGGTAAGTTAAGTCTATTTTTGTGCGCGTTTTCTGAGGAACCTATCTACCGCATAAAACGAGACCCAGGTGTATATATGTTTGGCCTTGATTTCTTTTTGTTTGCATGTTTTTAATTAATACGAATAAAAAAAATTCAACAAAACAGAAATATATACAGTTTATATGTAACATAATCGTGCACACACTACTTTTAAAAACAAGCACTAATCAAGACAGTCTGTGACGATGCTAAAAATAAAAGTAATCAATGTCAGAGAGATGGGAAAATTTACTGTATTTTATATAGGTTTTTATTGTTCTCTAAAATATACTTTTAATTATTTTCTAAATTCCAAAGTTTATTTTTCTTTAGAAAAAATTCAATTACGAATCTATGTAAATAGTTTTTTTTTTTATTATGTGCATAAATAAAGATCTAAAGTCTAAAAAGCGATTATGTAATAATGAAATGTTTGTAACTCGAGTGTCCGTAAATTGGGGACTCTCTGTATTTCAAAACTAATTATATATATTACTGAATTAACAAAGCGTATGACACACTTGAATGAGAAGCTATAAAGATACACAGAAATTATTACACGCTAAGCGCTTTCGAGGCCTTTTGCCTCATATTCATAGCGGTACTGTGAGCTGCAGAACGAGGAAATTGCCCTATTTCCTCGTTCTGCAGCTCACAGTACCGCTATGAATATGAGGCAAAAGGCCTCGAAAGCGCTTAGCGTGTAATAATTTCTGTGTATCTTTATAGCTTCTCATTCAAGTGTGTCATACGCTTTGTTAATTTTGTATATTAAATTATCGAATGAGAAGTCTTAAAATCTTTAATATATTACTGAAATAACATTCTGAATTTTTAATATTTCAAATAAAAGTAAATTATGTGGATAGCTTAAATGATCATGTTATGATAGTCTTAACCTTTAGATCAAGCTTCAAACTTTATTATATTACTACTAAAATGCCAATTAAAGAATGACATTGTATGAATTAGGAAGTGATTAAAACATATAAAGATGATGGAAGTCTCTGACAATGTAAAACAAGTGAACAGATGAAATAAGAAAATTTTTCTATATACTAGCGTAGCACGAAACAAGGATTAGCTTTTTATCAAAAAAATAAAGTTTTTCTTTGAACAATTGATCTCATTCTCAATTTGAATTTACACCATAAAAAGTATATTATATCAGAAATTTCTCAAACAAACTGCACATAAAAATTTATTATAAATTTTTTTTGATTTTTATTTTAATGTTACTGAGAATCTTTTTAATTCCTGACCACAATTAAGATTACAACATATAGGCATCAGAGTAAAACAATTTGAAAAGTACTTATTTATCAGTCAATTGCTCCTGAGGTACAGGAGCACTGATCAATTAAATCTTTTTTTACTTAAGTAAAATCAATTCAGAAATCTTTAGTTTCAAATGTATTAATTTATCCCCTGGACTAAATTGCTCAGAACTACAGCTGGATATAAAATTAAGTAAACAAAGGTAAAACCCCCATACAGTAGTGCCACCCTGTGCCAAACAGAGTAATCAATGGATGCCAGAAGGCTTGTGCATAAAATCCCTATCTAGTACCTACTCATCCAATATCCCCAGACTAGTTTCTGGCTTGTGGCCATCATCAGTGAGGAGCCTTGGATCTGAGAGCACTGCACCTAGATCTTAGGATCTAATGCAACCCTCCAGCAGCCACCTTTTAACTCTACTTTACTACAAAACTATGAGAATGAAATTGAAAACATTGTCAATATCTTCAATCTAAGCTCAATAGCTTATATAGTCATATAGGTCTGAACTCAATTCAGCACCCATACATTTTGGTGTCTTTGGCTCTTAAACAACCATAGCCACCACTATCCTATTAGGCAGGATTGGTGTTAAACCATCAAACATCACATGATCACCATCTCTATACTAGCACAATTTGTTGTAAACAAAGGCAAAACTCCCCATACAGTAGTGCCACCCTGTGCCAAACAGAGTAATCAATGGATGCCAGAAGGCTTGTGCATAAAATAAGATTCTAAATTAAAATTTTCTCAAATGATAACACAATTTAAATATAATATCAGCTACCAATCAAAATACCTGATTAACTCTAAAAGAAAATAGAAGGTGAGAAAAATTTAAGATGAATTTTGTAATGATTTCATAAACACAAAAATGTTCATAAGTACCACATGATGGTCCTTAATTAAAGACTAATAATCTGTGCAGTGAATATAGTTTTTGAAAGATATCTTGCCCAAGTATAGTCTTCATTGCATTTTATTCTCAGGCATATCCTTCCAATAAAAGCAATAACTATCGCATCTCTTTATGGTATCTTTCTTTTTCAAATAAATGGACATATTTGCATCTCTTTATGGTATCTTTCTTTTTCAAATAAAGGGACATATTTCATTTTATTTCTATCAAAATTAACTCCATTCAAGTTTAATTCTGATTAATTTCATCAATTATGTTTTTTTATCTATGTTATTATTTTACTAAAATATCTAGTTACTTCATCAAACTCATGATTATCAATCTTTATTTTTTTGAGATAATCTTTATATTCAACACGTCTGCCTCTGCCTAAAAATCAAGTTTTTGTTCGCTATAAAATATTCTAATACAAAATTATTGTCATTCAAAAATATCTTTAGTCTTTTCTACAAAGAAATTATGAATTAATTTTCGAACAGTGAACTATTTTATATATATACATTTTACAAGCACCAGCTCACTGCAATTCACTGAATATGCAAATATATAAAAAAACTACTGTGTACGTATATAAAACAAAGTGTCTTAAATGAATTTGCTTTTTAAATATATGTTCATTAACTTTTAACATTGTATCAGTCGGAATAAGTGCTTATAAAAGCATTATTAAAAAAACCTATAATTTCGATATATATACAGTATACAAAAAAAAAAAAATTATAATTATCAATTATACTAGAAAATCTTTATAAAAATGGGAAATTAAATTTAAAATAACATATATAATTCAGACAAATACTAATTTTAAATGACAACATACTATTCGTTAGGAGAGTTAACATTATTAGACTGTATAAGACTATATGGAAAACTATACCGTGCCTGATTAAATTTTATAAATCACTTTGGTAAAACTGAAAAATCAGTTGCATTGATGATTTTAAAAAATGCAATATATATTATTTACATTATCATTAAATAAATATATACATAAAAAAATTATATAAGACGAGATTTTTTTTAAAAAAAAAAAGTAGTATGCAAAGGAATGTAAATACGATATAGATGAGACTAATAATCTTGGTAATGAAACTCAGTTCATTAGCCTCCCAAATTATATCAAATAAGTATACTTTTAAATGTTCTTACCAGTATTATGGCAACTTGCTTTATGTAATCTAATAAAATCCAATAATCATACATAAAAATAATAATTAATTACAAGTATTCCAGAAATAGAACTTACCGACAGCAGGAGCATCGTAAGAATCGCCTAATAGTATTTCAGGAGCGGAATAAGCTAAAGAGCCACAAGACGTTTCCAATTTTTGCCCAGGACAAAATTTGTTACTAAAACCAAAATCCGTTAATTTAACCATACCTAATTTTTCAAAAAATACTACATTTTCGGGTTTTAAATCTCTATGTACAACATGAAGTTTATGGCAATAAGAAATAGCATGTACAATTTGACTAAAGTATCTTTTAGCATGGACTTCTTCTAAACCTTTTTCGTGTTTCATTATATAATCATACATATCACCACCGTCCCCCAGTTCCAAAATAAGGTAGAGTTTTGTCTGGGTATCAATAACTTCATATAGCCGAACAACGTTAGGGTGTTGGACTAATTTCATACAACGAACTTCTTGAAACAAATGAGCACGAGATACCTCATCAAGTTTAGTTTTATCTATGACTTTTACGGCGACTTTTTCTCCCGTAAAGACATGTTTGGCGAGTTTCACTACTGCAAAATGGCCGCGACCTAAAGTATCCTCTAGATCGTATAAGCCGGCTATTTTACCATCATATTGATTCTTATCCCTTTTGTTGCTCATTTTAAAAAAAGATCCACTAAATGGTAAACAGTACTCTGGCATAAAAATGCCAACGAATCCGTCCGAGTTGTTTCCAGAACCCGCTCGACTTTGGACGATTCAACCATAGATACAATATTTCCAAATTTCTCCACCACGCACGTCCATGCGCATTTCATGCAATCAGTTCTTGGATCTATTACCTCATTGTAAAACTAAAAATTGATGCAAGCGATCTCTATGTGAAAAAAGATGAAATATTTCCTTGTATTAAAAAATTGAGTCTGAAATTATTTTACAGTTACAATATTTTACTTCTAATTTTCTTACCAAAATATATTAACCAATGAAAAAAAATCATTTTTGAGATTAAATGTTATTTTTTTAATCTCACCTCTTTTTTTTTTAATTGTTAAAAATATTTTAACGCAGTTATATTTTATAGTGATTACTATTCTCTTAATTATTTTTTTATGATAGAGCAATTTCTATTAATAATTTAAAAATATTGAGATCTTTTTTTAAAAAAAAAAAAAATTATAAACATTTAAAAAAAAAAAAAACAACGTGAAACAAAAAAAAAAAATGCAAAGAAAGGTGTCGTTAACCTTTCTTTTTTTTTAGTAAAAAAAAAAAAAAATGATGCAGTCAAATACGAATTGTAAAAATTAAATTATATAGGTTACGTATTTATTTTCTTTTGTTAAAAAAGAAAAAAAAGGTATGTAAAAATTCAGTTTGTTTTTAATGACGCAATAGCTATAATTAAGCTACCATTTCTTTTTATTCATTTTTGATTAAGATGGTCTGATATATATATATATCCAGTAATTATGTTAATCGTATTTTTATATTTTGACGATTACAATCACAATACTTGATATTTAATTTAAATGAGGTTTCAAACGAATTTATTTTTCTAGATTCAACAGTAAAGCTAGATGGACTTCATCTGCATTCTCCTCAACAGATACAGGGAACCCATTAGTCGTTACGCTTAACTGCTTCATAAATATAATTTAACAGTCAGTGATATATGTAGTTATGGACAAACAAATCATAAAACATCTAATTAATGAATAATCTATAGATGCAGTAACAAAACTGAAGAACTTAATAAAGCCATTTCAAAATCTATCTCCTGACTGGAATCTATTAGTTTATTTTTGATATTTTGTTAAATAAATTTAAATTTATATATAGTTACAGATCTAATTAAGGGAATTGGATTTATTTCATTGGGAGGAGGTAAAAGAGTTTTTAAAATTGTAATATTGAATGGAAAATAATATTGATTATGACCCCAGAATTTGTCTTTTTAGATGCGTTGATTCTTTTCAATGACTTTTCAGATTATTTAATTTTTTTCCCAATTTTTGTTAATTTATACTTGAATATCAAAACCGAAATCAATTTCATTTTTAATAATTTATAATTATTAAAACAAATTATAATAAAACAAATTATATATTTTGTCCCTTAATTTATTCAATTTATGTACTCAAACAGTTTTCTTAATAAATAATCAGTTAATCTAAAGGTAAAATAGTCAGCTCACATCTGCAAGATTGTGACATTAAATCTTGGCTGAACCAAATGCTGCAATAATATAACTTCATTTTTGAAATAATAGTAGTGTGCTTTCTCCTTTATCTTCTATGCATTAATTATTAACATATATATTTATTATATAGAGTGGAAATAATTTAAATTTTAAAAGTGTGTCAGTTTATGAACTTTGCAGCCAAAAAAAGTGATGATATTAAGAAATAGAAATTAAATAATGCATCTTTTAGTATGTGAATTAAATTTAAAAGATTTAAGTGAATAATTTAATTTATATAATATAAAGATAAAAATTAATCAGGTATATTAAATGTGAACACCACTAAAAATCATATGATTACCATTTCTTATGCTTGCTGATAACTGTATGGAGAGTTTTGCCTGTTTTTATATTAAATGTGCATATAAAAATTAAAATTATATATTATAAATTTTAAATAAAACAAAATACGGTTTTAAGATGAATATAAAATATATGAATATTATAACTTTATTTTTCTTATTGCATTGCCAAATCCATATAATATTAATATCATCTATATTCTTTATTGTTTTATACAATTGACAGTTTCGATTGTCCCAGCAATTTTCTTCAGAAACTTCTACTTAAGATTTGGAAGTACAAGTAGAAGTTCTGAAGAAGATTGCTGGGGCAATCGTAACTGTCAATAGTGGATTGTAAAACAGAATTGTATAAAGTAATAAAGAATATAGATGATATTAATATTAAATATATGAATACTTGTTCAAATGTAATTAAAATATTAATTTGTATATATAGATATAATTATTGCATTTTTAGATATAATTATGGTAAAATATTTTGTTTCTGTATGGTCATATATATTTAAATATTATGTAGCTCTGAAAAAGACTGCTGGACAATTGAAACTAGGGAAATAAAATTATTTGAAAATAATATTTCCATTATATAAAGTAGAAAAAGAAAGGTGTTATTAATTATATTTGCATTTACTTTCTCGATAGAACAAATGATACTACTTTTGTATGGCTTCATAAATACTTCTGATCCATGAATTACAATGCATAATGATATGGTATCTCAGCAAATTATTACATGACTTTCTCAACTTACTCTTATCATATGTTTCAAGAACAGTTTTCTCTAGCATTTTTTGGATATAATATTTATATCCTCAGATATAATATTTATATCCTCAGACCAGTTTTTCATTTTTGATTTTATTCATAAGGATTTAGTATTCAAAGTTGGAACTAATGCACTTATGCGTCTGATAGCCTTATTTTATTTTAATAGCCTGAAATTTAACAAAAAACTAAGATTTTGAATCCAAAGTTCTTCACTTGCATGATTATATAGATCTAACATCACATCAGTAAATTACAAGTTTTAGTGACTTCAATTTTATGTTAACTGTAGGCATCTTCTATGCTTTGGGGTTTATTACACATTCTACACTACACTAGCAGAAATCCAAAAGCCCTAGAATATAGTTAACATTAATTGCACCCCTTTCTTCTGTCTCCTTTTCTCTATTTCTGTTAATTTTATATTCACAATCTTTATTTATTTTATTTTTTTTTTCATTGTATAATTGCAAATTATACTAGTTACATTTTGCAATCTAATAATAAAGTTGCTTTATATTATCAGAATTGTTACTAAGCTATCTTGTAAAAAAAAAAAAAGGGGGGGGGTAATTATTCTTTTTTAATTTAGACTAAATATTTTTTAAATCATAGATAGTTATATTTCATCCAAATATTGGAAGCAATCTTTGGAATTAGTAAATTTTTTCTGAGGTTATGATCTGACATTCCATTGGTTCAACAACATCTTCTAGCTCAACAGATAATTTACATTATTTATCCAGTGTTTGCAGTGCTAAATTATAATCATGATACTGCTCATGAAGTAACTATGTCCTCATTTTAAAATGTAAGTGTGCATCCATATAGATACTTTGGTTAAAAGCACACATTTAGAATTTCAATTAAATATTTATATGGAATATTCTCAGGACTTAGGATTGCATAGTTGTTTAATTATTTGTAGAATGTCACTGCCCGCAAAAAATAAAAAAGTAGGCACTTTGACTCTGTCATCCTCAACTTTATTTATGAACATGTAATGTTCTATGTGCTCAACATATGTATACCATGTTAATGCATTATTTACATTGAATTTGTGAATATCTTGATTCAGCAATGCTATCATTAATGTCCATATTGTTTCGCTTGGTTAACATGCAGGTTAAACATTAATTATCAACTTGCGCCATTCTGCTGTCACTTTTAATACTCTTTCTATCACTATCTCCAAAAACAGGTTGCACTGTCAACTGCATCACTCTGCTGTGTATCATGTCCTATTGACTGCACCACTTGGCTATATATATACAGGCCTATTTCCAATAATACTTGCCAAGAAGCATCAATTTTTTATAAATAACAACAAAGACAAAACTTTAAAACTCGTGTGTCCATATTAAAAAGTGTTGCAGATTTAAAATAGAAAAATGCCATACATGTAATATTATATGACATTTAGCTTGTGTCTGCTGCCTAAAAAACAACAGTTTAAAAGTTCAACCATGTCCAGATTTTTAATCAGGGGAAAGTGGAGCAAGGAGAAAAGAAGATGTCAGAAATATAAAGGATGCAGATAATGGCCGCAGAATGCTAGATATAATCATTTGTGAATGAAAATTAAATATGGAAGTTGACAAAAGTATGGGATTATCTATCTTATCACTAAAAGAATGGAATATTATTAGTGATAAAAATAAAAACAAATGGAAGTTGGAAAATACAGCTGTACTAGTCATAGATGTGAATGGAAACAAAATAGACATGTGATAATGTTAGTAAAATGCAATACTAGGCCATGGAGAAAATGAAAAAAGATAATTTACAAGAGCATTGCAAATCGATGGAAGGAATCTGGGCCACTAAGTGTATAAATAATGTAGGGAAATAGTCAAACTTTTAAATCATGGGGAGAGTAAAAAACTCTTGGCAAAGGAATCTCATAGTTTATGCTGGCCCTATGAATGGACATTTGTTCATAATTATAATAGATTTTTATTTTCGTTGGACTGAGTACAAGCTCATCAAAAACATTAGTTCTAAGTCTACAATCAAAACCCTCCAAGAAGTTTTCACTACCCACAGTTATCCAGAAATTCTCAGACAACAGAACTGGATTTACCTCTGCAGAGTTTAAAAGATATTTGGCAGACAAAGGAGTATGCCATATTTTAACTCCACCCTATCCAGAATCAGATGGGATGGCTAAAAAGGCTATACAATATTTAAAATCTACACTCGAGATAACATTAACTAGAGATATTAAGGAAACATTCATAGAAACTATGTTTTACCAACATTTCACCCCAAGTATATCTACTTTGAAAATTGTGGTGAAAATCTTGCACACATTTTTTTAAGCTATTACCAGCAAACAATGTAACTAGAAAAAATATTTATGGTGTGAAAAATTCCAAAGTAAACTTGAAAAAAATTAAAATAGGTGAAACTGCATGGGCCAGAGATCTCTTAAAAAAGAAATGGATTCCTGGTGTCTTCATTGAGGTTGTATCTGAAGTTATTAGAATAATCAAGCTGGAAAATGGATTACACATCAGGAGGCCTGTGAATCATCTACATTTGCATCAGAGTAATATGTCAAATGCAATTAACAGCAAATTTACAATAGTCAATACCAAATCCGAATGTAGTGAAAGTGAAGAGAAGATCAAAATGTAGAAATTCCCAATGATAGTCTGGCTAATGAAGTCCATAATCAGGTAATAATACTGCGGAACTGGCAGAGAATGTTTTATCAAATGGATATAATTGCCAATTATGATGAAGAGAGGGCTGTGCTTCTTCCTAAATGTGTGAGAAATCGCAGAAATCCTGAAAGATTTAAGAATTATTTAAAATTTGTAATTGCATGCAGACAGTCCTTTGTTATTATTTTATTCTGTAAAATGTGCACTCTAGAAAATTAGCATATAATATAATAAATTAATAATAAATGATGCTGACATATGCTAATTAGTGTATCTTTTGAAAAATAGACTGTTAACAGTTGTAAGATTGAGTAGAGAGATAATGAAATTTCTCAATGTAGAGAAAAAAGCATGGGTTAAATCAGAGCCATATGTATAAATTAAAATGGTTGAAATTGGTCAGCCTAAGTAAAAGACTAATTATAAGTGATATTAAACATATCTGCTAATTTATCTTATGGTACATGTAAAATACGAAATAATGGAAACAAATTAAATAGACTATATTATATATTTTCAGTGTGTGAGATTAATATTGTTATTAATCACTTTCCAAAAGTAAAATAAATTCTATTATTATTATTATTTTAATTTTATCAGCACGTAAATAAATTTGCCGAGTTTTAGAGTTTTGTCTTGGTTATATATCAAAGTACACAGCCAGAATCATTATTTCCAATCTAGATATTTGGTACTTTAAACACAGATTTGTTTTAATAATATTTGTGATATACATTTTTCTGTTAATATCTTTTGAGAACCAAAAGCATATTAATTAACTGATAGATTTTTAAGTTCATGGGCAATCATGCCATGTGGGGCTAATGATCAGTGATGAAAACTGTATATTGTATATAATAAACTTTTAATAAGCATTGAAATCAGTTTTCAGAATATCATTTTTAAAAAATGGACATCTATTAAAATTATTTTTGATTGCCATGTAACAGGATCAAAACTAATTATCTTATAAGCAAGCTGAACTCAGAGTATATGTTTCTACCTAAATTGGCTTCCAGTTATAGTAATTAGTATATAAATTATCAAATCACTACATGAACTTCTCTTGCTCCACTTCTCTTATGAGCAACAGCGTATCAAATCATGTTTAACTTCTACCTTTGCTTTTAGGGGACTTATCCTGCAAGGGTTTCACTATTGATTCTTTATTTGTTATAACCAATCCAAGCTCTCACTTTAAAAGTCAGAGCAACTATTAGTAGGATATAAACACTTTACAATTATGAATTTCTAATGATTTTTATTAAGAAATGAAACCCTTTCTGCACTTTTCATAACAAAGAGATCAAAATTGACTCATTTATATATATATATTTTTAAAAAAAAAAAAAAAAATATAAAAAAAAAAGAAAAAAAAAAAAAAAAAATTAAATTTTTTTTTTTTTTTTTTTTTTTAATTCTATTCCCTATGTCAATAAATTAGAAAAATAAAAAATATATTATAAAAAAATAAAAAAAAAAAAAAAAAAAAATAAAATACTATAAATAAATATAAAAAAAAAAAATATTTTTTTTAAAATAAATATAATATATATTATTTATTTTTTATATATTTTTTTTTAATTATTTAATATTTTTTTTTATATTTAATTTTATTTTAATTTATTATTAATTATTATTTAATTATATTTTTTAATTATTTTTTATATTAAAATTTAAAAATTTTTTTTTATTATAATTTTAAATATTTATAAATTATATTTATTTAAAAAAAATTTCAAAAAAAAAAAAAAAAAAAAAAAAAAAAATAATTATTAATTAAAAAAATGGGAGGAAAATTTATATATAACCAAATATTATACACAAAAAAATATTTTAATTTTAACAATAAATTAAAAGACATCCGAATAAATACATTTTAGATACTCACCATAAGGTATCATTATTTATCGAATGTCTATATATTTTGATCAAATATGAAACCCAAAACATAGTTAACCGATAACCAATCCATGCAAGCGTCTATAAACAACTTAAATTTAATGCATTTTTATTTAGGGTCAAGTATGAATAGACCACATAGATTTACCTTTGAAAATAAAATATTCTATCCCCATTTAACCTTAGGCTAAAATTCGCAGTCAAACTGGCATCAATTCATCTGATACATCGATGTATTCAATGTAATACGGAATACGGCAGCACCAAAAAGATTAAGAGAAGCTATTGACTTTCATTAGATAGGAATATTACTTCTATCCAACGAGAAGAACAATAAAAAAAAAACTCCACAGAAAGGAACTGCACTCTGCATCTTATAATTCCTTCCATAGGCAAAACGGGAGAGTGCGGCGTATGAAGCGATTCTGCCAGTAGTGAATCTCCGACTACATCTACTAACTACATCAATATATCCAATCCATTGACCTCATCTAACAACGACACAAATAACCTAAGATTACCCTCCCCTAATATAACTTTACAAATCTATACAGCCATTCACGCCCGACTTAAGTTTAACATTTATATAATTAATTTAACGAAAAACAAAAAAATCATGATTAAAAACTTAAAGAATAAAAAATAAATAAATGGAAATGATTTTACATAAATAAGAAAAAAAATACATCAAATAACACTATTAATAAAGAATTTAGTTGGTCAGATAGGATCATATTGCAATCATTTAAATATAGAAAATTTTAATTTAATGTTCATTATTTATAAAGTTCTTACAGTTTTAAACAGTTCATCTTTATCCGTTGCTTGCCATGAACGTGAATTCCCACGCCGTCCTAAGATTGGTATCCATTTAGCCGTTGTTTTATTTATTCATTCGGAGGTTTTTTTAGTTTAATTGGTCCTCAATGTAGGAAACGATAGTTCATTTCTCTTTCTTTCCTAGCAAAACTGAAGGGATTGAATCGTGCGTCTGTTTCAATCCCTTCTTCACTTCCGCACTACCACATATCTCTCACATCGTAATTAATCATTCACTCACTGATTAATAATTTCCAAATTTTCCTTTTATACATATTCGAAGGATTGACTTGGCATTATGTCATCGATGTGATGATCTTTTCGCTGAGGTCCGATTTCCCGATGGATTTCTTTCATTGGCTATTTGTTTCTATTGTTTTCCTATCTGACCGCTGTTTTACATTTAAATGCCCAAGGCTGGTTTACATTTGACTAATTAAATTTATCATTTCCATTTCTGATTAATTAACCTGTTTTCCAAATCAAAGATATATTTAAAGATAAATTTAAAGATATAATTTTATTTCCAAATCTTTTTAAAATTTAGTTTTAAAATACTTTTTCTTTAATAAAGTTTTATTTTAATAATTTTTCATTATCTGTGCGATTTAATATATAAGAGTTTAAGATGATATTTAATTTCAATTTTTAATTCTTAAAGAAAATTTTTAAATGCGAACTTTTTAATTTACTTTCATGTTTAATAAATAAATAAAAAAACAATGTAACGAACATCTGTGCCCGTTACAATATATATATAGGTAAGTAAGTGGGTGGGTAGGTAGGTAGGTGGATGGATAGATAGATTATATGTTCAAATTTGTTTAATGCAATTCCTAGGCATATTATGACCATTGGTAAGCTTTTTTTGTATGTTATGTAAATTGTCTCAATGAAGTCTTTAAAAAAATCCATGTGAAGCTCTTTACTGGGGTTACTTTTGCTCAATCTCACAGTTATCTATTGGAAAAAAACAAAACTGAATATATATGAATCCACAAATTTTATAGCAATACTGAATATGAAGTTTTATACAAATACCCACTCAAATTGATCTTTTCATAAAGGTTATGCTTTGGCACACTAGGATTTGCTGTGAGATTTTAATATCTCAAATGTAACCAACATCACTTCTTGATTAAATTTTATATAGATATAGAGCATTAAATACTAAGATGCATTAATTTAAAAAAGCTCATTATCTTTAGTGACAACTAACCTTATCTCCTTCTCAACCCAACTTGAAGGTTATTGTTAATCACCTCATTGTTTTCTCTAAAGTTTCCTTAGTAGACATTTCAGATTTGTATTTGAAATATCTTTCCGATTAGGCAAATATCACAGTACTTGAATTTATTTCTCAACTTTAAAGTAGATGATTTTGGTCTACTTAATAGCTGCACAAAAAGTTAACTAAATAAAGTGATTAAAGCATTCAATTACTACAACAAGATGATTATTATTAATTCTTGACTATTTATTAATGGCATTAAGTATCAACTTACCACTAGCAATCTAATTTTATAACCCTCAGCCATTACAAACTGTGGAATGTAAATATATGCAGCCTGTATAGGTAAAAGATGGCTTCATTTAATATATCTGATCATACTGCTTTATAATGCAATTTATTTAATTGCTACAACCAAGTCTCATTTACTATGCTGAACTACATTTTTTATGTTATTTCCACTAGTAAAATGAACCATAATAACATAAAATAATGCAAGCAAAAGTATATACATTTAATTATTAATAATTGGTTTATATAAACTTCATCTAGCAGAAATCAGTAGTCACCTACTAATGAAAACTTATTTTTTATACAAAAAGATTAATAAAGATTGATCACCTATGAATACAGAAATTTAGTCTCAGGACAAAGATATGTAGCAATATTTATAGATATATTGTGCACATCAGTAGACAAAGAATAAATCATTTTAAAATAAAATGTAAAAATATATTTGATCTTTAATAAACTTAAAATCCATATTTAAAAGTTAAAAGAAATGTAATAATTTGTATAGATGTGTTTTGTTCGACTGAAAATTAAATTTCTTTGTGAAATTTTTATAAACAAACATATATGACTTTATGAATCATTGACGAAATAGATGACTTGAGCTAACTGAGAGACCCATGAATTGAAATATATATTAAAAAATTAGTAACACCCCCCCTAATATCTGCAACCATATATTTGAAGCTTAGTAACTAATGATGAGAGTCATTTCTAAAAACACAGATAAAAAGTAAAACTAGTCTTTTAGATAGTCACCCAGGGCAAACACCTTTCCAAAAATATATAAAAGAATAGTGCAAAAAGGCATTATTCACTAGGCTAGTCAGGATGTAAGAGTTTTAAATCTTTTTCTATTGCTTTAATTTCTAGCTAAAAATAGCTAGACACATATCTACTAATCAATTTATCTAAATGGGTTATGTACTACCTACTTGAAAGAAAAATATAGACCTAGGACAATGATTTAACTAACTTGAGTCTGAATGTTGGTTTTGGGAATAATAGGCAGATGTGCTGCCATTGCTCCATGAGTCCATGTTTTATACATACGGGCCTGCACACACATAAGAAATGGGTGGCTTTTTGAGTAATAATGATAATAATAGGTTGATTTTAGCAGCATATTTTTCACCACTTAATGTAAGCTTTTGTAATCATAATGTTTTTCGATAATTGAACCTATTATGTGATGGCAATTTCTTTTTTTTTTTTTTAAAAAAAAAAAAAACTACTTTAAAGAATTACAATTTGAGACTAACAGATTGAATAAAGCAACAAAGTTTCCTATTCAAATTCATATATTAAGGTTTTGGTGGAGTGAGAATATCAATTATGAATTGAATTCTGGTAATCTTCCCTTAATATAAATTATTATTCAACTTATAGTACAGGTTATCGTTTTTATATAAATTTGATGAACTCATCACTATATCTCAGATATTCAAAAATGTTATTCTAATTGAATTATGTTTATTTCTGACTAACGAATATTTTATTCAGTATAATATACACTATTTAAGCGTATAATGCCGAGAAAGGTTGGCGGGGAGAAGAAGAGAATGACTGAAAATGGAGTGCATGGATTATCTTATTATAATGATGAATGATCGTAGCATAGCCTAAAAAACTAAGATCAGTGGAGGAATTGGCGTCAACTTGTACCACATAGTTTTTAAATTTACGATGATTAAAGACTCGTCTTTCTCATTTAATGAAAGTAAGTATTTAAATAACAATTTCAATATTTAAAGGAAATCGGAATTTTTTAAAAAATAAAAAGAAAGGCAAATGCCAAAAACAAACGTCATTAATAACATAAAAAAATGAACCGTATTTGAAAAATTCGCACAAAAGAAAAATCTTTATTTAAATACATCTAAATTCAGATAAAATCTAATTAGACAGGTTTTTAGTCCCCCCCCCTCCTATTAAAATATTAATTCTCTCTGCTCATCAAATACTATATTGCGTTTTTGTTTTCAGAGCATTAAAACAGCTTTCAGGATTACGTTTTCTTTAAGAAAAAAGATTTTATTGTATTTATTAGATTACAAATCCTAATCCGTTTTCTAGCATTAAATATAATGGCAATATTTTTTTAAAATACATTTCATTAAGAAATATTAAGAAAAAAATATCTCAAAATAATGATAATAGGATATCTAAATGATGAAAAAGACATTATAGTTTATGATGCAGGACTAAATGAGATGTTCAAATGCTTATGCAAATTACTACGGAAGACAATCAATTTTAATATGCATAAAAAAAACTCAGAATCTTAATGCAAAATTAAATTATAAAAATATTTGTAAAATCTTTCATAAAAATTGTATTTTAAAAAATTAAAATTGAATTTATATGACCGATATAACTATCTTTAAAACTTGTAAATTAAGTTTCTTATCAAAATAAATTTATATACAACACTCTTAAATTAATAAACAAAAAATATATCATTATAATTAACTTTAAAATTTCTAAAAATTATATTAATATTAACTTTAAAGTATCTAAGGTCTCTGGTACAGTAAATAACACTTAAGGAAAGAGCATTACTTTGTAGGTAGGCCAAATAGTTGAATAGAAATATCTTGTGGTTATCCATGCAAGTTTTATCTCCTACCTATCTGCTAGTTAGTTTTATTTAATTATATATATATTAAAGTGAAGACTTTCAAGATTGAAAGATGGATACATATATTGGAGATTTGTTTGTGTATACATTTATTTGTTGTTAATATTAACATTACCCTGTGTTAAAACTGGATCATACTAGCTATCGGCTAAATAATAGAGGTCATTTAAAGCTGTTTCAGAAATGCCCCAAAGAAAAACTTTAGAAAATTGTTTACTTTTAATTTTAAAATGTTTTAAATAAATAATATTACTAAAATATTATTTTAAAAAAATGTTTTAAATACTTGAGTTTAAATTTTTCTACAGGCACATTATTGACATATTTTATTCAATAAAAATCAATATGTGGATTGAAGTAATGAAAAAGAATTCAGATTTGAATCTAACAGCTTTTTGATTAGTATGTCCTATGCAAATTTCAGAACCATTACTGATTTCTATTGGACAATAACTACTTTCTATATGAATAATATTTCAAATTTTAGTTTATCATTTATTTTTTCATCTTCCTCCCACTTCTAAACCATTGTTGTTTTTTTATTGGACAATAATTTAATAATAAACAACCCTCTCATAAATGAATAAGATTTATTCTAAACTCAAAAAAAGAAAGGAAAGCAAAAACTAATATAGAAATGAGTTTTGCAATGACTATAAATCCACAGATAAAACATACTGTTTCATTTTTCTGTTTACTTTATGTTTTGCATGTTATTTTTTAATTTAGCAGAAAATTTTTCTTTCTTGAATATTACAACATCCTATATAATTGTAGCTCTTAAATGTATTCTATTCTCTGCCATATTTTTGACATTGCACTTTTTTAGAATATCTAATATAATCCATATAAAATGGACAGGGTTTACCTCTCCCACAAAAACCATGCTCATGTTCTTTATAAAACAATTTTAGGAAGTCTTTGCATTATTTATTTATTTTAAATGTCCAATCCAAAGAAGATATGGCATTACAATAGTGGGCTTTATAGTATCACATCCAGCCATTGTGACAGGGTGCCCAAGTTTCACTTCCATACAATAAATTAGATAAAATAACAGTTGTCTCTATATAGCCAATTTGGTTGTTGTAGTCATTTTCCTGTGATGAAAAACTCTTTTACCAAGCTAAAAGCAGCAGCGGCATATTGGAATGTGTATTGTATTTCAGCATGTAAGTCCACTTTTTTATTTATAAAACTATCAAGGTATTTAAACTGATATTCTCAAATTTATAAGCATTCATGTTAATAGCTGTTGGGATTTTTTTTTTTTTTCATCATTGGTTGATCAAAAAATTGATTTTTGAACATTAATTAATAAATCAAAGTCTTTATATGTACATTCAAAACAGTAAGAACTTTTTGTAAAATCATCTTTTGGATTTACAGAAATAGCAAAATCAAATAATTTAATACATCAAGCACACAGTTCTTCTTTTCAAAACAGTTCATAAATATCCAATATAGAAATAAAACAAACTAACTCCTTTTTAAAACTTGTTTTTTATATGACTATAATCATGAAAAAAAAAATCCAATGTTTCGACTAATTTATATAGTCTTTTTCAAGTCACACTAAAATAAAATAATATATATATAACAAATAACACATATTCCAAAAAAATAAAATAAAAAATTAGAAAATATATTCATAACCAAAAATTTTCCTTATCTCACGCCCGTTTCCTATTACCAACAATCCCAACTTAAACACAAACAATTTCCCTTTTTTTTTTTTAAATCTATACATATCCTTTAAAACATTTAATTAAAAACCTATTATTTTCTTTTCTGTTTTTCTATTAACATCCTATTTAATTCTGGTTTTATTTCATTAATCTATACACTTTCTTTTATAATTCTTTCATTATATGACTTAATACATTTCAAAGACTTTATATCAAAATCCCCATGCTTAAATTTATTCATGTGAATGTAAACGGCAGAATTTTTATCATCTAAATGCTGTTTTAATCTAGTTTTTAATTTATTCTTATTAGTCCCAACATTCTTTCTAAAACAATTCAAACATTTTATCTTTATTTGATAAAATGTTTTGAAAATGTTCAAATAAAGATAAAATGTTTGAATTGTTTTAGAAAGAATGTAGAAATGACATATGTTGGGACTAGTAAAAATAAATTAAAAACTAGATTAAATGACATTTAGGTGATAAAAATTCTGCTTTTTACATTCACGTGAATAAATTTAAGCATGGGGATTTTGATATAAAGCCTTTGAAATGTATTAAGTCATATAATGAAAAGATGATAAAAGAAAGTGTATATATTAATGAAATAAAACCAGAATTAAATAGGATGTTAATAGAAAAACAGAAAAGAAAATAATAGGTTTTTAATTAAATGTTTTAAAGGATATATATATAGATTTTTTTTTTTTAAAAAAAAGGAAATTGTTTGTGTTTAAGTTGTGATTGTTGGTAATAGGAAAGGGGAGTGAAATAAGGTAAATTTTTGGTTATGAATATATTTTGTAATTTTTTTTTTTTTTTTTTGGAATATGTGTTATTTATTATTTATATTTTATTTTATTTTAGTGTGCCTTGAAAATGACTATATAAAATAGTCGAAACATTGGATTTTTTTTTCATGATTATAATCATATAAAAAACAAGTTTTAAAAAGGAGTTAGTTTGTTTTCACTTTTAATCAATTCAAATTAAAAATTCCACCATCAACCCTGTATCTTATCTTGATCCCTGCTTGATTAAGATGAATATAAACAATTCCAAGCATCACTATCATTAAAATTGAAAAATGTTAGTGCAAGTATCCATTCTTGTTTAACACCATTTTGCATTGCAAATGCCTCGTTTCTACTTGTAGTAATAACATTTCCTTTCATTTTATTATATAGAAGTTGTGTAATATCAAGGAAATTTTGATGAACAACCAACTAATTTCAAATAATGCTATAGATTTGTCCAATTAATCAAATTAAATGCATTAGACCGTCAAATCAATAAAAGCAATGTATAAATCATTCTTTATAGTAACTATTCATTTATGATTGGAAAAAAACTTATTCAACAATATACTTGGAAATATCTTGCGAAATTCTACAATAATTACTGCAATTTTATTTATTCCCTTTGTTTTTAAAAATTCAAACAATAAAAGCATCCTTAAAATCAAATGAAATCTGTTCTTAAAAAATTCAATATTTTTGAAGATTACATATCACCAACATGTTTTGAAAACTATTTCATCAAAACCTGCAGTCTTTCATACTTAAAATTACAGAGTTATTTTGACTTTACTAAGCTGGGTATTTTTTGTCCAAATCTAAATGAATAGATAAAATAGATATATCATTAAAAGTTGTCAATTCAATTTTTGTATTATTATTCAAAAGATGATCAACATATTCCTTCACCTGTTCAAATTATCAAGGTCACCATATAAGAGAGTGCTATTGTTGTATTTAATAGAATTATGATATTGTTTGTCAGGCTGCATATGTTACTTTCAATGTATCAAAAAAAAGATGTAGAATAACTATAATCAGGAAATATACATATCTTCTTATCAGTCATTTGTAAGTCATATTGATCAATGGTTGTTATAACCCAATAAAGATATTGATATAATGTTAGTATTAATGCTAAACATGTAGTGCACATGTACAATTCCTGAATATATATATATAGGTAAATTAATCACTGATGGAAACTCCATTTTATAAATAAGTTAAAATCTCCAGCCAAAGTATTTTAAAATGCATTAACCAATTAGATTTGATTATCTTAGGCTGAAGAAGAACAGTTATGGCAGTTTAAAACACCTTGGTTGTAGATAATTTATTTATAAAATGAAGGTTTAACTTATTTATAAAATTGAGTTCTTATTCATTGATTAATTTACATCTATTTAATTCATTTAAAAATATTAAATTACATATACAGATATTGAAAAATTGTAAGTATTTAATAAACAATAATAAACATCTCTATATGTTAAGATTAACACCAAGCCATATATATATATATATCATTGGTGAACCTGGGGTTATGGAAAAATCATCCACCTCAGATTAACAAATAAACAAAATTTTAAAATAAAATAATTTTTAATATCCAAAAATATATTAGCAATATTATATATTGAAGAGAGCATGAGATACTGAAATCTGAGAGATCAGCCAGCTAACTATAAGTTCACCAGTACTACCCAAAAGTATAAGGAATACTCAAAAGTACCATTCATCATTATGAATGACCAAAATCAAAATACATCAGTATAATAAATCAACAGTCTATCTTGTGACTGGATTAGAGCAATAAAAAAATATAAATCAACAATCAATCTGGTGACTCGATTGGAAATGGATCTTCTGTAGACCAGGCTATCTATTGAGCCATTGCTAGCTTGAGGCAGATTATTGAAACCATTAATTTGCACAAACTAAGTGCTCATCCAGCGGAATACATAAAAAATCAGAAACACAATGCTGGGATTTTAAAACATGCTGATCCTCATCAGTGCTCTGGCCACATAGTACCATTAATGTACTGGCCAACTATAAAATTAAATTCTAATAAACTAAATAAAGTGTAGTACAGGAGCTTTGAAGAATACAATCCGCATGCCCAAACCAGGACAATGTCATACTGGAATGCCTCTTGCATTAGATACATCCCCATTTATATATTCAGCCTGTGCTCAAATATATCTCAGAGAATATATGTTATTACTGTTATGGTAACCAAGAGAAGATGATGCAATAGAATTTTAACATTTAAATAAGAGTTTATTAACAATAAAAATGATATTAAGATCTATAGAATAAGGCTATGCATATCAAAAAAGCCTTCTGATTTTGATTAACATGCAATAATAAATTATCACATTGTGATTTACATATATGTGATTAATAGAAAATTTAAGTTGTTACATGGTGGTTTACATATATATGTACACAGATGTGTGATTTATAATGTATGATTCATATATTTCAATTGATATTCAATAATGACAAAAAATGATTAAACTTTATGTGTATGTCCTATTTGACAAACATTGACATATATATATACACATAAATAAGCAGTATAATTGACTTATATTACAAAATAAACCTTTTAGTTGTCACTTTCAAATGATACAAAACACATGGGTTTACATATATGTCCCAATAGGTTTACTCAAAACATATTTGGACATATATATGTAGTACAATAATTGATTAATTATATAAATGAATTTTATTTTCTATCATATTTGATAATAGAAAAAACTCATTTTCCTTTTTATAGGTATTTGCACACTGACATTTACCTATTTTAATTTGTTACAATAATAATATTCAAAATATACTTTCCATAATTAATTCCTTATTTAATATTAAGAGTATATAAAATTCACATATGCATGTTTAATATATCAAAAATCAGTTTTATCATATTCTATTACAACTTTTTTTCTTTTAAAAAAATATAGTCAATTTTTGACAGGTACTTGTTGATTAATCATCACTGTCTTTAAATTTAAATTATAGAATTGTCTATTCTTTTACTTTTTTATTTTTTAAATCCAGGCAAAATTATTTGCATTTGTTTCACTTTTAAAATACCTCTGTTTTTTTAATAAATGAAAAATAAATCATTTTATATATCTCTAATTTTTAAAATGTCATCTTTTTAGGAAACTACTATAATTTCTTTAAATATATATATATCAAATCTTTCTTTTAGACATTTGGCTCAAGCAAATTATTCATTTGTTTTACTTTAAGTTATTAAGTTATAATTTTAAAAGTTGTTTTAATGATTTTAAACTAATTCACCAGCTATATATACATTTATCTGTGCTTCTTTACATATAGATACATATAATTAATTCTTCATCCACTGATGGTTTCTCTTGGGAAAGCTGGTAGACTGGTTTATCTTTGGTATAGTCCAGGTAATTGTCAGCTTCAGAAAAGTATAATTTAGGTATGGTTGTTGGCATTCATCAGTTCCCTTCTGGCTAGGCCTTGATGATCATTAGGCCAGAAAACTCTTCTGGAACACATTTGTACAGACTAATTGATTCAGTTTTGAAGTTGATCCAGTCTTCCAGTTAATCAAAACTACAATTTATAGAACTAGTAGACTGCTCACTGCTGGATCTACTGGCTTAATTTCAGCTATATCTTCATGGAAGCTAATTTTTTATAACTGTCTAGCTCTGCAGCTAGCTTTATTGTTGTCATTCTTTTCTACAGTTACCAACTCTTTGCAAAATATTTTAGCCAACTTTGCAGCTAGCTCTTCTGTTAACCATTTCTCAGAAATATTAAAGCCAAACATTGCACTTGGCCAATTTGGCCACTTGATTCTCAAAAAATATTAACCAGACTGTTTAAAATTGAAAACCAGACTGAACTGATATTTTATCAATCCATTTTATAAAGTCATCTGAGGTGAAAACAACACATTAATTGAAAACAGTTTTTTCTGTCTAATCCTTATCTTGATTAAAATCAATTTTAGTCTTTTTAAATCATTACTTTGAAATTTTACCAAAGTTGAACTACATGTGTTTACTTGGATAGACTTACCAATTAATTAAAAAGATTCCAAAATAGACATTTTTATAATTATCAGAAAACATGCTTGTTTTTAAATTTCAAAATCAGAATAATAATAATTTATTTAGATCTTTTTAAATGTTTTAATTAATAATAAAATTCTGTTTTAAATTGAGTTATTTAACCCTTTATTTATTATTTTTATTCCAGGAAATGTAGAAAAATATCTACATAAATTTATGTCTGCTTATTTCTACTTTGTCTTTATATATATTTATGTGCACACACACATAACTATGTTGCTGTGTACAATGTAATCAAGATGGTTACAATGCCCCACTCTGAGGGAAAAGGAAAATAGAAATGAAACACCGTTTTAACAATATTTTACATAATCTATATGTATAATCAAAACAAAGTTCATATCTAAAACTATGTATTCATCAATTTTTTAGAGATCTGGCAAATATCTGACAATTAACAGAATGAATAGTGATATGCAATTTTGAGATAAAGAATTTAGCCACTGGACTATAAGTACACTGCACCTTGAATGCCAAGAGGACTATCTCAATTGAGACATTATAAGCTACTACAATCCTTGATAAAGGTAATGCAAAATCTTTGCAAAGCCCTCTCCATGGAGAGGGTGTAAAATACAAAACTATACCCTACTTCTTTGAGCTTTATGGGCTTGGAAATACAAAACTATGCCTTGCTTCTTTTCTTTGCAGTCTTAGAGGCTGGAATCATAGCAGAACTAAGTTAACTGTTCTGTGATTAACAATATAAAATACAAAAAAATGGATTGGAGCAAATATCTGAGATAAAACACCGCATGGAATTGCATGAAAACCTTGCATCCTCAAGCCAAATAATTGTAAATATTTAATAAATACAAGACTAAACATATATATTAATAAATACACAACCCAATTATGGTGAATTATTCAATAAAAATGTATATACCCACATTGTTTGTCATAAAAATCTAAGAACAAATTATTCACCCCTTATTCTCTTAACTTCAAATTTTATTAAGGCTTGATTTTCTGAAAATTCTGGAATAAGAGTGAATTTCAAACTCAAGTCAAATATAAATATAGCATTATTAATTTGGATTTGTAATCTAAATTATAAAAGTAAGAGACAGAATATCATTTTATAACAGCCTTTGTAAATAATAAATACATGTCAAATAATTGTAAATATTTGATAAATACTATCCACATCCACTTTCTTTATCCAAAGTCAAAGAATAAAACAATGCCTACTCTCTTGGTTTCAATTTTATTAAGGCTTTGCTTTTTAACTAATGCTGGAATAAGGGTGAATTTCAAATTTAAGCTAGTTGTGAATGTTGCATTATTAATTTGGATTTGTAATCTAATAATGTTAAACAGAATTTCATTATGTAACAACTTTTGTAAATAATAAACAGAGGTCAAATAATGTAAATATTTAATAAACATTATACTAAAAAAATATTTAATACAAAGGCAGAAATCCAACTTCTCTAAGCTATCATTAAATAAGATTCTATCTTTATGTATTAGATTGTAAATCCAAATTAATAATGCTGTGTTTATATCTGGCATAATTGAAATTTTTTTCTTATTTCAGCATTTGTCAGAAAATCAATCCATTATAAAATATGAAACTATGAGAATAAGCAGTGCCTATTCTACTTTTAGATTTTCTGATGAAGTGTACACATTTATATGTGATAGCTCATGGAAGTTGATCTGCTTCTTTTGCATTATATGCATGTATATAATACTGGCTATCAGACTATATTTGAGTTAACTAAATGCAAGAAAAGAATTAACATAAAACATATATGAAGCATACATATATTTAGCACATCTGTGATAACTATAGTATTTACATTATATAAATAAACAAACTCTTTTTTAAAACTTGCTTTTTATATGACTATAATCAACAATAAAAAATCCAACATTTTGACTATTTTATATAGTCTTTTTCAAGGCAAAAAAAGAAAAAGAAAAAAAATACACACATATATATAATAATAAACCACATATTCCAAAAAATTAAATTAAAAATTACAAAATATATTCACAATCATCATAACTTAACGTCAAACAATTTCCCTTTTTTTTTAAATAAAAAAAAATGTATATATATCCTTTGAAACATTCAATTAATAACCTTTATTTTCTTTTCTCTTTTTCCATTAACATTCTATGTAATTCTGGTTTTATTTCATTAATGTACATACCTTCATTTATCATCCTTTCATTGTATGAATTAATACATTCCAAAGGCTTTATTTCAAAATACCCATGCTTAAATTTATTCATGTGAACGTAAATAGCAGAATTTTTATCAAGTAAATGCTGCTTTAATCTAGTTTTTAATTCATTCTTACTAGTCCCAACATATGTCATTTCTACATTCTTTCTACAACAATCCAAACATTTTAGCAAATAAACTGAATTCATAATCTCTAATCTATTATAATCCCCATTATTATTAATTAAAAAACTTAAACTTGTTTTCTTTTTATAAACTGGACAAATCGAAACATATTTCCTATTAATTATTTTATCTAATTTCTTAACTTTAATAAATAAATCTCTAGATATATTAAAACCAACAAATAACTTTTTCTTTATTCATATCTCTATCTAACACCATTCTATTTCTTCTTTTATTTATATTAGAAAATAAATGTTCAACTACACCCCTAGGATAATCATTCATAAAACATTCATTCCTTATAGTATCAATCTCATTCCCAAACAAATTACTATTTTAACATAATTTAATTGCCCTAATAATTTTATTATTAACAATATTAATTTTACTATGATTATCAATATCTGAAAACCAATTATTTGATAATCCAAAAAATGTTTTTTTTCCCTAAACACAGATGTTTCTATAATAACACTACCATTCCTACCAATTTTTAAAAAAATTCTAACATCCATATATTCAATAACATTAATATATTCTTTTTCCATAGTAAACTTTATTTTTTTCAACTCTACCATTAATATAATTCAAAAAATTATCTGCATTTCTTTTATTACCATTGAAAACAATAAAATAGTCATCAACATATCTAACATAAAAAAATAGTTTATTACTATTATAATTAAAAAATTTTCAAACTTATACATTCCTGCCAAAAAATCACTTAGACTATTACCCATACTTAAACCCTCTTTTTGCTTATAAAATCCAGATCCTACAACAAATCATTAATATCTCATATAAAAGAAAACCCTCAATTTTTAATTTAACCCCTTCATCTTTATTATATAAATCCATAAAACAACAAATAGCAACCTCTGGATCAATGTTAGTATATATACTAATTACATCTAACTTTACAAAAACCAAATTTTTAAAAACCTTACCTTCTAAAAAAAATTTTAATTTACAAATAAACTGTATAGAATTATTAGCATAATTTCTTTCAAATAATGTAATACATTTTTTAAAAATATTATTATAGACTCACTTCTAAATTTTCTCGTAATAAGTATTATAACTATTAATAATTGGTCTCATTGGAATATCAGGCTTATGTATTTTAGGCAAACCATAGATTTTTGCAAATTTTGTATCCATTCTTTTTAATTTAAGCATGACTAATTTTTCCATACAACATTTTTCATACAGCAAACTTTCTTAATATATTATTAACCTTTTTATTCATTAACATACTTTTATCTTTATTAATTTTAACAAAACATTCTTCCTTTAATAAATTTAACATTTTTTTATTATATTCACTCTTGTTTAAAATAACCATGCTCGATGTTTTATCATCTTTTAAAAAGAATAAATCCCCATATTTATCACACATATTTTTAATAATATACCATTCATTAAACTTACAAGTATTCCCCCCACCCCTTTTTTAAAAAAATTATATCTATTTTTTAATTCAAATACCAAATTCTTAAATCCAAAATTCAATTCATTAAATAAAAAATTCTTATTCTTAATATTATCATTTATCTTATTATATTTATATTCAATTAAATGCATTTTTGCCCTAATTTCAATAATCTGTTTATTAATATTACAATTATTTAATGGTACATAATTCAAACCCCTTTGTAAAACATTCATCTCTTCATCACTAAAAATAGTATCAGTTAAATTAATAAGAAAATTCTTTTTTTTTCATTTTATGACTACTAAATATGTAATAATTATTATTTTTATTTTTGTTATCACACCTTCTAGAAGAACTGTGTGATTGATATATTTAATTATATAATATTCACAATCTTTTAATCATACGCTATAATTTGAAAATAAGTTTTTAAACACCAGTCATATAGTACAAAAGTGTACTTTTAAGTATCTAGTCAAGGTTTTGATAAGATTAAAAAGTTATTAGCTAATACAAATGTACTAGTCCATTATGATTCAAAGATATTAGTTCTTACAGGCAATGTTTTACCAGTAGATATTGAAGAGGCTCACACACTGTATTTATGTCTTCCATCTTGATTATGACTGAAAAAGATAATTCACAAGTAGGCTGAAAAGCTATGGATTATAAAAATTTTATAAAGATATTTATGGGAGTTCTTTTATCTTGTATACTGATCTTAAACTGCTATTACACATTTTTGCTACCAAAGAGAATCCCCCCACATCATGTTTCATCCCACATGCTTTAAGATGCATCTTATAAAAAGAAAAACGTCTCCCAGGTTGATACTTTTAGTTGATTTCTTGTTAGATTGAATACGAAATGATATAAAAACAAATGATTAATATGCTCATCTTAGAAAATAGTCATTAGATTAATAGTAAAGCAGTAGTTCAATGGATTGTGAATGACCAAGAATATTAGCTAATGAGCATGTAGATATGCACAAACTGATCAATTAAAAAGCCATAACCTTTACACAATGTCAATTGGGTAAAAATTATTCCACCCAAGGATCATAAACAAATCTTTGATATAGACACAGAAAAAGAATCACAGACCTACAATACTAATAGTATTAAATGAATTAAAATACACCAGCTAAGGTAGAGATCAATCCTTTTCCATAAGCCTTAGAGCCCTGAAGAAGGTTCTACATAGACCATACTGGTCTATAGAAAGTCAAACAATTTCTTATCATAGTAAATGCCTTCTCCAAATAGTTGATCACCAAGATCTCTCTATATACATCAGCCACTATTGAGACACTGAGAAACATATTTGCTATATACAGACTTTCTAAAGTTGTTCCAATAATGAAACATGCCTTTATGACTAGAAATTTACAGACTTCTATGTAAATAATAAAATCAAACGCATTATTAACACTTATTCCCAGAATGCAATGAGAAGTGTGAACAGATAGTACAAGAGCCCAAGAACAAGCTCCAGAAATAAACAAATTATTGGAATATATGTTTAGTCTGAATGTTGCTAGTATAGCAAGAAATCCAACAAATATTTGCAACAAATCACTGAAATTTTAATTGAATGCACTTAGAAAGCTAAGTTAGCTGGTCTTAGACATAAATATACTCAGAAAAAAGTTGGCCTGCGGTTACAGTAATGCAAGGTGTCCACACTTCCTAATAATTAAAACATCAGAAGATCAATCTTTAGACATTAGAGAGATCAACTATGATTTGACCTCAAATTAATCAGAAATATATAGCAGTGAACCATTTGTTAGACCTAGTGGGTCAATGATCAGAATTTCCAGCAATAGCAATTAAATTCCAATCCCTAATAAAGATTTGTCAGAAGAAGAGGGAAATGCACAGATTAATCAAAACAATAGAAAAAAACCCAGTAAGGCCAAAATCAATAAAAGTGATTGGAGAAAATAAGGATATCAAATTACCCATCTGCAAGATATTTTATTTTTTGCTAGGTAAGAAGGAATATAATGAATTTACTCAGTCTGCCTAACAAGCTTAAATATTTATTTGTCTTTGTTGGCGCACTATTGAATGCCGTCATGCTTCTCAAGATCACATACTTCCTTGCAGGCTTCTCACCGACAAAAGCCTTTATAAGGAACATCAAAACCTAATGTAGCAAGCTGTGTTGGGGGGGCTCCTGTCATCAGCCTGTGCCTCCTACAGAAACCTAAGCAGATGAATGGCTTAGGATTACACTCAGTCAAGATCTTTATTAATACAGTGTTCTCATAATGTACTTACCAGATTATTTGTGAAAAATCCAGATCTGGAAGGGCCAATATTTCCAGAAAAAATAACTTCTATCGATAGGCCACCTCCCAAAAGTGGAAGGCTTTGGATTCAAAAGCAAATCTCCATAGTATTTAACAATCTAAAAATGAAGAAGCCAGGAACAATGTTCAACAACAAACTAAACTATTGGAACACATATGATCTTATGAATCTGGAAGAAACTAAAATTGACAATTTTCTTTTGGTTGGGATATCTAGGTTCTTGAGGTTGACCAAACGTCTAAGATTGGAACCGAGATTTGTTGATTTTTTTAATCAAGGTCAACCTTGGGGCCTTGCCTACCGCTAAATTCCTACATAGTAAAAGGAATTATAATCTTGATCTCTACATGTGCACTATGTAAGTGAAGTAATGAGACAATGGCACATATATTGGAAGAGTGTCAATTTTGGAATAACATAAGGAACATCATTAAGTCTCTCATTAAAAACAAAGAATCAGCTTGTGTAAATTTGATTAAAGCCTTCAAGAATGGACATTTTGAAATCATAAGATTGGTGACATTTATAAATTTTTGCATTTGGTCACTGAGAAATAAGATCATCTTCAAAAGTGGAGAAGAATATGACATGATTAAAATGACTTTACACTTATTAGAAGAAATTAAAGAATTAGACCAAAAATTTTTCTCAGAATTGGATGTTTAACCAGACCTGGTCCCTAATAAACCTAAAACAAAGTGTAGTACTGATGATGAAAAGAATATAAAGTTGTAAATCCACAGATACTAAGAAAATTTGAGTGAACCATTTACCTAAAACATTTTAGATAAACTTTATATGGAAGAGATCCAAGAACTAGAAAATGCTATTATAAAGTTATTCACCTAATTGATGATTAATAGGAAAGGGATTTCATTTGATTAATGGATCAGCCTTAATCAATGACCCAATAAATATATTAAGACTGCTTTAATAATGCTTAATGGTAACCGATTTGTTTACTGTAAAAAATCTATGATATATTTCATATAATTTTCAGTCTTAGGTATTCTATGAAAACCTGTTTTTAAGTAATTTTTATGAATGTTATCTCTATCTTGGATTGGCTAAACTCATGATCTATAAGTAAAGTGTGTGGCTTTCAATATATGGTTCAAAATGACTAATCTCTCAAAATTTACATGTTAAATTAATACACATAGAAACATTGAAGTGTTCTTCACTTGGTAAGATAAAGCTCTACAGATTAAATGGCTAAATATGTTTTTAATCATTATCTACATTTTCATAAATTAAGCAAACTTATATGTGTTTGAATTGACTAACACCATCATATATGTGATATACACGATCAGTTTAATGTAAATGGGCCACAACTATGATTTTCTGGAATGGGAAGTTATATGTCTTCAATTTCTGGTGATAATTAATGTCTTAATGTAATTGTTATGAAATTAATTGGTTATTCTATGTATACAAGTGTAACATCTGATTTTGTTAACTGGTCTCCATTGAGATTGATATGTAAAGGTTCTTTTTTTTTTTTTGTAAATGATTCTTATGGATTGTGAATAAATTTTCCTTTTGAAATATAAATTCATCTAGTCTGTGAACTAATCTCATTTTAAAGATTCTACTCAGCAAATAAAGAAATAAACAACTACTGATTTTTTATGACAATAAATTTCGAAGATGGGAAGATGTAGGCTAACTTTCTCAAAAGAATTGATTTTATTATGTTCACATTAAGTAATAAGAGTCACGAAACATATTAGTGATAATGCGCAAATGCAATTTACTGAGTATACAATTTCTTACAGTCAATGATTACTATTTTTTGGTATTGAATGTAAATGTTCTAATGATAAAGGAGCAAGCACACACATATATATATATGTACTCGAGGGGTTATGGTATCTGTTGGGCATAGTATCTTGTAATTGTAGAGAGGAGTTTACTACCTTTTTTAATGTAAAAAATTTTGTTTTAAATGAACTCATAGTATGTTACAAAAGTTTTACTATGTTAATAAAGTTGAATAAAAACTTAATAGATACGAGTGATTTATTATAATTTTGTGCTAATCAATATATTTATTTATTAATCTTTTATTGCTCAACTTTTTTCAAGTTGTAACTAATCAATTTTTTAATTAAATACGTTTGTTTACATTGATGAAGTTATAATCTTTTAATTTAGTTTCAATATATTACAAAAACTGAATTATATTAATACTATCACAGTTGAAAGTCCATTGTTTTAGTAATTATTCTAAGATCGTATGAGGCGAAAAATTTTTGACACAGTTCCATAAAAAAATAATAATTACAAAACCCAATATATATCACTCAGATTTTTTTTACAATTTGTTAAGGCAAAAACAGGGGCAACCATGTGATCTTTACTTCAAGCTAATAACCAATAAATATAAAAAGAAAGCTATTACAAACAATAAAAATGGTATTCATATGCATAAATATATATATTGAAATAATCAAAATATATCTAGATGTAATTATGTATTGTCTATCATCTGATATTTTTAGAAAAATTCAAACATATTTAAACTTTTAAAATACATTCAGTTGTTAGTACAAGGGCACAGATTTGAATGTAACAAAACCTTTAGAGTCTTCTTCAGATGTTGCTGTTCTGATCAATAATAATATATGGAAATTGAATACGGTATTGCTGGTCTGAGCAGTGACAGTATAAAGTTTTAAATCAACAAGACTATTCTGTTAAGGACATCAGCCAGTAGAAATTTTTTATATTTACATAAAAGTTCATCCTGATTTCTTCATTTTTGCTTAAGAGCAAGGTTAATGAATTTTCCAAAACATTATGAATTATCATACTAGGATGTTTTATTATATAAGCATCCCATTATCATTAAGTTTTCTTTTTTTCTTCTCTGTTCAATATTCTTATATTTTCCAATAAAATAGTGTTTATTAATACACACATGGGCCATTACTCTAGATTTGTCTGTTTTTTCTCTCTTTTACCTCTATTTTGTACTCTTTTAAAACTTTTTAATAGGTCAGATGTTTTCATTAATATGTATGTCCTTCCATATTGACAATATTTTATGAACGCAGTTTTCATTTCCAGTTTGGGTTTGGCAGAAGTCTACATTCTTCATAGTATACTATGGCTTCAGAAAGCTGTTTTGATTTAGATTTTCATTAGTTTGTCCACTATACCGAGTATGTATAAACATACTAAAATACAAATAACTTCTTTTTTTTTTAAAGTTAATTTTTGTTGCTTATTTAAGATTTTCTTAATGTTGCTGAAGGGTAACAATTTTTAGTGACAGTTTTTTCTATGTAAGATTTGTTTTCCCCTAAGTCATTGGTGTTTGGACAATTTTTAAGGACAGTTTTTTTGTATGTAAGATTTGTTTTTCTTCCAAGTCATCGGTGTTTTGACGAACATTTAAAAAAATGTGTGTTCTAGTGATAGCATATAATTTTTGTGTTTCTGAGAAGTACTTGCTAAATATTTTTTTTGTGTGTGGAATTTATAGTTTTGATTTTACTATAAAAAATTATTATTACCAAAAGATCTAAAAATGCAATTTTTTGTTCTTAGTCTAATTCTCTCATGACTTTAATTTAAGGGAATATTATTGATGTAATGCTTCACCATGTATAATAAATGTATCACTGACATAGTGAAGGCAGACTTCAGATGGAGATGGAGTAGTATTTTTAACTTTGGGTTTAAGTTCTTGCACTTAAATGTTGCTAATTAGTAATGACAATGGGGAATCCCAAATAATTCTCATTTCATTGAAAGTCTGTTGTTTTTAGGATAAGCTCTTATCTTTATTTAATATTTTCTTTACAACAGACAGTGCTTCTTCACAAGGGGCATTTACAAACACTTTCCATATCAAAGCATACCAATATGTCAATTTAACAATTTTTATATTCTTGATCAATTTCACAAACTATTTATAATGCCTTATATGACACAGAGTAATAGCCTAAAGAAGAAATCTTGACAAGTTTGACACAGTGAATTTTTTGATTAGCAATAACTTATAGTGTAAAATGGCCTTATGGATTTTAGGCAGACAATAAAAATATAAAATTATACTGAAATATAATGTTAATCTACTTTTTATCTGAGTTGGTGCAGTTTTGAATAATATTTGCTTTGTTCATGGAAGTGTTATAGGGATTTTTATCATCTTTTTGTATTGACCTGCTGTGATAGGCTCTCGTTTTATTATTGTAATCAGTATTATTCATTACAATTGTAGAAGTGCCTTAATTAAGAATTTTTAATTTGGTTATTGATGCCATCAAGCATATTTTTTATACTTTTTATTCCAGTAATTCTGCTTCTGTATTTAGAGGCAATTTTTGAATGATTTCTTTAGTTGCTCCTATTATATCTAATACAAGCATAATAGATAATATGGTAAAGTATAAACCTTTCTCCAAAAGCTTAGGCTTCTATTTTAAGATTTTTAATAGAAAAAGCTTTATAGCTGTTTAGTACAATGTGACATTTGATATAGTCTTAGGTGTGTTTCTTCTTTTCATAGCTTTTTATTTTTTCATGCAATTTAGAATACAAACATGTCAAGATTTCTTTTCAAGGTTATTCATCCTTTAACATACAAAACATGGATCTTTATCAAAGATAAAATCATGAAAATTGAAAGAAATGACATATTGATAAGCTTGATATGGAAAGCTTATTCAGAAATGTACCATGTGATGAATTATTGTCAATTGTAAGAGGAAGATTAAATAAATAAAAGAGCCTAAATTGAATGACTAGTCCTATTGATAGTTTAATGGAACTTTTAACATTCTGCATGATAACAATACATGTTGAATAAAAATGAGAATTCTTCTAACAAAATCAAGGGATAACATAGGGTCAACACTGTTATTCCTGATCAAAAAGTATTACATCAAAGAATTTGAAACCATGGCCATTAATTCTATTCCATTTTCACCTAAAATATGCCTTCACTATAAGGCCCCATGATGAAGTACTTCTAAAAACGTTCTGGACAGACATTAATAATAATCACATTGAATTAAATCTACAATAGAATTATAACAAGAACAAAAATTAACATTTTCAGATGTTCTAGTGTCAAGACGTGTCATGGCAAAATCAAAACTATAATATACAGAAATCTCACACTTATAGAAAAATATTTAATATATACATCCATCATGACAGAAATACCAAAATTGGAGTTGCATTATCACTGTATAATAGAACAAAAGAAGTTGCTTCAAAAACCAGTGACTAGAAAAAAAATCTTATGTAGAAAAAAAACACACAAAAAATGGCTATCCGCCAATAGTCAGCAAGAAAATCATTAATAGTCAAAAAAAAGTAACATCAAAAGAAAAACTAATTATAGGTATACTGTAGTGCATTCTTATATACCAAACATAGAAGACAAACTAAAGAAAATCTAAATCAGATTTCTAAAGCCATAATGCACTTGAGGATTCTTCAACCTCTACAAAATACAAACTGGAAGTACTGAAAAACAAAAACTTTATCTATGAAATATTATGTGAAGGTGGAGGATATGTATAAGTGAAATTATATGACTTATTGAAAGTGATTAAAAGGGCACAAAGTAATAATAACAGAGAAAACTGCAGATGCCTTTAAAGTTGTGTACCATGCATGCATCAGAGAATATATGTTAAATTGGGAAAAGACAAGAATATTGAACATAAAAGAAAAAAAGAAAATTTCAAAATTAACATGATGATGAGATGCTCACGTAAAAAAAGCAAATAATCCTATTAGATCAACCTAGTGTGATAATTCATAATATTTTAAAACTATT
Organism: Epiperipatus broadwayi; assembly: GCA_028023455.1. Classification (NCBI taxonomy): domain Eukaryota; kingdom Metazoa; phylum Onychophora; class Udeonychophora; order Euonychophora; family Peripatidae; genus Epiperipatus; species Epiperipatus broadwayi. The sequence goes on from JAQFVV010012421.1 coordinate 1,899,359, forward strand.
CATTAATCTCAATCTCTGCTACTACTATTAAATTAACTAAATAGATATAAGATGGCTGTTGAAGGGTTGCATTAGATCCTAAGATCTAGGTGCAATGTTCTCAGATCCAAGGCTCCTCACTGATTAAAGCCACAAGCTATAAACTACTCTAGGAGTATTGGCTGAGTAGGCACTTGATAGAGATTTTATGCTCAAACCTTATTACATCCATTGATTACTAAGTCTTGCACTGGGTAGCAGTACTGCATGGAGAGTTTGCTAATATTATCAAAAACAAGACGAATGGAGGGGATATAAGAAATCAGCAAAAGATGTTGATTTAGATATAAGTGTAGATGTGGAGAGGGAATGGTTTTGTAAGATTAATGGTAAGAATGTTTGTTATAAATGTAATGGAGAAGAAAGAATCAGAAGAATTTATAAAAGAATAGTTAGGAAAGAAAAAATTGTTAAAATTGGTTTTTTGAATATGCAAGGTGGTAGGAGACCAGAAAAGTGGCTGGAATTAAATAAAGCAATTGAAAATGAAGAGCTGGAGGTATTAGCAGCAGTGGAAACTCATCTAAGAGAAGAAGAAGAACCTATTTTGGAAGAGGTGATATGGCATTGTGTAAACAGAAAAGAAAAAGAAAAAAGGGATGGTGGTATAGGTGTTATATCGAGGAAATATTTAAATATTGTTTAATGTCAAGAGCATTTGTGGTTGGAAATAAGGTTGGGTAGACAAGAATGGATGGCGGCTGTAGTGTATATAAATACTGGAGATAGTCAAACTGTAATGGAGTGGAATAGTAGTATATATGAATGCCTAGTTAAGGATATACAAATTTTTAAAGAAAAGGGGAATAATGGTTATAGGGGATATGAATGGACATATTGAAGAAATTGATGATGTAGATAATAAGAATGGTCAGTTTTTGAAGGAATTTTGTCAAAGAGTAAATTTGAGCATTGGGAATTTATCAGATATGTATGAGGGACAATACACATGGTCTAGGAATAATGTATTTCACACAATAGATTATGTATTGGTAGAGAAAGAGGGAATGAATAAAATATGGAAAATTAAGGTGTTTGATAATGAAGAGAGAGTATGTAATAGTGATCATAATTTTATTGTAATAGAAATGGTTAGTAATGTGATGGAGGATAGAAATAAAGGTAGAAATAATAGTGAAAGATGTGGATGGAGAGTGAATGATAAGAATAAGTTGGAAGAATATAAAATTAAAGTTGAATAAACCATGGAACAGTTGGATGGGGATGAGTATAAGGACTGGTGTGGTGAAATAGAAAAAGTGGCAAATAGGGGTTTAGTTGAGAATATGCAGAAGAATAAAAGTAATAAAAAAATGAGAGTTAGTAAAAGTGTAAAAGAGAGGAAAAAAGCATGCAGAGAATATAAGTGTGCTATTAAGAACAAAGAAAGTGAAAATGATATTAATGCTAAATGGAGAAAGTACTTAGAAAAGAAGAAGTTGGCTAAAATGGATAATTATAGAGAGAGGGTGAAGTTAAATAGTAAATTGTTGGAGGATATTAATAAAAGTGGAAGATTTGGGAGTAAAAAATTTTGGAATTACATTAAAAAGAGAAATGTAGGGGAAAGAGAGATACTATTAATAGATGATGAGGGAATAGAGTGTAGCTCTAGAGAAGAGGTAGAGAGAATCTTAAATAGATATGTAATAGACATAGAAAAGATGTTAGATGTGAAGGAAGTAGTGATAGAAAAAATGATAGCAGTTAGTAATGGGAATATTAGGTTCACAAAAAATGAATTGAATGAGGCAGGGAAGAGATTGAAAAGTGGAAAGGTGAGAGGTTTAGATGGATGGGCAGTAGAGATGGTAATGAATTTAGGGCATAGAGCAAAAGCAAAGTTATTATCATGTTTTAATAAAATGGCACAGAAGATAGTTTTTCCGGTTAGTTGGAGTAATACAAGAATAAGATTATTATTTAAAGGGAAGGGTAAGGATCATAGAAAGTTAAATAATTATAGACCAATAGTGGCAACATCAGTTTTATATAAAGTTTTCTCATATATGGTAGCTGGAAGAGTTGTAAAATGGATGGAAGAGAATAATGTTGTGGAGGAAATGCAAGGAGGTTTTAGGACAGATAGGCGTATAGGAGATAGTTTGTTTGTAGTTACACAACTTATGGAGATGAGTAGGAATTCAGGTAGATCATTATATGTGAGTTTTATAGATGTAGAGAAAGCATATGATAGAATAAATAAAAATAGATTATGGGTAAGGTTAGCCAATTTGTGAATGGATAAAGCTTTAGTAAATATTATTAAGAAATTATATGAAAATAATTATTATATTTACTAGTTAGGGGATATAGAATCAGTTAAAGTTAAAAATGGGGTGGGATTAAGGCAAGGATGCCCTATGTCACCTATTTTGTTTTTGTTGTTTTTGAGTGAAAAGAGGGGTAGAGATACCATTAATAGGTGGTAAGGGAGTATATATTTTGTCGGGTCTTTTTTATGCTGATGATATTTTTTTGTGTGCAGAAAGAAAAGAAGATATGGAAATTATGTTGAGGACATGTGCAAGAGTGGGTAAAGAGATTGGGATTAAATTTAGTGAAGAAAAATCAAATATAATGATGGTTAATACTGGGGAAAGAGAAGATGTAGAATTTTTATTGGGGGATATAAAGTTAAGTGTGGTGGATAGATATAGTTATTTGGGAATTGTCTTATGTAATCAGGAAAATTGCTTGGATGAATGGAAGAAAAAATTGATAAATGAAGCAAAGAAAAGAAAAGGTTTGGTAAAGAAACTAACAGTATTTTCATATAATAAATATGATGTAGCTAGAATAGTATGGAAGGGAGTTGCAGTAGCAGGGTTAACATATGGTAATGATGCATTATGTGTTAGTAAAAGGGTTTTAGATTATTTAGAGAAAGTACAAAGGGAAGTAGGAAGACATGCATTAGATGCAGAGATGTCGACAGCAAAGGAGGCAATTCAAGGAGAAATGGGATGGTCAAGTTTTTATATGAGAGATGCAAAAAGAAAAATGAAAATGTTTTGTAGGTTGCAGTTTATGGATAGTAAAAGAATAGCAAAAGTAGTGTTCAATTGGGTTATGAGTAAAGAGCAGGTAACAAGATGGGTGAGAAAAGTAATGCGATATGCGAAAGATTTGGATAAAGAATTTATATCAGTATACTTGTATAAAAGGTAGGATGATTGTGTTAGGAGGATTGTTGAGTGTTATAGTGGTAAGGAATGGGATAAAAGAATAGAAGCATTAATAAAAAATAGGGAGTTGGAGAGATGGAGAACTAGTATGGAGGGTAAGAAGAGTTTAAATATATATATAGATGTAAACGGAATATTGGATGCAAGTTAATTTATGATAATAATAAGGAAAGTAGTTTTTTATTTAAGGCTCGAACGGGATCTTTAGCAACAAGAGAATATACTTGTAAATGGAAAACCATGGATAATTTAGTGTGCAGATTGTGTAAGGAAGGTATAGAAAATATTAGGCACCTGTTGATTGAATGTAAATGCTTGAAAGCAGAAAGAGTACAGATAATGAAGTTATGGGAGGATAGACATGAACAAAGTGACTATACACAAAGTGAGTTATTAGTTTTTATGTTGGGTTTGCGAAGAGATAAGGGGGATTTAGATATAAAGGCCATAGAGTTGACAAAGTTTATGTTGTGGAAATGGGATGGGGCAGAATATGGGAAGACTTAAGAGTGGGGAATGGAGAATAAAATGGCTAACAGGTTTATCAGGGCATAATTGCTGAGATATTCTTGACTTCGTTTAAGGAGAAGCCAAATACATCACATCATATCACATACCATTTTAACCTTATCCTTAAGAAAAAATGGAAAAATCCAGCCTCATAAATAATAATATAAAATCTTTATTGACTATTGCTTTTGACTATATAACCTAGTTGATTATAGAATTCAGTATTGAGAAATATTCAATTACCACGTTAGTACTGCGACTGTTCAGACCAGTAATATCTAAAAACGAGATGAGAACAAAACTACTTAAAACATATACCAACAAAAGCTTAAATAACATTTAAATTATTCTAAAGACATTTAACAATTTTAGATTATTAAAATAATTCAACATACAATTATAAGTAAAATGCCACTATCACAAACTTTCACACAAACAAAATATCTAGATATTTATCTGAATAACATATTTCTTGGAAAAAGTTTAAAAAAAGGACAAAAAAATTATTCATGTAGTGTATATTTAAACAAGTATTTACTGAAATAAATAGTTATATTTTCAAAGTAAAGGGGAGTGAAATATTAGAAATCTTGTAATACTAAAACATTCTAGATAAGTAAACTATACTACAAATTTTACTTAATTGAATTAAGTTTAATATGATTGGCTAAAAGAGAAAAAAAGTTTGGTTTTTTTTCTTTAATGTGATTGTATTGTTTTAGAAAAAACAAGTTTTCAAGTAAATTTTATAAATTTTTTTTTATTAAGTTAGAATAAAAAAAAACATTATTTACAAAGATATTTTATTAAGATATTGCTCAAAGGTATTTAATCTTGATCCTAAGGAAATATATGTTATTTGTTTTTTAACTTATTTAATTAGGAGAGTTTAAGTACGTTTTTTTTCTGTGATGAAAGAATTGGTAAGATGCTAAAGAAAGAATTTAAAAGAGGAATTAATAAAAACATTTAATATTCTGACAATCATTTTAGTAGTGTGAGGATAAATATCAGTCACATGGTAATTACTCTCAAGTTGTTAACTGTGCTTCCCTTTAATAAAATTTTCTACATATCAGAAGTAACAACAATAGTTTGACTGCATTGACAACTGAAAGTCAGTTCTTGAAGTTCTCTCTATTCTGATAGCATTTAATAATTTCCATTCTGTGACAGTAGAATATCCATTTTTACTATGGTTATGTTACTCAGTGTTATTTAATCCATGGTTGCTAGTTGGTAGTACTTATTAAATCCTAAACTCAGTCCTGCCCCTTTAAATATTACCAGATTAGCTTATGACTTTCATCTGTCAGAAGTCTTTGGATTTTTGAACAGTGCACTTAAATCTTTTGGATTTAATGTACTTTTCCTCTAGAAGCCATTTTGTATTTTTTGTAATAGTATCAAATTACCAATGTAGTGTTTTGTAAAAAATGACAGACATTTTGTGCACTCCAGAAAAAAACTAGAATGTATTCGAGAGGTTGTTTTAGATCGCACGCTGATAACTGGAATTTAATTAAGGCATTGACATAATGGCGATCGACTATTCCAAGAGATATTTGCTGATTGCAAATATTTCTGGATAAGAGACAATACCTTATTGGACGTGTATTAATTGTTGCAGTTATCAGAAAGCAATAAGAAGACTGGATAACAACTACGCAGGGCAGTAATTAGAGGACAACTCCAGTAGAGAGCAGTCACACAGTAGCGAGTAGCAGACAGTATGGAGTGCATCTACAGTAGTTACTGTTCAATTCCAGTAGGAGATAGCTGACGGCAGTCACAGTGCTTACTACGAAGAGTTTGTGTACAGCTACACTGGACTGGGGCTAAAGTAGGCCCATTGTGAACCATTTTATAGAAGCCAGCCTGAAAGAACATCGTGGGAATTGAACTTTAGCGAACTGTAGAAATAGATCATTGCAGACCATTCATTTGGAGAGCATCCACTTGCAGATCATTCATTGGAGAGCAGTCGGTGCAGACCCTTCATTGGAGAGCATCCGTGGCAGAGCATTCAGTGCAGACCATTTGTTTGGAGAGCATCCATTGCAGAGAATATAGAGAATATTCAGAGCATTCGTTGGAGAGCATACACAGTTGAACAGTAGCGAACGTTATTGGATAGCCGCACTGTCAGACTGGCGGATATAACTTTGACACAGTCGTAAGTGTGGATATAACAACCAACACAAATTGAAAAAGCTGTAATTTTTTTAAAATTTCAAGACAATTTGTTTGCATAGTTATATAGAACTGAATCCAAGTCAGTTTCTATATATCATGATGACATTCTTTCTGATCAAAGGATAAAGGTGCATAAGATTATTAAAAACTGAAGGCACTATAATATATTGTGCTGTCTAATGATACAAAGTCTGTCTACATATATAGATTGTGATGGAATAAAGCTGTACTAATAAATGAAGAATTAGTCTTACTAACTATTTATTAACCTTCATTATATTTTGCCCCCCCCCCCCACACACACTTGATTAAAAGTTTAATAAGAAAAAATGTGATTATTAAAGTAATTTCAAGAGAAAGGAGTTCCAAATGTAAAGGATGCATTCAATGCCTTCTATCCTTAAATTATAAAAATTTATTATTTTTACTTGCAAAAATTAATATTTTCGTTTGTAATACAAAATTTGAAAGCTGCAAGGTGAGTTCGTATGAATAATGGTTTCATGTGGAAGGCAGATCTAAGAGTAAGAGAAAAAAATTATTAATTAAAACAAAAGAAATAATGCTTATTGAAAAACAGTGATGATAGATTAGCTGAATTTAATTGATTGATTCATTCTGTCATTTTGTGCCGCAAAGAAGTTAACCAGCCATGAGTTGTTTAAAGCCTGTAGTCATTAGAGGTGTTAAAAACCAAAATAACCAAAGTAGCTAATACCAAATCCTGAGAAGGCCAATATCTGAGTGAACTAAGGCTATGGAAGTCTTCAGAAGTAATGGTTAAACATTTCCAATGGCAGGCTAAAGATGTGATACGTCTGTCATAGTGAAATCTATCTTCTAAATATGGAGCTCTGACCAGCTGTTGTATGCCTACTCCTAGTTTTTTCTGTTATTTTTAAACCGTAGATTGAATATCATTTGTAAAATTGTCTCCAGCTGACCAACCATAGCTGATTAATAAAGAAATATAATCACTATTCAAGAATACCAAGCCAACATTGGAAAAATTGTACAAACTCAAGCATCAGAAAATAAATAGACAAGAAAAAAAAGGTACCTATAACTTAAGCCAATTGGTAAGATATTTTTTTATTTCCTAATTATAAGTAATTACTAAAAAGATCTTTTATAACACTGATGAACCATGAACATTTTGTTAAAATGTCTAGTCTATTTTTTATCTTCTAAATTACTTTGTGTTAGTTAATATTTTATGACTTCATGCAAAATATCATTTTTTTATCTTTAACAAAAATAATATATACATATATTTGATAGTTAATATTTCATTCATGTATAATCGAATTTGTTATGGAAGGGGACAAAATGAGTTTTGACAATGTGTATTTTTTTATATCTTAACAGTTTTTCCCATAACTCTGTGCTAATTAATATTTTTATGACTGACTAAAAACAAACAACGAATTGCAAATAGAAAAATTAATTACTGTGGTCAAATCACTTTTTTCCCTTTTATCCATATTACATAAGCAGCATGTTAATAAATCTTATGTTAATACTGGTGTCTTCATATAAGCTGTTTTAATTAAATAGGAATAAATTTTTGTTCCAACACAATTTTAAATTCTAAGCAAAGTAAGGGTTTAAAGGTAATCAGGAAACATAATGGCTTTGTCTGATTGTTTGTTAGTGGCCATAATTTGATTATCTTTGAACTATATTATAAAGACTATATCCTGAGATAATGATAAAAAGATTTTTTTTTCTTGTGATTTTGTTTTCTTTTCCAATAAATATACTTGAAAATAGTTTTTTTTAAGTGAAAAATAAATAATTGGATTACCGAAATAATTGACCAAGAGCTGGTAAGTATAAATTGTAAATAAATAAAGTGGAGTCGACAGATATAGGAAAATAAATATAGGATGCTAAACTTAGGATAGGCAACTATTAGTAATAATAAGAGTAACAAAGAGCAAACCAACTAGTAGGATTGGGGAGGGGGGGGAGAGGGACGATTGACAAACGTAATACTTATACAAATTGATCGTGAAAGAGTAATAAATAATTTTAGGTTATGATAATAAGATCAAAAAGAAAAAAATATTAAAGAAAGTGAATGCATAAATAGTAAACTATAAAAACAATAAGAAAAAGAAGATAAACCAAAATTAATCAATACAGAAATAGACAGTGTTAATGGTGCCAGGGTAATGGATAAGTTCAGAAAACTTCAAGATGAAATAATTAAAAAATGGATGAAATGGCTAAAGAAAGTGCCAAAGAAAATAATGAGGAAATAACTCAAAAATGAATGAAATGGCCAAAGCAAATAAAGAAGAGGTCATCAATAATAATTAGGAATTAGTTTTAAAAATTAAAAAAAAGTCTAGAAAAAAAATGAAAGAAAGGGCCAGAGAAAATAATGACGAAATCGTAAAAAACTAGAGTGATTGGTCAAAGTAATAAAAAATAATCAAAGTCAGTTGAAAGGTGAAATTGTTGCATGATCCGAGACCTGTTCAACAGATTGAATGAAGTTTGCTCAACTTTAGAAACAAGATTGATAAGGTCAATGAAGTAATAAAAAAATATGATGAAAATAATTAGAAGTTTGAGCTGGTAAGGGGCTAGCTCCAAAATACGATGAAGATGATGCATCATGAAGACAGTGAGGCATTAATGAAAGTGCAAAAAGGAGTGGCTAACTTTGCACAGCAGGTGGAGAGATTCCAAGTAAAGGTCATAAATAAAGAAAAAGAACAAGAGCAACCAAAATGCAGATATTGGAGGCTGGAAGAAACAGTAAAGAGAATTGGAGTACCAATAACATGGACATAAAAAGGGCATAAATAATATTCAACATAACAATGAGAATATAAGAACAAAAAATAGATTCAAATGAAGATGATTGTATTCCCAGTATTGTGAACCAGTTCTTAAAAATAAGAATCTTTTCTGGCCTCACCGGTGAAGCTCCTATAGTGTACCTTAGCAGTTTGCAGAGGTATGATGGAGTACACTAAGCTTACTATAGTGGTCAGTCACCTACAGAGGCATTCTAAGCTTGGTGAGATTTATTTAAAAATCTGGCAGCTTTCATGAATATAGGCAAGCAATATTAAACTGCTATTAGTGTGAAGATTACTGAGAGGGTCTCTTAGAAGAGATGTTGACCTGGTGAGCCATATACTTCATTTTTCAGGAGAAAGATGGTGAAACTTAGAACTTTAACAGCGTGTCTATTGTCCAAAAGTCAGATAATTTAGATAGTGAAGCATAGCTTCCTGTGTCATGTGGAACAAATATTGATTGGCACTGATTGTAAAAACATTGGATAAGTGACATCTATTTAGTGCTTCCAATAGTAATAAGACTGCTAATAAAAAAACAAGATTCAACCCTCATTATAAATTTCCATAAAGGAAAATTATCAACAAGTGAATGCAATAAAGATATAAAATAGAAAAGAATCAACTCCACCATGGTATCATAAAAAAAAGAGAAGGTCAACAGGAAGTACTGAAAAACCCAAATTATCCATCAGATTGGAAGTGGATCTAATATCATGAGTGATAACATATAATCAGAATAATCGATATTGACCATCAATTTGTATAATCCCTCAAAATAAAGGCAGATCTTCAGGAAAGGGATTGGATGTTAGATGGAAGGAAAAGTGTAACAAAGGGATCAGTCAAGATCCCCAACACTTGAGCTATCAACTTGCTACCAAAGAGGATATTATGGAGTTTAGGTGATAAGGATGGCCTGCTAGGTTAATGACTATGGATTTGCCCCATGATAATTCTGGTAAATTTGAAATAGACATTGAGAAAATGGGGGGGGAGGTAAATAAAATAAAAAAGTAATTCAAACCTAAATCGAAAACTTTGCGTGCGAAAATATATTTGTAAAATAATATAGGCGCTATTGCACCTGACCGCAAAGCTACTTTTACTTAAAAACAAATAAAATTATATTACTCTGCAAGTGCTTTCAAGAGACATGCTCTCATCTTCGTAGCTCTGAGTGAAGTAATTATATGCAAATTATGCAAAGTTCAAAGGTTAATTAATCCATTCTTTGAGATTGAGAAGCATGTGTCTTTGTGGTTGATGGCATTGCAATCCATCGCAATGAAGTAGGCCTCCTTAACTTTTCTTTTAACTCAGCTTGTAAGACAAAAAAAAGTTGGCTAAGCATAACAACAAAAAGTGTATTGAAAACAAAATCAGTCAATAAATGATGAAAATGTCAATCAATGGTAAGTTGACTCTATTTTGTTTGTCATTAGATGGGAAATGTGAATTGTACCATCCAGTGATACAAAATCTTTCTACACATATAGAGCATGTTGGAACTAAGCTATACTAATAAATGAAAAACTATTTGTTGATCTTTATTATATTTTGCTTCTGCACTTAATTAAAAGTTTAATAAGGAAAAAATATATAATTATTAAAATAATTTCAAGAGAAAGGAGTTCTAAATGTAAAGAATGCATTTTTAGTAATAGATAGATTTTATAAAGCTTCTAAAATGAATATTATCCTTTAGTTATAAAAATTTAATTTATTATTTTTACTTGTCAAAATTAATATTTTTGTTTATAATAAAATATTCAAGAGTGGACCTTGTTTTTATGCAGCAAAAGACAAATTTGAAAACTTCAATGTGTGTAGGTGAGAACAATGGGCCCACACAGAAGGTGAGAGAGAAACAAGAAAATTATTAATTAACACAAAACAAATGGTATTTATTGAGAAACATCAGTGAATAATTAGAGTGATATATATATAACTGGATCAGTTGCACTTAATTCATTGATTCATTCTCACATTTTATGCCAGAAAGAAGTTAACCAGCCATGAGATGTTTAAAGTATGGAGTCACCAGAAATGTTAAAAGTTGAACTCTGAGAAGGCAGGTATATGAAAGATCTAATGTTATGGAAGCCTTCATGTAAAAGCCAAATTTTGCCAATGGTGGGTTAAAGGTGTATTATTTCCTCTGCTACTGAAAATAGAGCTCTGACCAGCTGCTGTATGATACTCCTATGACTTCCATTGTTGAATCATAGATTGAATATCATTTGCAAAATCATCTCCAGCTGGCCAACCATAGCTGATTAATAAGAATTGGAAAATGAAGATATCACTATTCAAGAATACCAAGCCAATATTGGAAACTTTCTATAAGATCAAGTGTCAGTAGACAAGAAAAAAATGTACATATAACTTAAGATGATTGGTAAGACATTTATTATTTCCTAATAATAAGAAATTACTAAGGTTACTTATTAACATCGATGAACTATAAAGACTTTATTAGAAACTTCACTATGAACATCTTGCTAAAATGTCTAGAATACATTGTAATTTCTAAAATATTTTGTATTAGTTAATATTTTATCCATTAATAACATTTTATTTATGTATAATCGAATGTGTTTTGAGAAGGTACGAAATGAGTTTTGGCAATATGTTGTTTTTGTTTTAAACCATTAAACATCACATGATCACCATTCTTTATGCTTACACAAGTTGTTTACAAAAAGCTAGAAACTAGCCTGGAGATATTGGATGAGTAGGCACTTGCAGAGGATTTTATACACAAACCTTCTTACATCCATTGATTACTCTGGCTTTCATTGAGTGGCGCTACTGTATGGAGCTTTAAGCCTTTTTGTGTGTGTGTGTGTGTGTGTGTGTTTTTATTTGTTGTTAAAGTTATTTTCAATCAAAAAAAAAAATCCGTTTCTTTTCCTACCTCTATGCTAATAAATATTTTTATAACTACCGTAAAACAAGCAATAAATTGTCAAATAAAAAAAATAATTACAAAGATCAAATCAGTTGTTCCTTTTTATCCACTAAAACAGCACGTCGTTAAATCTTATGTTAACAATATAAGCTGTTTTAAATAGGAGTAATTATTGTTCCAATACAGTTTTAACAAATTCTAAACAAAACTGGTATTTAAAGATAATCAGGAAATATAATTATGGCTTTCATATACATTTTTGTCCAATTGTTTTTTAGAAGTCGTAATTTGATTATCTTCTAACTATATTAAAGAGAATGTTAAATAACCACAAATAGGGAAACCTGATAAAGATAAAAATTTAAAAATGTTAAAATAGTTTTTTTTTAAAATTACAAAATATAGAAACTGCACTGGCTTAAGTTCTATATAACTATGTAAACAAATTGGCTTGGATTAAAAAAAATTACAGGTTTTTCAATATGAGCTGGTAGCTTGATAGTATAACAAAAATTTTAAAAATGGCTGCTAGAGCAAAAGTGTATTAGACCTAAAGGAAACAATTCCACTGATCAAAAATCCAAAAGCTAACTGATGTAAGCCATAAGTTAGAAACAAATCTAGGGATGTTTGAATGGGGCAGCACTGAATAATGATTTATCAAGCACTACTATCTAGTATCTACTGATTACTAAAATTTCCATTAGATGGCATAAACAAAGTAAGAAAAATCAAAACAGTTTTCGCATATATGGTAACTGGAAGGATTACAAAATGGATGGTAGAAAATAATATAGTGGGAGAAATGCAAGGAGGTTTTCGATCAGATAGGCATATAGGAGATAGTTTATTTGTAGTTATGCAACTTATGGATATGAGTAGGAATACAGGTAGACAGTTATATATGGTTTATATAGATATAGAGAAGGCATATGATAGAGTAAATAGAAATAGATTATGGGTAAGTACAGTAAATTTGGGAATGGATTGGGTTTATATAGATATAGAGAAGGCATATGATAGAGTAAATAGAAATAGATTGTGGGTAAGTTTAGTAAATTTGGGAATGGATTGAGCTTTAGTGGATATTATTAAGAAATTATATAAAAATAATTACTATATGTATCAATTAGAGAATATAGAATCAGTTAAAGTTAAAAATGGGGTGGAATTAAGGCAGGGGTGCTCTATGTCACCTATTTTGTTTTTTGTTGTATTTGAGAGAAATGGAGAGAGCAATAGAAAGATTAGGAAGAGGGGTGGAGATACCATTAATAGGTGACAAGGAAGTATATACATTGTCGGGTATTTTATTTGCAGATGATGTTTTTTTGTGTGCAGAAAGAAGGGACAGATATGGAAGTTACACCGAGGACATACACAAAGGTGGGTAAAGAGATGGGGATTAAATTTAGTGAAGAAAAATCAGAAGTAGTGATGATTAATATTGGGGAGAGAGAAGACAAAGAATTTTTATTGGGGGATATAAAGTTAAGTGTGGTGAATAGATATAACTATTTGGGAATCATCCTAAGTAATCAAAGAAATTGCTTGAATGAATGGGAGAAAAAATTGATAAATGAAGCAAAGAAAAGAAAGGGATTGATAAAGAAATTAACAATATTCTCATGTAATAAATATGATGTAGCTAGAATTGTATGGAAAGGAGTAGTAGTAGTAGGGTTAACATATAATAATGATGTGTTATGTGTTAGTAAAGGATGTTAGATTACTTACAAAAAATACAAAGAGAAGTAGGAAGACATGCATTATATGCAGAAGTGTGGATGGCAAAGAAGGCAATTCAAAGAGAAATGAGATGGTCAAGTTTTTATATGAGGGATGCAAAAAGCAAAATGAAAAGGTTTAATAGACTGCAATTTATGGATAATAAGAGAAGTCCAAATAGTATTTAATTGGGTTATGAGTAAAGGACAGGCAACAAGATGATTAAGAAAGGTAGTACAATATGCAGAAGATTTGGATAAAAAATTCATATCAGTATACTTATACAAAAGGTGGGATGATTGTGTAGGAGAATTGTTGAGTGTTATAGTGGCAAGGAATGGATAGAAGAATAGATGCATTAATAAAAAATAGAGAGTTGGAGAGATGGAAAACTAGTATGGAGAGTAAAGAGTTTAAATATATATAGAAGTAAACAGAATATTGGGTGTGATTTAATTTATGATAATAGCAAGGAAAGTAGTTTACTGTTTAAGGCTTGAGCAGGATCTTTAGAACCAAGGGAATAGACATATAAATGAAAAAAATATGGGTGATTTAAGTCTGCAAGTTATGTAAGGAAGGCATAGAAAATATTAGACATCTGTCAATTGAATGTAAATTTATGCAGGCAGAAAGGGTACAAATAATGAAGTTGTGAGACAATAAATATAAACATAGTGATTATACAGAAAGTGGGTTCTTGGTTTTTATGCTGGGTCTGGGAAAAGATACAGAAGATTTAGATATAAAGGCCATGGAGTTGACAAAAGATTATATTGTAGAAATGGGATGAAGCAGGATAGAGAAGAATATGGGAAAAACTTAGGGTGGATAATGGAATGGGAATGGTAAGTTGTCTAACAGGTTTCTCTGGACATAGTGACTGAGAGATTCCTGAATCCAAAAAAGGAGAAGCCACAGTGCATCACATTGCAAGAAATTACTATTAGATAGCAAAAAAAGTATAAGCAAATAACATCTAATGTCTTATTGGTCATGTGATGTGTTATTGGTTTAACAACAGTAGGATTGATAGAAAGAAATAAACATTTTAATTTCCTTCAAATAAAAAGGAGTTAAAATAACTAATAGGTCATCATGAATCACAACTTATTCAAGATGTAACATCCTGATTTAATTCTTACTTCTGAAAAGTAAAGGAAAGAAAACAAACTCTACTTTTAAATTAATTACTTTGAAGAGTTTAAAAATAATTTTTCATTTCTTTTGAATTTGATGATTTTCTAAGCAGATTAAAATTCTCAGAATTATATTTGCTTTAAATTACAATATGTTGGTTTTTAATTAATATTTATAAATTAGAAATGTTCTATAATTGCAATATTTTATTTATTTGTAGATTTAGTTATAACAAATACTACAATTATATACTTATTTTTATATACAAAAATATGTGTTTATACATTTTTATTGCAATGTGAAAAAAGTGCAGCCAATTCCTATTAATCCACCACATAGAAGAAGAAGAAAATCAGAAATAAAGAGAATTATCTCAATTTAATTATTGGTATATTTCTGTATGTTTTAAATTCCATCAATTTTTATATTTGTGTCATAGGAAGTGTTTTTCTGAGTTTAAATTGTCATTCATTTAAGTAGCAGGTTTGCTGTTAAATTAACAAGCCATAAAACATATAAAAAAGTATTTTGGGAAAGAAGGTATGAACAATCATGAATAAATGCTTATTATGGTTGCTCATACACGTCCAACAAAATATCACATGACTTTAGCTTACACATTGCTATTCATTAACACATTGTTTTTTTATTTCCCATTATTAAACCACTAAAACATCACATAATCAACAAAATATAGAGATACTGAACTGGGATATAACTGTACAAGCAAATTAGTTTGGATTCAAATCATGATTGTGTGTCTGTTTTGGGCTCATAAATTTTTAGTTAACTAAATAGATAAAAAATGATTGCTGGAGAGTTGCATTGGATCCAAAGATCTAAGTGTGGTGCTCTTAGATCCAAGTTAGAAACTAGAATATATTGTATGAATAGGCACTAAATAGGATTTTATGCACAAATCTCATAGAACCCATTGGGTATTATTATTTGCACTGAGTGGAACTGCTATATAGTTTGCTATTGTTTCATTATCATTATTTTTATGCCACCTAGTGTAAGCTTTGGTAATCAATAAATTCCAGATATCAGTGCCTAATTTATATGGCTTCATCAGTGAGAAGTTTTTGAAGCTTTTGAACCATGCACTTGGGCTTTTTCTTTTTTGATCTAGTGCATTTTTTATCTAAAAACTACTATTTATTTTTTAATATATTATTAAGCTATGTGTCTAAATTGGGGGGACGGGGACGACGACTTGTTAAGCTTATACTAGATGGCATAAAAATGGTGAGAAGAACTTGCAAATGAATGTCAATATGTAAACTAAGGTCATGTGATGTCTTATTGATTCTAATCAAAAAATAAAAGTGCTAAAATTATTAAAAAATAATATCATCATAATATATAAAAAGTGAAGTAGTTTCAGATCTATTTAAAAATGCAAGAAAATGAGGATGGATTTTAAAAAAATTTTAAATGTTCCAGTTTGGGTTTGATAGTATAACAAAATAAAAATAGCAGCCAGAATAAAAATGCATTAGATTCCAAAAAAAAAAAAGAGGATTCAAGTGCATGGTTTAAAACATTCAAAACCTTTTTGCTGATGAAAACGATAAGCTAGAAACTAATCTGGTAATATTCGTATAGAACAGTACTATGTAAGAATCTATTGATAATTAAAGCTTTCATTAGATGCCATAAAAGTAATGAGAATAGAAAAATTTGCTAATGAATAGCATTGTGTATCTTAAGATTATTTGATGTCTTGGTAATCATGTGATTTCTTAATGATTTTGTACCATTTCTGGTCAAATAGTAAAGTTATCTATGGTTATAAAAGAACTAAGATCAAACATAATACAATTATGTAGCAAATAAATTTGTATTGAAAAAATTACTGAGTATTTTCAATTTGGGATGATATCTTGATATTATAACAAAATATAAAAAAGTGACTTGCTAGGGAAAAAGTGAATTAGATCCAAAGAAGATCCAAATGCATGGCTAAAAAAAAAATCCCATAAACTAACTAATCTGGAGTTATTTGGTTAGATCAGCACTGGATAATGATTTATTAAGCACTATTATCTGACATCTATTGATTACTAAAACTTATATTAGATGGCATAAGAGTAATGAGGATAGAAGAAGACTAGAGTTGTTGCTCTATCTAAAAGTTACAAACAAATTCTAAGCTTATTGCATTATGGTCTTAACACATGGGCAGAATGAAGATGTTAGTGGAGTCATATATTTGATAATCTGATTTAAATTCAGACATCAAATAACAGGGTCATCAATGCCAGATATGCCAATTAATCCAAAACATGACATCAAAGAAAAAAGCCAACTTTGGCTTAAACCAAGATAAGCAGAGTTTTGAGAATAATTCCATAACTCCATGGAAAGGCACACATATTCTTATTGTCATTGCTGCATTTTCCAAATGGGTGGTTCTACATAAAATTATTTACCATGCATTGTCTTCCTATGCCTATTGCTTTTACTAATAAAGCAGTTTTCATATCTAACCAGTGTAGAGACTTTTGCATAATAAATAATGTTAAACATATTTGACACCACTATTTCACCTAGAAAGCAATGGGAAAACTAAATGGGTGGGATAAAAAGAAAAGAAAAATTTACAAAACACTCTATAGATGATTAGAGTATTTGGTTATTAGAATACTGTTGATACAATACACAATATTCTCAACCACCCATAATAAACATTAAAAGAAATATTAATAAACTGTACATTAAAAAGCAAATTATCCAATCCCAGACATACTACATACATGACATGAAATAAAAAATTATACCTATTTCAAAGTGGGGTGAAAGATTTTATTCTGATAGTATCTGGGATACCAGCCATAATGATTGCCAGAAGAAGTCAGCATCTTCTAATGGCAAAAACAGTAAAAGGCCAAAGCCACAAACAAACCAAAAATCAATTATGGATTGACTATCACTGATCAAATTTCTATTGCCCTATTAATAATATATTTTATTTCTCAACATACTAAAATTTTGCCAAATATATTTATCTAGACATTGTGGAACCAATTTAAAGGAAAATCTTCCTAATGACAGTTAATGATTTTTTTTATTGGATTGCATTCAAACTTGTTATAAATACTTATATAAATGAGACACTTGTCAAATTGATAGAAATTTTCTAATGCCACAGATTTCCAAAAATATTTATCACTGATATAGATTTCATGTCTACTAGATTTGTGGAGTCTTTTACAAAGTATAGAAAAAACATTTTATTGCTCTTACTTGCTACTGGGATGTGAAAATTTTAGTACAGAAATCTGTACAAAAGTTTAATAAATGTTGAGAAAATGGAAACAGAAAAGTCTCTAGCCAAACTATATATAAATTGGCATTCATTTTTCTGCCATCAATTAATTTGCCTCTTAATAAAATTAAACCTAAGATTTACTGTCTGAGATATAATCAGAGTAAGAGATAGTTAAGGTTAGAAAAAAATTAAAATGTTATAAACAAACCAGATATTGTAGAAGATTAATACAAATGTCTCTTCAGTCTCCACCAGAAGTTTCTGGCTCTAGTTCTAAAAGAAGCAACTTTACTAAAGAATTTGCAAAATATCTGAATCCAAGCAAGCAATACAGCTTTCAAATTACAAACTGCAGAATATCACCAACAAGTAATATCTACAAAAACAGTATTGAGAAAATCTCTTACACATCTAAAAATCTGTTTGTTATTAAAATGATTTCAGGTTGAATAGGGTACAACTTATTTTTCTGGAATAGAAGAGGGTATGACACGTTTGTTCTAATCATTCTATATGTTATAGACTTCCAGAGAAGAATTACATTAATTAAATGTAGAAAAAGAATAATGTATAGCACTTGTAATAAAGATAAAATATACTTATATATAAATACATGCTTGATCCAAACAACATTTTAAAAAAATAAATCAGATAAATAATGTTACTAAATAATAAATGTGTTTTATTTTTTAAATAACATTGATTCAAAAGACAAGTTTTTATTACTACATAAGCCTATCGTACATGATAGTGGAATTCTCCAATAAAAAAGATTCGTTGATGTGTTTATTTTATTATTTTTACCATACCCTACAAATCACAACTTTATTTAAAGAAATGAAATCAATTATAGATTTATATCCATTAATAAAAATATTTTTATTTACTTTCAAATTACAGTACTCATCAATAATTGGACTGTCTAGAATAATTAGGCTGAATATCTGAAGGAAAAATCCTACATTCACTTCCTGAAGCAATGCCAAAATTTTAACCAATATAGGTTTAAATTATATTGTAACCATGACAACCAGAATCACTAACTATAGTACACTATGAAGCTAATTAAATATATAGGTTTATATGTGAACAGCTTTATAGATAATATCCGACTTAGTAATTTTATGCTTTTTTTTCATATTTACCCCCCTTAATATCTAACCTTTAATCCCCCTGATTAATCTTTTTAAAAAATCTTCAGTGAGATTGATTAATTACAACTTCAGAAATAAACTTATCTATTATGCATGAAATGTAATTCATTTTGAAAAACGCCAAACTGCTTTTGTTTTCAATCCTAATTTGAAAAATTTATATAAGAACTTTTTTATGAAATAACCATTATAAAATATTAACATTTAAAGAAAAGTCTAACTAATGGACGATTACATTTTCAAAGATAATTATTATTATATATACACTCAAGTAGCAGTTTATATCTTGACTAAGAGTGCTATATTAATATGTTAATAATGCCATCTAGTTTTTACGCTAGATACGGGTCTATATTTTTTTTTATCTATCCTAAAAAGTGGATATTATGAAATTTGTTAATAGTCATTTGTGAATCAAATTGTAGTAATATGAAGTATTCAGTATTTTTATATTAAAAATATCACAAATTAAGAAAACAAAAATACAAAATCACAGAGATAAAACTCTCTATACAGTAGCGACAGTCAGTGCAAGCCAGAGTAATCAATGGATGCAAGAAGGTTTGTGCCTAAAATCCCTATCTAGTGACTACTCATTTCATCAGTAAAGAGCCTTGGATCTGAGATTACTCTGGCTTGCATTTTTGCCTCTGTGAAAAGCAACTTGTGTAAGCATAAAGAATAGTGATAATGAGATGTTTAATGATTTAAAAATACAAAATGTTGCTTGACTCAGTATTTTTCAAATAATATGCTATCTTTTTGCTGGACGATTATTATAAAGACATCATTTGTAAAAGTGATTGAACAGTAAATTTTTGAATATAAGTTCAGATGAATGATCTTTGATTCAATCAAAGTACTTTACCCATTTCTGTTAGGTTGTCATTTATTTTTCTACATATATATATATACTCTTCTCAAAAAGCAGATTTCTTTAATCTATTTTCATAACAGCACTACTCACCTTAGTTTTATTTCTCAGTATATATATATATCACTTCTTGATTCCTTAAAAGTATTCTTTATAATTTTTTTAGGTCATTATAACCATATGATATGTTTTCATTATGGTTAATGGTTTGCCTGTCTTGCTTCCTATATCCTTTCTCTTAATAGTCAGTCTTTTGTCATCTTTTTTTTTTACTATCTTATTTTCTCTACTCTTTTTCATATCTCTACCTAAAAAAGCTTCTAAGCATTTAATAAAAATTGTTCTTGTTATTTCTTAATGTGGATTACTTTAAAAAAAAAAAACTTTTTATTATCTTTTTTCTTATTCTAATATCAGTCTTTGAATTACCTTTTTAAATTAGAAATTTGTTTACCTATTGCATTTCTTTGATATTCTCTTTCATTTTATCCATCCTTACATTCAATTTTTTAAATATTGTATTTTATCTTTACATATTTTCAGACAGAGAGCTTAATGTAATACAGATAGAGCATTAAAAATAATTTAAATTTCCATCTCATTCCACAATTTAATTTAAGTTACTCATTACTTTTTTTTTATATTTTTTTAATTTATTCTCATCACTGAGAAAATATTTATGATTAATAAATTATCTTTTTAGCAATGATTGCCATATCTTTAAAATTTCTCTGATTATCTACAAGGATAGATTGATATTTTTCACTAATTTTTATATTTTTGTTGTCCATTCAACACTTACCTTTTTTTAGAAAGTTCTTAGCAAACATGATAGTTCTTGTCTTTCTATTAAGATTAACCATTTCCCAACTAAATTAGTGGTGTTTATTTGTGAACTTATAATTAGTGAAAACGAGTTTGGAAGAGGAATCATAGCTAGAGGTAATGTTTTTAATTTGTAGATTACACTACATTTTTTATTTTATATTGAAATCTATACTGAGTTTCAGCTTTTCTTACAATCATTTGGAAGGAAACTTATGTGTGTATGTATATATAATTGTTAAACAGAATGTTATATATTGTAATGGGATGGGGAATCTAAGGTTATGGAAAAATTATCAAAAATGTTAAAGTTATGTTTAATATCACAAAAGTAGATATAAGCAATTTTATATATTCAAGAGCATGAGATCATGAGATCTCTGAGAGATCAGCCAACTAGCTCATTCAGAGCAACAATAGTATAATTAACCATAGATACACCAGCATTAAAATAAATAAAAGTAGGTAATACTCAAAATAACCATTCATCATCATGAATGATCAATAATACATCAATACAATAAATCAACAGTCCATCTTGCAGCTGGATTTGAACAATACAAAATATAAATCAACAGTCAGTCTGATGATTGGATTTTGAAATGGGTCTTCTGTAGATCAGGCTAAGTACTGAATCATTGCCAGCTTGGGACAATTATTTAAACATAATTTGAGTGCATCATCTTAATTGCTAATCTATTAGAACAAATAAAAATCAGAACAATAATGCTGGGATATTAAAACATGCTGATCATCATCAATGCTCTGGGCACATAGTACCATTAATATACTGGCTAACTATAAACTTAATTTCTAATAGACTAAACTAAATAAAATGTAGTGCAGAGGCTTTAAAAATATTCTTGCACCAAACCAGGACAATGTCATACTGGAATGCCCCTTAAGCACTAAATAAATCCCCATTCATATATCATATCATTATACTTGAATCTAACTCAGTGAACATAAGTTCTATTATTGTGGCCAAGTGATGATGTAACCTAATAATCTAAAAATATTTAAAATCATTGGAATAATTTTAATAATATCACACAAGTTTATTAACCACAATAAAATGATATTAATATCTTTAGAATAAGGCTAAGGACATATCAAACCTTCTGATTTTGAGTAATATACAAAATTCATAGTATCACATTGTGATTTACATGAATAATATACAAATTCAAATTATTATGTTTTACATATATGTTCCATTAGGTTTATTTAAAATGCATATCTATATGCACAGACATGCATTTTACAACGAATCTATTTCAATTGACAATAAAATTATAAAAAAATGATTAAATTTTACATGTGTTTACTTGACATTCATTGATATGTATATGCACACATACATGTGACATTATAATTTCTAGACATAGTTGAATTATCATATACAAACAAAATTTAATTAAAAATTTACATATAAATGTGTGTGTATTCACACACTAATGTTTACATCATATTTTAACACAATAAAAAGTTATTCAAAACATACTTTCTGTAATTAATTCAATGGTTAAAATGCATTAAGAGTATGTAAAATTCACATATGCATGTATAATATATAAAATATAATTTGAATTAGCTATTAAACTTTATTACAGCTTTATCTTTTTTTAAAAAAAAAATATAGTCAATTTTTCATAGGTTAGAAAAGTTATTTTTATCAGGTTATTCTCAGTCAATTATAAATGCCTTTAAAAAAATATACTCCAGCAAACTATTCTAAAAGATTTTGGAATTTTAGAAGTATCTATGAATCAATCATTTCATTCAAGCAAAATTTACTTATTATCTTTTAAAATATACATATTTTAAATGATTTAAAATTATTCTTTTTATATATGTATGATTGTCAGAAGTTGCTTTTAGTTACGTTTTAGACTTTAAAATATAAATTTCAAAATGACTTTTTGTTTTCTCAATAAATGATTTTATACAAAATCATTATATATTATATATTTCATGTTTAAAATGTCATTTCAAAAATGAATTATTTAAAACAACACACATTATATATATGCAATGTGGTGCACTTGTCTGTGGTTCCTTACATATATACACAGCAGCATATGTTTGATGACTTCATCAACTGATGGGTTTTCTTGGGCATGTTGGTAGACTGGTTTATCATTGAGATTGGTATAATCCAGGTAATGGTTGTTCTGCAGTTGGTTGCACTTAGACAAGAATTTGGTAAGCTTTAAGCCAGTAAGCTATTTTGTCCTCATTTTTCAGGCTAATGATTTAAAAGTGACTCATGTTCATGTAAATCAAAACTCCTGCAAAGGAAAATAATAGCTCCTGGACCTACTGTTCTACCTTCAATTATTTCATGTTTATTCTCTAATTCTGAAAAATCCACTCCAGAACTAATGCAAACAACAGCAAAACTTCTAGCCAACTGCTCCTCAAAAATTTAAACCAGACTGAACTGATATTTTTATCAGCACTTTTTATAAGTCATCTGAAGTGATAAAAACACCTTAACAAAAAACATAATTTTTTCTGTCTAATTTTTATCTTGATTAAAATCAACTTTTATCTTTTCAAATCACTTTTAATTACAAGCTACTTTTGGAAGCAACTTTGAAATTTTACTGAAGATGTTATCTACAGGTTTTACTTAGATAAAGCATTAACTAAAAGATTTCAAAAATAAATAATAGAAATTTTTACAATTATCAGACACATGCTTGTTTTTAAATTCAAAATCAGAATACAATATTAATTTATTTAGACTGTTTTAAATGTTTTAATTTATAATAAAATTCTGTTTTAAATTCAGAGTTATTTAACCCTTTATTATTTTTATTCCAGGAAATGTAGAAAATATCTACAAAATTTTCCATCTGTATTTATTTCTACTTTTCCTTTCAACTTTATATATATATATGTGCACATACACTATATTATTGTGTGACATATAACAGACCTGTATTATAATATATGTATATATTGTCATTCATATGTTAGTTTTGTTTATTATTTTTTAATATTCTATTATTAATATTTATATTGGAAAGTAGCAATGTAAATAACAGCTATTACACAGGTATGGAAATACCAAAAATATATGTTTGAGTATTTTCCTAATATAGTTGAATTGTTAAAGGTTTTAAGAAAAATTCATACTCAAATATTTATATTTCACCAAATACATTCAATTAATTAATAATAATGCTCAAATTAATATAGAATACAGTATTTGAAGTGATATTTTTATCCTTTTTTCTTTGAGGGTTGCTGATCTGATCAGATGACAGTCTAACATGGTGATAGAATCAGTCACTAGCAATTTTATCTACCAGCTTTCGGGTTCTCTTGAAATCTTTATTTTTTTTTTTTTTAAAGAATAAAGTTAATGAAAATTTGTATTTTCACAATAGACTGACTTGTGAGCTTACTTATTACCATTATTTGAACAACTTTTTATTATTTTCTCTCTGCCCAATATTCTTGTATTTTTTTCAATCAAATTTATGTTCATTGGTACATTCATAATCACCTATTTCAGACACATGGTATTTCTATCTAATCATTTTGTGTTCTTTTAATCATTTTTGTTGAAATGACTAGTTTCAACAATGTAAATTCTTCTACATTCACAGTGAATTTCATAAATTCAGTTTTTATTTTTTCAGCATTTCAAGTTTAAGTTTTGTAAAAGTTAAAAATTTTCATGGTGATTTATTCATTTGGAAAGCAGTTCTGATTTTGTATTGATTATAGACTTTCCTTAATTTATCTAATATTTTTAATACACTACAGTACCTATCATTCTTTTGATAGTATTTTGCTGCATATTAAGATTTTATTAATGATAGCTGGTGAATAACCAACCATTCTTCATGAGAGTATGTTCTTCATTAGACTTTCTTTTTCAAGAGTAACTGGCTTCTGAACAAATCTTTTTGCTCTGCTTTATAGCGATAGTATAATTTCATTTTTTGGGTTTCTTTCATGATTAGATGAACATGCTAACTCTCTCTCTCTCTCTATATATATATATATATATAACTCTCTCTCTCTCTCTATATATATATATATATATATATGGGTTTTCTGAAAATAATTGTTTTGATATTTTTATGAAGTACTCTTGTCTCAAAAACATTTTAAGAATGCTAATTTTTGTTCTTGCTCTTATTCTGTGGTTAATTTAATTGAGATTTATTGTTGGTTTGCTCATACAATGAATACATCATTGACCTAGCAAAACAGACTTTTGATGGGAATGAATTAATAACTATGGCTGTAGTTACTTTTTTTCTTCAAATAAATATTGCTATTGGGGTGTGATAGTAATGAATTAATATCATACATTGATTTGATGAGTGTTAAAAGTTATTCATTATCAATATGAAGAATTAGTCTGGATGAAAACTCTCATCCTCATTTAATCTTTCCTCATAATATAAAAGGTTTCAGTATTTAGTATATTTGTGAATAAAGTTTTCTTATCAAGGTTTATTATAATATTAAGCTTACTTACTTTCATCTTCTTAATAAAATCATACAGTTCTTAGATTATCTGACAAATAATTATCTTATATGTGACAAAGGATTAAGAATCACAGGAAAGAAATCTTGACAAACTTTGATGTAATAAAATTTTAAAACAATAGTCTTAATGGACAATGGACCCTATGATTTTTCAGTAAATCTCATAAATAGTCTAAAAACATTTAACAAGTATTTTTAGGTATGTGTTTGGAAGTTTTCTGAATAGATGAACATTTATTTTATTACAAGATGCGGTAATAATTTAACATTTAATAATTATAATATTTGATATAAGCCAATAAACATCACATGATCACATCCTGTATAGTGAGTTTTGCCTGTTTTAATATTTGGTATACATAAAAAAAATAGAAGACTAGGAAAAGATGTAGAAAAATTTCAAATAGAAAGTTTTAATCGTTGTAATCAAAAATTGTATATGTAAAAAATAAATTACGTATTAAAAATTAATGTTAACATCTGATCTCAAAGCATATTTCGCCACTTGATTGGTCCACAAGAGATTTATATCAATATATCGTATTACATTCATACCATTTACAACTTTCTTAAACATTTTATCAATATTATTTATTTATATCAAAACTGGTTTTCCATTAGCAGATTTTCAATGGTATGGATGGCTGAAGAGTTGGAGTAGATTGAAGCATGTCCATTAAAGTATGAAGATTTGCTATCTTAATATAAAATGAGCACTGATTATATATGTGTGTGATAGATGATAATCTGGACCAACTGATGAGTGCTGGTTCAGCATGAAATACACATATATTGGTGATTATTTATCTTTTCTACATGTGGGTGGTCATGTGTATCAGTGGTTTGAGATAGTGTGGATAGTTAAGGGTGCTTGAAAGCTTGAGTTCAAATCCCTTATATTTACAATTAAGCTCCAGGTATATGAAGAATGCCTGTATTTCAAATATTTATACAGAAAATATTAGCAGTACAAACTTTGTTTCTTTTTTTTTTTTTTTGGTAATTTGTTATTCAATCACCTTTCTTAGTATTTAACAGTTAACATTAATCTCATCCATAAAAAAAAGTAAAAAAAAAAAAAAGACTTTGCTCCAAATAAATAAACTCCCAGTTGTAAAATCTTTATTCTAACTTCATGTTCATTTTGACTCTTTGAATTATAACGTTTGATTTTTGTCATTAATTTTCTTAAAAGATAGAATCATCAGTGAAAAATAGGGAATATAAAAGGCTCATTAAACTTGATAAATGAAGTGCTAAAAGGATTATTTAAAAAAAATAGACAGCACTATTTAATAACTTATTTTAAAATGTATATATAACTAATATCCACTGATAATAACAATAAATGCAATAATTTATAGAGATTTAGGAGTGCCGGTTTTGAATGCGCTCCATGCCATTTTGGAAACCAGGGAAGATCTCAACAGTAGTCAAGACTATATCAGATTTCAATCATTTTTTTTTTTGTAGGTAATATCATCATTCTACCGACCACCAATTATTCTGGGAGTTTACAGTTAAGAATACATTATTTGATAGCTATTTTGTTTGGTAAAAGTTTGACATTCAAGCCATGAACTAAGAAATTAGTATACTGTCCTCTACAGGGATCCTTCTTATAATCTTTAAAAATAGTTTAATTACTTTTTAATTTTTAGAGAGGCCACTATTTACCCTTTTATCAGGATTAAACTGGATGAAATCATTTAATACATATGCATACCGTAATTATATTAAATAATGCTATTATTCTAAATTAATTAGTTTCTGCAAAATAATAGTATTATTTCTTAAATACCAGATGTGAAAACAATAACATTGTTACAAATGCAGTCTTTAATAAATAAGTTTTTCTATTCAGATTATTTTCTAGATAATATTTAAATTAGTACTAGGATTGTAGAAACAAACTTTCCCACTCCAGAAACCAATCACGAGGAAGTTAATTGACAAAAATGTTTATATGAAGGTTAGTGATGACAACATTTTAGTATTAATTATATGCGGGACTATTTCCATCATGTAATATTAAATATTGAATGTCTTTAGAAAAAAAAACTTTATTTAAACTTTCCAAATATATTTAGCTATTAAATAATAACACAGCGATTAGTATATAACATTTTGTGTGACATTATTCTTGTCTTTTTTGTTATGTTGCTTGCCAGATCAGTGACAGTGCTAACATGGCAATTGAACCTAGATCTTTAGATTCTTGAATATCAAATTTTAAGATAAAGGTCTAATTAAATGATTTATTCTTCTAAAGGTCCAGGTTCGATTCTTATGCTGGTACTGTTACCGATCAGGTCAGCAACATTTGAAGAAGATAGTAGAATATTAACACTCAAAACATTGTGTTATATAGTAACTGGTGTTCTATTACTAACAATTGAATATATTTGGAAAGTTTTAATAAAGTTTACTTTTTTTTTCTACAGACATTCAATATTTAATATTAGTTGGTGGAAATAGTCCAACATATAATTAATAATTTATAAAAGGTTTCTGGATTAATTTTTTGTTGAGGGAAATGAAAAAAAAATCAGTCTGACCAATTGAAACACAAGTCTGTCACTTAATCTAATTGGTTCTCAAAAGCTCCTTGCCATTAAAATAACTAAGCATTTAATCAAACACAAAATAAAGTAATATAAAAACAAAATTATGAGCATATTACTGCAATGCAGAAAATGAAATAAAACATTAGGTAATTTTAATAATACATGTTATAATGATAATAAAATTATATGAAATAACTAAAAATTCTGAACCATTTTATTATATGAAATAACTAAAAATTCTGAACCATTAATGACAATATGACCATTTTGAAGGTTAGCATGTCAATTTCTGGAAAATATATTTATTTAATATCTGTCAGGAGGTGATTGAAAACATATAGTAAGATGACTTTTGTAAAAGTACAGTCCCAACCTATTGAAAACAATGAGGGTTTGAAACAAAATGTATTTAATTAAAAGTATAACTAATCTATTAACACTCTTTATTATGTACAAACAAATGATATCATTAATTATATTATAAGTAGATTGTGACACCGTCTTTTGTTTTTATTTTCTTTTTTGTTATGTTAAATCTACTGACTACAAAATAGAAGTGATTGATAACCAATTAACCAAATTCCCCGAACTTGGTATAAAGAGTGACAAAGAAAGATGTGATCTAAAATTAAATTATTACATTAATTATTTTTTTTAAATTAAAAAAATTATTAAAGAGACTAGAAATTAAAACTCTTAAATAATGGGAATGCATCCATGATATATAACATGCTCACAATACAAACTGATATTCAAGAAAAAAAAATAATTGTTTTAATCAAGACAAAATAAGAGAATTTTTTTAAGCTATTAACACATATAAAAATAATGCTATGAAATGAATTAATGTTTGTTTTATAATTTGAATTTGTTATAAAAGAACAAATTATCTCTAAAAGCTATTGGAAATGTTTATAAAAGGACAAGCTTATAAAGGTCAAAGGTGTAATATATTTCCATAGAATGAACTTACATTATTAATTCCAAGAAAATTACTTCATGTAAAATTTTATTACTTATAGACACAAGGCTCATAAGAAGAATTTATTAGCTGCCTGAAGACACCAAAAAAACTACAAATCTTCTATTCTATAGCTGATAATATTAATTCTAATGAACATTAAGCAATACAGAAGGATGTGGGGGTAGAAAACTCATTAAACATTACAGATGAGAGACTTCCAGTCATATGCCTATCAATAACTCAATTTTATAAGCTAATAACTTCAGTAATGTCTTCACCATCATCAGAAGGAGACAGTATTCACAAAGATCAAGGAGAAAGCAGCAGTAAACAGAGAAACATTACCTGTCTATTGGCAAGTCATCAACCTAGAGGGTGACCAGATAACATCAAATGGATTACCAACTCCCAAGATCCAGAAATTTTCATAATCTAGAAGGAATCAGGCATCTTATCATCTATGTACTCACATGCTGAAAAATAGCTAACTACATGGACTAACAATTTTTCAATTATTCAAATTATATCTGCATCATGTAGAACCCATTTTTCTTTGTTGTACAAGTCTTTCTTGTTATTTTTTTTTGAAAAAATTGATCATCCAGCCCTATAATCATCAATCATAATTATGTAAGGGTAGGGTCTATAGGTCAATCACTATAATTTTTGATCGTAATAAAATCTAGATGCTGATCCCCAGACCTACCAACTAAAGGACTGAGTGACTGACTGGTGTTGAGATGAGATTTTATTTACAAAATATTAAATGCTCACACTAGTACAGGACAATTTTATACTTTATTGTTATTGTTAAATTAACTTATTATTATTTGTTATTCTGTATGACTGACTAAAATCTCTTGTATAAATGTCTGTTGCTATCATAATTACTGGTAATGTCTGGTAATGTCAAGGGGGGATTTCATACCCAAAGATGGCAGCCAGTAAATCATGAGGTATTGTCATAGATTAAGGTAGACAAATTAAAGCCAGGAAACAGAAGGATTAGTCAACAAGATTATGTTATTAAACTAAGTGAATGTTTAGAGCGGGTAGTGAAAGATCATTCTGCATGGGGTCAAAGTTTAGGGGTTAATCATAATATTTTAGAATGAAATAAAGGATGATCTAGCAAACCCAAACATCAAATTGATTTGTTATAAAAGATTGTAAATTACTCATAATGAAATAAAGTTGTTAATGATTTATTTTATTTTATTAAGAATTTGTGTATGTTTCCTCATTTATCCAACTTTCCATTGCCCATGCCATATCATTTATCTATCTTTCCATTAACCATGCCATATCATTATCTAACTTTCCATCACCCATGCCATACATATTTATCTATATTTACATTAGCCATGCTATATTACATATAAATAATTTTAGTTTATATCAAACTTATGATAATCATCACCCTAGTTTATTAAAATTGTGCATATAACCACAGGATTTGAATACTGAGGAGTAACAGGGATATGAGAAGAACCCATGATGTTGATGTTGAGGACCTAAAGAGCAACCATATGGTAATCATATGTATTAAAGTTGAACTCAGAATACTATCAAATGTGATATATTTACACCTGGAAAACTTTAGGGACTCAAACTTGTTCCAGGACTCCAATGTAGAAATAAAATGAGTGGCACAAATAGTCATTTTGTTTCAATTCATTCCAATTAATGACCAATTATTGGTGCTAAACACTGTTTAATTGTGTTGTTAGGAATCTAGTCTCATATATAATAGACTATTCCATTACAAATGACATCCAACATGATGGATATGAACTCCAATGATTGATATATTATACATTGTAAAATCTATATAATGATCAGTTGTATTTTCAAAACCTTAAGTATCCCAACAATCACTATGTATTAACCTTGAACCCAAGGGATTATTTCATACAAAGTTAAACCTAGAGGTAGCACTTTTACATCACTCAAAAGAATTAAAATTAAGATAATTTAATGAATACCAAATTCAAAGAAATTAAAACATTACAATAATATGGTAGGCAAGTTGAGTTAATGTGTGGCATATGGAAATCAGATAAATAATGAACTAAAAAAATAATAATAAAATAGTTGGTAGTTAGCCAATTATTTGGAAGTGTAAACAAAGTGCATAATAACAACATCAAATGCTGGATGATTATGAAATGAACATTAATTTATAGTAGGTGTGTAAAGGCAGGGAAACCTCTGTGAAGTTAAACAAGTATTATTGTTTAAAAAGTAGTTCCATTATAAAACTAGATAAAATAAAACTAGTAATAGGAAAAAGTCAAGATACTTGTAAATAATAACAAGAATGAAATACAGATTAATGGACACAGAGAGGAGTTAGAAGAGAAGGATAGGCAAGACCCTGTAAAAACAAGATAGAAGCATTCATTTCAGAGGATATAATGGAACAGGATGATGTGATATTCCGGGGGATTGGAACTGAAATGGATCAGCCTCAAAATAGAAATGGCAATGGAAAGGACAAGAGAGTGTAAGAGGAGAGTGTAAGAGTGGATGAAAACTGATGCACCAGATTATGATGATGATGTGACAAATGTTTGATAAACAAAACAGCAAATTGGACCAAATGAAGGCAGATCTTGCTGGATTGAAATCAGGGATGGGATCTATCAAGGAAGATATGACCAAACTGATCATCAGTTTAGAAAATAAAATGAATAAACAGAGTAAGATAAAAACAGAATTCATAAGGCTTAGTAACCAAACTTCAGAATTGAGGGATGAAATCAAAGATGTGAAAGGAGAAATCAAAAGAATGGACTTCAAATGTCAAAATTGAATGAATGGAATTGGAAAGATGGCTAGAAGGCTGGTTTGATGATAAAGTTATGGAAATTATGCAAGCATGTGAGAGCCTAAGCCTCAATATAAAAGAAAGACAAGAACACTAGGAATCACAAGTGAAGAGGAAAATAGAGAAAGTAGATTCAAAAATAAAGGTCATGGAAATCATACAAAGTAATGGGATGACCAATATAGAAGGAAGATAAAATTAATGGAAGAGGATAATCAGACACTAATGGAAGTAGAAGTGATTGAGAATGAAATCTCATGAAATAATGAGTGCCTCAAAAAGATGACTAAGAATCAAAATGACTTAAGGCACAAATAAAAGACCAATCGACCAGTGTATTGGGATCCTACAGGATGGATTAATAAAAAGGACTGGAAAGATACTGGAATAATCCAAAGGAAGTCACAGGGTCATGGGTCACAAGAAAGGAGACCACTCATAGGAAAACTAGATACTCCCATTAAAAGGATCTTAGCCCAAGAAAGGGATCATAATAAGTTAGGTCCCACAATCAGAATCGAGGTAGAGGGGGAATGACACCCCTGCAATATGTAAATATAAATAAAGATCCTGGTCAAAAAAAGGAATATCCAGGAAGTCAGAGGACCAATCCAATAAAAAATATGACTGAAGAGTCAGTCCAATATAAGGAAGGTACAGTGAACTCACTCAACCAGTTTTTTAAGTTAAAGGTATTCAAAGGTTACCCACTGAAATCCCTACTGGGAGACTGGATCTATACCTCTCGATAAACCAGAACTTATCAGAAGGGAAAAAGATCATAATTGCATACAGCCATTTGCAGAATGATGCATTGGCATGGTGGGAGTTACTGTTTCAGACACCATCAACCTGAGGATTACAAATCCCTAGTAATAAAGATTTTCTGGATTGAAAATAGACATGAAGCATTACTATATCAGATAATGCAAGAGAGGTATCATAATGCACTAGGAGAGACATTGGTGAAATTCATTAGGAGACAGATCACCAGGTTAAAAACCCTGGATACTTACCCACTAAGCAAGATGCAAATTCTTTGGCATTGTTAGGCATAACCTTCCCCTGAAGATTGAGCAATCATTAATATGTGCCAACATTAGTAGCATTGAGCTGCTGGTGGAAATATTTAATAGTATTGACATCAATAACCAAAACATGAATAGTTAATTTGGTGAAAAGAGAAAGGAAGAAATCTCCATCAATGCCATTAACTATTAAAAAACAACATCCAATACCAAAAACAAAAGGAGAATGGTGAAAAACCTACCAATAGTAGAAATGATGAGATCAATGGGCAGCAAGCATGGGGTGCAAAACATAATTCGAGACCCCCATTACTATACCAAATCCATTGACCTCAGGATTAAATAAAACACTGATCAAAAACAGTAGCCCAACAAACTAAATGGGTACTTGAGAATGTTCCTCATCTCAAGCAACCATGTTAAGGGGAACAAAATAAAACCTTTATCAGGGAAATTACCAATATGACATATTCATGGAAAGATAGAGCACCTAGCTATGCTCTGCAAAGTTGCCCCATGATAGTTGGGTTTGCCTACCAGAGTGCTAATTGACTCTGGAAGCCAGATATCCATGGTATCAATGGACCTTTACAACAAAATTACATTTAAAAATCCCATGTTAAAGTGCTACCACTGAGGTCAGTCCAAGTGACCCTGGCCAACAACAGGAAGGCCAAACTGGCTTAAAAGCAAATCTGAATAGAGGTAAAAGTCAGCCAAACAATATTCTATTATGTGTTCCTTATCTTCAATGGCCTCATTCATGAAGCCATATTAGGGGCAGATTTCCTACACATGAATACTTCCTACACATGAATAACTGTCTAGTTGATTCACTTAATAAAGTAATCAGAATAGGTGATGAGGTCTTAGAAATGACATTGCTGCCAAGATATGACATACCTATAATTGATTGCGTAGCATCAAATGTCTCTGAGGCACTCATACAAACAAAGATTACCAAATCCAATTTGATCGATGGCAATGACAAGAACATATTAAGGTCCATTCTTGATAAATTCAATGGAATATTTTCTGAAATGCCAGGAGTGATAAAGGGGTTTCAACAATGCATCAAATTATTTGATGATCAGCCATTTCAACATAAGTCACATCTCATACCATAATAATATTATGAGGAAATAACCAAGCAAATCAACAAGATGCTTGAGTGGGGGATTATTTCTAAATGCTCTTCACCATACTGCAATCCTGTAGTGACATAAAGAAGATGGGTCAATGAGATTTTGTCTAGATGCTAGGCAACTAAACAAAATTACCATTCCTGACAGGAATATACCACCGCCCATCCATGAGCTGTTCGTGAGATTTGGAAATAAGAAAGTATTCTTACTTTCAACTTAACCTCCTGATATTGGCAGATAGAACTCTACATAGAGGATCATCAATACATTGCTTTCTGGTATGAGGGCATCACATACCAATGCAATCAAATGCCATTCAGATTGATAAATAGTGGTGCTGCTCTAAGCAGATGCCTAGAGCAAACCCTCTCCTGAGATCAAGCAAATGATCACTAATTGCCTCATCTACTGTTGAAGAACATTTTCAACACTTGGAAAAATTCTTTAGAGAATGCCATGATAAAGGGATCAAGGTCAATTTTAAGAAAAGTACAATGATGAGTAATGAAGTGACTTTTATAGGACATATCATTAGTTGCAGTGAGATGAGATCTCATTCTAATAAGATCATGCCTTACAGTACTTTCCAAAGCCTATGAATAAGAAACAAATCTGATTATTTTGGGGGCTTTGTAATTTTTACAATCATTTTTACAAAAAATTCTCTGACAGCATGGAACCATTGTTGAAACTCATCAGAAAAGATGAAAAATGGAATTGGACCAAAGAATAAGACCAGGCATTTGAGGAAATTAAAACAATATTTTTAGAGCAAACAGTGCTAGCTTTTCATGATTTTAATAAACCCTTCATTGTACAAACTGATAGTAGTGGTTAAGGATTAGGGATGATGTTATCCCAAATCCAGGAGGATGTCCAATGAGGGGTCCTCTATTTCATTAACTGCCTGTTAAATGGTCCAGAATTAGATTATACAGTTACAGAGAAAGAGTTACTAGCAATAGTGTGGGTTTTCGAAAAATTTCGACAGATGCTGCTTGGATCGAAGATAATAGTGATCACAGACCACAAAAGCCTCAAATTTTCAAACCACAGTTACCTTACTAACAGCTGATTGGTTAGATGGAGCTTGTCATTATAAGAATTCACAGTCCAATATTGTAAAAGATTTGAAAATGTAGCTGATGTACTAAGTCGAAATCCATGCAGATCAGAATGACAACAATTGTCTATAGACAATGTCTTCCTTACCAACATTGCTGCAATATTCAATAAAGATGTAGAGAATGATTTGGTAAATATTCATGACCTAATCCCCCAGATGAAAGATGAATCTCAATCATTAAGACATTAAATGGAGAGATATTTCTATATATGGTCAATGATCTTAAACAATATAAGTTAGAAAATAGTCTTATTTTATAAAATGAACAGTGAAACAGGTGAGAGGAGAGTAGTGATACTTGACAGGCTAAAAAACCCATTCTTACATTACATGTATTGTTAATATGGGCACTATGGAGCCCATAAAACAGAACAGACACTTAAAAATTGGTTTTACTTGGAATGTACAAAGATAGCCTAAAAGTAATCCAGGAAATGTCAAGCATGCATGAGGGCAAAGCCAGTAAACCAAAGTTATATCAGTTCAATTAAATCTATAATACAACAAGACCAAATAAGATCTTAGCTATAGACTTCTACAGACCTTTACCACCATCTAATAAACAAAGGTATCTATTAGTAGCTTATGATCTCTTTTCAAAATTCATGTCAGCTTACCTAATACCCTAAGCTAATATTAGATATACAATCAAAGTATTAGGCATTCTCTACTTCAAGGAAATAAGGGAAAACAGAAACTTTCCTATCCAAAGAGTGGAAGAAATGGGTAGAAAGATTACAAATAAAATGTGCTAGCCTCCATTAGAAATCCACAATTAACCCCTATGAATGCATCATGCAGCATGAACATTTGTTTAGGACCTATTGAAAGGAAGATATAAAAGGTGGGTGAAGCATGTAACTGTGTACATTAATTGGAGTGTGAATGAATCCACATGGGTCACACCCATCAGGTTACACTTAAAATAATATCCCAAGTTTTTTTAAAACCTACAAACCCATATCCACAAAATTCCCAATAGATCCTGAAGAGGATCAGAGAAAAGTCCATGATCAAATCAAGTACATAGCAGGTAAGTGCAACAAAAAACAAATAAAGTCAAATCAATTCCAGATAGGAGACTTGGATTTTTGTCAAAATACATTATGTCAGCAAGCTGCAGGAATTCATTTCCCATAAATTTTGCAATGCATCTGAAGGACCATATAAGATTGTAAAATGAGCAAGTCCCAATGCATACTGGTTGGACTGCAGAGATAAGAGGTATCTATAATTCAAGAATATTAAAACACTATCATGGAAATATTCTGGAAAATTAACCTTCACAACAAAAAAAAAGATTTATGAGATCATGAATGGACAGATATCTGCAAACACCCACAATTGATCCCATTATCAAATCAATCTCTCAGATGAGATGTTTTAAGAGATAAATGACATCAAATAGCTTCATAGAGTTTTTCTGTTTTTGGTTCAGATAAATGCTTCAACTACCAAAATTTATAAACCATAAAAGATGGATTCAGAGATTCTTAGGGGAAAGAAACACCCCAAAGCTATTAAAATTTTCTATACAGTTACATAAGAATTGAATGATTGAGCAATGGTCAACTCTAATGGCTTTAGCATGCACATGCTTATTAAAGACAACAGACAAAAACAACTGACTTAAAATTAGGAGTTTTTCAAATCCAATAAGGGATATTCTATTATATTTATATATATGCACAAGGTATCATACCAAGGGTCCAATCACCTGAATATGTGATGACACCATGAGAATGAAATATTTATAGTTAACTTTGGTAAATTTCTCACTTACAGTGGAAACTGATTTTCCATAACCGCAAATTCAATGAGAAAAGAAGCAAATCAAGTTTTCTCAAATTACAGTCTTATAAAAGAAAGCTATTTGTTATCAAACATCATAAAGAAAGATTAAGCAAGATTTAAGCAATAAAATCATAACTTATGATAATTGAGGATTAAAATCCTTACAGTCCATTTTAATCCTTTAATTAAAGAGAGGGAAAATATAAGAGTACGGTCCCAACTTAGGAAAAAAAAGAGGGTTTGAAACAAAATGTACTTAATTAAAAGTATAACTAATGTATTAACTCTCTTTGTTAGGTAAAAACAAATTATAACATTAATTATAAGTAGATTGTTTTATTTTTTGTTATGTTAAATCTATCGATTACAAAATAAAAGTAATTGATACTCAATTGACCAAATTCCCGAACTTGGTGTAAAGAGTAACAAAAAATATGGGATCTAAAATTAAATTATTAAAAAGACTGAAATTAAAACTCTTAAACAATGGGAACCCATGCATGATATATAACATGCTTGTGATACAGACTAATACGTGAGAAAAGAAACTGAATTGTTTTTAGTCAAGACAAAAAGAAATAATTTTTTAAGCTATTAACACATATAAAAATAATGCTATGAAATGAATTTTGTTTTATAATTTGATTGTGTTATAAAAGAACAAATTGTCTTCAAATATTGCTGAAAGTGATTATAAAAGGAAAAGTTTATAAACGTCAAAGGAATAGTATATTTCCATAGAAAGAACACATTATTAATTCCAAGGAAATTAATTCAAGTAAAATTTTATTACTTATGACACAAGGCTCATAAGAAAAATTACTAACTGCCCGAGAAACCAAAAAAGACTACCAACCTTCTAATACATAGCTGATAATATTAATTATAATAAATATTAAGCAATACAGGAGGATGTGGAGGTAGAAAACTCATTAATCATTGTAGATGGGAGACTGCCAGTCATATGCCTATTAATAATTCCAAATTTTATAAGCAAATAAAATCAGTAATGTCTTCACCATCACCCAAAAAAGCCAGTATTCACAAGGATCATGGAGAAAGCAGCAGTAAACAGAGAAACATTATCTAACCATTGATAAGTCATCAACTGATTACCTAAAGGACTAGTAGATAATATCAAATGGATTACCAACTCCCAAGAGCCAGGAATTTTACTAATCTAGAAGGAACCAGCCATCTCATCATCTATGTACCTACATGCTGAAAAATATCTACATGGACTAACAATTTCAATTATTTAAATTATATATATATATCATGTAGAACCCATTTTTCTTTGTTGTACAAGTCTTTATTATGATTTTTTTTATTGAAAGAATTGATGATCCAGCCCTATAATCATCAATCATAATTATGTAAAGAGAGGGTCTATAGCTCAATCACTATAATTTTGATTGTAATAAAATTTAGATGCTGATCTACCAACTAAAGGACTGGATGACTGACTGATGTTGAGATGAGATTTTATCTATAAAATATTAAATGCTCACACTAGTACAGGGCAATTATATATTTTATTATTATTGTTAAATTAGCTTGATTATTATTATTATTTGTTATTCTGTATGACTGACTAAATCTTTTGTATGAATGGCTATTGCTATTGTAAACACTGGTAATGCCAAGGGGGGACTTCATACCCAAAGACGGCAGTTAGTAAATCATGATGCATTGCCATAGAATAAGGTGGACAAATTAAAGCCAGGAAATAAAAGGATTAGTAAACAAGATGATCATATCAAATTAATCATGAATTATATTGTTAAACTAAGTGAATGTTTAGAGCAGGTAGTGAATGACCATCCTACATGAGGGCAAAGGTTAAGGGATAATCATAATATTTTATGAATCGTATAAAGGATGATCTGATCTACCCAAACATCAAATTGATTTGTTATAGAAGATTGTATGGAATAGTTATTAATGATTTATTTAATTTAATTAGAAATTTATGTATGTTTTCTCATTTATCCAACTTTCTATTGCCCATGCCATATCATTTATTTATTTTTCCATTAGCCATGCCATATCATTTATCTATGTTTCCATTAGCCATGCTATATTACACACGTAATTCAGATGTAAATGTTTTTAGTTTATATCAAGCTTATGATAATCATCACCCTAGCTTATTCAAATTGTGCATATAACTGCAGAGTTTGAATATTGAGGAGTAACAGGAATATGAAAAGAACCCATGATGTTGAGGATCTAAAGAGCAACCATATGGTAATGATATGTATAAAAGTTGTACTCATCATACTATCAAATGTGATATATTTATACCTGGCAAACTTTAGGGACTCAAACTTGTTCTATGGCCCCAATGTACAAATAAAATGAGTGGTGTAAATAGCCACTTTGTTCTGTTCTGTTTCAATTAATGACCAATTTTTGGTGCTAGACACTGTTAAATTGCATTGTTAGGAATATGGTCTCATACATAATAGACCATTCCATTACAAATGGTGCAGCCAATTGTTGTGCATGTATCACATATATTAAGATTCCAATTTTTATCCATTACATTACAAAGGCAACTAACATATTGGGGCATGAACTCAGGTGGTTGTCCTATCTGTTCTGTTACAATATTATATAGTAAGATGAGTT
Organism: Epiperipatus broadwayi; assembly: GCA_028023455.1. NCBI lineage: Eukaryota > Metazoa > Onychophora > Udeonychophora > Euonychophora > Peripatidae > Epiperipatus > Epiperipatus broadwayi. Next base: position 1,938,620 of record JAQFVV010012421.1, read on the forward strand.
TTAAACACCTGATACTGTTTATTTCTTCTAATTTATCCAAGAAATATATAAACCATAATTCCTTACCAAAATTATAAATGTGATGGGAAAACAGCTTCTCAATTTGAACAGCCAGATCAAAATATTTTTTTAGATCCATTAATACTCAATATAAACCATAGGTTAGTTCAATATTTGGTTTAAAAATTATTGAGTTCTAGATTATTTTGAACATGTGATAGATCAGTACTTCAAAAGACTTTCGAAAAACTTGAAGTTTAATATTTTTTGAGTGCTAAAATATTACATAATTCAAAATAAAACTTTTTGATGCATATTATGTATTAGCAATTACATCATATTAATTAAAGATGGCATGGATGTTTACATTAGTTTGCATATTATGTAAATATTATTTTTATATATGTGCACATACTAAATATACAATATATATAAATACATGAAAGCAGTCAACACTTAAATAATATCAATATCATTAACAATCAACAATCTCAATCTATTGTCAAGACAACTACCTTTAATCAATAAAGGTGGAAATCCACTTTTATCTTCAGTCTAGTATGTTTATATAGACACTAAAGATTTCAATTTGACTATATAGAGTCAAATTATTAATGCAAAGAAATTTAAATAAACCTCATGAAACAGATAAATGTAATATATTCTGAAAGCAGACTAACAAATAGTCAATTATAACTTTCAAATTGCACTCCAATCATATATTACTTAGATAATAAAGCTAATAATGCTAAGTCTAGATAGGTATTCAGTGTAAATACAGCAATCAACAATATGATTATATATATTATCATTCCTAAACATATCTGAAATGGAAATAAAAGTAACTCCAACCCCTCATGAGTTATAAAATCATCCATCAATAAATGAAATTAAATGATACCACCTATTTTTTTTAGCTGTGATGATATTTAAGCATACATTTTTTATGCATTATAATACAGAGTATGGAGTCTGTATGATAGCCTGATTTTATTCTGAAATTACTATTTAAAATTCAGGATAAATGAGGCTCACATAGCTAAATATATATGAAATTGAGCAGAAACTACAATTCCCTGTAAGCTATGTCAATAAATGTATGCTTAAACACAATCAAAGCTAAAAGAATAAATACTATTATTCTATTATTGTTGTTTATTGATAGATGATTATTAGTTTAAATATAGCATCAGGAGGGGTAGAGTTAATTTTGTTTCAATTTCATATATATATATATAATTAAAGATTTAAATTCCCTTTAGTCATGAACTCCATCTTATAAAGCCAATACACATGACCACATAATATGAAAAAGGTATTTCATGTGGAACCAGCACTATTCAGTTGATCATGCAATTTTCAAAATTTTAATGGACAAGCTTCAATCTTCTCCACTCTCCAGCCATCCATATCATTGAAAATCTGATGACGAATGCTGATTCAGCACAAAATATGGATATTGGAGATCATTTATATTTTTTACATGTATGTGGTCATGTGTATTGATTGTATAAGATGGAGTGGATGAGTAAAGGAAGCTTGAAAGTCTGAGTTCAAATCCCTTCTAATTACATCTAGATTAAAGTATATATACTATGCTTGTGTTTAATATGAAGTTTTCTTTTGCCTTCATAAAAATAAATCATTTTATCATTGAAAAATATTATTTTATCTACTTTTGTTTTCCTGATAATGTACTTTACACATATATTAATATGGGTATCCTTTTATTGGAAATATCAGTTAACTCATATAATTTATCTGTTCTGAGTATTTAATAAAATACGTTTATATGATACGCTTTTTTGAAATGTTTGGTTATTTTTTTAATGCTGTTATTCATTTTTAAAAATTCATGTGGATTAATAAATTTGCTAAATTAATTACATTATTTGATAAACACCATCTATAATTAAAATTAAAAGTGTACTGCATTTATTTAAAAGGCTAATTAATATTTAAAAAAATACTTAGAAGATTAACAACTACTTGCAATGTTGAACTTAATATTTCTTCTATTCAGTTGATTAATTTGAGTTTTTTTTTTTTACTTTACTAAGCTGAAAATCAAAGCTGGAATCTTAAACTCTTGAGTCTGTTTTTCTGTAAATGAGCTAACAGCATAGGGAACTGAAAATTAATCAGAAATGTCAATTCAGTAATTAAAGTTATTTATAAATAAATTTTGGTTAACTTCCAATTAATGTGACATCAGTCTATATTTATCAAAGGAAATAGATTAACTATTTGCTTGTACAATGTCAGAATAAATTTTTTATAAACATTAATCATAGTTTCTCAAAGATAAAATATTATATGTTGCCATAAAGTTAACATATAGTGAAAAACAGTAAAGCTAAGGAAGTGATTATCATAAAGCAAAAATAAAAAAAGAAGTCAACCATTTTTCAAATTATTTTTATATTTATTCATAAATTATGAATTTGAATAGATAAGTTTATAGATAGATGTTTTCTAATGACATTATTATATTTATATAAATTACATGGTGTATAATATGTCTTATCTGTAATAATTTATGCCATCAATAAGCAAAAAAATGGGAAAAAATTGTATATTTCTTTTATTATTCTATACCCATGTGTTCACAAATAATACATGAATTGAGTGATAACATTTTTCCTAATAAATCAAATAAATATTAGACACAATAACTTGTTCTAAATTATTTTTTGAAAATAATATTAGTTAATTATAGTTTAAAAATAAATATATATTACTAATTGTTTATATATAGCAATCTATATGCTCAGACACATACAGTGAAACCACACATAATGCAAAGTAACTTTCAATTTTTTTTTGATAATAGTAATATAATAAATAAAATTTTGAAATATCAATTCATAGAAACTTTTATAAAGTTTTATATTTTATTATATATAAAAAAAACAGTTCCGCAGAATGCAGTCTATTTGTCTACAACCATGTTAACAAGCTTTTATTTTTCAAGCTCCAAAAATAATTTAAACCTATGCCTGGCAAGATAAAAACCTAATCCTGATATATTTTTTTTAATTTCCAATGAGTTGATAACTAATTAATAATTTTCTGTTAAATTTTTCATTCAAAATTTCAATTAAAATCAAGTTAGCCAACGATAGTTTAGAAATCAATATGGCGACAAAGTCATCACATGATCAGAAAAGCCTGCCGCCAATATTCCTAGTTCAAAATTCCAAAGCTCAGTCAAACATAATCTCATTTTTGATTTTATTTTAGTAATTTCTGATTTTTGTTTGGGGGAAAAAAATCAGTTTCCAGGAAGCAGTTCACTTGCTCACAAATAAGTTAACAAGCTGTGTTTGTTAATACTTAAAACATTCAAAATCTTAGGCTAACAGAAAAAAAAAACTACCTTTATATACCTTTTTCAATTTCCAATCAGTTGGTAACTTATAATTTTGTGTTACATTTTTTATTCAACTTTTCAATTAAAATCTACTTAATAATTTTGTAAAAAGCCATCACATGACCAGTGTCTGTCGACTAATACCAGCGCAATGTTTCAAAGTCAAACGATTAGTCAAGCATATGCTTCTTATTTTTAGTGTTATTTTTTAGTAAACTTTGATAGCTATTTAGTAATAAAAATTTGATCTCAAGTTCCCCAGCAATTACCAAGCTAACAAGCTCTGGTTTTTTATGCTTATAAAGTACTCAACACCTTAGGATAACAAATTTTAAAAAAACTAACTAATGTTATATATATTTTTCCATTTCCAGTCAACTGATAATTTATTTCCTATTTTGTGTTATATTTTTAATTTATATTTTCAATTTAAATCAAGTTACTAATAATAATTTCAAAAAAACATGACATTTCCAATACCAAGCCTAACCATCTACCCAGCTTACCATGTCTCCCTATGTCTGAATCTTCTATCTATGAATCTCGCATTTAAACTACATCAGCTTCACCTCTAACACAGCCAGATTCAGAATCTGATCATCTTATCACAATGTCCAACTCATCAATTGCAAATAATTCTAACACAGTTGCACCACCATCCTCCTTCGGAAATCTGGACCCTCTATCCATGGATCTTATACTTAAATCTCATCAAAAACCTTATCTAGTCTCCACATCTAACACAGCTAGATCCAGAGTCTGAGCAACCTATCCAATTCAACAATTGCAACCAATTCTAACATAAGATCTCCACCCCCTCTGAAATACTCATAAATTTAAATTCACCAGAAAACAGGCATAGCTTAGTTAATAAAACTTCTTCACCAATTATGAAAACAAATCCAACCATGCCTCCTACCTATACCGACTCACTCCCAATGAAACCAAGAGAAAACCTGATCACCCAAAGAAAATCTGTAGTCTAGAGAGTCAAAAATAACACATATGATTTAATATCGGGGTCTACAGACCTGACAACTGGTTGCCACACTCCCTCAAAGTCATTAGTCCCTCACATATGTTACCCAGGCAATTCAACCATATATAAAACTAAACCTGTTTTACATGTGTGAATACAGCAATCCAGAGCATGTAAAATTCATGTAATCTTGTGTAAATCAACTTTTACATATATGTAATCACAGCAATCCTAACTATGTAAACCTTTTGTAACTAATCCACTGCTTGTAAAAATTACTCCAGTCCTGGGTAAATTGATAACTTTTACATATGTAAATCTACAACTACAGATTGCTCATGCAAACAAAGCAATACAAGCTATGTAAAATGCTTGTAACTAATCCACAATATGTAAAAATAAATCAACTTTTACATATATAAATCTACATCTATGGATTGCCTATATAACAACAGCAATCCAAACTATGTAAAATCCTTGTTACTAATCCACAGCATTTAAAAATTTCTGTAATCTTGGGTAAATCAACTTTTACATTTGTGCACCTATAACTACAAATTGACCACATATATCACAGCAATCCAAGCTATGTAAAATGCTTGTAAGTAATGCATAACATGGAGAAAGCAACTTTTATGTCTGTAAGCCAACAACTGCAGATTGCCCTTGTAAATACAGCAATCCAAGTTATGTAAAAGCCTTGTAACTTTGTATGATAAATAAAACTTATCATTACAAAAATTAGATAATTTATCTAAAGAAAACTTGTTTTTAAAAGAAGCACTAATGAATTTGACTGAGCAAAAAGAATTTAATCAGATAAGACCTAAAAGTGATAATACTGATAACAATGTTATAAAAACTAATGTTAAGCCAGGAGTGATGCCTAATGACAATAAAGTTAAAGAGAATAAATCTCAAATAGTTAAAAAAGAGGGAAAATATAGTAAACAAGTTAGTAATGATAATCGTATAACAAGTCAATCTACTAATAATAAATCTAATGTGGTTTTTTCTGAAATAGATGGAAAATTTTATAATATTCATTCTGATATTGGTAATAATAAATTCAAAAAGCATAATGATGAGAAGTATAATACTCAGACCTGGGCTGAAATAATGACATCAATGGATGGTGACGAGTAATAATAATAATAATGATGATGATAAGATAAATAAAATTAAAAATATACAGAAAAATAATTCTGATATGGGCACTAAATTAATGATACAGGATGGAGAAATTAAGGATAGTAATGATGGTTTTATTAGTGTCATGTAAGCCAATAGAAAGAAAGCAAATAAAATAGCCATAATGGGAATTCAAGAAAATAAATATTTTGGTTATAAAGCCAAGAACAATTTATAAAATAAATTTTCTCATGAGAATTGATGTAGCAGTGAATGAGAAAGATATTATTAATTATCTAATGGATAAATTTAAGACTTCAGTTGTTTGTTATAAAATGCCATCTGAAAATAAAAAATCTGCTTTTTGCATTTCAGTGGATAAACAATATGTAGAACATATGATAACACCCAGAGCTTTTGCCATGTGATTCCGTACTACTTCCTTTTTATGGAAGATTGCATAAATCAAATTCTATGAATGAAAATGATATTACCGAAGAAGTAAATATACCCAAATTGAATATGATAAGGTATTACACTTACAATCTATACATTCTGAACAAATTAGTACTGATGAATAAAAAACTATTAAATATTTACTTACAAAATGTAAGAGGATTGCGAACAAAGTTATGTAAAATTAAGCATAAAATTTTAACAGAAGAATGTGATATTATTTGTTTAACAGAGACATGGCTAAAGGAAGATATATATAGTGAACATTTGATAGATGACAGATATAGTGTTTTTAGAAGTGATAAACCAGTATCTATAGCTGCAAGAGTTAGTGGTGTATTAGTTACATTTAGGAAATATGTTACTTGTAAGTGTATATATGTTCCAGATTTCTTATTTGATGCAGTATGGATTGAAATTGGAATTAAATAATTCTAAATTATTATGGGGAAATGTGTATATCCACCTTTTTACAGAAATATTTGAAATCAAATTTAGAAGCATTAGAATCATTTCTGGTTTCATATAAGTATTAATTATGGGAGATTTGAACATTGTATATTATGGAAACAATGTTTGCCAAAATAATATCAAATTTAATGACTTGATGGTCAATAATCATGGATATACTTTGGATTTAATAATTACAAATTACGAATTCATTCATATACAAAAATGTGAATATCCTCTACTGACTGAAGATTATCATCATTTGGCACTGGAGATGAAGTGGATACTACAAAAGACTTAAAAGATTTTCTGGTATAATGGTAGAGGTGATTATTTTGGTTTGTTTGGAGCAAGTAAAGATATAAACTGGGAGGAAGTTTACAGCAGTAAGGATGCTTCAATAGCAGCAAAAATATTTCAAAAATTGTTATTTGATATAATAGATAGATTTATTCCAATAAAACATGTTAAGTAAGCTAAACATCCTAAATGGTTTTCAAACAAACTTATAAATTGTATAAAGAGAAAACAATGTTTTTATAATTTGTTCAAAAAATATAGAGATAGAATATAAATAACTTTAAAAATTATACATTTTTGATAAGAAAATTGGAAAGACAAGATTTTCATTTGCATATGGAAAACATACAAAATAATATTAGTAATAACAGTCCAAGGCAATTTTGGGATGTCATGAAAGGACATCTTAAAAGTTAGAAATAGCGAAACAAAAGATATTAAGCCAGATGATTTTTATGAGATATTTCTCATCCCAAATGATTCATAATAATGTGTATTCACATAATTATCATTTTACTAATTTTATAAATAATAATAATTTAATAAGTATACACAAGTCTGAGTTTGGATGAGATTATAATGGCATCTAAATCTTTAAAAAATAAGGTAAGTATTGCACATGATGATATATCTATATTTATTTGTAAAGGTTGTATTGAGCTTTTGCTCTCCTACTTGAGTATATATATTTAATTTGACACTTGTTTTTCCTGATTGTTGGAAAATTGCAAAAATACATAGAATTTATAAATCTGGGGGAAAAAATCAGATTTATCTAATTTTAGGCCTATTTATTTGTTGCCAATTTGTGGTAAAATATTGGAAAAATCAATTTATAATGGGATTATACATCAATTAAAAAACATTTCTTCATTTATACTTGGTTTTTTACCAGGAAGATCTATAGAAACAAATTTGTTGCACATATAAGATGTTATAACACAAGTTATTGATTCTCAAAGTCAACTTGATGTTATTTACTTTGATTTATCTAAAGCTTTTGATAAGATAGATCATTATATTTTACTAATGAAAGCAGATAAAATTGGTCTATCAATTAATCTTTTAAAATTTTTAAAGTCTTTTTTTATTAATAGAAAGAATTATATGTATATTAATGGAGAATCTTCTTTTATGGGTGCGGAATACCCCAAAGAAGTATTTTGTCCAATTCTTTTGCCATTTATACTTCTGATTTGGCTTCTGCCATAGCTGGGAAAAATATGTTATGCAGTTGATATTAAGATCTTTTTGGAGATCCAACATATAAATGATCACAGAGTATTGCAAAATTATATTAATGCTTTTTAATAAGATATTATTTTATATAGCACTATGTTTTTTATGTAATAGTAATATTAGCGATTAAGCCAATGCACATGCGCTTTAAAGATAAATTATAAATGAATACTCTCAATTTTTCCAGACATGAGATATAGTATTTTAGAAAGAATGGAATGAATCCACCCATTCTTTTGACCCAAACATTTATGTATGGGCAAATCTTAAGTGTCTGAAAAAATTGAGAGTATTCATTTATAATTTATCTTTAAAGCGCATGTGCATCGGCTTAATCGCTAATATTACTATTACATAAAAAAACATAGTGCTATATAAAATAATATCTCATTACGTATGTTTAATTTTAACTAAAAGGATGATAGTTCATAAATTGTAAAGATTTTGCAAGTGTCATTCGTTCAAACATAACAAATGTAATTTAAAGTGATCGTGTAACACCTTCACGCTCTTATTTCCACACACTTAAGATTTGCCCATACATAAACGTTTGGGTCAAAAGAATGGGTGGATTCATCCCATTCTTTCTAAAATACTATATCTCGTGTCTGGAAAAATTGAGAGTATTCATTTATAATTTATCTTTAAAGCGCATGTGCATTTTGGCTTAATCGCTAATATTACTATTAATGCTTTTTGTAATTGGTGCCATGTCAATAATATGCAAATAAACATAAACAAATGCAATTCAGTGCCTTATACAAAGAAAGCAACAGTTAGTAATGGTCAATATTGTGTTAATGGAAACAAAATTACCATAACTTTTAAACAGAAAGATCTGGGTATTATTTTCAAAAGTGGTTATACATTTAATGATCATACTCAAACAGTGGTTAATAAATCTCTTAAAATTATGGGCATGATTTTGGGATCAAATATCCAATTTAAATTAGAAATATGTAGGTTACTATTTGATACATTAATTGTGCCTATTCTGCATTATGGCTCTATTGTTTGGAATCTATACAATCAAACAAATATAAGTAAATTGCAAAAAATACAAGACAAATATTTTAAATATATTTATAAAAATAAAATGTATACTAAGAAGATAAATAGTATGTACAATAAAAGACTATTAATAGAAATGCCACTTTTATTTAAATTAGTGCATGGAACTGTATCCTTAGAATATGCAATTACAAGAATTTCAATTAGGATACCAACTTATAATTCTAGATGTCATGATTTGTTTTATTTATCCTTGTTGAGATATCCCATTAATTCACCATTGCATAGATTGCAACTGGAATATAATAAGTTTTCAGATATTGATATTTTATCTTTACACTATACACAATTTAAGGACAAAATAAAATCAATCTTACATTGATATTATTAATATAAATAGTATTTCAAACATGTCTATGTACTACTTTGTAATTTTATAATACAGATGGGTACTACTTTGTAAATGCTTGTGGCCTTGTTTGAGCTGTTTATTTATGAATAAATTAAATTACTACTATTATTATTATTATCATCATAATAATAGTAGAAAAAATTGATTTCAAAAGATTTATTGAGAAACTAGAGGACAACATAAATTGCAATTCAAATTACTTTTAGTCATTCATTAAAAAGCATTCTTGTGTAAAAAATAAAATGTCAGTTGATAATGGGAGTCTTATAGCTGATGATTTTGCCAACTACTTATCATGTATAAGGGAAAATGTGCTATCTAAATCATATACAGTTAAATTGTATACTTCTTTTAAAAGTAATGATTTGATAATTATTGACTCATTAAATTATAATGATATTTTATTAGCAATAAAACAGCTTAAAAATAAAAAAAGTTTTGGCTATGATATGCTACCTGTTTTTATTTATAAAGGATGTGCTGAACTGCTAGCTCCAGTGCTTTGTTATATTTTTAATATCTTTTTATAGCAGAGTATTTTTCCTGATTCATGGAAAGTTGCAAAAGTTATACCAATACCAAAAGTCAAATCAAATGATGTTGGTAATTATAGACCTATTTCATTATTATATATAACTGGAAAAATCTTTGAAAAATGTGTGTATAATAAGATAATAGATAAAGTATGTAAATTCTTATCTAAAACATAACATGGTTTTATTCCAGGTAGATCTGTTGAGACTAATTTGATACATATTCAAGATGCTATTGCAAATGCAATTGATAAGAAAATTACAGCTAGATGTGATTTATTTTGATTTAAACAAACCATTTGACCGAGTAGATCACTCTAGATTGATTAATAAGTTGCACACTATTGGTTTTAGTTGGGAGATTAATAAGTTGCACACTATTGGTTTTAGTTGGGAACTTCTGCAGTGGTTTGTACCTTTTGTCTCAAATAGACTGATTTTGTATAATTTGCAGACTGATTTTGTATTATTTGGGTCTGCAAAATCATACACATATTTTGGTAATGCTGGAATGCCTTAAGGAAGTATATTTGGACAACTACTTTTTTCAGTTTATTCTATGGATATAGAGCAGTGTGTAAGTGGTTCTGATATTCTTTGCTTTGCAGATGATATTAAACTGTATAAAACTATTAATAATTTTGATGATCAGAAGATTATGCAGTCTGATATCAAAAGATTTCAGGATTAGTGTGTAAGAAACTATATGGAAATTAATATTGAAAAATATTGTGTCATATCGTTTTCTAAAAAATCATCTACAAGTATGTTTAATTATATGCTAAACTCAAAAAGTATTTCAAGAAAAGAATATCATAAAGATTTAGGTATTATTTTTAATAATAATGGAACATTTAATAATAATATTCAAAATATTATTACAAAAAGTTATAAAATAATGGGTTTAATTCTCAGAAACTGTAAAATGTTTAAGAGAAACACATGTACCTATTTGTTTCATACATTGAATTTATCTATTTTAAATTATGGATCTTTGATTTTGGACTCATGTAAATTAATTAATAGATTAACACTGGAAAAGGTTTATAAAATTTTTTTTAAGATATATTAAATCAGAAATAATATGTGATGACAATGCACTCTACAAAATAAGAATCTATACTGATATGAAGTACTTAAAAAAAATTACATCAGGTATAATAGATGTGAGAAGTTGTCAAACAACATTATCATTTAAGATGAAGATAAAGGATACGAGATTAAAAAATTTGTATTATACTCCAAAATTTAAAAGTGAAACATTAAAAAATTCAGCATTAGTAAGATTACCTAGATTGTATAATAAATACTTTAATGCTGTTAATATATTTGAAACAGATAATAGAAGATTTAGGACTACTGTGCAAAAAACTCTGCAAATGCGGATTAGCTATGCATTTTTGTTTGGATGTAAAATCTATTAAATGTACTAAATTATATTAAATTATTATTATTACTTCGTCATTGTCGCTGCTGTTTTTGCAGTTGCTGCTGTTGTCATCATCGTTACTTTTACTGTTGCTACTGCTGCTGTCGTCATCACTATTACTACTATGACTACTACGACAACAATGACTCGTATTGCTATTGCTGTAACCTGGAACTATTCATCATTAAAAAAAATCTTTAATGCTGGAAAAACATGCCTGCATGATTATAATATATCAAATACATACATAGTTCATATTATTTTTGTACCAATTTGAAAAAAAATAAAAGTTTAGATGTAACCATAAGGGAGGGACTTGAATATAGACTTTCAAGCTCCCTTCAGCTATCCACTTTATCTCATACAACTGATACATGTGACCACACAATGTGAAAAAGATAAATGATCTTTCATGTATGTATTTCAAGCTGATCCAACACATCACTTGGGCCAGATCATCTTCCCCACACACATATATAATCAGTGCATGAAATACATATATTGGAGTTCATTTATCTTTTTATATGTGTGTTGTCACATGTATCAGTTGTATGAGGTAAAGCAGGTAACTGAAGGGAGCCTAAAATGATTTTGTGGAAAAGTAGTTAAGAAATTTATTTTGATTATTATTATTTTGACTTTGAGTGAAGCAAGAAATATTACAGCTTCAATTCACTAATTTTGCGAACCATTTTTGCTGAAAAAAAGAGCGTGAAATACACACGTGCATCAGATATCAGTAATTTAGGGACAGTTTTATGATTTATTTACAGCCTATTCAGAAATTTCATTCTTATACAGTGAGTCAGATATGCAAATACTTTAATGATGATCTTCCCATATTACAAGTTATATATATATTTTTAAAATAAACAATATCCATATTAAACATACTATACTTTCCTTTGACTAAATTTTGGATACTTGTGAATTTTCAAGTAAAATAAGATGGCAGCCCATATTTTTAATAAATGTACAGTTCCGAGGGCCTATAATCTACTGGAGATGTGTTAGTTGTTAAATTAAAACAAAATTAATAAATCATTAAATTAAAAAAAAAAAGATTCCAATAAATTTCATTAAGAAGCTTTATTTCAGTTTTTTTAAAAAAATATTTATATAATACTATTGGAAGCGATGAGATGCTCTTAACATTGTCATACTTTACTTCAATTTAGCATGTTTCTTTTTATCAGCAGTTTTTTTGATAAATTGTTATACTGATAAAAATGTGGGACACAGTAGACTATTTTTAAAGGTACAGGATCTTTTCCTCTCAAAAATTGTGCCTTGATAGTCACAATATGATTGTATGCCACTGACATGAATAGAATGTAAATAAACCACTAAACATCACATGACTACCATTCTTTAAACTTACACAAGCTATTTAGCACAGAGTCAAAATTCTTCATACAATAGCACCACTCAGTGCAAGCCAGGGTAATCAATGGATACAGGAAGGTTTGTGCATAAATCCCTATCTAGTGCCTACTCATCCAGGAGTTATCAATGGATGCAGGAAGGGTTGTGCATAAATCCCTATCTAGTGCCTACTCATCCAGTATTCCCAGACTAGTTTCTAGCTTGTGGCTTTGATCAGTGAGGAGCAAAGCCACAAACTAGAAAGTACTCAGGGAATATTAGTGAGTAGGTACTAGATAGGGATTTTATTCATCAACATTCTTGCATCCATTGATTACTGTGGCTTGCACTGAGTGGTGCTACTGTATAGGATGTCCCATGTCACCTATTTTGTTTTTGTTGTATTTGAGTGAAATGGAGAAAGCAATAGAAAGACTAGGAAGAGGGATAGAGATACCATTAATGGGTGGCAAGGGAGTATATATTTTGTCGGGTCTTTTTTTGCGGATGATATTTTTTTGTGTGCAGAAAGAAGAGAAAATATGGAAGTTATGCTGAGGACATTTGCAAGGGTGGATAAAGAGATGCGGATTAAATTTAGTGAAGGAAAATCAAATACAATGATGATTAATAATGGGGAAAGAGAAGATGTAGAATTTCTATTGGGGTATATAATGTTAAGTGTTGTGGATAGATATAGTTATTTGGGAATCATCTTAAGTAATCAGGAAAATTGCTTGGTTGAATGGGAGAAAAAATTTGTAAATGAAGCAAAGAAAAGAAAGGGTTTAGTAAAGAAATTAACAGTGTTTTCATATAATAAATATGATGTAGCTAGAATTGTATGGAAAGGAGTTGTAGTAGCAGGGTTAACATATGGTAATGATGTGTTATGTGTTAGTAAAAGGGTATTAGATTACTTAGAGAAAGTACAAAGGGAAGTACGAAGACATGCATTAGATGCAGAGGTATGGACAGCAAAGGAGGCAATTCAAGGAGAAATGGGATGGTCAAGTTTTTATATGAGAGATGCAAAAAGTAAAATGAAAATGTTTGGTAGGTTGCAATTTATGGATAATAAAAGAATAGCCAAAATAGTATTTAATTGGGTTATGAGTAAAAGGCAGGCAACAAGATGGGTGAGAAAGGTAATGCGGTATGCAAAGGATTTGGATAAAGAATTTATATCAGTATACTTGTATAAAAGGTGGGATGATTGTGTTAGGAGGATTGTTGAGTGTTATAGTGGTAAGGAATGGGATAAAAGAATAGATGCATTAATAAAGAATAGGGAGTTGGAGAGATGGAGAACTAGTATGGAGAGTAAAAAGAGTTTAAATATATATAGAAGTAAACAGAACATTGGGTGCGAGTTAATTTATGATAATAGTAAGGAAAGTAGTTTATTGTTTAAGGCTCGAATGGGATCTTTAGCAACAAGAGAATATACATGTAAATGGAAAAATATGGGTGATTTAGTCTGCAAATTGTGGAAGGAAGATATAGAAAATATTAGGCATCTGTTGATTGAATGTAAATGCTTGAAAGCAGAAAGGGTACAAATAATGAAGTTATGGGAGAATAAATATGAACAAAGTGATTATACAGAAAGTGGGTTATTGGTTTTTATGCTGGGTTTGGGAAAAGATAAGGGGGATTTAGATGTAAAGGCCATAGAGTTGACAAAGATTATGTTGTGGAAATGGGATTGAGCAGATTATGGGAAAGCTTAGGGTGGGGAATGGAAGGGGAAGGTAAAGTGGCTAACAGGTTTCTTTGGGCATAGTTGCCGAGAAATTTCTGACTTCGTTAAAGGAGAAGTCACGGTACATCACATCACCTCTGTGCTAAACAGCTTGTGTAAGCATAAAGGGTGGTGATCATGTGATGTTCAGTAGTTTAATACCAATCCGGGCCAATAGGATTATGGTGACTGTGGTTATTAAAGAACCAAAGACACCAAAAAGTGTGGGTGCTGAACTATATAACTATACAGGCTAATGAATTTGAATTGAAAACATTACTGTGTTTTCATTTATAGTTAGATAATAAGGTAAAAGATGGCTGATGGAGGGTTGTATTAAATCCTAAGATCTAAATGCAATGCTCTCAGAATCAAGGCCCCTCACTGATAAAAACCACAAGCTATAAATTAGTGTGGGGATATTAGATGAGTAGGCCCTAGGTAGGGATTTTATGCACTAACCTTCTTGCATCCATTGATTACTCTGGCTTGCACTGAGTGACGCTACTGTATGGAGAGTTTTGCTTCTGTGTTAGAATGTAAAGATAGTATTTATTTTTTTAATTTTTCTGTTAATAAGTTAATCCAAAAAGAAAATAAACTGTAAATATTGTAATTAATTTATCTACAATAATTTCTTTTTAAAATTAATAGTAATAAAATATATTAAATATGATGTTTTCTAGCAAACATTTTTTTGTAAACATACCCCCCCCCCCCAAGAAACTAGATTTATCAATGGGTTGCCATTTTGGTTTACTTGAAAACTCACACACGCCAAATTTTGCTATCAAGCAGAAAAAAGGTATTTTAAAATTTAATCCAATATAAGTATTTAAAATTAAATTTGGAGATGATAAATGTAGAAAAAAAAATTAAGATTTCTTTTTCATTGCTGCCTTAGTTGTATGTTGATAGAGAGTGAGCGATAATTAAAAACTAAAAGGAATTTGTAATGAGATTTAAGATATAAAATAATGATTATGAGAAGTGGATTAATAGAATTTGGGTTTTTTTTTTTTAAGTGTCATAGCATCGGCTGGGACGCGAACCCGCAACCCGGGCAACTGCCTGCAAGTGCAAGGCAGTCGCGCTGTTATTTAATACACAGAAGCATTGGTAGAGGTTGATGCTCCAAGCCTAGACATAAATACAACCCAGAAACATAAGTTACAGTGTATGAGTATATCATAGGTATAATAGTTTAGTGATTTTAAATATCATTTTTTAATGAATATTTTGCTTCTCATTTCTATTATTTATAATTAATTTCAAACACTTCATTCATATTTAAAATTTTATATTATCTTTTAGTGTAAAAGCTTTTTATACACTTAATTTCGCAAACAAAGAATAATTTTCCTTTTAAAATTTCCATTTATTGAAAATTAATGTTCTTTTCAATTTTTTATTAGAAGTCGCACATGTTAATTGTAGCTTTTGAACATTCATTAAAAAAATGAAAACGTTTTATTTTATGTCAGTGATATTGAAGTCAGATGTATTACAATTATCTGTTACAAATTCATTAGTCACATTACAGACCTAAATCTTAAGCTTGTAACATATATGAAAAGAAAAATACAGAAATTAATAACATAGACTGAAAATGAATGAGAATCTTATTACTAATTGTGATTTAAAAAAAAAAAAAATTGTTGAGTTTTCCCTCATTTAAAATTTAAATTGTCGGTAGATTTCTGCTCTTGGGTTTTGGATATCTTATTTTTTTAAAAAAAAACACGCCATTCTTTTGTCAGAAATTATTATGGTGAATTATTTATGGAGTGAATGTAGTGATCAATTTCTGTCCTTTTATAGCAAATATTTTTAGATATAATTCTAAATCTCCAGTTAGGAAGTCATGTGTTATTTAAATACTTTAGATGAAGATATCACATGAGTAAACTGAATTTTCACTTTATTCAATTGACAGTTGATCCAGGAATCTTCAAGTCTTCCACTCCTTAACTATGCTAAAGTGCACAGAGCAAAGATTTTTTTATGTTAAACAAAAAGCAGCTCTCTACTCTAATGCTATCTATAATAAACTTAAGTATTCAATGATTACCAGATGGTAGTGGATTTTAATCTCCATTCTAGTTTATCATCTTTTGATTTTTAAATGAGTTTTGGGATTCAAAGTTGAAAGTAATGCAAATATGTACATTAAGAAATTACTTTTAATTCCATTTTTATTATTAAAATCTGAAATTCAAATCATCCTAAAGTTTTGAACTTAAGCCAATTTGCTTTGAACACTTATATAACTATATTTTAATACTATCAGTTCTTTATTAACTTTGAATTCATAGCCTCATTGATAAAGGCAAAAGCCAGAAACCAGTCTGGAAACACATTTAAATGGTCTCGTCTGATAATCACTGATTACTCGAGCATACTATAGATAGCACTAGAGTAGGTTGGTTTATCATAGAAGTAAACAGAAAATTGGGTACAAGTTAATTTATGATAATAGTAAGAAAAATAGTTTACTGTTTAAGACTAATATACACATGAATGAAAGAAGTTATGTAAGGAAGGCTTAGAAAATATTAGGTATCTGTTAATTGAATGAAAATGTCTACAAGAAGAAAGGGTACAAATAATGAAGTTGTGGTAGAAGAAATATAAACAGTGGTTATACACAAAGTGGGTTCTGGTTTTTATACTGAGTTTGAGAAAAGATAAGGGGATATAGATATAAAGGCCATAGAGTTGACAAAGATGAAAGGTAAGGTGGCTAACAGGTTTCTCTGAACATAATGGCCAAGAGATTTCTGACTCCAAGAAAGTCATAGTGCATTACATCACGTGTGTGAGTTATAGATTTAAGTTATTTATAAAAATGTTTATAAGAAACTCATTTAAATAGAGATTATGAAAAAAGAGTATCATTATATATTGTACGCAAATGAATAATAGCGCTCCATGGAAAATTGTGTTTACAATTGTTAAAAATAAAAATTTTCATAAACAACATAAAGTTTAAAATGATAATGAATAATAAAATCACTATAAAAACATCTTGTTTGAAAATAAATAAATTTATAGAAGTCGGAAGAGTTTTTTTTTATTATTAGCTTAAAACAAAATACGGTTTGCTAAAAGTTAATTAATTTATAGTTGTATGTATTAAAGAGTAATTGGAAGGGGGAGAGAAGTTAAAGAAAAGTTAAAAGTAGTTGAATTTCAAGTAAATAAAAGTTAGTTATAACAGTTAAAGAATAAATCTTTTTTTTTTAAAATTAAAAGTATTCTCTCTTTTCATTTAAGTTAAAGAAATCTCTTCCCATTTATTAGAATAAAATATACATGTGTGTAAATAACAAGTGATAAATGTGTGCGTGTTAAAAATATTGAAAATAAATGAAAATTTATAAGTTAAAAGAAATTCTCTCAAATATTGCATATACTCAGAAGCTACATAAAAGAATGGAATTCGCAATGGCTACTAATTAAAAATACATAACCTGATTAATTAATTAAAATCTTATCAAAATTTAATCAAAAAACAGTGGACGAATTTTACCAATTGATATAGCTGGTGGGTATAGTTGACAAAGATTACTGGGATAATTGAAAGTGCTCCTAAGTGGATAAATTTTTTTAATTATTTAGTTACTGTATTTACAAATTTTCAGTTATATAATTAAGTATATTGCTTTAAAAATACAGACATCGAATAATATTATTGCATATATACTAATGGAATTTAATACGAGAAATGAAATGTGGATTATCAAAGAATGGCAAAAGGTAACTTTCAAAACAATTGACTTAAAATGTAGATTGCAGTTTATATATATTGTGGGCACTGGCCATGCTAATATTACAAGCTCTTTAAGTTTAAAATATATTAATGAGGAAATAACATTTAATTTTCCTAGATATTTTTTTAATAATAATAATGGTATAATTTTATCATACTATTATAATGTCATGATTTAGATATTTAATTTTACTAAATGATCATATTAGATTTCTCAAACATTAAATTTGTAATAATATGAATAACCTGGGTCTCGTTTTATGCGATAGATAGGTTCCTCAGAAAACATGTGCAAATGAAATTGTGCAAAAATAGACATAATTACCTTGAAAAAGGGAGGATACAGATGTGATTTTTCAAAAATTGCGTAAAAGCAAAGCACCAACATAAAATTACTTTAAAATTCGCATGCAAAAAAAATAAGAAAATAAAATATGACTAATAAAAAATTTGAAATTTGAAAAAAATTGATACAAGACAAACTTTTTTTAACTATAATATTTAATTTTATTCAAAACAATATATTTTTATGCATAATTTACAGTAATTTACATTTTTTATACACGTTTTAATTATTATCGATTTGCCAATAAACAGGTTCGTTTGCAAACCGGTAAAAAATCAGATTCTACACAAGAGGAAATACAACTAGCGCCAACGTCACTCACATTTTAATGGTTTTCTGGTGACAACATAATTAGTAATTAATCTAACAACTAAAAATTAAATTCTTATTTTTGTTTTTAATTTTCAATTTTAATTGTGCCCACTGCTATTACTCACCTTTTAAAAATAAACTTGTGGACACTAAATGATTAATAATTGATTACGTTCTTTTTTAAAAAGCAAAAACAATGTGATTTAAAATGTAAAATTAACACGCACAATGTTTGAACAAATTTACATCATAATTTTGTACAATTTAATGTGTGTATACATAAAATGTGGAAATCATGATTTTAATTTCATTATTGCATAAAATCTTATTATTATAAAGCACTGAAAATATTGAAATTACTAAGATGAAAGTCGAATTCCAATAATGTGCTATTACTTTGACGTAAGTTTGCAAAATTTATTATTTAAAGTAATAGCGCATTATCGGAGTTCGACTTCCGGAGAAACGTGAATCACGTAACTTCAAAATCACATTAAATAAATCCACTTAAAAAGAGACCCAGGTGTATTTGAAATGTATTATAATTTGTAGATGTTTATAAAAAAGAGAAAAATAAAATCAGATAAATACTTTTCTTTGTTCTTTCTCTTCAATAATTTTATCTATTTATTAGTTTTAATTTTAACTTTGAAAATATATTATTTCCATTCAGTAAATTACTTCATAAATTTTAATTCTAAGTTTTAAAAGAGATAAATAAATAAAATTTTAAAAGAAAAAAGATAGAAAAAAATACAAATTTAAAATTTTGTTTTAGATAATTAGAGTTGTGTTTTTTCTCTTTTTTTCAATACATTAAGCAGTATTTATCAAATCAGTGTAATTGACTGATTATCTTGTTTTTCTTTTAGTATAAGAAAAAAATAATTAAAAGATTAATTTATTTTGGCATAAAAAACAAGTACAGGGGAATTTTTGTGACTTGTTTTTTGTAATTAAAAAAAGTGGAAAATATCTGAATAATTCACTTATATAACAATATATTTAATTGGTCAGTATTTAATTTGGTTATTATATAGGAGGCAGGATTATAATTGGTTGAATCATTTGACCTCAGTGTCTTGTAAGAAGCATTTCTGGCCTAGCTCTTGAAAAGGACAATCAGTTTTAAGCCAGCTGCTGAAAAAGACAATATGAAGAAATAGTTCTAATCAACTGCTGAAGAAGACAATGATAAAAGTTCTAACCAAGCTGTTGAGGTGAGCAGTAATTCATGACACAGCTACTAAAAAAAAGATGCACAAACTCAACTGTTTAAATATGATTTCTACAATAAAAACCATGGGTTAAGTTTAGCTAAAAGATAAACAGTTGTTTTTATGTAACATGCCTCACTAGAAAAATGGAAAGAAAAATACCCATGAAGTAATCTGCAATCTTGTCTCTAAC
Organism: Epiperipatus broadwayi; assembly: GCA_028023455.1. Taxonomy (NCBI): domain Eukaryota; kingdom Metazoa; phylum Onychophora; class Udeonychophora; order Euonychophora; family Peripatidae; genus Epiperipatus; species Epiperipatus broadwayi. Next base: position 1,958,882 of record JAQFVV010012421.1, read on the forward strand.
CAAGAACATGTATGTCTCTATGTATTTGCCTGACTTAGAAAATTTTATTGGAAAGAAATAGATAAAATTTTGCTATGTGTGTAAGCCTAAAATATCTTATCACAAAATGAAGAAAGAATGAAATAATTGTGTACATTAATCTGGAAAATTATAAATTACAAATGCAAAAGACTCCAAAGCAAATTAAAATTATGGCATAAAGTATTTTATTTTTTTAAATTTATAAAGGAGTTTTAAAATTAAGTAGCAATTAATTAATAATTTTATTAATAGTTTTTTTAATTGAACATGTTTTTTAATTCATGTAATTTTTCATTTCAAATGTATAGTTTTTTAAAGTAATTTAATTGTTATAAAATTTGACATTTTTTCTTTGTTTTATATTATCTCCACCCCACCTCAAAATTATATACAAAAGGGTTAAGCTATTTAAAAATTCTCTTATCTCTGATTGAAGAGCAGTTTTCCATCTTTTGTTATTTAAAGAAATTTGAAAGCAAAAATTAATTTAAGGAATAAAAATAACTAATTTTTAATGAAATTATATTTTTGATAAGAATGTATAAATTTGAATTATCATATCATATTCTTTAAATTTTTTAATTATTAAACAGTTTATTAAATAATTGCTTATAAAATATTCTAATGTTAAAGTCTTTATTCTTCCAGCTATCTGGTACTTGAATTGGCAGTGTGCATGACTTGATTTCAATACAGCATAAAGTATAAGAAATTGTTTTCAAATTGTCCCAGTAAAGTTATTTTAAAATAAATTTAAAGAGCTGTTATATTTATTCTCTTGCTCACAGTAACAGTTCTTACTTCCTGAGCTAGTTCAGAGCATAATGGTTAGTTATATGAATGTAGAGATTTATGTTGATGTTTGGACATCCAGATGATAACTTTGTATAGTGCAAAGAGATCACTCTTTAAAATTCATTCACTGCATTTTGTTTTTCTTATTAAAAATTTAGTTTATAGTATGCCTGTACCTTCATAGTAGCCTATGACCAGAGAATTGATGGTGACTAGTATATATCAGTTTGTCACCATTATTTTTTATTATTACGAATGAAGGATTAGTAGTTAGGTATGTAAATACAAATAATTGTGTTATGCCCTGCATTTGGCAGTATCTCCTTTAATACCATTATCATGGTTGACTGTTGATTGTTGTTAATGATTGATTGCTTTTGATTTAAATATTCTTTTGAATGCTGGAGATGTGTTTTCATTGGTTTGTTCATGCTGATTTTCTGCTTATATATATTCAATATATTTGGTGATTGTGATCATCATAATTATTTATCATTATATTTGTGAGATTATTCTGTGGGGATGATGATGTTTTCCATCTTCCCATGTCATCCATGACTTCATACCATTAAAATATAAACAAACAAATTTAAGTATATAAATCCAACAAACCTAATTGATGTAGCTGCCATATTTCTATGACTTTAATGGTTTAGTTTTCCTTTGCTAAAAAAAAGAAAATTATATTCTTCTTTACAAAATAGAAAAATAAAAACTCTTAGATGAATGAGTTTTTTTTTTTTTTTAAAGTTAGTTCAAGTAAGACAAAAGATGGGAAAACTGATCAGCAAAATGTTATTCTTTATTGTAATTAATGTATTAAAATAAATATTTAGAATATATATATATATACTGTAACATTCAGAATCGTATGATTAGCCAACAAGATTCAGAGACCTAGCAAAAGTACTTCAAACCCAGTATGTTCGGGATATGGTAGTCGTGAAACAGTATTAAGCTTTAACCTATTTGCCAGTGCTCCAAAATCTCCACTATCCAACCAACACTCCTGATGCTACTAATGGTTATCATTTTTCTTTGGTCCCGGTGGTCAGGGTAGAAACAAGAACTCTCAATTCAAACCTAGCCTATCATGCACTAGACTTTATTAATTTAATCTCAGATATTCACTAAATATGGTATAGCTTAAACTATTATTATTAATATTTCATAGGTTTTGGATACATACATATGATTTAATCAAGTGTGGATATAGATGAGTGGATATGATGAACCAGGGAATGACATGACAACGGTATAGATATATATATACACTTTATTAATACAATTAGAAAAGATAATTAATAACAATCCTGTTTGGATCTAATCATGATCCATGTATGGGATTACATTTTTTTGAACCAAAAAAAAAATAACAATTACGTTTGATGATCAATAGTGATAATAGTACATAATTTCAATATCCCCAGAATAAATATATGGTTTTACAAGAGGTCACCTGACAATAATGACAATTAAGGTTGTGAAATATATAAAATAATAATTACAATAATGAACCTCAGTATTAGATGCGTGTGTGTACATTACAATGAAATCATACTGGATTCCATGACAATAACAATTGTGATTCGATACAAAAAAAAAAAAATTAACTAAAAAAAATGATAGTTACACACACAGTAAATAATCAGTATTATACTGTGTGTCAGCATAAAACGAAATTTTATATTGAGAGTGATAATATTTTATCAAAAAATATGCCACTATAAAATTAATATGTCAATTTTGGAGAGCAAACACAATACTTGCTTATATTAAGCTAGAGGCCAAATGAATATATATAATAAATATATGCGTGTGTTTACATACATAGGGGAAGTAAAGTATATATGTGTTTGTTATTATTATATTTTATTGTTAGTCTTCTCAGCAGGAGTTATGGACAAAAGCATAATTTTATTACCCTTTATTATTAATAATTATATGAAAAATATGGCTTATCTATTTCCCACAGAATTAACAACAGGTATGATTAAGAAATCTAATTACAGCATTCAGTAGCGTCGGGGTTTGAATCCTGTGCTGGCTATATTATTAGCATTGGCAAACGTGGGCCAATCTTCTTTGTCGAGCAGTAATGTATATATTCCTATAGTAACACATCCGCATTCAGCTTGGCTTGTGTAGGAAATAATAGAGCGTGGGTTTTGAATCACTATCTTTATAGAGTATACCCATTCATTGGCTCAAAGAAAGGCATGTCTATCTCGTATCGCCAAGATCGGTAAAATATCCGCGTGGCAGACCGCATAGCAATACTCGACATATTTTTATTATTAAAAGCCATATAGGCACAGATCAATGTATTAAGCTACTGATATATTTGCCCATTAAAAGCATTAATTTATATCTGCATAGATGTTTTTCTTAAACCTGTCTTTAATAAGTAATAATGGAGAAATCCGACAACCATATCTTATAGGCTATAAAATGCCCAAGTATTTCAAATATGAATCTAAACTATAAAATGCTAAGGAGGCAAAAAAAAATACTACTGCTGAGATATTTCTTTCCCCAAATGCATGCCTCACTAAATATACATATAGAGTGAGATGAACTCATATCTTTGCAATAAGTAATATTGCCTATTTTAAATTTTAAAAGAAGAACTAGCATTATTATCATTATTATTTTTACATTTAGATAAACGCATACACACTTATATATATATATACCATTCTACCTTCTTTAATTGTCACAAAGAATCTTAATTTAAATCAAATAAAATAATTTGAACACATTTATATTTTTAATTTCTTTACCAAGATACTGTGATTATGCATATACGGGAAGAGGGCGGATTTTTTTATATATTTGATTTCTTTTCTATCTCTTTTTTTATTATTAAATAAATGACATTTTTCACTAAGTCAGAATTAGACGGATTTAAGAAATTTAACTTTGACTGATTCTTATTTTATCATTCAAAATGAATCGTTACCCCTTTCCCACTTTAGATTCGGGATAAAACAAACAAATTTATATATAAATTAGTTTCATAGTGTAATATCATTTATACCCATATTTAACTAAATTGGCACAAAGAAATTAATCAATCAAATATATATTATACTTAAAAGAACATACCGGCATATCTCAAAATAAAACAAATTTTAAACTCTCTAATAATCTTTTTGTTCTACTTAGAATTATACATTACACTTTTTTCTGTTGTTTGAACCATTAATAAGTAATGGTTAAAATTTAAATTGACTTGTTAAAACAATAATAAAAATAAACTAAACACTCATATATGTATAACCGTCCTATTGAAACACATTTTCTTAAGATAGTTTTTTTTGCAAATTTTATGAATCTAATGAAATTAAATGTTCGCATTTTTTTTTTTATAGAAGGTATTTTTAAGATATAAATAATTTTTTCTTTTTTAAAGATAGAAAGTTTATACTTGCGATCGATTACGGTGTCACTTTGCTTGATGCAGATTTTTTTTACCGATTCATTCATTGACAGGGTCGACCTTGGGCTTCACTGGACTCAGAATAGACTGGCTTCAGGTTGCTTCTCTATTTTTCTTCGATGGATCATTGTGTCACTTTGATTGAGGCAGATATTTTTTTCAGGTTCATTCATTATTAGGATCGATCTTTGGCTTTATTGGACTCAGGATAGACTGACTTCGCTGTTGATTCTCCATTTTCTTTCATAGCAGCAACATGGGATTTGTCTCTCCTTCTCTTCTCTAGATGCATTTTTCTGGAGACTTTCCAGAGAAAGGAAAAGTAATTTGGACTACTCAAAAGCCATATCGTGGGTCTTTTCTCCGATTAAATTGTAGTCAATGGCACTAGTAGTTGAGACTCACTTTTCTTTAAAAAAACACCAACTTTCTTACTACCAACAACTTTTTTTCTCTCTAACTGCTTGACTTTTAATAATTTGAATCAATTACTCTCACTGCTTGACTTTGAATAATTTGACTCAATTACTCTCCCTGCTTGACTTTGAATAATTTGAATCCCTGGTTCTTTTTCTTTGCTCTATTTATAATAATTTTTTTTCTAAGCAAGGCTTTGTTTTCTATACATATATATTTTTAACACCTATAATATATTTTTCTTGGTTAGAAACGAAAACAGACCGCATGATTGATTTTTCCTTTTTTTAATTACATCAGTTTAAAGATTTTTAGGATTTACATCAGTTTGAAGATAAGAAAACAATTCAACACTCCCATGCAACTAGCTGAGTTGATCTTTCAGTTTAAAGATAAGAAAAACAATTCAACACTTCCTTGCAACTAGCTGAGTTGATCTTTTACCAAAAACAGGTGACACAATCGAGATAAGATTACACAAAGTTATAAAATCTTACTTGCCTTTTAATTGCCTCAAGGATGAGAAAAATGAATTCACACTTACATGCAACTATATTTTTTGGAATGTTTATGAAAAAAAAAAGCAGAGTCATCAAAATGTTATTCGCAAGGAACAAACTGCCTTTAGGATAAAGATATACGACAATGGAAATATATTTTTCTTTCCAAAAATATATACATAAAAAAATGCATTTCAATAGAACAATCTACACATACATAAGTCCACTCATTCGTAAAGTCATTCACCTGCACCTGCATATATCCCCTTTAGCAAACAAGCAAAACTGAAAAATTAGATATTTGAGTTTTAAAATATATATATGTATACTAATTTTACCAACTAACATGAAGCTCTGTGTGTTCATACACACTGAACGCTTCATATCCCTCAAGTTACGAAAAGAAAAAAAAAACAACAAAAAAAATGATCAAACCTACTCTGGTAAAATCCTTTTTTTTTTTTACACCAGAGACCCTTGAAGTTTAAACTAAAGAGTAACCCACCTGCTTCATAATAAAATATAGTGATCTATTCTATGGTTAGTGATTGACTACATATATATTCCCCCCAAAAAATTTTTTTACATAGCTATATACTTAAGAAATAATTTGAAATTTCATGGTCCCTATTCATTTAAAAATCAGTACCCATCATTACCTTCTGTTTTCTAAGACCATTTTAAATTTTTCCTGGATCTGGAGGTACCTGGTGGTAGGGCTTTAAACTCTGGGCATTATATGTTTGCCTGATTCCCTTATATTCCTGAATGAGAAATGTCTTTTCTTCACAAAGCTTTATCTTGAAGGGCGGACAATATAATGGAGAGAATTTTCTACACTGATTCTGCCATGAGTTCCCAACATCTTGTATGTGCTGCCACACATGGTCAACTATTTGGAAATCAAATGGTTGTATGCCCCTCTTTCTTTGTTTCTCTGCAGTTCTCTTTAAGTGTTCCAAGGCTTCCTTCTGGTCTCCTTTGTCAATTCTCTTCCTCTCTGTTGATAGTGGGGTTTTCATATTCTGGAAGCCATGACCAACATGAAAGTAGATTGGTGTAAAGTTAGTGGCCTGATTATCTTTACAGTTGATCGGCTTTATCCAACTCTCACGCTTATCTTTCACATCCTCCCTTATTTCATCAAAACATTTTCCAGAATCCTCAATGCTAGCTTTAACAATAGCCATTGTTATTGTAGCTTTCATACAAGTCATCAAGCACTTATTGCTAGGTTCAGGTCCCTTTCCATCCATGCACCACATGACGGTAGGCAGAAGATCACTCTTAAATTTGCACTGAAGAGTAACATCTTTATGAATATAATCATTAACATCATTTAACCTTTTTATTGTGGTTAGGGGTTTAGCAACAAATAATGCCTTGGCTTTGATGGATTTAGATAGAGGTGAGGGCTTTCCCATACCTGCAGCATTTTGGACAATCACTCTGGACTCGTACTCTAAACCTTCCGTTAAACCTGTTACAGTGTAGTAAGTTTCACTTATTTCAAAACCAACATTGAATGTAACCCATCTTAAACTAATATTATCACATCTTCCAATTACATAATTACATGTGGAAATGCCATCATCCTCCTCAAGTTTATCCCATGTGATTGTAATTGCGGTTTTATTACAACTGACTATCTGTGGAGTCATTGGAGCTTTTGGTTTGACTATGTCTTTGACTTCTGCTGTTATGCTGTTATCATCCATGGAATAACTACATTTTACTACATCATCCATTTTTGATCGTCAGCAATGAGGTTGTATTTCTCTTCCTCTGGAAGCGTCTGTGTTTCTTTCTGCCATTCTACCATATCTTTTTCACTGAAAGTTTCACACACTAATTCAGCACTTTCATACACTAATTCAGCACTTTGGAGTTCCCTAACTTCCACCTCTGGTAATACCCGAACAGATTCAACAGGTGGTTTTTGAATTGCTACCTGGGATACTGTCTCAATATTTCCCAGTTGATCAGGTTGCAAGTCCCTTATTTCCTCCTGCTGTCCTTGTACATTCTGCACTTCCTTTTGGATGGTCTTGGAGTTCCCCTATGGAGTATCATCTACTCTTTTATTTATTTTCTCAGACCCCTTTCTGCATTCCTCTTTAAACTCCTCCCTCTCTGTTTGACCTTTTCCCCACCAGTCATCCATCTTTCTCAGAGTTTCCTTTGCTTTCTTATTGCATTCACTCATTATCTCTGTTATCTTAGAAAATTCATTCTTCATCTCTTCTGCTCTCTTACTGTTTTCCTCTTTACTCTGTATATTCATGGTTAACATCAGCTGGTATAGGTCTCGAATTGTCACCTCCATTTTTTTTGCTTGTACTCTAATAATCTATTTAACAATTTTCTCTTTATACTACTACTTTAAATTTTCATAAAAGGTTATACCTTCCCCCTCTCTGATCTCCTATGCATCTCCATCTTTTTTCCCCATCATTCCCACATGCTGCCTGCTCCTTTCCTTATATTTAGCCTAGGTCCGTGCCTGCCTATCTACTATTCAACTGACACAATATCACATGTACCGTAAAAACAAATCAAAACAAATTTGTATATAGATATATATAAAAAGTATTAAAAAAAAACCTCTTACCCTCTTAAGACCAGTCACTTCCCCCCTTGTTTACAGGTTGCTTGTTCTGCTGTGCCCAGAAAACCACTAAGATCTAAAAATGACAACTTTCACACAATCATCACACTCTATTACTCCAATGTCACCCCCTTTTGTTTATATCCACATCAGTCTGTGTCTCCCATCATCATCAATCCACACACCAAAGTAATATCCACAATGATTATTGGAATCCTGGCTGATGACAAAATTTATTAATCTTTGAAAAAAACAATTTTTTTTTAAAAGATTATCTCTGGGCGCCATGTCACCAACCACAATCCAATACAGCATCAAAACCCATGTAAAAGGCTTGAGAAACAATCTCTATATTTTATGGAAGTGAGTGAATAAATACAATTGCCTCATATTGGCATTAAACCTGAAAATTATCTCTACATATTTTACATAAAAAATTTTAAATCAAAATCATGGCTCAGGTGCTCAGGGTGTGTGAGTTTATATAATCGTAGCCTCACGTTGGGAAGCCAAGCCCGGAAAAAAAAAATACACCCTGTAACGTTCAGAATCGTATGATTAGCCAACAAGATTCAGAGACCTAGCAAAAGTACTTCAAACCCAGTATGTTCGGGATATGGTAGTCACGGAACAGTACTAAGCTTTAACCTATTTGCCAGTGCTCCAAAATCTCCACTATCCAACCAACGCTCCTGATGCTACTAATGGTTATCATTTTTCTTCGGTCCCGGTGGTCAGGGTAGAAACAAGGACTCTCAATTCAAACCTAGCCTATCATGCACTAGACTTTATTAATTTAATCTCAGATATTCACTAAATACTATGATATAGCTTAAACTATTATTATTAATATTTCATAGGTTTTGGATACATACATATGATTTAATCAAGTGTGGATATAGATGAGTGGATATGATGAACCAGGGAATGACATGACAAAGGTATAGATATATATATACACACTTTATTAATACAATTAGAAAAGATAATTAATAACAATCCTGTTTGGATCTAATCATGATCCATGTATAGGATTACATTTTTTTGAACCAAAAAAAAAAATAACAATTACGTTTGATGATCAATAGTGATAATAGTACATAATTTCAATATCCCCAGAATAAATATATGGTTTTACAAGAGGTCACCTGACAATAATGACAATTAAGGTTGTGAAATATATAAAATAATAATTACAATAATGAACCTCAGTATTAGATGGTTGTGTACATTACAATGAAATCATACTGGATTCCATGACAATAACAATTGTGATTCGATACAAAAAAAATTAACTAAAAAAATGATAGTTACACGCACAGTAAATAATCAGTATTATACTGTGTGTCAGCATAAAACGAAATTTTATATTGAGAGTGATAATATTTTATCAAGAAATATGCCACTATAAAATTAATATGTCAATTTTGGAGAGCAAACACAATACTTGCTTATATTAAGCTAGAGGCCAAATGAATATATATAATAAACATATGCGTGTGTTTACATACATAGGGGAAGTAAAGTATATATGTGTTTGTTATTATTATATTTTATTGTTAGTCTTCTCAGCAGGAGTTATGGACAAAAGCATAATTTTATTACCCTTTATTATTAATAATTATATGAAAAATATGGCTTATCTATTTCCCACAGAATTAACAACAGGTATGATTAAGAAATCTAATTACAGCGTTCAGTAGCGTCGGGGTTTGAATTCTGTGCTGGCTATATTATTAGCATTGGCAAACGTGGGCCAATCTTCTTTGTCGAGCAGTAATGTATATATTCCTATAGTAACACATCCGCATTCAGCTTGGCTTGTGTAGGAAATAATAGAGCGTGGGTTTTGAATCACTATCTTTATAGAGTATACCCATTCATCGGCTCAAAAAACATGTCTATCTTGTATCGCCAAGATCGGTAAAATATCTGCGTGGCAGACCGCATAGCAATACTCGACATATTTTTATTATTAAAAGCCATATAGGCACAGATCAATGTATTAAGCTACTGATATATTTGCCCATTAAAAGCATTAATTTATATCTGCATAGATGTTTTTCTTAAACCTCTCTTTAATAAGTAATAATGGAGAAATCCGACAACCATATCTTATAGAATATAAAATGCCCAAGTATTTCAAATATGAATCTAAACTATAAAATGCTAAGGAGGCAAAAAAAATACTACTGCTGAGATATTTCTTTCCCCAAATGCATGCCTCACTAAATATACATATAGAGTGAGATGAACTCATATCTTTGCAATAAGTAATATTGCCTATTTTAAATTTTAAAAGAAGAACTAGCATTATTATTATTATTATTTTTACATTTAAATAAACGCATACACACACATATATATATATACCATTCTACCTTCTTTAATTGTCACAAAGAATCTTAATCTAAATCAAATAAAATAATTTGAACACTTATTTATATTTTAAATTTCTTTACCAAGATACTGTGATTATGCATATACGGGAAGAGGGCGGATTTTTTTATATATTTGATTTCTTTTCTATCTTTTTTTTATTATTAAATAAATGACATTTTTCACTAAGTCAGAATTAGACGGATTTAAGAAATTTAACTTTGACTGATTCTTATTTAATCATTCAAAATGAATCGTTACCCCTTTCCCACTTTAGATTCGGGATAAAACAAACAAATTTATATAAATTAGTTTCATAGTGTAATATCATTTATACCCATATTTAACTAAATTGGCACAAAGAAATTAATCAATCAAATATATATTATACTTAAAAGAACATACCGGCATATCTCAAAATAAAACAAATTTTAAACTCTCTAATAATCTTTTTGTTCTACTTAGAATTATACATTACACTTTTTTCTGTTGTTTGAACCATTAATAAGTAATGGTTAAAATTTAAATTGACTTGTTAAAACAATAATAAAAATAAACTAAACACTCATATATGTATAACCGTCCTATTGAAACACATTTTCTTAAGATAGTTTTTTTTGCAAATTTTATGAATCTAATGAAATTAAATGTTCGCATTTTTTTTTTTATAGAAGGTATTTTTAAGATATAAATAATTTTTTCTTTTTTAAAGATAGAAAGTTTATACTTGCGATCGATTACGGTGTCACTTTGCTTGATGCAGATTTTTTTTACCGATTCATTCATTGACAGGGTCGACCTTGGGCTTCACTGGACTCAGAATAGACTGGCTTCAGGTTGCTTCTCTATTTTTCTTCGATGGATCATTGTGTCACTTTGATTGAGGCAGATATTTTTTTCAGGTTCATTCATTATTAGGATCGATCTTTGGCTTTATTGGACTCAGGATAGACTGACTTCGCTGTTGATTCTCCATTTTCTTTCATAGCAGCAACCTGGGATTTGTCTCTCCTCCTCTTCTCTAGATGCATTTTTCTGGAGACTTTCCAGAGAAAGGAAAAGTATTTTGGACTACTCAAAAGCCATATCGTGGGTCTTTTCTCCGATTAAATTGTAGTCAATGGCACTAGTAGTTGAGACTCACTTTTCTTTAAAAAAACACCAACTTTCTTACTACCAACAACTTTTTTTTCTCTCTAACTGCTTGACTTTTAATAATTTGAATCAATTACTCTCACTGCTTGACTTTGAATAATTTGACTCAATTACTCTCCCTGCTTGACTTTGAATAATTTGAATCCCTAGTTCTTTTTCTTTGCTCTATTTATAATAATTTTTTTTCTAAGCAAGGCTTTGTTTTCTATATATATATTTTTAACACCTATAATATATTTTCCTTGGTTAGAAACGAAAACAGACCGCATGATTGATTTTTCCTTTTTTTTAATTACATCAGTTTAAAGATTTTTAGGATTTACATCAGTTTGAAGATAAGAAAACAATTCAACACTCCCATGCAACTAGCTGAGTTGATCTTTCAGTTTAAAGATAAGAAAAACAATTCAACACTTCCTTGCAACTAGCTGAGTTGATCTTTTACCAAAAACAGGTGACACAATCGAGATAAGATTACACAAAGTTATAAAATCTTACTTGCCTTTTAATTGCCTCAAGGATGAGAAAAATTAATTCACACCTACATGCAACTATATTTTTCGGAATGTTTATGAAAAAAAAATAAGCAGAGTCATCAAAATGTTATTCGCAAGGAACGAACTGCCTTTAGGATAAAGATATACGACAATGGAAATATATTTTTCTTTCCAAAAATAAATACATAAAAAAAATGCATTTCAATAGAACAATCTACACATACATAAGTCCACTCATTCGTAAAGTCATTCACCTGCACCTGCATATATCCTCTTTAGCAAACAAGCAAAACTGAAAAATTAGATATTTGAGTTTTAAAATATATATATGTATATTAATTTTACCAACTAATATGAAGCTCTGTGGGTTCATACACACTGAACGCTTCAATATATATATATTACTATTATTATTTGCTTTATTTTAATAGCATTTAAGTGTATTAGTAAATTAGCAGATGAAGAGAAAGAGCAATAGAAAATTGATAATCTGGAAAGTCTCAAAAGTCAAGAGTGCTAAATTAATAATAATGCACCTAAAGAGTATTGTGAACTAAGGTCATGTGGTGCTTTTTTGATTTTATATTAATCCTAGTTTGGAGAATAGGCATATTTATAATTATTAAAAATCTGACATCAGATCTCTAATTATCAAACAACATGGCTTGGCTTCAAAACATTAAGATGTTTTTGGATTTCAGATTGCTAGCTTGAAAGTACACAAAAGGGTAAAAGGTGGCTGCTGAATAAAAAGTACATTAGAGCCAAAAAGAATGCAGATATATTAGATCATGGCTGAAAACTTCTGATGAAGGCCATAAGCCAGAAACTAATCTGGAAATATGAATAATTTAATAAACACTATTTTTTGAAATCTATTGATTACTCAAGCATACATTAAGTAGTAGAGTTGGAGTAAAATAAATACTATTGCACTAACTAATGAAAAAAATGTATTTGCCTGAGCTGATTTATATGCTCATAATTAACTACTTTAGTAATGTTATCATAACTGTTTTTGCCTAAGACTTGTACAGCATTTTATAATAGTAGCTACCACTGTCAATAGGAATTGGCATAACCTAATGTAGGCACAGCTTAGTGATTCTTTAAATGTGTCAATTCATATTAACAAAAGATTTAAGGAGGAGAAATGTTAAATCCTCACATTATAAAGACTGCATGCTTTTCCCACATTAATTTATGTTCTGTTTGATTAATAAATATATGTTAAATTTATTCTGGTTTCATGTTATTTCTTGTTGCTATTTCAATCCAATTCAATCTTAGTTAATTATATATGTGATATAACTATATATGCATTAATTATCACTCATGAAAGTTATCTTTAATTTCATGTTGGTAACAAATTAGCTAATATATATATTTAAGTCCAGAGTTTCATGTTTCTCCCTGCCCTATGCAGCTGCGAAAGATAGATATACTATGTGTAACTTCAAGTGTGGTCATTCATAGGGTGTCGAGTCATGGAATACTGGCAAAAGAGTTTAAGCATGGTCAGATTCTGGTCTGGTCAGCTTGGGTCTGTTTGCCTGGATCCTAGATTCTGTTATGTGAATGTACAAAACTTGACCATACATATTTTTTTCTCGTGTCTGGTACCCAACATGAGACTGAATAATAAAATACGACCCTGAGTAAAATATGTAAAAGATTTTTCCCCACGATTATCACCTATAATGTGAGGCTTCGATATATACACCCACATACCCTGAAACCCAGATAAGAGTCATCTCATTTAAAGTTTTTTTTATATATTTAAGTAAAAGGGAAATTTTTCTTCATGTTTAGTGCTGCCAGTATCATAAATTAATTATTTATGATATAAAATTTGTGTTAATGCATGATAAAAGTTAAGGCGTTTTATTAATAAACATTTGGTGTAAGCTTTCCTGCTCATTGGTGACTGGTGCTCGAGGGTGATTTTGTATAGGCAACGAATCATCATCATATAAATTCTTCATCAAGAGTAGAGACAGAATTTTAAAAGAAAAGAAAAGGGGGACCCATTGTTTTAAAACTTACTATTATGAATTGGATTGGAAATGAGAATGAAACCAGCAAGGCAAGTCGAATTGCAAAGTGGGGATATTGAAACTAGCACAGATCTTAAAATTTATTTAAATAGTACAGTCTTGAATGGATATTTACATCTATTGATTAAGAAAGTATTGCTAGAAAGAGGATTAGGGCATCTCGATAATATAAATTTTATCATCCTAATATTTCAACAATTTTGTGCTAGTTTTAAAATGCTGGTCATCTGTAAAATAAAATAATAGTGTAGCAGGTAGGCTTATATAGTAACAAAGTAAGAGAAATAGTAGACTGGATGAAGAAACAAAATAAAGTGGGTAAAGTTGGTAAAACAATGTGCAGATCGTTCTGGATGTGAACAAAACCCCCAGTTCTTACCTGAGTGAGGGAATGATGATGACTTCAAGGATCTGTCCCCTTTCCTCTATGTATTTATATTTGTATATGATAATCACTAAACTAACCTCCCCAACTCCACTAACTTTGTCAGATATCCATTTGGATATCAAAAATGTGTATTTTATATATATAGCAATTCAAACTTAAAGTAATCTTACTTGCATTTTGTGTGGGAATAATACCGTAAGTTTTTTTTATCATCAAGTCTTCATCATAATAATGATTCCGATGTTCATGACTATAGAATATTTTTAACCCTAAGTAAAATCTTTTTTTTTGTTTGTTTTGCAAGTTCGGTGATATGCAACGGTCAGGTTCAAGCCCTTGTTGCACATTTTAGTTTAACCTCCAAACCTATCTATGCTGGATTCAAACCCTATTAAAATGAATATTTTAATGAATAAACGTATAAACCTTTCTATCATGGCTGGGTGCACAGCATTATATATGCACATATAAATAAACACTACATACATAGGCTAGTAGTTGTTATAGTGAATATAATGTCAAATCATTTATTTATAAAATATAAAATTTAATGTTATAATTTTAAATAGTAGAAATGTCAATTTATTAAATTTAGTAAATATAAATTCGTATGTGGATGTATGATTCACTTCACATAATAATATATATAGAGTGGTGTGATTTTATTTTGTAAAGGAGCAAAAAGTTTTTAGTTAAATTAGTTAAAAATAAAAAGTTAGCCGTAAACAGATTTGCATTTAAGTCCACCGCTCCTGGGGTTAAATCAAAGTTAGAAAGTTGATAATTGCTATACTCAAATTTGTTTCTAGCAAAAATAGTCATTAAAATTGCTGTAGCAAAACTATTGTGACATCTGGAAGAGGATTTGCGGCATCATGGAAGCCTAAATAAAAGTATTTTTGATCAAATTGAGAAATCTTACAATTTAGTGTGATATTTTAGATAGAGTTAATGGGTTTCCAGGTGAAACAGGTTCTTTTCTAATAAACATATAAAGAGGGTACATTTTAAGCTTGAGAGAGGAGTCATTAATTTTAGAAGGATGTCGCTATGCTGAATCCACATCAGATCGATCTTTGAAAGATCTGACTGGAGAAAGGCGATGGCTATTTCTAAACCCACTGAAAGAATGGTGCGATCACTGCTAGCTGATGCTTCAACCACCGGAACTGCCACAAGAAACTGTCCAGCTATGCCCGCTCAAAAGACCATGATACCTGAAAGCCAACACCTTATCCAGTCTAGCAACTAATTGGTAATGCCAATCTATAACCCCAGAGCTCTGTGTTAATGAACTATTTCTAAATTCAAATTAAGTTTAAAGCTAGCAAACTATAAAATAATGTAATTTTTTAAACTCCTATAAATGTTTTATTATAAATTATCATTTAAGTAAATATTATTTCATTTGTATAACTTGTCTATATCTTAATTAAACTAAATGTAACCTATGCTAATTTCTTTGTCTATCACTGTGGTTGTGCCTATAATATTTCTTTACTGTCATTTTTGTTATTTATATGCCAATGCGTTGAAGCAGTGAGCATTTAAGCATAATAAATATTTGGAGATATAATTGCCAATATTTTCCCATAACTGTTTCTTAATGACCTTCTCCATGCTCGCTAGTTTGAATTCCTATAATTTTATTTAATTTAAAAATGTATTGTGGTTTACTATTAAATTTCTGTCTTATTGAGATAAAGTAATGTGCTAGTTTTAATATGCTAGTTTTATATCCAGTAATTATTTGGCCAGTTGATCAAATATACTTCCCCTCCCTCATAATAATTTCTATGTATAGATTGAAACCTATAAACCAGAGCTTTATTATATTTTATTTATTCTTTTAATGTCACTTGATTTTATATAGTGTCATTAGAATTGGCTCATGATAGTAATACTGACTGGGCTATTGCCCCATATTTTTGTAATAATTAATGTCCTACTTTTGCTTGGCAGATTAGATACATTTAAATTCACATTCACTGTTTAATGTTTTGCTGCATCTTCTCCTTAAGATGGGACCATGGGAAAGGCCATCCCATCTTACCTTCTTTCAGGGTGTACACTAGTAAGACCTGATGTATAATTCCAGGCAATCATGTTAGCCATGCTGACGTTTTAGCAGCATGACCCTCAGTTCCAGGATACAGGTGTTTGTCATAAAAACCATTGACTCTAATCTATCCACAGGGTGCTCTGTTATTGTAATTTGCCAGTGCTATAGCATGTCAGTGATCTCATTATAGCCAATTCTGAGTCCCATAATTTAAT
The DNA here is from genome assembly GCA_028023455.1 of Epiperipatus broadwayi. NCBI lineage: Eukaryota > Metazoa > Onychophora > Udeonychophora > Euonychophora > Peripatidae > Epiperipatus > Epiperipatus broadwayi. The sequence continues at coordinate 1,975,418 of JAQFVV010012421.1, forward strand.
TAATTATTCAGTATTAAACTGAAATTTACATTTTTGGTTTCTGGGTTCAATCTCAAACCTGAACTGATTTATACGCTTATAATTTACTACTTTAGTAATGTTACCATAACTGTCTTTACCTAAGACTTGTACAGCATTTTATAATAGTAACTACCACTGTCAATAGGAATTGGCATAACCTAATGTAGGCACAGCTTCGTGATTCTTTAAATATGTCAATTCATATTAACAATAAAAGATTTAAGGAGGAGAAAATTAAAAGATTTAAGGAGGAGAAATGTTAAATCCTCACATTATAAGCCTGCGTGCTTTTCCCACATTAATTTATGTTCTGTTTGATTAATAAATATATGTTACATTTATTCTGGTTTCATGTTATTTCTCATTCCTATTTCAATCCAATTCAGTCTTAGTTAATTATATATGTGATATAACTATATATGCATTAATTACCATTTATGAAATTTATCTTTAATTTTGTGCTGGTAGCAATTAAATTAGCTAATATATATATTTTTAAGTCCCAAGTTTCATGTTTCTTCCTGCCTTATGTTGGCCGCGAAAGATGGATATACTACTTGTAACTTCAAGTGTGGTCGTTCACAGGGTCTCGAGTCATGGAGTACTGCCAAATGAGTTTAAGCATGGTAAGATTCAGGATGTCACAATCCTGATCTGGTCAGCTTGGGTCTCTTTGCCTGGATCCTAGATTCTGTTAAGCAAATGTACAAAACTTGACCATTACAATATTGAGTCTTTGATTTTAATTTTTACTTCTATTTGTTGATTTCTTAGTCTTATTGTTTAGTGAATCATCTCTCAGTCTTCTTTTTATGTAACAATATAGTTTTCTTGGTAGCTTTCTGCTTGCACTTGATTTATATACTATAAGTGGACTATATTTTTTTGAAGCTACTTGAAAAAAACTTATTATTCATATTCATACTCCACTCCATCTCATGCAACAATATCAACTCCACCAAGGGTTTTCAGTGTTCCATCATTGTTTTTTCAATGAAATGGATTGTTGAATTAAGCCAAGCACTGATTGGATATAATCTGGCCCACCTGATGAGTGCTGGGTCTGCACAAAATACATATAATGGGGCATTTATCTTTTTCATATGTGTGTGGTCATGTGTATTGGTTATTTGAGATGGAGTGGAGAATGAATATAAACATATAATGGGGCATTTATCTTTTTCATATGTGTGTGGTCATGTGTATTGGTTATGTGAGATGAAGTGGAGGATGAATATAAACTGAAAATCCTAAGTTCAAATCCCTCTATTTTCTATAGTAAATATTTAGTATACTGAATGAATAGGTTAATTACATAATCATGTGGATACAAATCGCAAATTTCTGTATTCAATCAGCAGTGGGGAAATGGTATTAGTTTATTTGTTTCCCAGCAATATTAATTACTAAATTAATATTTTTTAATTATAATTTCAATTTTTTTAAAAAAATTACTTCTTATTGCTAGATACTACAAATATAAACAACAGCAGATTTTTTAATTATTTTGGATTGGACATATAATGATTTTGACGAATAATTTATTTTTAATATTTAAGAGTTTTAGATAGATAGATAGATAGATAGATAGATAGATAGATAGATAGATAGATAGATAGATAGATAGATAGATAGATAGATAGATAGATAGATAGATGGACACGTAAATAGATGAATGGATGGGGAGATAGGTGGATAGTTTTTCTAATAAATTAGTTAAAACACAATTAATAATATTAGAATTATTTTATTATACGGCTAATTTTTTTATATTTAATCTTCTAAATTCATAAAATATGCTATTTCAGAATGGTATGAAGGGCACATCTCAAAATTAAATCCTTTTGGATGGACTCCCAGCTTAAGAAAATAAAAAATAAATAAATCATAATTTAATCAAATAAAAAGAATTGTTATACTCAGTCCATTATTTCTGCCTTGAATGTCTGTATGATCTTCCAACTAATTGTATTTTTTTCATTGTATTGACGATTCATTATTATTTTAATGTTAGTATTAATGACATTTTATTTTTTGATATTTTTTTATCAAAAAAAAAATGACATTTTATTTTAACTTATAGAAAAACAATTTCATGTAAAAAAGTCAGATGACGTGAACAAAAAAATCTGACATTATATTCATTGCAACTTAATGCATGGTTTGTAAGTTCATTGTTAATTAGATTTTGATTATTACAGGTATGAATAAAAGATTAATTACGTTTTATAAAATGAGTCTTCTTTTTATAAAATCTAAAAGAATGCACGAGAATGTTTTTGCAAAGACGTAATGAAGAACGTTCTAAGGCAGGGGAGAGGGGTGAACTCACTTTTTCAGAGCAAGGGTAATTTGTAATTTTCTCTAAGTGTCGCGGTCCATCACTTACATATTATATGCATGATTTTAAAATATCTTTCAGTATTTTCTTTTTTCACAAATGACACATTTGAATGATATATATATAGTATACACATTATGCATTAATCATTGTTAAAAAAATTATTTTTCCCATTCTGTATTAAAATTGTATGTGTTATTTTGAAATTTTTTCACACATTACATCCCTCTTTTAAAATATAAAATACTAATTTATTGTGATTACTTAAATCTGTGCACCTATCATAACAAAAACACAATTATCAGTTTATGTCTGACTGAAAGTATCCAATGCTTCTGATTGCACTTTCGCATTGCACAGTGAACTTATTTGAACTGATGAATTTGTAATTGTCTTATGCATCATTGTGCATTTTGAATGAATATGTGTTTCATCCAATCTATACATTGGTAAATTCCCACCATATTAATTGTGAAGAACCGATTCTCACTATATGTGTGCAGAAATGTATTTTTTATATATAGTTATCTACTCTAGCATAATGTAACATCAGTTACCACTACTTTTTTTCAATCAAGTGTCACTCCAAAATATCTCTGTGGTTCATTGGTAGGCCATGATTGACACCTTGCTAATCCCCTCTTTATGATATAAAATAATAATAATAATAATAATAATAATAATAATAATAATAATAATAATAATAATAATAATAATAATAATAATAATAATAATAATAATAATAATAATAATAATAATAATAATAATAATAATAATAATAATAATAATAATAATAATAATAATAATAATAATAATAATAATAATAATAATAATAATAATAATAATAATAATAATAATAATAATAATAATAATAATAATAATAATAATAATAATAATAATAATAATAATAATAATAATAATAATAATAATAATAAAAATTTAAATCAAATCAAATAAAGCTGGAAAGTGAGCTTAGGTTATAAAGACTTTTCTTTAAAAAATTAGACTTAAAGCATTATGGGCATCATGCATCAAAAATGCATTTGTCTGCTTTGTCTATGACTTGAGTTTGAATCTTAGCTGGATAAATTTGAAGTTTTTTCAAAAAGTTTAAAAATTTTATTTCAGGTATCAGGTTCACAGCTAACCTAGCTAATCATCTAATATTGATTAGTAAATAGATATTTAGTTATTCTTAAATAGAAAGTAAATAAAATTGAGTATTTTTCTATATTAAAACATGCATCTGTTAATATATTCATTTTTACTGGATACTTTATTTTACAAAATAGCATTTGGCTTAATATCACCATCTACAGAGAGCCAAGTTTGGTAGTACTATCTTCTCATTTACTATTCCTCAAAGAATCGTTGGATAGAAGCTGTATTGGGTTAATTAAAGTCTGCTTTACCTTTTACATTAAAAAAAAAGAACTAAAAAATAGTAATAGTAAACAAAAATCGATTGCCAGTAATATTTCACCATTATTTTAAAAATCCCTTATAAATGCATTGGTCATATTCTTACTGATACAATGGATCCATAAACAAATCATTTTATTGATTTCCACTTTCTGAGTAAGGATTATTGTTTTATGAGATTATAATGATACACTTCAATTACTGTTTGAAAAAATTGATAATATAAATAATTAAACCACTAAACATCACATGATCACCATTTCTAAATAATTCTGAAGTCAACATTTTAAATCTAAGTACAAACAATAAAAACACTTGTATCCATAAAAAATTTGATCCACCTTATTATGCAACCAAGTACAAATTGTTAATATTTATTTAAAATAGATATACTAGAGAATACATTATTTAAATTCAGCTAATTATTAAATCATATGAACTATAATTTTATGGGGGAAGGTAATAATACTCTTTTTTTTTTTTACTGAGAGTATTGTTGGAAAAATAGCAGAAAATGAATTAAAAATTAAGGTGTTTTTTTTTTAATTTTTTTAATTTTCTGCTATTTTTCCAACAATACTCTCAGTAAAAAAAAAAAAAAGTATTATTACCTTCCCCCATAAAATTATAGTTCAAAAAATTAAGGTTTTTGTCAAGCGTTGTTAGCCTAGAGGTCATCGCATCCGCCTTGCAAGCAAGTAGTTGTTTGTAGACGGTTGTGGGTTTGCGTCCCGGCCGATGCTATGACATATGGGGGGGGGGAATTAAGGTTTTTGTAGGTGTCCTTTAAGCCATCTAGTGATTTATTACTGAATTATAATTATAGTTTATTCAGCTTTTATTAGTGAGATATAGCCAAGTTTATAATATCCTTGATTTATGAAGTTGGATCAAACTTATTTGATTAATCATATTGTCATTACTACCATGGTATTGTTGTACCAAATCAATGTAAGACAAATTAAAAATCATCTAATGCTAATTATGACTTTGTAATGGCATATACAGCTAAGATACTGAGTACAAAAATTTATAGAAGACCATGATTGATTCTACAAATCCATGCTGGTTGAAATATTTTATTCAATGTGACTAAATTTTGATGACACTTGTAATTTAAGTAACTAGATTGCAACATAAATAAACCATTTTCAAATTGTAAAACAATTTTATCAGCATATTTTTGTTTTAAACTCCACCATTTTATAATCATCCACCACTATATAAACCTAGACTATTCACTTTTATTATATATGCATTTTGGGAACAACTTTCACTTATCAAAATTTCCATTTACTTTTCACAAAATATACATTCAAAACATATATTTTTAGAATTGAACATATAAATATAATACTGCTAAGATTAAATATATTTTTTGAATAATGTACCCTATTAGGATGAAAGAGAATATTTTAATTTATATAAAATATCTCCTTAAAAAATCAATTTTTATTTGATGAATAAAAACATTTTATATTTATATCATAACTAATTTGAATAAATAAATAAAACCGCTAAATTATACAAATTTAAAAAGATTGCAACTATCGGTGCCTGATAATTCAAAAAATGTAATTCATATAATTTTTACACTGTCAATAAATAAATTGCAAGATATCAAATCATTACAATTACTACAAGAAGTAAATAATTGCTTTTTTTTGATTGGCTATCATTATAAAGATTAAATTGTATTACCAAAACTCTTCTTATATACATTAGTTTTCATTTCTTTTCCAAGTAGACACATGATATAATTTTGTAAAACTACTCATTATATTCCCCTTGCAAGTATTTTAAGTATTAACATTTCCATAAATATCCATGCTATAAATGTAATGTTAAAATATGTTGTGGTAGTGTTGAACTATCTTATTAATGATCTTTTATATTTGTAGAACTCTAATCTTTAGGACACATCCATATTTCTAAACAAAAGACAACATAGACCTTCATGCGTACAGTATGTGCATATGATTTTATAATTTTGTTTGTACACAGTAACAATTTTAATTCTTTATAAGCTTATTAAAGGCATTATTAAGAAAGTGAGATTGCAATAAATTTCTAATATCTTTTTGCTTATTTGGTTGAATTCAGAAAGGAAATAGATATTGTGGTGAATAAAGACTCAACAACCTGAAATTGATCAGCAAATTTTTTAGATATTGAATGTACTGTTGGTCTTTTACTTCTAACTTTTCTATACAATCCTTAAGAGTTGTAAAAAAATGTTGATGACAATATTATATATATACCTTACATTCACACACAGTGAGGAATTTATACATGTAATAATTAGTTGGTGTTAAAATATTAATATATATGACTAATCTGATTTTCAGTTTTATTAATTCTTATTTCTACATTGTTCTCTTCTTTGCACTTTATTATATCTATCACTATACAATCTTAATGGGAATCACTCTGATCCAAGATATAAAATATGTAAAAATAGTTTCCATCTGGGAGATAGTGACATCATGTTTTAATAAGATTAAATAGTGTTGATATTGTGATATATATTGGTTAATTATAATCTAACCTCACAATTGTTAATTGTTACCTGTAAACATAAACACTATGTATTAACAATGGTATATATACTACTTACTGTAATGCAAATATTAAATCAAACTTAATCTTTACAATATGATGATAAATGGTATTGTGTTAGGTGGTAACATTTAATAAATAATTGAATGATTATCTGCTTAAGAGATATGATGTTTGGGTATTTTGGTATTAACTATGCTATGACTTGCTACCCTGAGAGCATACTATTCTAATCTTACAATCTTTAAGATAACGTCTCCAAGTGATTTGCGAACAAACTTAATCGATAAAGTTTGCCCGCAGATCACGTGGAGAAGTTATCTTGAAGATCGTAAGATTAGAATAGTATGCCTCAGGGCAGCACATCATAGCATAGTTAATAATAAAGATGAAGACGTCAAATGTCGCCATGTTGACCATTCTGCGCCCTGAAACAAAGACGGAAAAATAAGCCAAAAAAAAAAAATAATAATAAAAAAATTTCAAAAAAATAAATAAATGGATAAATAATAATAACTGCTAATTTACTCCACTGAAATATTATCAAAAGGCTACAATTTGTAATGGTATTTAACTAATTTTTTTTTACATTTGTAAAAAGGCAGTAAATTGTTGCCAAATATGAACTGCAAATAACTGACTTTCTGATATACTGCGATACTGAAAAAGAAAACATAGCGAACGTACAATCAATTTTTCCATACTGTGTCATAAAAATAAAAAAAATTGCAAGAGTATATTTTACATAAAAAAAAAGGGTACCAAATAATTTCTACTTACAAATAGAAGTCACTGCGGTGGGCTGAATTCGCATATATGTTCCATAATGGCAGTCAACGGGTCATCTTTGAAGCATCGCCTCCACATGAATTCAGTCAACTAGGAATCCGAGTATTGTCTAGCTGTCCCTCCATGCTTTTTGTTCTGCCATTTTAGTGAGCCCCACAACCTTTCTATATTTTGAGTGTGAACTCCGGTTGATGGGTCCACAAAATGGTATGTGTGGTTGACTTGAAGGTGATCGTATCCGGCCTCTTTTAATTCTTCGTTTTTATAACCTTTCCAGCAGTCACTGTAGATTGTTGACCCTTCCTCTACATTTTTCCTGATGGCTTGCATCAGAGCGGATGCAGTTCTGTCTCGAATGGCTATCACAAAATATTGATCTGTGTCCCTGAAAATACCACCAAATATCCACTGCTGTGGGAGTACTCTGCTGGCGTTATTCTTATGTTTTGAAAAAAGACTTTCATCTATTTCCATGATCTTGTCAGGGCCTCCAATTTTCATTTTTTCCTTACGTAACAGTCTCCAGGTGCACACTTCGCGGAGATAGTTATTCCAATCAACCGCTGTTTTTCCGGCGATTTCCAATTGCTCTTCACAAAATTTTACTGATGTCAATTCTTTAGACCAACTGTATATAAATCTAGCCGCAGTGACAAAACTAATTCTGGATCCTTCGAACCAAGTCCCTTTTTTGATTGCAATTCTTTTCAAACAGTCTTTCGCATTACATCGCCATTGTTTCTCATAATTATTAATATATATCTTCATTGCATGGCCGTTATTACAACATTTCCCACTCGGAATAATTCCATAGGTCTGTAAAAAGTCAATTTCTTCCTCTTCGGAAGACGGTAAGTACCATAATTTTATATCTTGTTTTCTCACAGCCATTTTGCTTGATTAGTAATAAATGGTGATTAGTAATGAAATTTGACAAATTATTAGTTATAAAAAATTAGTAATAAGATCAACAATAAATGGTAATTAGTTGGTAATAATAATAACTGCAATAAATCAGTAATAATTCAACAATCAATATATAAAATTAGCAATCAAAAGATTCAATTTGACAAATAAATTAAAAATGGTGGCAAAGACACAATAAAAAACACCTCTCACTTGAAAGACGAAAGCAGGTAAAAGACAGAAATTGCCCAGAATTCACCCAGGTATTGTAAATCTAGAAGGTTATCATAAAAACACCTTGATCACTTCTATCAATTAGTCATGCCAAGGTTTCAGTTACCATGACATTGTTGTGATCGATCGTCAATCATATCTACTGTTGGGTTGTGTAGTACATCATAGATTAGTATAGCTTAGTTAATACCAAAGTACCAATGTTGGTGCAACCAAATTGGTAGGTTGAGTCTTAATGCAAGAATCATTGTCTGCCAAATTTATCATTCTAATACAAATCTAAATTACACTGTGTATTTAAATATGATGTAATAATATTTATTCAAAAGCAGATAAATCACAATCTGGAGTTAACCCACAAAGTAGTTTAAAAAATATTTCTTATTATTAAATATGTCAATATTTGAATGATATAGTTAGATATTACATTTGTTTCTTTAGTCTTCTAATTCACCTTCAACGCTGTCAGAATATCTTGCATATAAGAGCAGAATTGCTGTTCGTGCATTGCAGTCTTGGGTTTTTTCTGCAGATCACTTTTATTATCTTGATTTTTTTTCTTTTAGTTAATTATCAAAAATATCTGTTTAGAAATATGCTACGTCATTTTTTAATCTGACTTGTTACAACCTGATCATTCCTTTGCCACAGCTTTCAGAAGAACAAATAGATCATACAGTGCTTCTGTACTATGTCCTGCTCTTTGTTGTTTGCAATTATTTAAAGTCAATCCAATAAAAGTCTATTTAAACATTTCTTTTGTATTAAATATATTATCCAGATCTCTGATATAAATAAAAGGTTTTTAAAAATATAGATTGCATATCATGACCAAAGTCTTAAGTATCAATTTTATATTGTTTCACATTATTAGCTGTAGTAGCTGTTTTTGTTAAAATCACATGTATTTATTTTTTTAGCAAGAAAGTTTTTCTTAATTCATTTATCCTCATTGGCTGTGTCAATTTGAAGTTCTGATACACGCTTTAGTTGTCTCTCAGATAAGTATCATAGTCATACTTAAAATTACAATGTTATAGTCATGTCATGCTAGAGAACAATATTTTAAAGATGGCCTCATTGTCAGTTTTCATAGTCTTGGTAAGTATCTAATGCTTTTTAGTAATTTGTAAAGTTCATAATCTATTTACAGTATCAAAGGCTTTTGTTAAATTGACAAAAGTAATAAAAAGTAATTATCTTTTTCAAATAAATTTTTTAATGTTTTAATTCCTATTTCTAAATCTGCATTATGACTCGGAAAGTTTTTTGTGTGAATTATTCTGAAATAGGTAATGTTTTAAGTGGGAAATATTTATATGTTTATTTCAATAACTTTATCATCTTTATTTCTTTAAAGTGTAATATTATGCATAATTTGAGGAATATTACTACTCTTACATCATTGAATAAGAAGATATGAACACCTCTAGATAGACTGTCTACATGATATAGATTTTATGTTAGAATCACATACATTTAAGAGTGCAACTTTGTTGATATATAGTTCAGAACTACTTAGGTTTTCATATATTGATTTAGTATTTTCTAGTTGCCTCCTGTGATTTGTCCAGTAGGCCATAATGTTTTGCATTTCTAATCATATCTAAGAGGTTATCTAAAATTTTGTAAAATATTTTGTTTGCAATTGTTTTTTCAATTAATTGGAATTAGAATTGTTACTTTTCTTGAAATTTTTTTCATAAGAGTTTTTTTTTTTTTTTTGCTAAATGAAAAAAAAATCACATCTGCATTTAAAGTATTATTCATAATTCTTTCCTGTCTTTATTTTCTACACAGGTGATAAATTATTTTTTGAAAGCATCAGTATTTATTCTAGATTTTTATTTTTGCTTATATTTCAGATATATATTTTAATGCCTTTGATTATTTGCACATGTTTTTGATTACATTTAGGTATTCTTTGTAAGTGTATAAACCACTAGTGTTAATTATCTCAAATAGAAAGGTAGCAACTTTTATGAATATTTTTGCAACTAAAAAAAGCTATTCAATATGCAAATAATGTTTCAAAATAGTATTTAAAAAAAAATCTATGAGTATTTCATATATTTTATAAATGCCAAGGTAACTTAGAAATATTCATCGTGGTTAGTAATCAGATACACTGCGTGCAATAAAATAATACAATATTTTTTCATGATTGTAAACATGCTGCAAGTAACTTTAGAAGTAGCCTTTGTCTTCTATAGCTTTTGCTAGCATTGGTATTTATTCACAGTTGCCCATGATGACAGACAATGTAGAATTAGAGAAAAATATGAATTGCAGTTGAGAAATCTGTTATGCGAAAAAAGTCTTTATATGTAATTATATCTCAGCAGATTTAAAATATACTTCTTGACTGATCTAGACATCTGGGAAATTAATTTCATAACAAAAAACTATCATATAAACTTTTTTGTTATATATTGATTTTTTAAAAAAAATCAAATTAAGCTTATTGAAAAATCAGGTTTGTCAAATTATGGCTCGTGGTCCCTATATTTTAAGTACTAAAGTGAAATAAACTCTTAATGTTTTATGTATTACATTTGGATTTAACTTAATTCCAACTCTGTACACTTTAAAAGAGCAAACAAAGTTGTACACCATCATCTTACTGCTGATAGTTGTCACAGTTTTGACAGCTAAAATATTGATCTCGTGAAACACATTTATGGCATTTCTCTATTATTCCAGAAAATATTACAATCTTTGCTGTTGCTATCCAGTTTGTTGCCAAATATAAACAAATACACAGTAGTCTATCCATTCCCTAGGTATTCACCAATTTTTGATCCATCTGCATACCCTATATTGTTTTCACTTGTTTTGTTTTTGTTTATTTGGAATCTGTCATATTGTAGAGGATGACAGGAATTGGAGTTGTTTTTTTATCAATTGCTTTTTCATGACTATCACTAATCATATTTTTTAGCTGGTTAAAAAATTCTCACAAGATGACTTTTCATTTGTTAATAACAAAGAATGACTTCAGAAACTCTTTAATAAAACTTTCTTTTAGTTTTAAATTAACTTTATTAAGTTTACTATATACATTGGAGATTATTTACAAGTTTTATTAAAACAAAAGAGATTTCAAGTAGAAAAGCAATAAGATAGATGTTCATATAATTGAGCAATAATCAATATATATATAATGCATATTAATTAGTATATTCAATAGTCAAGTTCACTGGGTTGTTGTTAATGAGATCAGATTCCATGTAGCTGCAAAAATATCAGCTGGTGCATGGGATTGATCTCTGGTCTTAATGTTATTTAATTTTTTTTAGAAAGAGTGATTTAGTATTGTAAGATATGGCATTGAAGGTTAGATAGCATTTTACAAACCAAAGTGCGAAAAGAATTAATGTAGTAATTTGTATATTGGGGAAATGATAATTTTGTACATTTTTTATGAAGTTGTTGATTGTTAGTGAGTTTGAATGAGTCATATTAGTAATAAGAGTACAACAAGAAAAAAGTACGGAACAATTCATAAGAAAGTGTTCCAATATTTCTTCATTTCTATGACAGAGGACACATATGGATCTATATTTGTGAAGTGTCGTATTTCATGAAATCCTGCATTTTTTGCAATAGTTTTAATTTCAGCATTCATAAGAGAATCATTAATAATTTCACATGAATGGGAATCTTCAAAATACAATTTTTTCCAGCATTTATTCATTAAATAAAAATGATAAGTTCCCAAGCTTGACAAACAAGTTTAATGCAGTTCAAAATATTGAAATTCTTCCTTTAGTTTTGAGATTTCTTTATTTGTTTCATTTATTAGTTTTTTAAACATAAGGTATAATTAATAATTTTTAAAAGATTATCACTTCTTGATATGGATTGAATGACAAATATTGTTTGAGATGCCAAAAATATAACTTTAACATTACTCCATAATCCAGTGGTTAAATCTTTCTTTACTAGTGATTCACTTAATTAGATTTTTGCAATACACCAGAAATTTTAAAACAATTTTTTTTAAAAAAAAAAAGTAATATATTTTACACATATTTTATATTTATTATAAAGCAATAAATTTTATCACATATACAATTTATATTTATTTAAAAAATCACCAAAAAGTTTTAATCCTAATGTGATACTTGTGCTTGTTGTTCTTAAACCACTAAACATCACATGATCACTATCTCATACTAGCACAATAATTGTTATTAAACAATTCAAAACAAAACAACACTCTCCATATAGTAGTGCCATCTTGTGCTAACAAGAGCAATCAATGGATGCCAGAAGGCTTGTGCATAAAATCCCTATCTAGTGCCTACTCATCCAATATCCCCAGACTAGTTTCTGGCTTGTGGCCTTTATCAGTGAGGAGCCTTGGATCTGAGAGCACTGCACCTAGATCTTAGGATCTAATGCAACCCTCCAGCACCCACCTTTTAACTCTATTTAACTACAAAACTATGAGAATGAAATTGAAAACACTATTAATATTTTCAATCCAAGCTCAAGAGCTTATATAGTCATATGGGTCTGAACTCAATTCAGTACCCATACATTTTGGTGTCTTTGGCTCTTTAACAACCATAGCCACCACTATCCTATTAGGCAGGATTGGTGTTAAACCACTAAACATCTCTTGTTAGCACAAGATGGCACTACTATATGGAGAGTGTTGTTTTGAATTGTTTAATAACAATTATTGTGCTAGTATGAGATAGTGATCATGTGATGTTTAGTGGTTTAACACCAATCCTGCCTAATAGGATAGTGGTGGCTATGGTTATTAAAGAGCCAAAGACACCAAAATGTATGGGTACTGAATTGAGTTCAGACCATATGACTATATAAGCTATTAAGCTTGGATTGAAAATATTAATAGTGTTTTCAATTTCATTCTCATAGTTTTGTAGTTAAATAGAGTTAAAAGGTGGGTGCTGGAGGGTTGCATTAGATCCTAAGATCTAGGTGCAGTGCTCTCAGATCCAAGGCTCCTCACTGATGAAGGCCACAAGCCAGAAACTAGTCTGGGGATATTGGATGAGTAGGCACTAGATAGGGATTTTATGCACAAGCCTTCTGGCATCCATTGATTGCTCTTGTTAGCACAAGATGGCACTACTATATGGAGAGTGTTGTTTTGTTTTGAATTGTTTAATAACAATTATTGTGCTAGTATGAGATAGTGATCATGTGATGTTTAGTGGTTTAACACCAATCCTGCCTAATAGGATAGTGGTGGCTATGGTTGTTAAAGAGCCAAAGACACCAAAATGTATGGGTACTGAATTGAGTTCAGACCCATATGACTATATAAGCTATTGAGCTTGGATTGAAAATATTAATAGTGTTTTCAATTTCATTCTCATAGTTTTGTAGTTAAATAGAGTTAAAAGGTGGGTGCTGGAGGGTTGCATTAGATCCTAAGATCTAGGTGCAGTTCTCTCAGATCCAAGGCTCCTCACTGATGAAGGCCACAAGCCAGGAACTAGTCTGGGGATATTGGATGAGTAGGCACTAGATAGGGATTTTATGCACAAGCCTTCTGGCATCCATTGATTGCTCTTGTTAGCACAAGATGGCACTACTATATGGAGAGTGTTGTTTTGCTTGTTGTTCTTCACATAATTTCTTCATTCTAGGGCAAATTGTCAATAAGGAAACTGAGTTCTCATTCCATGGAAAGTAGTCTCTTTCATTTTCTTGCTTTTTTTAATGAACATGTCAGTTTGCATAAATACTAAGTAGAAAAAAGTAATAAAAATTTTTAAGGTCTTTGATGATATATTTGGAAATTCTGATGAAATTTTTATCCAAAATGCTAGTACATTTATTTCATCAAATTCTATTTTTAAATTTCTACCATTTCTTATTTTTATTTATTATTATTCTTTTGAAATAGTTAAAGATTGATTAGGATTTTTGTTAATTGAGAAAGGTGTACTTTTAATTTTAGTAAGCTTATATTATTTTTTTTGTATAAATTTTGATAATTTGCTGACATACCTGAGGAACTCTAGTGATATGTAAATGGAGCATGACATACATGATGAAAACACCACCTATTAAAATCTGCATTATGAGTTGTAGCATTATCCAAATAGCATGAATTTAAAATCTAGATTTTTCACTATGACAATATTTTTTTTCATTTGCAAAACAAAATAATCTTTAAACAAATCAATAAAAAAAATATCTTGTGATTCAGTCTTTAATTAGATTACAATCACTAATAATGATTTGGAAATATTTTTTTCTCACTTTTAGAAATCAATAATGACCTTAATTTTTATTGCCATAAGTATTTCTATCAACAAATAATGTTATGCAATTTTTACATTAAATTCAGAAGTAGTTCTTTTTTGTGTGTGTATGAAATATGGGTGGGAAAACCAGTAAAATTCTATCTCATCAATAATAAAATTTGTTTGGAAATATAGCTTCCCTTTTCTACCAAAAGTTTAATAGTATCAATAATTTGTTGTATACTATTTCCAAACTCTTTATGAATAAGGATATGAGACAATGCTTTTGTCTAAATAAGTCACTGACGGCATGTATAAACTGACTGAGATCTTTAATCCAGATTGATAACCTTTTCTCCATTAATTCCATAAACAATGTGTCTTTTCCATGTTAATTTAACACCTGAATGGCAAAAACTTATTGTAGCATTTGCTTCCAACTCCTTATTGATCTTTAGGTGAATCCTAATAATGATGCACTCAGATATTTTTAAATGACAAGAAATATCTCTATTTCATTCATCTTTGTTTCTTTAATAAATTCCAATTTTAAATTTAAGCTATAGCCCTAGTGCTTTTTTTAATGAGCTGAATATGTTGAAGACATAGAACAAAAAAAAAATCAGTGTAGCAAAACACTTAGATTTTCTACCTAACGTCTTTACTTTACTTTGTTATTGTGTTCAAGTCCTATTTCCATATAATATCTTAGATAAAATAACAGCTCTCTATATAACTCATTTAGTCAGAGTCATTATTTGAATATGATAAAATATTCTATCTTTTAACTTAATAAAAAAGGTAGTAGCATATTTGGATCTGTTCTGCAGTTCAACATCTAAGTCTATCTATTTAAAGAGATTGATGACTATCCAAGTTAAATATTAATGAAGATTTTTCTTCCACTACTGGCTGAGAAAGAATTTGAGTTTTTAAAACATTAATTATTAAATCAAAATCTTTACATGCATTCTAAACATCAAGTAGAATTTGTAAGTCATCTTTTGAATCAGCAAATTTATCAGTACCTGTATACTACAAATCAAGAATCCAAGAATATGAAATTCTTGTTTTTGCTTTTTATCAATACAAATTAAAAATTCCACCTGTATCACATCTTGATCGCTGTTTCATTAAGCCTTCTATGAAAAGTTCCAAATACCTGTATCATAAAAAAATTGAAAACAATGTTGAGGTAAGTATACATCCTTGTTTAACATTAGTTTTTATTTCAAATGCTTCAGATTTTCCACCTGAAGTAATAACATTTTCTCTCATTGCATAATATAGAAGCTATTTAAATCAATAAATTCTGATAGACAACCAATTAATTTCAAACAATGCTGTACATCTGTTTGATTATTTGAGTCATATGCTTGGCCACATCAATAAAATCAATATATAAATCACTTTTATTCCAAACACTTTTCTTGCATATGCTTGGCAACAAAAACCATGTTTATAGTATTTCTTGATTATCTAAAACCACACAGTATCTGGAACCATTCATTTATGTCTGACAGTACCCTACTAAAAAAAAAAAAGTCTTATAAGTATCATTATTACAATAGGTAATAATGATATTCTAACATTATTATTTCAATGTTATTTATTCCCTTTATTTTTAAAAATTAGAACAATAGAAACATCCTTAAGATCAGCAGCACAGCTTCATAAGTCCTTAAAAATTCCAATATTTTTGAAGCTAACACATCATCATTATATTTCAAACTTTCTCACCGGGATCTGCTGTCTTTATATTTTTGAAGTTATAAAGACTAAACATATGCAAATATTGTATCAACAAAGTTTATTTATTGTGTTTATAAAATCTCAAAGATATCACTTTTCATTTATAAAATAAAGATTGTCTGACATTTGAATAAAGTTTTTATTTCTTTATTATTCTTAATATATAGTTTGTTTGTTTGTTTTATTTTTATTGAATGAGTTTCTTTTTTAAAAAATTTAATAGAAAAATATTTACAGTTAAAAAATCTTAAAACTTTTTATTATTGTATAGTTATTGTTATTTTGTTTTTCAAAACTTTATATTACTTTATGTAAAAAGAAAATGCTTTGTTTTATTTCTTAAACTGATTTACTAGACAAACTCTTAACTTTTAATGATAAAGAGTTCAATTTGAATTTCTTGAGGTGACAGTATTGATTTGTCTTTCAGCAGTGAAAGAACATCTTAAGTTTTTAGAAAGTGCTCATATATATATTCAACAAGAGTAGCTGTCCGAGAATTAAAGGTTTCTAAATCAATTTCTAACGAGAAAAAAACAACTTTGTCTAACTATTAATGTTGGCTATAGAATAAAAACAGAAAAATATAGATTTCTAAAATAAAAAAAACATTTACGTAATATAACTATTAAATAGAGTTATTGGGGGGAAGGGGTTAAAAAGATTACTGATAAAGTAATTATTTCTGACCAACCACCAAATTTGAATTAAAAACACTATCATTCTTATTAATTATAATAACCATCTTACAGCATTGCTTAAAATTATAAAGCAAACAGACATGCTCTCAAACAATCGTCATTAAAAACACTTTTCATTGATACAAATAGAACACAAGAACAGAAGAATTATTAGTAACACAGTTCATTGTACATTATCATAACATGATTACATGACAGAAAGGCAGCTTAAACCTGATTTTAACTCTGTAACCAAACAAGTCTGGTTCCAAACACAATAGCCTAGACGGTGGTAAACGTAACAAAAACACCATACTATCACTTTCTTATGCTTGTTCAAGCTGTTAAAACAGGCAAACTTCAGTAGTGCCATTCAGTGCAAGCCAGAGTAATCAATGGATGCCAAAAGGCTTGTGCGTACATAAAATCCTATCTAGTGTCTAGAAACTAGTCTGGGGATATTGGATGAGTAGGCACTAGATAGGGATTTTATGCATCTTCTGGCTTGCACTGAGTAGCACTACTGTAAGGAGAGTTTTGCTGTTTTAAAAAAAAAACAATATTCTTTGCTTAGAATGTGATACTTAATCACCATCAAAATTTACTTATACCTCAGCAAACAAATGTGACTGTAAAAACTAAATGTGTTGTCCTTTAGTTACTAAATTCCACTTTTAGCTTAATATTGTCTACCTGAGACTTGTACTTTTGTATTTAATACTTTGAAATTTATTGTTAACAAAAATGTAAAAAATTAGCTGTACTGTTTCTATATTACTTTAAAACAGGAGTGGGCAATTATTTTGGCTTAGGGGGCCACTTTGTGGAAGTGGAGGTTAGCAGAGGGCCGCACCTTTTAGAATGATTGCATTCATTAGATAACTTTACATTTCAGAAAAGGTATAAATTTTACCATAAAAATAAATAAATTAAATAAAATAGTGGCAGTTTTATTCAATTTATTGTGCTAATTTCATATCATCTATAGCTGCAAGCACATTTAATTTTAGAATCACACTTTTCTACAATTTTTTTGAAATCAGGAGTGAGATTACTTGTTGAGATTCTCATCATGTCCTGCAAGTTAATGTCTGTCAAAGAACATCTATCGATTTGCAAACAAGAAAAACTTTGCTCACAAATATATGTAGACCCAAATATAGAGAACATTTTCCCAGCAAATTTCTTCATACATGGAAATTTTTTAGCAGACAAAGATTTGTAAAGTCAACTAATGTCACAGCATTAAACATTTCTTTCACAGTGTGATTTGACTGCATGTCAATAAGTTCAAGCTGCAGCTCTTCATTTACTGTGTTAATATCAGCAGTGATGGGATAAGAGAGAAAATTGAATTTAGACTCAATTTTCTTAAAGTCCTGAAATCTTTTTGTGACCTCATCTTCCAAACTCTGAAGATGATCCCTAATCTTAGCAGAAACACTTTGTTTTCCTAATAAAGGGAAATGACAAAAATTGTCTTCATCTGCTTGACTTGCAAATAGACCTAGTTTTGCTTTGAATGATTTTACATGCTCCCATATTTCATGTGCAAACAACCCCTTTCCCTGCAATATCACATTCAGTTCATTCAATTTCTCAAATACATCAGCTGCAAACATCATTTCATATCTCAACTCCTCATATCCTATTTTTATAACAAAATTATGAGATATCTCCTTCATGTCCAGAAATAAGAGGATTTCATTATGCAATGCCCAGACTTTTTTTATCTCTTTGCCCAGGCTTAACCACTTCACACTGTTGTGGTAAATTACATCTTCATATTCTGCTTCCACATCCTCAAGAAAAGATTTGAACTGTCAATGGTGGAGTGCCCTGCTCTGATTGTGTTTACCACACTAACAATAGGATCTATCACATGCTTTAAGTCCAGTGCAGCTTTAAAAAAGCTCTCCTGATGCAAAATACAATAAAAAGACAAGATAGCACTATCTATGTCTTGTGCTTGTAAGTTGTTTTTAAAAGATTAACCATACTTACATTTCTTTCACTGAAAGCTCTGGCACCATCTGTTGTAATGCTTGCCATTTTGTTCCAGTGTAAGCCACTTTTCTCCCCACAATTCACAGCACACTCAAGCAATATTTCTGACCAGTGGTTCTATCTTTCATTGATTCTAGGCCAAGTAATTCCTCTGTGATGATGAAATTTTCATTAATTCCATAGATAAAGATGAGTAATTATGCAGTAGTCTTTGTTATCTGTGCTCTCATCCAATGCCAAAGTAAAACAAACAAAATCTTTGTTCAAAGTATTCAGCTGTTCTTTGAGTTTGTCACTAATTGAGTCAATGTGCCACACTGTAGTCCTTCTTGACAATGAAATGCTTTCAAATTTGCTTCTCACATTAGAACACAATACATTTGCACACTACCATACACTGCTTAATTTTGCCATCTGAAAAGGCTTGTTGTGTTTAGCAAGGTTGTAGGCTACCATTTTGAAGTGTTGATTGCTTTGTAAATAATGTTTGTTGCTTTTTTAACCTTTTCACACACTCTGCAGCTTTTATTTTGTGTTCTTTTTTGGAAAGTTTGCAGCCAAATTTGCTATGTTTTATTTCGTGGTGTCATTTCAGATTGTATTCCTTAAATACAGCTATCATTTCATGACACAACAAACACACTGCTTTATTCTCTATATTACCAAAGAAATATTTGTTTGTCCATTCTTCATTAAACATATGACATTCTTCACCAATTTTACATTTTTTTGGAGGGTTTCTGATTTCACTAAAGTTGAAAATTTATATATTTACTGTTGCAAAAATAAAATTGAAATTAACCTTATCAACTGGAAAAGCACTGTGCATCATATCTACACTGTGCATGCATATTGATGTGAATGTTCTAGTGGAAAAAACAAGATGAATCTTCCGTCATGCACGGGAAGGAAATCTTGGTTCAAGGAGGATTTTTCTGACTGTGGACCATGGGCTGCTATTTGTTCATCCCTACATTGTACATGCAGATATTCAGGATAAGGTTTATAAAAATGGAATTGATTACCAATTTCTATTATACATAATAGAATTATATATGCACACTTACTGACTATGAAAAAAATAGAATTAAGAAAAAGACATGTTAAATATTTTATTTATATGGTTTTTGCATATTGGATTATTAAAAATAAAGAGGAATATGACTGGAAGTATATGGTTGGAAGTAAAATTGTGTTAATAAAGTTAATAATACCAAGGTATTTCATTGAAAAAATTAAGAGGATGAATTAAACTGATCACAAACTTAAGAGTGTAGAATTGTAGCAATTCTATACAGTAATGCCACTCAATGCAAGTCAATGAATGCTAGAAGGTTTATGCATCAAAACCTTTATCTAGCGCCTATTCATCTAATATTCCCAGACTAGATTCTTGCTTGTGTCATCATTATTGAGGAACCTTGAATCTGAGAGAACTACCCATAGGACTTTGGATTAAATGCAAACCCCCAGCAACCATCTTTTATCTTTTTAGTTAACTATAAAGATGTGGGTCCAAAATGAAAACAAATAATGTTTTTACTCCAAGCTTATTCACTTGTATAGTCATACAGATCAGAATTCAGTTCACTCTCTATACATTTTGATATCTTTGGTTTTTCAACAATCATAATCATCATTTGAGCATCATTTCTTATATTTTAGTTATTTAGTATCAATCCTACCCAAAGGATGTTGATAATTATGATTATTAAAAAAACCAAAATATATAGATACTGAACTGGATTCAGATCTGTATAAGTATACAAGTGAATTAGCTTGAGTAGAAAACATTGTTTTCATTTTAGAATCACAGCTTTAATGTTAACTGAATAGGTAAAAGGTGGCTGCTGGAGGGTTGTATTTGATCCAAAAACCTAGGTGCAGTGCTTTCAGATTGAAGGCTTCTCACTAATGGAAGCTAAAAGCTAAAAACTAGTCTGGGGATATTGAATGAGTAGGTACTAGATAGAGACTTTATGCACAATCTTTCTAGCATGATTGATTAGCATGGCTTGCATTGATTGGAAACAGTTGCTACTGTTTTAACAGCTTGTGTAAAGCATTTATATTGGTGATCATGTGATGTTATAGTGGTTTAAACTTAGAGTATAAAACGCTTGAGTGGTATGCTAAAAAGTAGAGTGAGTAGAAAAAATATTTATTTTATAGCATTCTATGTAAAAATGAATAAGCATTGGATATTAGACAATAGTAGTATTAAGCAGTTTTATGAATTTTTAAGTATCTGGATTGGGAATTACATGAGGAAAATAATGGGAATGACATGAATAAATAAATATTGAACAAAATTTTAGAAACAATAATATAAAAGAAAGAATAGGAAAAAGGATAAAAAACATTAACAGATGTACTCCTTAGTAAAATGACTATCATACTATTGATATTTATGTAATGATATGAATAGTCATAAATTTATGCACCATTAATATAATGTGTTAGTATAACATTTATATTTTGGGAGAATATGTATAAAGTACATGTAGATGTTTAAAACAGGTAGTCTCAATTTTAAGTGTACAGTAAAATTAATAAGATGATTAAAACTACTGATGATTTTTAGGATTGATGATAATGATAAAACAAAATATCCATTTTTCAAAAATTCTACAAAAGGAATTTATACTATGTGGTACTGACTATTTCCTGATATTTGATTAATTTGAAAACCACCTTTTAATGGCCATCTTAAGGGGCTTTTAATTGATTGCTGTAAGTATGTGTGGATATAATTATTGAGTGGACATAATTATATCTATCAGGATGCCACTTCATAATGGAAGAATTACTCATAATGATGAAACCGACTATTCTTAAATATAATTCCTAACTTCTCATTGTTCATATTTCCAGCAGTAGTGTAGTTTTGAACATGGATCCAGATAATAATGATCTTTTATAACTAATGAATATGAGAATTCAGATGTATTAAATTGAGAATATCAATAAAAAATAAGTTACTTTATAAGGTGATTACAATGTTTACTAACTGACATAAATTAATAAATAATACACCTGGATATATTCATAGACATATACCGAATTTAAAATAACTTTCTGAATTAACGTATATGTAAAATATTAGGAAAATCTTTACATATAGATTAAATTTTAATTGTAACTGTTTCTACTGTTTCCAGAATTTATAATGCCATATTTTTAAAATATATTTATTCATGTAGTCAAACAATTATAATAAACATATTCTAAGTCATTAGTTGTGAGAAAAGAACTTCCTCCAAATTTTGTGCATCCCCCTTATGCACGACTTCGGGATTTGATACCATTTTATCACTAGGCATAGGACTGAATAATTCAAAGGGAGAATATTATTCTTTACAATCCAAACGATTAAAAAAAACTACCTTTGAATTATAAAATACTGTTATACTTAAAGATTATAACCATAACAAATATATATAAACATAATTTGTAATGAAATTTTACTATTAAAAAAAAATTGATGTAGGCCCAAAAATAACTAAACAAAGAAATTTAAGAGTTTTGATATTGTTAGTTGAAATATATATTATATCATTGCTGCACTGCTCAAAAATATCTTCGCACTCTCAAGAATTTATTGTGGTGATAAAAATTGGATTTATGTTCAAAATCCTGGTGTTTGTCGATGATGAAAATGTATTTTCTTTTTACTACCTCCAAATTTTCTTCATGTCAGATTACTAACATTCCCACATTATGGTTTTATAATTAGCGAAGTAATAATTATATTTATAAAGCTCATACTCGAAGTATTAAAAGGTTGCATAGGCAACATATTCTACCAATAAATAGGCAGTAGGCTGTCTAATTTAGATTATAATCTTCTGGATTAAGAAGAACAGTATTTCTTCTGAGAAGCTATTTGTAAATAACAATGAATACTGTAATATATTTTGGCTGGACAATTAGGTTACAATTACTATAATAAATAAATTCCAGTAGGTTTAGCACTAAAAAAGGCTGCTTATGGCTCTCTTGCAACTACACCTAACATAAGCTGCTATTTACTTGATCTCAATTTTTGTCTTGCTTGATAGTGATGATCATAGTCTAATCAGATCCTTATCTCTTCTATCAATATCTATAGTTTAGCTCTACACCCTCAACTCAAAACTTAACTCTCAACTGATTTAAAACTTTCTAATTCCACTTTCCTCAATGACCAAAAATGTGTTGCTAAATTGTTTTTTCAAGTTATGATTATTTTTTTTTTGATTTCTTTTACTTTATTTTAATTAGTTATTTTTCATTTTTACTTTGCTTACAAAAGAAATTGCAGATTTGCAGTTTTTCTACAGTTATTAATTTGACAACTTATTTTGAAAAAATATATTTACCTTTTTAACTTTAAAAATTATATACATATTACATTTTCAATTTAATCTTTTTATACATTCTAAAATAATACAAGTCTTGGAATTACAACTCATTCCTATGTTAAGAAATTAAAACAATATACATGTATTGTAATGGTATGGGTATGTTTGGGGTTAATAGAAATCATCATCACAATGCATACAAAATCCATGAGTATGAGAAAAAATGGCATTGAATAAATATAAATAATGAGTAATAATAAACAATAATATATCAGCATTAATATTAATAGCCAATATCCTTTGTAACTGGATCTAAAATAGGTAAACTAATCATCTTATAGCCAAATCTAAAGCATAACTATAAAACTAATTCTACATCATTCTATCAATGCCAATCCTCATCCACACTGGACATCTGATACCATTAATATATTGGCTAACTACAACTAATTTTAAATCTATATGATTGAGTGAACTTTAAAAGTGATCTTTGCCTTTGTGACATTCAGAAAATTCTTTGGATGTTCTAATACACTTGATTACTCACATCTATATATTGTAAATACTGTTACATTCAAAACTAATCAAGGACCCTAGGGCTGTGATTATGGACAAAAGAAAATACAAATGTCTTAAGCTTAATATATTTTACATTAAATAATTTTGTTGGAATAACCTAAAGATCACTTAAAGCATAACTATATGATGAAATCAGTCACACTGCTAATTCACTGAACAGATAGCTAGAAGAATAAAGACATCAACACAAAAAATATTTAAGTTAACTAATAAATAAAAGATAAGAAAATTTAGAAAAAAATGATAATACAACAAATCCAAAGTAACACAATTTTATATAATATATATGATTTCATATAGCAAATATTATTCCATGCTAACTAAGATTTAATCTAAATGAGCTATTCATTTTTACAATAATAAAACATTAAAAAAATCACAATAAAGAAAAGTAAGGATTAACTTAAACCATCTTCCCTTTTTTTAAAAAAATGTGAAGATCTAACACACTTTACATTATGAGGAAAAACATGTTTAAAATGAAACATGAAATATTAATTGCTGTCTCATTTATTACATTGTAAAGTTATTTATAAATGTAGATGTGCACATTACAATATCTTATTACATGGACTTCTTATTTTTAGTTTTTTTTGCAGTTACTTAGTTGAGTGTTTTTTCCTATAACTTTTGCAATTAACAGTTTAGTCAAACCTTTTGATTCTAGATTTTATACTTTTCTCAAATAATTATTTTATCCAGTTATTTTTGTTTATAGCTACAAGTTTTAGAATATCAGCATTTTCATGATAACTCTTCTCTAGTTAGTCTTTTCTTCTTGTAGTTCCAAGTTTCAGTTTAATAATTTCCATGTTACATTATCATATGGTTCAGTTTAGAATTTATCTCCTCTCAGGTTAGTCTTTTTTTCTTGTAGTTCCAAATTTCAATATAATAATTTTCATTCAGATTAACATAGGGTTTAGTTTAGCAATGATCTCTTATGTCAGCTTTTGCTTCTTGTAGCTCCAAGATTACAGTACAATAATTTTCATGTCAAGTTAAAATAAGCTGAGATGATCATGATTTTGGATAGATTTCTTTCCTATTTTCTTTCTACATTTCATTTGGTAAAATTGGTTATATAATTGAATTAGAAATTCACAGTTTTTAATTAAAAATTAGCACATGGTTTTATTAACTCCATTTTATAAATTATTTTTAAAACTAGTAGTGAAGTCAGTTTAATTTTAGACTATAAGCATAGCTTCTCATTGTTCTCATCATATCTGAATTGAGACTGACTTTCTATGAAAGTCTACTGCATTCTCCCCTCCACACTATCTTATTTTTAAAAAATAACCTTGATATTTATTCTATCAAATAGTTATCTCAGACATGACAGCATTAAGAATTTACCAATATATTTTATTTTTACAAATTTATTCTCTTTTTTTTTTCCAATTTTTTAAAATTATTTTTTAATTATTGGAAAATCCCTTGTTGTTTTCATTTCTTTTTTGTTAATTACTTTGAAAAATGCAGCATTCTAATTATACATTAAATTGGAAAACACATTTCATTTCATAAAAAAAAAATGTTAATATGTTTTTTTTTCCTTTTCAAAATTATTAAACACCCTTGTAAATATAAATACTGAAAAGAAAAAGAGAAAAAAATATTTATTTACTCTTTTTTTCTTTTACAGCTATTCTGTCACATGATCACTTCATGAATGCAACTCTTACTAAGTTTATAATTGTAAGCTAGCTAAATTCCCATTTAAAAACTATACTATCATAAAAATAACATGAGAAAAAGTAATTCTTTTCATTATACATATATAATGTTTTTTTTATAATAACACATATAATTTATACATTAAAACTAATATTTTTTTCATTTTTTAAATAAATTGCTATATATCATTATGAATTCCCCCACATTGGCTAATCCTTTATTTTTTAAAAAGTTAGTGGGTTTAAAACAAATGTCTCTGTCTATTCAGAAATTCTAAATTTACTTCCTACTATATTTTTTATTCATTACTTTTTTTTCCATTATGTGTGACCAGGAATATAAATATTTATTACTTTATAACTTTTTTATTAATTCTAATGTTATCATTAATTTTTCTAAATTGACTCAAATATTGTTTACATCTGGTATTTAAACCTAGATCTTTTTTGTACTTTTGGAGTTTGGATTTATTTAACCAATAACTCTAAAAAATGTGAAAACTATACATTTTTATTTCGTATTCAAATTATTGATTATGCTATATCATATATGTGTTTTGACAATGTTTTGCAGACTTCCTGTTTTTGTGTCCTCTCTATTGATACATTTATTATGGTTATCAAGTACTTCTCTATTTTCTGTGTATTTCATTGTTGTGACTATCACATGTAATGAATATCCCATGTTTGTTAGCTGGTAGTTATAATACAGAATTTTTAAATTTTTTTACTTATGGATTCAACATTATTAATCTATTTTCTGGCTAATTTCCTCCATGAAATCTTCATGAATTATTATACAACAATATATCTCTTTTGGTAATCTGTCAGGTTTTATAATTGTAAACTAGATAAGTAGTAATCAGCACACATATACACACATTATAATAAATCAGACTACTAATTTGCTTATATTGTATAACTGTCAGGAAAGGTACTCTCTTACTCTACCTGCCATACAGGGTGCCATCAGGCCAGGAAAATTTATGTAGTAGGCAGTTACTTCTTTGTAAGATTCCATTTTTATTTGACCGATATGCCCTAGTCACTAAGCTCGAGGAGTAGCTGAGATTTATTTATATATACTTTTAAACACATGTAATATCTTGGTAAGTTCACCCAGATGAATATTTTATACAATTTAATAATTTGATAAACATAAATACGCTACATAGATTATGCATTTATATACTTGATTCTTTTAATTCCAGGCTACAAGTTCGCATCCAAACCAACACCAGTTTATTGATATGCCAATGTGATCAATGCAAAATGAGGATGTTAACATAAAAAACCCATGCCAACAGGAATGTGCATCTGTAGCATGTTATATTAGGTATACTCTATAATGGGGTATTGCGGTCTAGGCTGTCTTACAATCACCACCCAGAACGAAAGGGGATCAATGGTGCAGGAAATACATCTATGTCCATTGGCAATGTGATGGCTACACTTTTGGCCATGCATTCAATTGGGTATAATGCCCTCATGCTAACATGGTAGAAAGGAATGAGAATCCAATGCACCTCCCCACATCACATTGACATAAAACCCCTGTACAGCCACCCACCAGCACTGATTCAACTATGAGACAAATAGTCTCAAATTAACCCACTTAAACTAACATAATCTTACGAATCTATGCAGCCATTTACACTTATTTTTAAATTTAATAAAACTTAATAATTTAATTAAACAAATACAACAAAACCATTATAACAGAAAAATGAAAATGATTGGTTAGCAAACATATTGAGAGAATATGACTAATTTAAATTTACACTCAATCAAATAAGAGATTTTTTTTTGAGGTTTACGTATTTGAAAAAGTTCTTAATTACTTTAAATTTGTACAGTTCCTATTTCAATTTAGATAAACAAAAGTTCATACTTTCCATGGTAGTTTTGAAGTCCATCTTGTCCATGATGTGTCGCACCCATCCAACTAAAGTCCACTTAATATTTATATCATTTCTGAGAAGACAGGTTCATTGTTTGTTGCCTTCAGTAATCATCAATTTGGAGGTCACCTTAGCTAGTGCATAACTGGAAATTAATTCATTGTGAGACCCATCTATTTCGGGATCCGCAATGCAGTTCAAGAGTCAACAGTTATTTCATTTTCTGAGTAAAAAGTCTCTAATAATTTGATATTTCCATCTTTTATAATTTTTGGCCTCTCTTATCACAAATTCGCTAGATTGATCGCACATGACATTTTTTCTTTCTTATTGTTCCATATGTTTTTCTTTCTGGCCCATGAGTGGCTTGGTGCTTGCATTGGTCGATCTGCTTCAGAGCAGGAAACACAATCTTTAATTTTTATCTCTTATCTGACCTTTACATCACAAAGTGCCCAAGGACTTGTTTGCTTTAGATTCAATTAATAAAACAATCATTTCCATTCACTAAGATTTAAACATGATTTTTAAATTGAAACTAATTAACATTTTTCTTTTTCATTACTTTTTAACAAAATTACTAATCTTTAAATCTTTACTTTTTTTTTTTTTAACTTTCTTTTAAATAATTTTTTAAATAGTTTTTTATCTGTGCAGTTATATATATGTTAAAATAACTATTTTAATTTTCTTTTACATTTTTAAAAAATCAATTTTATTTATGATTATTTTCCCCTTTTATTTTAATTTTAAAATAATGTAACAGCATATGTATACCATTACAATTGAATGTTTCTTATATAAATAGAGGGATTTGAACTTAGAATTTTCAAATCTATATTTGCCCTCCATTCCATCTTAAGTAACCAACACACATTACCATATACATGCAACAAAAATAAATGATACCCAATATACATATTTTGGGCAGAACCTGCACTCATTAGTTGAGCCAGATCATAATCTCTTACACACACATATATATATAATCAGTGCTCAGCATATATTAAGATAGCAATTCCTTAAACTTTATTGGACAGGCTTCAATCTTTTTACCCTTCCAACTATGCAACCATCTATTTCATTGAAAAACTGATGGAATGCTCAAAGATCATTGGATTCAATATGGGCTGAACTTCTACTATGATGTAATATATTTCAAAGGCAATATGTAATTTGTTTATATATACATAAGTAGAGGGTTTGAACTTAGGATTTTTTAGTCTATATTTGTCTTCCATTCCTTCTCAAGCAATCAAAACACATGACCACATACATGTGAAAAAGTAAATGATCTCCAATATATATGTATTTTGTGCAGAACCAACACTCATCAGCTGGGCTAGATTATAATCTCTCATACATATATACAATCAGTACTCAGGTTATATTAAGATAGCAGTATCTTAAAATTTACTGGACAAACTTCAATTTTCTCACCCTTCCAATTATTCAACCATCCATGTCATTGAAAAACTGATGATGGAACACTCATAGCTCTTATTGGATTTGATATTGTTTCCATTTTTGCTTTTTTATTTGACCTTGTAAGCACATATTTCCACTTTCATTTTTTTATTATTATGTCATTAAATGTCATCCATTATCCTCTCCCTTTACTCCCCTTTTTTACTATTGATTACTATTATTTCATTCCAATTTTCTAATTTTTAACTATCATATTATTATTTTTAATTTTAACTTATTTGCCTATCTATTCTAATTGCTGTGTAATTGTACTAATTATCATTTGTTTTAATTATCTCTTGCCTTTATTATTTTAGTTCTTACTTACTTGATTGTTTTGTTTATAATATCATTGTCATCTCATTCCAATTCCTTATATGATTTTTATTTTCATTCTGTTTCTCTCTCTTTGATCACATCATTTAACAGATCTGCATATAATAATCAAGCTTCATATTTCATTTAGAGTTTTTTTAGAATATGAGATCTAAATTACTAAATTCAATAAAATTTGAATTTGAGTTACTGGACAGGCTTGAACAATGAAGCCTAATATATTAGTTCATGATTTATGGCTACCCTATTATTGACATTTATGTAATAGGATGTAATGGGTCAAGCAGTAATATATCACTTATATAATAAGAGGCTTGATGTCACCAGGATAGCGTGTTAGAGCAACATTTATGTAATAAAGGAATGAGTATGAAGCACATGGAGACTGTTTAAGTATACAACATATAGTCATAATTTGAACTTAGAGTAAAATGATTAGATAATTAAAAGTAGTAATAATTTTAAGTATTGCTGATGGTAATTAAACAAAGTACCCATTTCTTTATATTTCCTTATCATCATCAATTTGAAAAATACCTTTTACATTTGTTTAGTAATTAATATTTCCATTATAGTTCCATTTAATGATGGAAGAGCTAAAAAAAGAGAAATGGAAAAAAAATTGGGGCTGAAAGTTTTTTTTTTTTTTTTACATATATATAAGAAATGGATAATTAATTATTGGAATTATATTGTTACAAGTTTTAATGCTTAATTTTTTATTTTATTTTTTCGAATCTGATATTATTTTTTTGATATTAATAAAACAATAAAGTATAAAAACATTTTTGTTTATTTTGGCAGTCTGCTAAGAGTTTTTTCCTTGAGGCCAGAAATGACTCTCCCCTCCTCTGATTATATACGATGGAAAGTTAGTAATTGAGATAAATAATATTTATAAAGTAGAAGATAAGTAATAACAATAAATGGGAAAACATATTAGTGTTTATTACACATTATAATAAATTTAACGTTTTTATATATGTATAATTATTTTGTATATATAAAAACATAAATACAAAAATGTATTTATATGCTGATATAAATCTCCCCACACATCATTATTTACAAACTATATATTTATCCATCTCAAAAAAAAATTATACCTCATACAAATGCCCAATAATACAAATATATAAATACATAATCAGATTGGTATATAACCTTACACAATGCACATATACATATCTACATATAAAATAGAACAATCATCATCATCATCATCATCATTATCAACCATTATCAATCCACTGCAGGATGAAGGTCTCTCCAAGTTTAATCCATCTTCTCCGATCTTTAGCTTCTCTTCTCCACATCACCCCTACACATTTTCTTATTTCATCCATCCATCTTACAATCATATAACATTATAATACTAGTCCAAATTTTTTTTTTAATAAAATTCTTTCATGACCCTGGTTTCAACTATTAACAAATAAATCTTTTCAAGTGAAATTCAAAAAATAATACAACATATATATATATACAAAATAAAATAACCTTCCCATCATTTACTTCAAAAACCAACTTCCTTTAACATCAAAGGATATATCATCATGAACTAAAAAAAAATTATTTTTTTAGGTGAATGAAAGGAAAGTTATTGTTTTGTAGATATATATGTTGTTAAATTTTATTTGAAAAGATCTATTTGATAATAGTTGAAACCATCGTCATGGACGAATTTTAGTAAAAAAATTTTTGTCTAGTATTGTAATGTTATATGATTATACTATTTTTTATAATTATTAGTATAGTGGTAAGCAGTATTTAATATCTTCATATGTACCAACATGATTATTTACACCATCTAGTTGAGGTGTTGTATGTTTTTAGAAAAATGTAAACTTTAATATTTTTTTCAAATATATTAAATCATTAATAATAATCCACAGAAAAGTATGAAGCACAATGTATCCAGGAATTTTAGTCCTTTCTCATGTTTGCTAGCTAACCAATAATAGCTTACAAATAAACTAGTGATTTTTAGATTACTGAATTTAAGTTGATGTTTTTAGCAATTAGGTTATTCTGTCAAAGACAAGTCAGTAGAAATTATAGTTTTTAATTATTTTTTTGACTTTTTGCTATACATAGTTTAGTATAATAGCAAATTAGTAAACAATAGAGCTCAAGGACCATGGATACAAGACAAGTTCAATTCTTTTATTTCCAATAATCAAATTCATGTAAATTTCTAAATCCCCAAATGATTGACTATCTATTATTGAGAAGTTTTTAAATATTATACATTGTCACCCTAAATTAACAAGTGGCATTATATTGGCCATTATTATGTGAGCAGCTTCTTTAAATCTTCTTTTTACTTTTCTTCTTTGTCTAATATGTTTTCCCAACCAAATGTATATTCATTGATATGCACATAATCTGTTTCATTAGACATCTTTGTTTTTTTTTCTCTCTAGTCATTGGTTTGTCTTTTTCTGCTTATTTTTCAATGAAGTATTTATTTCACCAATATATGGATGCAGTTTTTACCTCAGGTTTAGGTTTTGTAGAGATTAGGATTTCTCTGAATATGCTATAGTTTTGAAAGCTATTCTAATATTATATTGATTAAAGATTTCCTTTAATTATCTAACATCCATGGTATGTAAGAATACATTATAATATTTAATGGGTTGTTTTGATACATTTTAATGCTTATTTAAGGTTTTCTTAATGATAGTTGATGGATAACCATTCTTTGTAAGAGTTTGTTATATGATGACTTTTCTTTATCCAAGTTACTGACTTTTATACAATTTTTTTTGTTCTTTTCTACGTTTGATCCTATATATGAAGCAAGGAAACAACTACCTTAGGCACTAAATTGGATAAGATCCAAAAATGAGACATAATATTTTTAAAAATTATTCATTATTAAATTAATAACAAAAAAATGTCTAAATATATATAAAGTTTGGGAATGTTTTTTTATAAAAAAAATTTCCTTTTTCATTTTAAACAAAAATTGTTCAATTTTCCTAATACTTTAATGGACAAGAATATATAAGTTAAAATGTAAACAAAACAGTTCAAGATAATCTATTCACTTAACTAAGTTATGAAACAAAATATTTTTTATGTCATATCAATATACTAAAACTGATAAGTGATGAAAATGAAGTTCCTCAAATATATTAAAAGATAAAATTAAAATATATTATTGCTGATGCATCATTAGAAACAGCTTTAAACCAATTTAATTAGTCCTTTTGTAACTTAGATGGAAGGGAAATCAAACAAATAATGCTATTTTTTAAAGAAATAAAAATTAAAGTATAGGAGAATATCCAGTGACTTATTTTTCTGTTCTCAAATTTCAGTTTTTATTGAAAGAGTGTTTTTGATCTTTATATTCCATATTATCTTTACTGTCTTTTTTTTTTTGTCTTAAAAAAAATGTATATTGTAGTACTTCTGAAATTTTTATTATTATTGGTAAGTATATAAATGCTTTAATCAAAACAATTAATGGTTTGCTGGATATCTGTAAATAGATTAACTCAAACAAAAGATAAAAAAAACTGAAAAATTAAATATTTATAAAAGTAATTCTATAAAGCTTAAGATTGATTTATAGTAAATAAAATATAAAAACTTTGTTTCATTTTTCATATTAATATTTGATTATTATAATCAATTTTATAGTTATAATCTAGAAAAAAATACTGGATATTTTTAATGAAATTACTTAAACATATCATCCAAGACATGTGAAAAGATCAAGATGTGCATTTTGTGCTAAACCAGCATTCATCAGTTGGCCCAGATCACACTCTTATATATATACATCTTCATCATTTGTTCAATATATATATAGAGAGAGAAATAAATTACTATAGTTCAATTGACTATATATATATATATTAAAACATAAATTTGATATATATATATATTGACATTTATATTCCTGGTGTATACTTAGTAAGCAAGATAGACCACCATGTATGTGCACGTATAAATATGATTACTAAAAAAAAAAAGCCAAAAATCAAACACATGGTTAGCTTCAAATATTTTTGGTTAAATAATTAATAAATGTTTAATTGATGATATTAACTATAAAATAAGTATATAAATATAAAGCAAAAATAGATTGATTAAAAATTGAATAAGCCAACAATTAAAAATATATATTTTATTTTCGTTGAAAAATAAAATGTATTTTTGTTTAACTTCAAAATCTGTTATTTAAAAAAAAAAATTAGAGGATTTTATTTAAAAATTTAACTAAAATTGTTTGTTAATAGCCTTGTTTTGAGAAATTAAAAAAGAATGCTATAAACATTATTATGCTAAAAATGCAAAACAGAAAATGGTAAAAGCCTGAAATCTGGGCAAAGCCGCTTGGAGCGTTGATGCTAGACAAAATCAATGAAATATAACGTTACCGGGCCGCCACAACTTTTTTCTTTTTTTATACAACAAGTTTTTTTTTTTTCTAATATTGATTAAACAAATAATTTTTATTTCATTTACAACATGATTTCTTTATTATTAAACAAATTTTGATATTCATTTTTGTTACTTTTTGTGGATTTTATGTTGGAACCTGATATTTTTTCATCAAATTTTGCTAATTGTATTTTTTTACTTTTTATCATTTGAAAACTTAGGACCGTTTCACGACGTCAAAAAAATTTGTTTGAATCCCACCGCCGAAAAAATAGAATACAATTATTTGCGACTTGTTTAGAACTTAATTCTACCTTTCTTTTATTTTTTTTTTTTTTGGGTTTTGACTAAATGGTTTTTCTTATTATTATTATTATTATTAATTTTACTTTTTTTTTTTTTTAAACACAACTTGTTATCACTTTGATTTAGATTATGTTTGAATTAGCCTTTTTTTTTTGGCTACTACAAGAAACAGCTTTTTGAGTGGGGGAGGGGGGTGGGGAATTTGTACTGTTTATTATTAACAAAAAGGCAACAAAAATAGTCAATTATTTAAACAGCGCTGAAAAAAAGAATCAACTTTGGGATTTGTTTCGAATTTTGATTTCTTTTTGGTTGACGTAATTGTTTTTCTTAATATTAAATCCAAATTTACTTTTGTGTTTTTGCCGATTCAAAAATTGTTTTCAAACACCCACCAACACCCACACTCGGAAAAAGAATTGTAACCAAAAAGTCAAGAATTTAACCTTTTTTTTTCTTTTTTGAAACAACTTTTTCTTACTTTTTACTTTGATTTCTATTTCGTTCGAATTACCTTTTTTTTTTTTTTTTTTTCAGCCTTCTACAATAAACTGCTTGTGGGGGTGGGGTGTATTTCATAATTTGTTATTCTTAACAAAAAGTCAACCAAAGTCATCATTTATTTTAACCCCGCTACAAAAAACTGAATCCAAATACTTGTCAATTTCTAATGAAATAAAAAACAAAAAAAAAAAAGGACACAAACTTTGGACTTTTTAAAATTATTTATTCGATTTTATTGCTGTAATAAAAAGTGAACATTACGTGTACCTGACAAAATAAAAAAAACAAACACAATCTCACACACTTTCTGTACTCGGCAATTTATCTGAAGAAAAGTTTCAAAATTGCACGTTCATCTCAGATCTTTTAGTTGTTCTCGAATATTTTCCTCACCACACTGAAACATGACTTAGCGCATGAGCTTTGGCGAAGCCTGTTCGAACATACACTTTGCCAATTTTTTTACATATTAACCTTTTTTTCGGGAAGGGTGAGGACCATATGACAATTCTTAATAATTAACAACATTTTTAAAATCAAAATGACATTACTCTATTACAGAGATTTAAAAAAGTCGTACCGCCTTGAAATTTAAACACCCTCAAGCGATACGGTAATCAGCTATGAAAAGAACGAATACACGTAAATAGCTTCGAAGCACAAAAAAGGCTGTAATATTTTTGTCCGATGTCATGTAAAGTGGCATAGCTCAATGGGTTAATACAATACATAAATGTTGTATTAGCCTGTAAGGCCGCGGTCGCCGAAATGGCATTTTTATGTGTTTTGACACGTAAACAATGCCCCAAGTGGCCGTGCCCGGATTTCAGGCTTTTACCCAGAAAATTATTATAAAGTTGCTTAATGAGTTGTTATTTGAATACACTGGAAGTGGCCCACATAATTATTTCCCTCCATTATAAAAGCACTAGACATCAGGTTTTAGAATGATTAGTTAATAGAAATTAAACATTCTTGTTTATTTTCATTAAAAGTCTTGAAATCAAGTTCAGCAAGGATTGTTCAATATGCTAATCTTTATTCCAGTCAAAATAATGTGGGCTGCCAAGCAAAGCATTCTTGATAAGTAAAGCTATAACAGTGACAAACTTTCCATACTGTAGTGCTACTAGTGAAAGCTATAATAATCAATGGATACAGCTTGTGTAAGCATAGGGAATGGTAATCCTGTGAAGAAAGGTTATGGGTTTACCATTGTTATTTTTTGAAGTGGAATTATGTAGCCTAATAATGTATGAAGTTTCATCACAGTCATCTAACTCATGTCTAGGTATGGCCAGGGAAACTAGCTATTTATATAATATGATTTCATAAGTAAATGCAGAGTTTCATTTATAAAAAGTGATAAGTGTATGTTCTGATATACTTTTAAAGCAATTACTACAAGTTCTGATATATTTACTCTTACTATCAGCCTAAGATTTAGTATAATTTATAGTTAGGTACCACAGAGCATTTGTTGCCTTGCCTATACATATTGTATATATAAACAAACATTAAAAATTGCTATCATTATAATGCATATTCACTTGATATATATATATATATGTCAGCAGAAAAAATATCTTTAAAAAAATCAAAGCAAATTTTAAATGCAATTTATTAAAAGTAAAAGTTATTTAAGTTATCAACCTGGAAAATAATTGGTGTGCTGTCAGTATCTACTTAAAAGAAAAATGGTTTATATCAAATTTAAAAGAGCAGAATCAGTCTAGATTAAATCAAATAGTTATCCTGCTGTACAGAACAAGAAAGAAACAAGCCAGCTGAATAAAAGAGAAATAAGAATAAAACGCTGTTTCAAAGGTTTGAACTGTGAGAGAGAAAAAGCTTGTTTTAATGTTTATATATATATATATATATATCTTTTAAGTCAAATGTATGTAAACTTTCCATTAAATTAGTTTGCCCTGCTGTGATAATGTTAGAGAGGCCAAATCAATGAATAAAAAAGATGAAATAAGAAAAAAATATATCCTTAAAGACTAAAATAGGAAAGAGTAAAAAGTTTGTTTTATTGGTTTTATATATATATAATTCTTTAACTTCAGTTAAATAATCTAGTTTTAAAAATATTGTATTGATAACGTGATAACTAGAAATTGGTCAGGGTAAAAATAATCAATTTCAAATATTTTAGAATTTAAATTTATATATTAGTTTGATATTCTTGATGATATATTTGTAATTTAATGATTTCTATTGCACCTATACCAAAATGCTTGCAACAGCAAAATGTAATGATTCACAATAAGAATAACAAAACAATGTGGTGTTGCTGGTCAAAATGACATTAGCACCCTGAAAGTTAAATTTCCTATACTTATTCCAAAAGCATTTTTTTTTATTTCTTTTTTTAGATCCAATTTAAATTAATCTTAGGTATCACTTTCTTTATAGAATGAACACTTGTGGATGCATTATTAGTTCTAATGGTCATCATTTTGATGTACTTTCATCACCCCAGAATATTCTTCAGAGTTTTGTATGACTTCTCAGGTTAATGAAATGTAAATTTACCGGGCTGATAATTTATTTGCTCTCTGTTCGACAATTTTTCCAAAGTATTTTTAAAAAATTTACGAACCAACATTATTTTCTAAATTACATTTTTTAATTACATTATACATTTCAGTGCATAGCACGAACAAAGCTTTCAGCGCACAGTGCTGGAATGTGTATGGGGGGATCCAATGTTTTTACCAATCTGAAGGATCAGCCAATACATGCACTATTCTGAGAAAACCAAGCTTTCAGTGCGTAGTGCTGGAATGTGGGGGGGTAATGGTTTTGATGATCCAAAGGATCGGCTAATACATGCACTAGTCTAAGAAAACAAAGATTATGATTTCCAAAACAACGTACAACAACAGCCATCCCATTCTCATAGCTGTTCTCCTGCACCCTATTTGCATGACTTATGTGAAATGCTTTTGGGACGTACTCTTTTGCAATTTTTTTCACATTCCCAAGATGTGTAGGGAAACGTGTGATGAGCTTACAATTATTAGTATGTAATAGTACATCAGGTAAGATGTAAGATCGTTACTTCCAATGTACATAAAAACACTTATGGCCAGTTGAATTCCATACACCCTTGCATCCTATGGTAGTGGTCTGTGAGGTGTGTGCTATTTCCATAGTGATGCAAAGCACAGTGTGAAATGCCATCTAGGCCTGCTAACAGCTAATATGAACAGAACTGTTCTATAGGCTGTAAGTTGGGCTGCATAAATGGCATATTTCTGTGCTTTTTCAGAAAAACAATGCCATCAAGCAGCCACATTGGGCATAACTCAAACTACCTTAATGATATATGTTTGGAATGAGTTCAAACACCAAAATAATTAAATTTAATAATAATGTAATTTATTTACACTAATTATAAAATAATTAAAATAAAGTCATTCTTTATATATTCACAACTACCAATAAATCATAAATATAAATAAAATATTGTAATTAACAAATAATCATAAATATTAAATGTAAAGATAATTTGCTAATATTAATTTTAAGACCTTATATTTGAATATAAAAGAAAAATCTTCCCCTTATAATAGAATGTTTTAACCATGGTTTTTTCTTTTAGATATTATAAGCTTACATCCTAATTTTTATACATATCTTTAATAATAGTTTTTTTATAAATTCAATCTTTAATCAACTTCCTTTGCCATCACTTTATAGTAGATATTGGAAATGCGATAGTTCTTACAGAAGAGTTCTCTTCTTTTCTTACAGCATGGTTTTCTTTTTTGGAAGCAGGAAAAGTTGTATCCTAAGCACAATCAACATTCATATCTGGATAAAACTATATAGGTCCAGATCTTTGACTGGTGTACCTTTGATTACTTAGTCATTCATCACAAATAGTCTTCTGATTGTCATAATTCCTGTGTTGGATGTAGTATTAACAAATACTTTTTTAAACAATCAGCAATATAAAGTGATTTGAAGCTATTTTGTAGGAAAATGTTTTTAATTATTGGTTTTTCTTCTCTTCCTGGAATCAATCTGCACTGCTGTCTTTTCTGATTCAAAACTAAAACTAATGTTGTTTTTCAAATCGATTTATAGCTTTTTCCCCAAAGCAAGGACCCTGTTTCTTATTATCCCAAGTCTTTAATGGTATTTATTTTTCTTTCCTTGATAAATATATTTATCACACTGAACAAACTAATTAATTCTGTCTTAATTTTTTTATATTGGAATGTTTTTAGAAAACACCTTTTATTTCAAATTTGAATACAGATTTATTTTTACAAAACATGTTTTTCTTCACATTCAGATAATTATTTTATAAATGATTATAAAATTGTTTTTTTTTTCTATGCTGATTAAAAAGAAGAAAGAAAAGAGAAAATTATGGTCAAACTTTGAAATTCTTTGACTAGGTTTTTTAATTTTAATGCTTTACAATTTTTAATAAAATATATGGATTTGCTATCTAATTTACGTCAAGAAAAAGTCAAGTCATTTCTTCAAGCCTCTTTCAAAAGGCAAATCTGAAAGTCTAGTACATTTCTTTTTCTAAAAAACAACTATGCATATACTTAAATAAATTAATTAATTAAGTATTTTCTCTTTCTTGGTCTTCATTATACAAATTATAATTTTACTATATTTAGTTTACATAATACATTCCTTTACAAAATATTTCATGGCTTTATTAAATCCATAAATCTTTTTTTTTAATTTTTTAAATCAATATAATTTTCTGCTACACATATATATCTCATTTGTGCTCCACGATTTGTAAAGTTTGTGTCAATTTATTCTTTAATACTGTGATAACAAAGCAGCTTTTATACTGTTACATTATGTTATATAATATTTGATTTTAATGAAACCAAAATTTGTTGATTAAGCCATTGAACTTTTAAGAATACTGTAATTTGTTATTATTTATTTATCAATTTTAATATTATTACTATTTATTTTCTATATTAAATAAGTTACATATTTATTTATTAAATTGTCTGTCCATAATTTCATTATATATATATATATATATATAATATTCAAATCATCTAAATGTTATGTTTTTTTAATAATGTTTTCTATGAATAAATATAGTCTGAACTTCAAATAGCACAACTCAAAAGAATATATATATATATATTTGTGATGAAACGTGACTTTTTTAGGAATGGAAGCACACTATATAATCTTTTTCATAGAATGTTTTTATTTTACTGGCCACAACAATTTTTACATTTTAGCTAATATATACATATTATGTACATCTAGAAAAATCTGGAACTCTTTTATCTGTTAATCAGACCGTGGTTAGTTTAAATATAGATAATACATTATCAATATATTTTTATTTTACCATTTTTTTTAACATTCTTAAAAGTTTTAACTGTAAATTAGATCTTAGCATTTTTTGAACTTCTTATAATCAACGAGGATGCAAAAATGAATTAATTGAGTCCATTCCCTACGTATATAAAAACAATTCAACTATTGATATTCCATTCAAAAAATAATTGAAAAAAAAAATTGAAAGTGAATTTTTTAAATTGAATTTTAATTAAAGCTTTTGAAAATTTTAGTGAATTTTTCTACGGAAGCACTCATTCCGTTCAACACATGGATGCTTCATCCCTGATATATATTGTAATGGAATATAATATCCCATCACATTATTTTAAAATTAAAATAAAAAGATCGTAAATAAAATTGATTTATTAAAAGAAAAAAATTTAAAAACTGAAAATTAAAAGTTGTTTAATATATATATATATTGTCGCGCAGATGGAAAACTTAAACTATTTTAAGAAAAAGTATTTGAAAGTATTTTTTGTTGTAAAAAAAGTAAAAATATAATAAAGATTGATATGTTAAAAATAGAAATAATGTTGATTTCTATAATCTTAGAAAATGGAAATGATTGTTTTATTAATTAAATAATTGTTCGAAAGCAAGCTGGCCCTTGAGGCATTTAAAATAAATTAAATAGTCAGATAAGAGAGTACAAAGAAATTAAATGACCAATGCAAACACCAGAAATGTCAGCACGGCCCGTAATTGAAACACAAGAGGATTAGTGATGTCTTGCCGGTTGAATCCAAAGATTGGATGATAAGAGACTAATAAAAATATAAAAGCAAAATTATTATGATAATTGTGATCTGAGAGCTGACTATGAATATGTCGTTATAACTAGCTATATTGCAGATTTTCATGATGTGGAGTCTGCAATAAATTTAATTTTTGGACACCCAGCTGAGACCTCTCTATGACAGTTAAGGACCAAAAAGAAATGGCAAGTAGCAGCTTCGTTTTTAAAAAGGAAGAACAAACAATCTACATAAGTGATCACGAAGATGGACCTCAAAATCTGCAAAATCCGTAAAGTATAAACTTTTACCAATTGAACTTTCTTTTAAATAATTATTGTATAACATCAATAAGTAATCAATCCAAAAAAAAAAAGTAATATAAATGAATGTACTCTTATCTGACCAAGAATAGAACTCTAAATCAACTATAAATATTTGTTTTTATATACGTTTGCTATTTCAATCATTTCCATTTTTTTTAATTTAATTATTTATGTTTGTATTTAACTAGGTTATTTATTTCTATCTGTTAAATAAAATGTATTAAATTAAAGTTGGGTGTAGATAGCTGCATGGATAAAGATTAATAACTATGTTTAAATTTGTTTATGTTTAATTTAAGGGATTTTAATTTCAGGCTATTTGTTTCGTAGTTGTGTCAGTGCTGGTGGAGAGATATATAGATGTTTATATTAATGTAATGTGAAGTGTGTTTAGCATACAGGGCAACATGCCCAACTGAATGCATGACCCCAAAGAGGCAGTCATATCGTTGAAATGGTCGCAGATGTATTTCCTATGCCATTGACCCCTTCTAGCTCTATGGACAGGGATTTATAAGACGGCAGAAAGACTGCACTCCCCCATATGTAGCACTCTTGAAAAAAAATTATATACATGATTCCTTAGTCAGGCAGATGCACTTTCCTGCTCTGGACACGGATCATTTCCTTCAAATAATATCATGCTGTCAGATGCACATTCCTGTCAGCATGATTTTATGCTAGCATCTTCATATTACATTGGTTGCAAATATATATCTGGAAGCTAACATTGGTTTGCCTACAAACTTTTAGTCTGAGATTGAATGAATGTTTTGATAAGTTTTTAAGTGGAAAAAAATCTATGTAGACTATCTATAATCAACATGCTTAAGTAAAATATAATTTAAATATCCATCTGTGCGGTCTATTTAAATAGTAATTTGAATTTAAAATTTAAAAAAAATTATTAATGTTAAAATAAATTTATTCCTCAATTTTAAATGTGCGTTAATAAAATCTATTTGTATGTTAATTACTGGCAGTGGCTTCTTTTTTTTATTGTTTTAAATATTAATATATTTTGAGAATCTAAATCTATTGAAACTTATAAACATTTAAAATCTCTGCTACTCTATGAGCTAGTAACTTTGGGCAAACGGTAAGAATAATATATATAAATTTTTTTTTTTTAATCTTAACTTAGTATCTGCCTACTATACAAATTTTTCTAGGTAACAAACGCCTAGATGGCGCCTGTGTAGTGCAGATACATTTAAGGCTTCTTTCAGTGACCGTTAAAATATATATATAAGCTTAAGAATAAATATGTTGTATAAATGAATTAATGTGTATTGTTCTACCTTTCATGTGCATCTGAGAATGGTAGCAATATATATTTGTGAATATATATGGACTTTTTTATTTTCAAATTATTTGAATGACCTTCAATTATATCATCATCATGAAGATAATGACTTAAAACTCATTTTCTTTAAAAATCCACACCCATTACAACATTAATGGATACTTGAAGCCTGATCATCATCACTATGAGAACTTCCACTAGACTTAATTAGTACTCTATTTAGTTTAAAATGCACACTTTAGGTATATATAAAATTGTATTTTACATATAATAAACAAATGACATTCTAATTTGAAGCAAAATATGGTTATACATTATCATAGTTAATTGACAAAATAACTGCTGTCACACACCTCAGTTATCATTTATAGATGTGTGTCCATTTTATATCTTTTCCTACATTTTGCATATTTATGCATGTATGTACATTTCTTAATTTTGAATCATTGCATGATTGACCATGATGAGAATATGATCATATCCTCAGCTATCATTATTTTCATAAATATTTTTTCAGATTGATATTATTACTCTTGATAAAAATTATAAAGAAATAATTAAAATTTGAGATTTTTAATTATTTTTTTACAAATACTGATTCAACAAATACAAATTTTTACTAGATAAATGTTGTTTAATATATTTAAACATGGTTTCCAAGTTAGTTTGTAGATTTAAAGATTGCAAAAACAAAGTTGTATAAAAATATATTAAATAAAATGAAATCATAAATAGACTATATTCTGAATACTATTTTTAAAAAAAATAAATTACAAAATCTAATTTAAAAATAAAATTAGATGGCTATGAACTTAGAAAGGAAATAATAAGGTTTGAAACTTATCAACATCAAAGCTGCATACCCATATTTGCACTTTTTAGAGATAATAAGAAAAACTTATCTATTGATACTTAGAAACTGTCCCATTTATTTATTTATTGATAACTCTTTTTAGCTCCTGCCTGATGAGTGCAAGGATAAACTGATCCCAAGGCAAACGAATGATCTAGACATTTGTTATATGAAAAATAATTTAAAATGCTTATTGTCAAATATTATTGTGTCTCTAAGAATTCTACTACCCATAATTGTAAGAGCATTAAATGGAAATTTTATGAAATTATTTATAGAAAACAACAACCCAAATTCAATTAAATGATCCAGCAATAATTTCTATAGAAAAGCTTATATAAACAACAAATTATAGATAAACTATAGCTATTTGCTACAACAAAAGACCTGATTTTTTCTTTATTTTATAAGTTTTATTTATTATTCTTCAGTTCGCTTTGTTTCATTTGTAAGCATTTTTAAAATTATTTATATTTTTATTTTTGTGCTTTATTAATAAATAAATAAATGTTTTTTTAAGCATATATTTTTCCTATTACATCCATAGCTTTATTAAATACACCATTTTAAATAAGTAGGAAAAATAATTTTTAGTAATTGCAAGAGAAGGCAATATTCATCTGGCTTACCAATTGCTGGTAGTGAAAATTAGAGCAGTTTTCTACTCATGTTTTGCTATCTAATTAAGAATAGCTAGATAGCCATTTACTGATCTATGTAATATAGCACC
The DNA here is from genome assembly GCA_028023455.1 of Epiperipatus broadwayi. Classification (NCBI taxonomy): domain Eukaryota; kingdom Metazoa; phylum Onychophora; class Udeonychophora; order Euonychophora; family Peripatidae; genus Epiperipatus; species Epiperipatus broadwayi. The sequence continues at coordinate 2,019,182 of JAQFVV010012421.1, forward strand.
CAGCATAGGAAGCATGTACTCAATTGTTAAATAATAATAATAATAATAATAATAATAATAATAATATTATTATTATTATTATTATTATTATTAGTAGTAGTAGTAGTAGTAGTAGTAGTTGTAGTAGTAGGAGTAGGAGTAAGAGGAGTAGGAGTCGTAGTAGTAGTAGGAGGAGTAGAAGTAGGAGGAGTAGGAGTAGGAGTAGTAGTAGTAGTTGTAGTAGTAGTAGTAGTAGTAGTAGTAGTAGTAGTAGTAGTAGTAGTAGTAATAGTAGTAGTAGTAGTAGTAGTAGTAGTAGTAGTAAGAACTTTATGCATATATGTGTGTGCAGAAGTGAAATATATGAAAACATCTTATTTGGATAAATAAACATATTCATTAAAAAGAATTTTAATAAAAAACTTAAATCTATGTAAGATGGCTTAAGTTAAGAAAAAAATTTACATAATTATATTTTTTTGGTGTGGTTTGAAGAAAATTTAAATTGATCACATTTACTGATAATAATAAAAAAAATCTACAAACAGCAATTATAAGATAAGTTTTCAATTTATTACTGTCTTTTAATTACTGATTGATTGTATACTTGTAATTAAAAAATAATGTAGAAGATTTAATAAGGGAGAAAATATAAAGGGGTCACGTTTTTGGGGTGATTATTCATTTATTAGTTGTTTTAATTTGATCTGGACAGAGAGTTTAGCAGTATAAAACTCTTTAGCTTTTGTGAACTTTTAACATGACTAAAAAAATATTTCACAGTTTACTATAGTTTATGAAGAAAAAATCATCCTTGTCAGAAATACGAAACCCAAGAATCATTTATTGATATGGCCACAGATTATGCATTGCTAGGCATTAAAGTGTACTAATTCACCATAAATTATGTAGATATCTTCTGAAGCTTCCTGAACTTGAACGTCAATGCCTAACCTAAGATCAATTTAAAACACCTATGGAAAATGTGTGTCTCAATTGACTTTATTTTATCTTGAAAAATGAAACATTTAAAGGGAAACAATTTGACAGAGAGAGAACATTGCGATTTTATGCCATTTTGATTGGTAATGGAAGTATTAAAAAATATTGTGATGTGTTATAGTTTTCATTTCCCTCAGAAGCAGACTGTTCCAGATTCCTTCTTTATCTGATGAGCATTATTTGCTGCTGGCCAGTGGGCTGATGTTCAGCTAAACACTTAGCCAATGATTAGTATAGGTCAATAAGCAATGATAATTTCTGAATCAGAATGCTCCAGTGAAGTTAGGAATCTGGCTGTAAATGGTCAGCCTTTTGGAGGAAGCAGAGAACATCTGTCTAACCTACAAAGATGGTATGCGTTTTCCAGGAGAAGCCCTACTAACCTAAACAGCAGTAAGCACTCTTACAATAGCAATATGCTATTTGTGCTCACAACTAGGCAAGTCCACATAGGTCCAGATGCTGCTAACACTACTGCTGACTTGAGGCAAGCTGTTTGGTACAGCCAGAAGAGATGTTCTCCCTACCCATGAGGCAAGCTATCAGGTGCAGCTGGAAGCAGTAGACCAATAAGACTCGGATCCAAGAGTTCACATTATTACTATATTATTCTGTATTGTATATATTTGTAAATATAATGTTATATTAATTATAATACTGGTGTTAGTGTTATTTTCTGTATGTTGGGTCTGTACTCCAGACCAAACACAACAGATTTTGGGTGCAGTCGACAATATCTTTATATATATATATATATATATATATTGAAATAGCTTTAAGTCAGTACAATCTGGTTTCTTTGTTAGTATTCATTTTATATGTATTATTTGCTTAGTCATTGTTATCTATTTATTTTTTATATGCTTTGCTGTATGAATGCATTTTAAAATAATTAGTTTTAATTTTGTGTGTGGGTATATGTAAATTAATTTTAATTGTGAAATAAATTGTTGTTAGTTTTAATTCAAATTGTCATTGCTTTTTTATTTAGTAACTTTCATTTCCAAATGATCATTTTAGCACTTGTCAATTAAGAGAAAAATATATTTTAATTAAAGAGACTGTTCTAAGTAAAGAGACTATTTAACCAGTGGAGAAAAATGTTGGAATGTTTTGTAAATTAAGGGATACTGGTTTTTGAAATTGATTCATTTAGCATGGCACCCTAATAATAGAATAAAATGTTTTTTTTTTATATTTAAATTAAATTATTGCAGAGTAAAAAGAAAACTATTTAAAAATACTAATGTTGATTTTTGGGAGTTGGTTGAGAAATATAATGTTTTAAATTCACTCATCTCCATTGTTTTCTATTTTAGATGCAACTATGAAATTTGCACTTGTTTACTCATATTTAAAGGTGGTACCTCAAGTTGACTGGTACAGTAAAATGGCTTCCTAAAGGGTGGCTGAATTAATTCATTTTTTATCCGAGTTACCAGTATAGTAGGTTAATTAGCTAAGTGCCTATGATACAGCTACTTGAGAGAAAATCCTCTTTAAAAAATTTCATTTACCCTGATATTTGAATCTGTAAACCACATATACATTCATATATAAAATACATTAATTCATTATCTGTTTGATATTTTACAATTGTACTGGTCAACCGCTTCTTCCGTTAATATAAGAATGCGCACAAATTGAACATGAAAAGAAATATGGTGACATGCCGGAATAAAGAGAAATTTAAATACTTTACCATAATATTATTACGGACACAAAGGATATTTATAAAAAGATTGAATCTTACATATCTTTGGGGGATGACCCTAAACCAACCCCTTGCACCACTCCCAGAAGAAAAATTAATTCTCCTCCTGAAAGGATATGCAAGTTCAAATATTATTGGGCATATATGAATATAAATAATTACTCAAACAAAACTAATAAACAAGTATCCTCATGATAAATAAAGATTTAAGACCCGGTAAGATGATGTCCCATTTGCTAGCTCAGCATACTCTCTTCTCAGTTAAAAGAATGGGGAACGGAAAACTTGCATAATTAATAAATAATATAGTTAGAGAAAGTAAATGACAAAGAGAATAAAATATATGGTGGTAGTCACTTTAGAATTATAATATAAATCTTTTATTATCCCATACCATTTATAATATGAATACAAAATAGATATCCCCTGATTGATTAAATATACAAGCGAATATTACACGCTACATAAATCATTTTAATAAACCAAAATTATAATCATAAAGAAATACATGTCCAAGCAATCATTAGACTAAATGAAGGAAAATTTATTTTTTTAATAAGAAAAATGGATTAAATAATTATATGTGAGAGATAGTGATCTGTGGGTTATAAACTCACACATGTGCAAGGAAAAATTAACAAGTTATTTAAAAGGTGTGTTTATGTATGTATGTACATAAGATATATATTTACGAAATGTGTATTGAATTTAAAATAAAATAAAATAAATAGTATATCTGATAAAGTCTCTAAGCTTCACCCTTCTATGGGTTTTGAGTGGGCTGTATGTCCATTCATCTACTGCAGCAAGGGCTGAACTTTTACTGCGGCACAAGTTCATGGAATTCATCATTGGTGATTGGATCTTGGCTTTACATTCTTTTGGGATGGCAGGAGTGGAGCTGGATGGATGCACTGAAGTGCGTGGGCTTCTACCCCATAATCATTCTATATACAGGAAAGTGCTTGATGTGCATCTTTATGCTGGACAAAGGATATTATACACTATAAACAGTCCTTTTTTGTTTTATGAATTCTAGGTCAATTACTGGCTTCAATGGTGTGTTGTAATTAAACTTCCACCAGCATTAACAGAGTATATGGTGGAATAATCATCTGCTCATCATTTAGCTTTCCAAGTTGGCTAGATAACTGACATTACTCAACACCACTTAATTGTCCGATGTTCAAGCCATTGACTACTAACTAATTAACTGGTTGAATGGTTATTTGAGTGACTGCATGAATTAGTGTCCATTGGTTCAGAATGACTGAATGAATTTTTAAATCCCATGAATTAGGGTGAATCAGAATCAGCATGCTTGCTCAAAAGGTTGCAAGACTTCGCATGGTTTCATTAACAGCATTAGCTTAACAATACTTTAGACTTAGGCTCCTAATAAGATTTGCCTTTGAAAAACAAAAATGAACTGCCTTCTCGCAACTTCAGAACAGATATATACCTCCTTAATACCTTCTCAATTCAGGTATCCCCTCCAAGAAAGAAAAATCAATTAATTAAATCTTTTTTTGTTTTTCTAATTGGTTTAGACGATTCAAGAAAAATTCCAATGCAATCGCCTAAGTGCTTCAAGAATTTGATTTCCAATTAGTTTTTTTTTTATATCTTCATTCGATCACAATATCACTAATGAAAATTTTAATGAATGATAACATCTTTCATTTTTTTTAGTAATTACATTATTACACTCGAAGCTTTAACAAAAATATTTCACTTAGATTGGACATTCCTCTCTCTCCCCGCATTATCACAAGTTTAATCATGTTCTTTTTATCCAGTTGAAATTATTTTAGAATGCCTTTAGGCTTTTCTTAAATTTAAGACAATGACCTCCCCCCTCTCTTGCTCAAATGCAACTGAAGAGAAAAACAAACATCAAAACCTCGATCTTGAAATTATTTTTAACTTATTTTTAAATAGTAATATTTCAAATTTTCCTTTTTACATTGGTTGTAAACACTGAAAAAAACAAATACAGAATCCCAATTTGTTAAATAAATGCCATTTCTTTAACAAACAAAAAATAAATAAATTTAATTATAAATACATTTTGGCGTTTCTTTTCCTTTTTAAAAAAGATAAAAAAGAAAAATCAAAATTACAAATACATATTTCTAAGCCTTTAAATATTGGCTTTAATCATATATGTGTGTGAGTTTATGTTATAGCCACAGTTATCTCTTTTAATTTATAACAAGTTTGATTATATAAATCATATACCCCCATTTAATGGTTTTTTATGTATTTTCAGCCATTAAACAAATTAACATTATCTTGTGCTTGACCACATCAAACGTGCCTGGCACAATACCTCCCTTAAATGAAGTTTATCATTTAATGACTTTCTCATTGATCATATTTTTCGAAAACTTAAAATTTTATAAAATAGGTTTCAAGGCTCTCACATTGTAAGTGTCCTTGATGCCTTGCACTGTCTTGATCTGGAAAGCGTTATTTCCTCTGTGTTCCACAATTTCGTAAGGACCTTCGTAAAGGCTACATAATTAACTGGAATTTCTCCGGTATACTTAAATGGGGAGTCACTCTATCCCCTATTTTGAATTGATGCTTTGATGCCCCTTTCATTTCCTTCTCCTAGTGCTCATAAGCTGTATTCAGGCATAAGCCTCCTTTCTGTCTGCTTCCATGTCCACAGTTTCATCTATTCCTTCGAGTAATTTCATCTTAAACAACTTAGGGACTAGTTTTCTGAAGTGAAGACGCATTGGAGAGAATACCATGGATTTGTTAATGGACCAATTAATAAAGTTGAGTACTTGAGATAACTGCTTAACCCACCCTCGATGGTTGTCTGGTAAATAAGTACGAAATAGTCTCCCTAGCTCTCGCATAACTCACTCGCAGAGATTTGACTGAGGGTTACAGATGGACATGAGTATATGTTTGAGCCCCTGTTTAGTTGTCCACTGATTCCACTCTTCTGATATGAAAGACATCCCATGATCTGATACAATAGTCTCAGGATTCCTGACCTGCGGGAAGTGCAGAGATTGCATTACTTTAATAGTTTCTCGCATAGTAGTCCTAGATAATGGATAAGTGGCTACAAATTTGGAGAAAATGACGTAGACCACCAACAAGTATCTTTTCTGATTGAAGGGTGGCAGAGGACTATAAAAAACAATGGCCATTATCTCCCTTGAGTTTTGAGGTATAATTGACTCTATGGGGTTCACGTAATTTTTGTTAGGCAGTTTTGCCTTCTGGCAGATTTCACACTTGTTCATCATGTACATTATGTCCCGGTGCATCATGGTCAATAAAACCAATGCCTGAAGCAATATTCTGTCTTTGGGGTTCCACAATGCCTGTATAAACAATGGATACATTGGATGAGAGAGTGCCTCATCTTCATTGGTATCATGACCCTCCATTCATCTTTTCCTCTTGAATTTGATAATGCAGTATATCATGACTCTCCATTCATCTTTCCCCTCTTGAATTTGATAATGCAGTATTTCCTCTATCAGTTTGTATCTTTGCATGGTCCTTTCAGATATTAAGTCATCTCTTAGGGTTTCGTCCTGACACTGCATTATAATTTGATTCAAACACCCACACATACGGTCATGTTCATCATGTATAATTGGTCCACATTTAAATGCCATTGTTGAAGAGACATCGGATGGTGACTTAAAATATCAGCAACTACATTTTCAGCCTCTTTGCAGTATTGAACTATGTAGTTGAATGCCTGGAGGAACAGACTTCATCTCACAAGATGGCTATTAGTGAGGTAACTATGGTTGAGAAACTCCAAACTCTTGTGGTTGGTGATCACCATAACCACCACCTCAGATCTCAACAATATGGACCAAAATTTCTGAAAAGCCCATACAATGGCTAGAGTCTCTTTCTCAGTGATGGTGTAATTGATTTCAGGCCCCTTCAACAAACAGCTTATGAAATACAGCACCCCTATTCTTCCATCTGGCTGAATCTGAGACAGGGTGACACCCAGTCCATACCCACTGCTATAGAGTTTGAAGTAAAAGTGGTTTGCCAAAGTCTGGGTATGCAAGCACTACCTGTTTTATGAAGCTCATCTTGACTTTTTTGAAGGCTTCCTCTTGATCTGCAGTCCAGTTCCACCTTGTTTCCTTTCTGACCAGCTTCATGAGAGGTTCCATTTGGTCAGCAAATTTCTCACAAAACCTGTTGTAAAAATTTACCCATTCCCCAAGAATGACAGAATCTGGCATTTAGTTTTAGGCACAGGAAGTTCTGTGATGGCCTTTATTTTATTGGGATGGGTTTGATCCCTGTTGGGCTCACCAGATGACACAAGAATTTGATCTCCTCTGATGCAAACACACTTTTCTTCATGTTTATCTTAATTCCCTTTTCTCTGCACTCTCTGAAGAATAATTCCAACTGCTGGAGATGCTCCTCCATCAATGTGGATGCCATGACTACATCATCCACATACCTAGTTATGATTTTTTTGTTTCTGCTGACAACACTTGGTCCAGGCATCTCACTTTATTCACCTTTTCCATAAGCATATCTGGGATAGCCTGATTAAGGCAACATGTCCCCTTGTCATGATATAGCTGAGGGGGTAAAAATTTAGTTTTTTGGCCATTGCACATGACAAGTCCCTTTTCATAGTCTAGTATATATTTGTTCCCATGTAAGAAGTCTGAACCTAGTACCACCTCATGGATTAAACTGTTTATTGTTAGAAACACATAAGGGGCACTTTACTGTCGATTTCTAATTGCAGCCGGATTTGTCTTGGCACAAGTTACACTTTGCAATTGTTTGTTTGCTAGTGTTACTTGGGTGAGTTTCAGTGGGAGGATCTCAACTTCCGGATTTTTTTTAATATGCGCTCGTTGGTATAAGTCCTCAGATATCATGGAGATTTGACTCCCCAAGTCTAATAAAGCTGTTCCCTCAATCTTTTCCAGCAACACTGTTATCTTAGGACAGTTCTACAGGGCATAGTTTGGTACTCTGTCTTACCATGAGCATACTATGTTTAACATTTCTTTCCCTGTTAATTTTTTTTTTACATCTTTTTCTTTTCTTTTTAGTCTTGCTATGGCTATACTCTTGTTGTTTTGTCTCCTTTTCTGACCCCTCTTTATTACTGTGTGAAGGTATTTATCCCTTTTCTCCAATCTTTTATTTTGTTTGACATTGCCTTTTTCATATTCTTTATTTCCCTTGACATTTGGTTGAGGTTGAGTCTCACGGTATTTATAAACCTTTCCATCATTGTTACCAGGTTTTCTTTTTTCCCTATGGGTTTTCCTTCACCTTGCAGCTCCATTGCTGCCTCTATTTCATTTTATTATTTTCAATTGTTTATATATATATATATATATGCTTTATTACACCACTTTAACTATCTTTTATTCGATTACTCCCAGACGAAAGATTAATTCTCTGCCTGAAAGGATATGCAAGTTCAAATATCATTGGGCATATATGAATAAATCATTACTCAAACAAAACTAATAAACAAGTATCTTTATGATAAATAAAGATTTGAGACCCAGTAACATGATGTCCCACTTGGTGGCTCAGCGTACTCTCTTCTCAGTTAAAAGAATGGGATCGGAAAACTCACAGAATTAATTAATAATATAGTTAGAGAAAGTAAATGACAAAGAGAATAAAATATATGGCGGTAGTCACTTTAGAATTATAATATAAATCTTTTATTATTCCATATCATTTATAATATGAATACAAAATTAACACCCCCCGATTGATTAAATATTACACGCTACATAAATCATTTTAATAAAACAAAATTATAATCATAAAGAAATACTTGTCCAAGCAATCATTAGACTAAATGAAGAAAAATTTCTTTTGTTTAATAAGAAAAATGGATTAAATAATTATATGTGAGAGATAGTGATCTATGGGTTATAAACTCACACACGTGCAAGGAAAATGAACAAGTTATTTAAAAGGTGTGTTTATGTACATATGTACATAAGATATATATTTACGAAATGTGTATTGAATTTAAAATAAAATAAACATAAAAAATAGTATACCCAATAAAGTCTCTAAGCTTCACCCTTCTATGGGTTTTGAGTGGGCTATACATACATTCATCTACTGCGGCAAGGGCTGGACTTTACTGCAGCACAAGTTCATGGAATTCATCATTTGGTGATTGGATCTCAGCATTTACATTCTTTTGGGATGGCAGGAGTGGAGCTGAATGGACGTGCTGAAGTGGGCTTCTACCCCATAAACATTCTATATACAGGAAAGTGCTTGATGTGCATCTTTAGGCTGGACAATAAATATTATATACTATAAACAGTCCTTTCATGTTTTACAAATTCTAGGTCAAATACTGGCTTCAATGGCGTGTTGTAATTAAACTTCCACAAGCATTAACAGAGTATGTGGTGGAATAATCATCTGCTCATCATCATTTAGCTTTCCAAGTTGGCTAGATAACTGATGTTACTCAACACCACGAATTGTCTGATGTTAAAGCCATTGACTACTAACTAATTAACTGCTCTAATGATTATTTGAGTGACTGCATGAATTAGTGTCTGTTGTTTCAGAATGACTGAATAAATTTTTATTAGAGTAAATCCCACAGATTAGGGTGAATCAGAATCAGCATGCTTGCTCAAAAGGTTGCAAGACTTCGCATAGTTCCATTAACAGCATTAGCTTAACAATACTTTATACTTCGGCTCCTAATAAGATTTGCCTTTGAAAAACAAAAAATGAACTGCCTTTTCGCAACTTCAGATGAGATATATATATCTTCTCAATACCCCCTAATTCAGGTATCCCCTCCAAGAAAGAAAAATAAACTAATTTTTTTTTGTTTTTCTAATTGGTTTAGATGATTCATGAAAAATTACAATGCAATCACCTAAGTGCTTTAAGAATTTGATTTCCAATTAGTTTTTTTTAATGTCTCCATTCATATCACTAATGAAAATTTTAATGAATAATAACATCTTTCATTTTTTCTTAGTAATTACATTTTTACAATCGAAGCTTTAACAAAAATATTTCACTTAGATTGGACATTCCTCTCTCCCCGCATTGTCATAAGTTTAATCAAGTTCTTTTTATCCAATTGAAATTATTTTAGAATGCCTTTAGGCTTTTCTTAAATTTAAGACAATGACCCCCCTCTCTTGCTCAAATGCAACTGAAGAGAAAAACAAACATCAAAACCTCGATCTTGAAATTATTTTTAACTTATTTTTAAATAGTAATATTTCAAATTTTCCTTTTTACATTGGTTGTAAACACTGAAAAAAAATAATACAGAATCACAATTTGTTAAATGCCGTTTCTTTAACAAACAAAAAAAATTTTTTTAATTATAAATACATTTTGGCATTTCTTTTTCTTTTTTTAAAAAAAATTAAAAACAAAAATCAAAATTACAAATACATATTTCTAAGCTTTTAAATATTGGCTTTAATCATATATGTGTGAGAGTTTATGTTATAGCAACAGTTCTCTCTCTTAATTTATAACATGTTTGATTATATAAATCATATACCCACCCCCACCCCATTTAACGGCTTTTTACATATTTTCAGCCATTAAACAAATTAACATTATCTTGTGCTTGGCCACATCAAACATGCCTGGCACACAATGATGCTGATTTTTGCTGATTTTTAATTACTTTTGCAGAAAACCTTTCTTTCTGAAATACTTTAAAACCATATCCAAGTATTGTTCTTCAACATATTCTCTTCTGTGCCATATCTTCCCAATTGAATCAATAGCATTGCCCTTTTTTAGAATGTCTTGGAGATAATCTTTATAATGTAAACAACTGCCTCACTTACAAAGTGCATGTTCATCCTAAATGGTCTTTTAGAAAGTTTTGTATTGTTCATTTGTTTTGTGTGTCCAATTCAATGATTATGAGATTTTACAATAATGGATTTTATAGTTTCACATCCAGCATGTTAAAGAACAGATCAAAACATCTTTAAATGAAATTTTTCTAATACCTTTATATTTTGTCATAGAGAGTGTCCAAGTTTCCCTTCCATGCAATAAATTAGACAAAATAACAGCTTCACTGTGATGAAATACTCTAGCTTTTAATTTCTTAAAAGCAGCAACAACATATCAGAGTTTTCACTGTGTTTCAATATCTAAGAATTCATCTTTCTATGTAAAAAGCTATCAAGATATTTAAATTGAATTCCATTTTCAAACTGATTACCATCCAAGCTGAAAGCTGCTAAAAATTTTCTTCCATTATTGGCTGATTAACGATAGATTAACAGAGAAAAACTTGTTTAGTCTCAGGATTTTCACTTAGTAATTAATGAGTTCCTGGCAACATCCAAAGATAAAAAGTTTTTTGATAATTTCCAAAGATAAAAAGTTGTCTCTGTTTATCTCTATTTGTTATCAATCAATATCTAATTCAACATATATGACTCCCTAGAGAAAGATTAATTATTATTTGCAGAAATGTAAAAAGCTGTTACTCTTCTACATTCTCACATCTCTAAATGATAACACTTTGGGTTTAAATTTTTATAAGAACTTGGAAATAAAAAAGGATCCCTTTACTTCAACTAAAACCCATAGCAAAAGAGCTATTGCATGGGTTAACAGAGAAAAACTTGTTGAGACTCAGGATTCTCACTTAGCAATTAATACTTTCTTAGCAACATCAAAAATAAAAAGTTGTCTCTGTTTATCAGGATATAATCTGTCTATTCTTTATGAATGTAGAAATTTATGGAAATATCTAATTTGAAGTATATATATATATATATTGTACCACCAATGAATATATGGTTAAAAACACATATATTCTGTGATTACATATCAAATCATTTAATTAAAATGATCAAATTAATTTTAAAAGAAACCATTAAATGATATATAAATTATACATTTTAAAGAGTTTTTTTAAATGCAAACTTGCAAAAGTAAAGTGTTGCATCATCTTTTCATTTAAAAAAAAATAGTAAAAGAGAGTTTTAATATTAAAGAGTGATTAGGAAGGGGGGGGGATTAATTCTAGGTAAAAAGTTAAAACTAGCTTTTCCTTTTTATAAATTTAAATAGAGAAAAAAAAATTTTAAATGAAACTGAACTAAAATATATAATTTGTAAATAAGAAAACTCCTAAATTTAAATTCAATTAAAAGATTATTTGGCTGATAAAGAAAAATAATAACTCCCATTGCACTAATTAAAAAAACAAAGGAAAAGACTATGGACATTATCTTATCAAACATTAGATTAATCTAAGCAAGAAGTTAGATTAAATCAGTATACAAATTTAATTAAGAAAATATAAAATTTACTTAAACCAGATCGAACAATAATAAATAGAAAGCAATAAGTTAGAAGCATATAAAAGGACTAAGAGATTCATTCATATATTATATTACTATTTTTATTATACAGTCTATATTCATTATCTTTCAGCATTACTGTCTTATAAAAAACTTTAAAAAAAGATGGTGAAAAGCCAGCAGTGTTAGCATCATGCAGTGCTAGACAGCAACTGAAGTGTGCGACTAGTCTTCAATCCCAATCTTTCGTACCATAAGATGTTCATGCTCGCCTCATGATCTGTAAACTACGGAAAATTTTCTCCTTCATTGAAACATGAAAAATCAATAAGAAGCTAAATCATCAATGGAAAGAAAAAGGCCAACCGGTTGGTAATCAACAAATCAGGAACAAGCAAGGAATTGTATCCATATGAGTGTAACATTCTATCCGAATAGAAAAATCCTAGGTAAATATAATTCGTATTATCACATTTAAAAGATTTGAACATTCATTGGAATGAAAGACTTTAATGAACTTTAATAACTACAGCCATAGTAATCTTTAAGTTGATCCCATAAATTTTTATTATATTGTATTTTAAATGTGTGTGTGCATATATTTAAAATTTTATTATATGTTTTAATTATGAATGTATGTCAATAAATTATTTGTTTGATTAATTACTGTCTGATTGATTCTCTCTCTTATAACTGCATCACTAATAGGTTAAGTTATAGTTAATTATAAGCATTGGGCAAGTGTGTTAAATATTTCCCTTCACAATTGAGAAAAGGAGCTAGCTTGCAGATATATCAAGTGCTAGATTGTATATCTGTCATCTGGGCATACTGACTATATGTAACCTGTGGTTAGGCCTCAAAACAAAAAAAAAGTGCTTTGGATGGCAGGGGTTTGAATCTATCAGCCAGAAGTTCTATATCCTGGAAATGTGATTGTAGGTAATACAGGTACCATTGGTATTTCATCTACCTGTGGTATTATACTTCTCTGCTTGAAAGGCCAGTCAGCTGCAATAGTGAAAATGCAGCCGGAGTTAAGATTAAGAGTTTAAATTAGATTATCACAGTTATTTTCTCTCACCTGGTTCAATTGACTTTCCAATGTGGGTGCTGAAATGTCATAAATTGACCCAGCATAAGCAAAATTTAAAAAAATAAAATCATGATTAAAATTAAAAAAAAAAAGTTTGAAACTAAAATGTAAATTAAATGCTAAATTGCATAATAAAAATTAAGATCAGTGAGGAGCAATTTGTCCGCCCTCTGTATTGCATTTTTGTAAATACAAGCTTATAAAAGTAATGACACATTATATATGACTTGCTTTTTTGATTATTATAATTTTACCTTTAAGGATTTGGCTATGCTGAGGCTATTAAAATATGGTAGATCTGAATTTAGTTCAGTCCCATATAGCTATTTAAGTTAGATAGCTGGATTTAAAGACATTTTCATGTCCAAAAATTTCAGAGTTTCTACTTAAATATATGTTTGAAATAAGTGCTGGGTTTTGAGTTGATAAATCTAGTGTCCGAATATTCTAGCTCTCCACTGATGTGAGCCATAAGTTCGAAATCAGTTGGTCTGGAGATGAGAGTGTTTTGGATAGAGATTTTAAATATTTTCTCCTACCGCACTTATTAATTAACAGCTTGTTTGAGCTATTGGTATGCTCTCTGTATTGCACTTTTATAAATACAAGCTTATAAAAGTAAGGTCACATTATATATGACTTGCTTTTTTGATTATTATAAATTATATAAAACATTATATACAATGAAGCATGATATGTGCTGCATCAATATATACTTCAATTACATACTATCCAAAAAAATGTAAATAAGTAAAAAAATCAAAAAAATCCATTAAAATTTGTAAATTTATCAAATACTATAATATGATAGCACCCATTTTTTATCTTAAAGCACCATATGTGATCTTATTTATTAATAACTTTTCTTCAACTTAGGTTGAAATCATATATATTTTATTATTTGTTTTATTATCTTTCCAAAAGAATAAGCTAAAAGTTTTATACAATTTAAGAAAATGTCTAAAGTATCTTTCTTAAGTAATGCCAGAAAAAAATAATTGTCTAATATTCTCATGTTGCATCAGAAAGCATACAGTTTGAAAAGTTTAATTAATAATCTGAAATGATTAAACAGCAAATAGAGATGAATGTATAGATTCCAAAGTCAACATGGACTTAAAAACATCAAAACAATTATAGAAGTCATTGCATTTCCATAGGGGGAGGGAGGAGTTATTAAATAAAGAGATTATCTTCAGAAACATATTTAATTGCTATGAATATCTGATATTTTATTAAAATAAATAAAGATACAATACAGTAAGTTTCTTATTATTTTTAATTTTTGAGTGAATGTAAATGAGAAAACACATATGGAGTAAAGATATATCTAAATGTGCTCTCTTAATTTATTTTTAATAACTATATTTTTAAAAAGTTTTATTTGTAATATAATCTTAATTTACTCATGCATAGTATATACAGAAAAAAAGCATCTGATATATTGAAAATTACAATATACATGCAGTTTGATAAATAATATATATTGTAATAAATATTATGGGATGTATGGTGTATATATACCATAGATAATATGTAATAATATATTCTAACAGATTATGAAGACAATTGTCAACTATTACAGTATTAAATCTTGATAATATTTGTTATTTTACTGAACCAGGCTTTTGATACAGCGTATTTTTATCAGTCAAAAGTCTGGGCTAGTAAAATAATGCATGTTGTTAAGATTGATCACCATAATAGTTGAATAATTGTTTGCATAATCTGGTAGAATATATTTGAACATTATAATATCTATTGAAAATTTTTTTTAGCTTTTAATTTCTTGAATGTGAGTCATTAGTTAAAGATTGTATTTATAAAATGCACAAAAGAGAACAGTATAGCAGATACAAATTGTAAGCAATAAGTAAACATTGATATTGTTATAAGTTTTTTAAAATTATTTATTATATATCAATTTATTTTACAAAGACATATTTATAAAAAATATATATTTTTATTTTTTTAATTTTTTTTTACATTAAAGATATCATCAAATACAATTTGTTAAGTAAAAATCTTTGGAAATTTTCTTGCTCATTGAACCCCCCCCCCAAAAAAAAAAAATTAATTCAAACATTAAAAAAAAGAGATCAAACAATGTATATTTCACTTATAAATAATTTCACATTTATCTGGAAGAAATCCTCAGTAATCTCTGATTTGACAACTCAAGTTTATATTTATATAAGATATTCTTTGCAATTATGAAAAATTTATTTGGGGGAGAAAAATTCTATTTGGAAATTATGAGACTTGAATTGCTTTAGAGATTACAAATATAAAGCAATAAATCAGGTCAGAAATAAATAAGTAAATGGCAAACATCAAATACATTTCAAATTCTAGTACATCAGCCTATCTAAGTATAAATTTTTCTTTATTTTTTCCTTTAAGTTTGTTTAATAATTTTTATTTTTAAGTGCTGCATTTTCAAAATAAAAATTCAAAATTTTATGATTCCTCTTTTTATATAATTTTTTTTTATGATTATCCTTTATTTTCTAAAGTAATTGAAACAATGGTTACTTATATTTTTTTATTAAAAAAATTACTAATAACAAACTAAATACAAATATTAACATATTTATAGTAGATTAAATTTATGTTACATGGGCACAATTTTAGCATAAGAATAGAACTTGAATTAACTATCATTGTTGTAGTATGTTTTTATTTCATAACAGTTATAATGTATTTTTTATTGCATAGCAATCATAAAAAAGATTAGCATATTTTGACTAGAGTCATTTTAAGATGAATATATTATCTTGGAATTTTTGTTGAATATTGAAAGCCACATTTAAAAATAAATTATAACAAGAGCAGTTTTCTTCACTCTACTCTAGAGCCACCTAGTGTAAATATGAGTAATCAATGGGTACCATATAGTGTACTGCTATACTATTTCTATATTATCACTCCTTGACTTGTCTGACTTTTGCCGTCTAGAAGCTAACTTTTATTTTTTATACTATTAAATTAGTAGCACTTCATATATAGAGAAAATATTGATAACATTGAATACAAACCACTAAACATCACATGATCACCATTTCTTATGCTTGCTCATAACTGTTATTAAAATAGGCAAAACTCTCCATCCAGTAGTACCAATCAGTGCTAGCCAGAGTAATCAATGGATTCCAGAAGGTTTTTTTTACATAAAATCCTTATCTAGTGCCTACTCATCCAATATCCCCAGACTAGTTTCTAGCTTATGGCTTTTGTCAGTGAGGAACCTTGGATCTGAGAGCACTGCACCTAGATCTTAGGTTCTAATGCAATCCTCCAGTAGCCACCTTTTATCTCAACTTAACTACAAAACTATGAGAATAAAATTTAAAACAATAATATTTTTAATCCAAGCTCATTAGCTTATATAGTCATATAGGTCTGAATTCAGTTCAGTACCCACATATTTTGGTGCCTTTGGTTCTTTAATAACCATAGCCACTACTATCCTATTAGCAAACCACTAAACATCACATGATCATGATTTCTTATACTTGCTCATAACTCCTTATACCCAGGCTAGTTGTTTTCGTCAGTGAAGATCTAAGTGCAGTTCTCTCAGATCCAAGGCTCCTCATTGAAGAAAGCCACAAGCTATAAATTAGTCTATGAATATTAGGAATATTCTGGCATTCATTTATTATTCTGGCTTGCAGTGAGTGGCATTACTGTATGGAGAGTTTTGCCTGTTTTAATAACATTGAATACAATCTTAATGAATTTGCGTTCCTGTGCACCCTTTATCAAAGACAACTATTGTCCTATTCAAATTTTAATTCAAAACAAAATAATGTAAGGTTTTGATTAATGACAACACATGTAGATTAAACAAGACAGTCATCTAATGTAATTGTTGACATAACAAACAAGAAGTAAATATATATGATAAATATATATATATATTTAAAGCTTAGTTATTTTTAAATTTATTTATTTATTGTAATCTTTTGATAAAATTTATGGGATTATGTCTTTTGAAAGTATACTATTGAAAATAGTCAACTAAAATAACACAAAAGTCAAATAACAATGAAATGCAGGATTACGAAAATAAAATAATTAATATACATATGAATTTTATATAATATCATCTTGATATTCTTTCATACTGATTACATATATGAGAACGAGGTTTGTAAATAGAACACTATCTTACATTTGATCATTTATTAAGTGGAAAAAAAAAACGAAACTAAACAAAAACAACAACAACATAAACATCCATCTAATTGAGAAGCTAATAATAAGCTCACTTAGGTAGAAAGGTAATTAAATTTCATTCAAACTTAAACTAAGTACATCAATTCACAATTAAATCATTAGCTACAATTAATTACAAATTCTCTACCAATGGTTTTTCTGCCAAAGAAGATTTTTCAAGTGCAAAATAACAGAACACCAAATTAAATATATATTATCTTACCTTCTCACAATTCTAATTTACATTCCAATATAACTTTAATATCAAAAGAACTTTTAAACAAATTAGAATTGTAGTAAGGTGGGACAATATAATTTTGCACTTGAGAAATCCGCAATAATAGGAAAACCATTGGTAACGAATTTATAATTTAATTTTGGCTAATGATTTACTTGTGAATTAGTATAGTAGTTAATTCAGAACCAGCAACAGCCACTCATAAACGAGTATGGTTGTACCAACCCTCCAAAAAGATGTAAAAAAATAATAATATAGAGATGAATTTGCGATTACATAAACCAATTTGAAAACACAAGTATGTCCACATATAGAATATGCTAGTCCATGGGTTGGCAAATTTTTTAACATGAAGAGCCATTTTTCCTAAAACTCCCTCCCTTCCCTTTAAAGAACCATAAGGAAAGGGATATCCTCTGCTCCATTAAAGAGCCACAAAGAAAGATATGAAAAATGTATTCCTGAAAAATACGAATTTTTGAATGGCTGTGGATATATTTAAACACATTTATTTTAGTAATAGAACATAAGAGAATCTTATAAATAAATACAAATTACTTTGACAGTTTGATTTATTCACAAATTTCTAATATTAAATATTCATCATATACAATAATTATTATTTTATTGTAAGGCTGAATTCGGGAAACAACGTGGTAACAAATTAATTTGCTTATATTGAATGTACTCTAAATTTATTTTTTATATATGTAAGTAAAGGGATTCGAACTTAGGATTTTTCAGTCTGTATCATATATATTGGAGGACGAATGCAGACTGAAAAATCCTAAGTTCAAATCCCTCTTCTTATTTACAAATTACAATGTTTATGTTTACATGATAATTAGAAACACGAAATTGGAATCGAAGAGCCACATTTGACTCGTGAGTCATAGTTTGCCTACCCCTGTGCTATACTTATTCTATTTATTCGATTTAATTCATTATATTGACGAGTTTAACTTTTGACATTTGATATTTTACAAGTGTGTGTGTGTGTGATATGATTTTTGTTATGCTAATAATATCCATCTTTTTAATTTAAAAAAAAAAATTAAAAGTTTTTATAGGTTTAATAATTATATAATAAAGGCATTCATTCAGTTTTCAAAAATATTTATGTTGTCAAAATTTAAATTTAATAAAATGTAAATTAAAAGCTGTTACATATATGTATATGAAATGATAAACTTTTGTATTTATGAATAATAAAACCAAGCTTATACAAAAAAAAAAAGATCTTGTTTAAAAATAACAATATAACTTTTTATTAATTTTATCTCAGCTTCAACTTCCTCGGGTTTCCATTTCCTATTAATAATTTTATTACAGAGATCTGAATGGTTTCAAAAGCAGCTCTTTCAAGAAATAAAATTTGAATTACTGTTAATCTGTGTGGGATGTCAACTTTTGTTTTTTTTTCATGTGAACCAGCTGAGAAAGAAATATCTTCTATGTGTGTTTTTTCCCTCTGTATAAAGCTATTATAAATTCTAAATCAAAAAATGAGTCATAAAAACTTTAAGAAACATACAATATTTATTTATAAATCCTGTCAAATATTACTAAACAATTAAGTAATATTATCAAAAATTTACTTCCTCTTCCAGCTGGCTTTGAACTCCTATACTTAACACACATATTATATTTTTGATAAAATGATTTTATATTTTATGCATATTTATTTCCTCAAACAATCAATCAACTTCTTTCTCACTCGTATATGCACATATGATTTAGCCAGAATTTTTGGCTCAATATATGAAGAAATGCTTTTAAAAAATATAATATATTAATAATTTTTATTAGTCATTCATTAGACCAATAACAAATACTATTTCTGTAGTATAATTTTCGTTACACCACTCTCACACCAGGTAGAAACTGTTTTCTATCTGCTCTTAACACCTTGTGGAGGGGTGTAATATGACCAAAGATATGTGAAAAAGATCTATGATCTCCAAGATGCACATGTCGTGCTGATCTAGCACTCAACAGTTGGCTCAGGCCAAAATCTCTTACCCATATTTTTATCATTGTTCAGTATAAATATAGATAGCAACTTACTGCAGTTTATTTGATAAGTGTCAAACATACTGCTCTCACAACTTTGACACAAATAACTTGATGGAAGTATATTAATAATTTTTATTAGTCATTTATTAGACTAGATATTATCCAATAATAAATAATATTTCTGTAGTGTACATATATCTTAATACTTAATATATATGTAAAACAAAAAAGCCCCAAATTAGATGGCCATATAAATACTGACTTGGCTTGCTTCATGATAACTGTGCCATTGACACACACCCATACACACAGCTCTTCAATTATTATGATTGCAACAAAGCAGCACTTCGCAAACTACTACCCAAATAAAGGAACAATAAGACATTTATCTTATATCAATAACAATATTTTATATTCACAAGTTGTTATAAAAATATTGAAAAGTATTAAATCAATTTAAGAGCATGAAATTAATAGTAACATTCACATTTTTTGTTAAAGCAATGCAATTTCCAAACTATGAAAAATTCTATGTTGAGATTTCTATAATATATTGACCAAGGGATTGTTACATATATTCTTTTTCGTATGTCAAATGCATTGACTGGGAAATGAACCCGGGCCACCAGCTGCTTGGAAGGCAGCTATGCTAAACACTAGGGTGCCAACGCTTGACTGTTACAAATATTCTGTTTATTTAAAAATACATTTTCCAGGTTTCTTTATTTTTATTTAGTTTTTATTAGTGAGGATTTTTTAATATATATACCAATGATTCAAACAATTTTAGATGACTATTTTCAACGTTTTTTAAAAAATATATATAAACATGAATTATCTGCGAGAATATACACTTTCTCCTACTCATAGTGAAAGCAAATTGCATTACAGTTGTGCTTTTTCTTTTTGCTATTAATGTAGTGACATTCATGTGATTAACTTGGAATCTTTAGTCTTCATCTAATAGTGACTAAATGTCCATTTACCAACTGATAATTATTTATATGTTCGTTTATATTTTATTTTGCTGTCTTCCATCATTTAAATTAGTAATAATCATAAACAGCCACTCAAAAAAAGAAAACGACCATTCTAACATCAAAAAAGAAAAAAGAAGAAGGGGAAAAGAAAGAGAGAAAAAATTACTCAAAAGATGAGTTTTGCAATGACTATACAAACCAATCTGTGAACTACAAATAACATATAAAACATCCTGGTCCAATTTTCTATTTACTTGTTATTTTACAATGATGTCTTAGTTTTCTCAACAGAAATTTTTCTAAAATATTTCAACACCATGTCTGATTGTAGCTCTCCAATGTATTTTATTTTCTGCCTTATCTTTCCAATGAAAACAATGAACAGTGCACTTCTTTAGAATAGCTTTGAAATAATCTTTATAACATAGATGGGATCTCTTTCTCCATGTTCAAGTGTATTATAAAACAATCTTTTAGGAAGCCTTTCACTGTTTATTCATTTTACATATCCAATCCAATGGAGATATAATTTTGCAATAGTAGACTCAATAGTATCACATCTTGCAAGCTGAAAAAATATTGATTAGTTTTACAATCTTGCCATTGTATTTTTAAAATTTTACAGAGCATCTTTAAGCTTTTTTAATGCCTTTATGCTGGTAATGAGTCCAAGTTTCACATCCATACAATAAATTAGGTAAACATAGTTGCAATAGTTATTTCCCTATGGTGAAATACTCTATCCTTTAACTTGTTAAATGAAGCAACATTACATTGCAATCAATGTAGGATCTCAACATCTAAATTCACTCTTCTATTTGTAAAACTACCAAGGTATATAAAACTGGTCTACATTCTCAAGTTAATAACCGTCCAAGCTGAAAGTTGCTGAAAGACTTTTCTTCCATCATTGGCTGATAAAGAATTTAAATTTTTTAATTGATTCAAATTAAAAATTCCACCATTAAATCTGTATTGTATTTTGATCCCTGTCTTATTAAGGTGCCTATAAACAATTCCAAAGATCTTTTTCATAAAAATTGAAAACAAAGTTGGAGCAATTACACAACCTTGTTTAACACCGGTTTTCATTTCAAATATTCCAGATTGTTATCCAGCTGTAGTAATAACATATCCTTTCATTCCATTATGTAAAAGCTGTATAATACCAATAAATTTTGGTAGACAACCAATTAATTTCAAACATTGCCATAGACCTGTCTTTATTAATTGAATCAAATGCTTTGACCAAATCAATAAAAGCAATATATAAATTATTGCTACTGATACTTGTCTTACATTTGCCTGGCAACAAAAATCATATCCATAGAGCATCTTAATTCTCTAAAATCACACCGAATCTCTGCTAACCCTTTATTTATAACTGGAAGCAATCTATTCAACAATATTCTTGAAAGTACTTTTGCTGTAGAGGATAATAATAATATTCCATGATAATAACTGCAATCTCACTTATTACATTTTTTTTAAAATGGAACAATTAAAGTATCTTTCAGATTGGATGGCACAACTTTATGTGTCGAGATTAAAGCTAATATATCACCACCATATTTTATCACTTCTCAAGGCATTTTATATGTAGCCATTCCATTTTTAAGATTACCAACAGACCTCAGTAAGTTGTTATTTTTATCCAAATCTAAATAAGTAGATATAATGAATATATCATTAAAAGTCACTATATAAATTCTTGTATCATTATATAAAAGATGAGCAAAGTATTCTTTCCAACTTATTAAAATACCATTATTATCATATAAGAAAGAGCCATTTTTGGATTTATTAAGATTGTGATACCATTTCTCAGACTCACATGCTGCTTTCAATGCAGTAAAAAAATATTTAGAATAATTATGGTCAGTAAATGTCTATATCTTCTTTGCAGTTTTAATCCACCAATCATTCAAAATCATTTTTGTCAATCATTGAACTTCTGCTTTCAGATCTTTATGTTTATTATGAATTTAAATTAGTATATGAGATTTTCATGCTTTCAATCATCTTTATGCTCTTGCCATGTGTTTATATAATCAATATTTTTACTTTTAATTACATTCATAGTAACTCTGATTCCATTATTTTTTATACCATTGCAAGATGAAGGTCTCTCCAAGATTAATTTAGTTCTTTTAATTTATACTCTTTCTTCTCCATATTATATCAACAAATATCCTTATTTTATCTATCCATCTCGGACTTGGTCTCATTCTAAGTCTTTTATCTTCTCTCGGGATTCAATTTAAGACTACTATTATTTTTTCTACCAATGTGCCCAGCTCAATTCACTTTAGGCTCTTAATTCTTTCAATGATGTCTATTTGTTCTCACATAGGTATTTTTCTTTTGACATCTTATTATTATTTCTAACAAAATCTTTCATTCTTCATTGAGTGGTCTGAAATCTTAGTAAGTTTTTCTGTTAAATGTTCAAGTATCAAATCCATAAATAATAACTCTATTTTTAAACACATAGGCATATTTTCTTTTAATATTAAGTTATATCTGCCAAAAACATTCCATCCAAGTTCAATTCTACAATTAATTTATGTTTCAATTTTTTATTAATAATCTGACCAGAGTATCTTAATTTTTTTCTGTGAAAACCATTGAAGATTAATATTTTTAGCATTTATCTTTAACCTATTTTGTACTTTCATTTGAAAACTTGCAACATTTCCTGAGACTCCAAAATAGTGTTTGTAAAAATAACTAAATCATCTTCAAAATCTAGATGAATTTTAAAAGTTCCATTCAATTTATTTCTTTAACTTCTATTTCAATCCATAAAACACTTATTGCCAAGCTTCTGGAAAAAGTTTTGGAGATATTGATTCATCCTGTCATACACCCTATCAATGTTATCCTTCTTAGTATCGATATATAATTCAATCATTGCAGTTGCATTTTACTAAATATTCATCAGAATATGGACAATATTCTGAATCATTTGTAAAATCAAGGTTCCTTTAATAATCTATAAATATAAAACCTATCATCTCATATTCATTCGTCCTTTCTATAACTTATCAAAACTGCTTTTAGAGTCATCTTGTTCTTTTGATAGGTTTAAATCCAAAGATTCATTATAGATGAAATGTACTTATCTTGATGATGATCTTATATAAAACTGATAGAAGACTGTATTAAATACCAATATCCCTAATGCAATTTTCCAATCACCAGTTTATCTTTATTATTTAGACATTTGTTATATAGTTTTTCCCACAACTTTTCTATTTCTTTACCTTTTTTTAAAGGTATCAACAATAATTCTATCATTTGCTAAAGGATTTTCCTTCTTTATAGATTTAATTTCATGTCTCATTTCTTCATTTAAAATGTTTAGTAATTCAAAAGACTTTATATATAGTTGCAGGGATTACTCTGTTCACTTATTTAATTTCACTAAACTGTTCCACACATTTCATAATATTATTTTTTTTTTTTAGTAATGCTTACATTTTTTCCCTACTAATTGATGAAACAACTTTCCTTCCAATGCATATTGTTTTATGTCTCTGAGATATTTATTCTCTTCTGTAGCTTTTCTTTTCGTTTTTCAGTTATATTTTCTTATATCATTGTTAAGTCTTTTTTGTACTATTTTACAGAATTTCAGGTATTCAGTTATTTTTAATGGATCATTTAAAAAATATTTTAATATTCTTTTTCTTTTGTTAAATACATTGTACTGACTCTATTAAAAATTTACTGGTAAATGCTTTTTTTTATACTAGTTATCTTCTTATTGATCTCAATCATGTCTGAAGCATTTTCAAAGTCTGTTAATAATTTAAAATGATTGGTCAGATTTAATCTGGATATGTAAAGGTTAGAAATACCAGCTGTCAATACTTTTTTTTTCAAACATTTTATGTTTCCAATATTGAAATACTTATTATTATAATCCAAAATTGCTGTACCTTCATTTAAATGCTTTCATTTTCATTTCTCAAAAAAAAAAAAAAAGAATTCATAATATAGAGATTTATAATGTTTTTGCAAATTCCACAAGATTGTATTCTTTTATTATTTCTATTACAACCCATAGCGCTATCATATTTCAGATGTTTTGCATTATTTAAAATTATTTTTTGTGTGATTAAAAGTATGTTGTACATCTCTACAAGAATCCTCTATTTCTTTATTACACCAAGAAGTTATTAGGGCATAAATCTGAATTATCTGCATTTGATATCTACCATTAAATTGAATTAATAATCTTACCACTCTGGTTAATACATCAATTGCATCAATATTATTCTTCTATTTTTTGTTTATAATGAATTCCATTCCATTTGTGCCTTTGCAGTAAAATACATACCCACTTTTTAAATCAATTATTTTTTAACTTTTTTTACTAATTTCAGCAGGTCCAACAATATCCCATTTAATGTTAGACAGTATCTTTTCTAATTCATGCAATCTTCCTTCACTTGAAAGTGATCTGTAGTTTTAGGAAGCTAAATAAAAGGTCATTATTGAATGACAGTTTAGACTCACAAAAAGATTCTTAGCACTTTTTGCCTTGACTAACAACTTTTTTAGCCTTCTGGAAATAAGGGACATAATTTAGTTTTGTTTGTCATTATTGTAAATATCTAAAAACAGATCATCCATACACATATTCTTACTGTCTTCAAGAAACTTAGTTAAGAATCCTGAGTTAATAATTCAATAAACTCACTACAATGGCTAATGTGGGCTGGTGAGCAGATAATCCATGTTTGTTTACTATAAGGAGTATAGAGTATTTTTAACATCTAACATGACAAGAATACATGAGTAAACAATAATTTATTCTGACCTGCAAAATCTCAAAGAAAATCAAAGGTCTCATTTACTTAATATTAAATATTATACACCCGGGTCTCTTTTTATGCAGACTTATTTAACACGATTTTGAAGTTACACGATTCATGTTTAACCGGAAGTCGAACTCCGATATTGCACTATTACTTTAAATAATAAATTTTGCGCACTTACGTTATATTGAAAGTAATAGCACATTATTGGAATTCGACTTTCAACTTAGTAATTTCAATATTTTCAGTGCTTTGTAATAGTAATATTTTATGCAATAATGAAATTAAAATCATGATTTCCACATTTTATGTATACACACATTAAATTTTACAAGATTATAATGTAAATTTGTTCAAACATTGTGCGTGTTAATTTTGCATTTTAAATCACATTCTGTTTTTGCTTTTTAAAAAAGAACGTTTAATCAATTATTAATCATTTAGTGTCCGCAAGTTTATTTTTAAAAGGTCAGTAATAGCAGTGGGCACAATTAAATTTGACAATTAAAATCTGATTTTTAATTGTAATTAACAATTTAAAAATTACTTACGGCAACTTGAAATTTGATTTTTAAATGAAATTAAAAATTAAAGACAAAAATAAGAATTTAATTTTTAGTTGTTAGTTTCATAAACAATTAATAAAATCATCGTCTCAAAGATTAATTACTAATTACGTTGACACCAGAAAACCACTGTCACAACATGAGTGTGAAGTTGGCGCTAGTTGTTTGCAAATGAATGTGTTTTTCGGCAAATAGCTATAATAATTAAAACGTGTATAAAAAAATGTCAATTACTGTACTGTAAATTATGCATAAAAATATATTATTTTGAATAAAATTAAATATTATAGTTAAAAAAAGTTTGTTTTGTATCAATTTTTTTCAAATTTGAAATTTTTTATTAGTCATATTTTATTTCCTTATTTTTTTGTGTGTGCAAATTTTAAAGTAATTTTACGTTGGTGCTTTGCTTTTACGCGAATTTTGAAAACTCACAGACCACATCCCCCCCTTTTTCAATGTAAGTTATGTCTATTTTTGCCTGATTTCATTTGCGCGTGTTTTCTGAGGAACCTATCTATCGTGTAAAACGAGACCCAGGTGTATATTATAACAATCGGGGTTTTGGAGTCTTACTGTATCGGCCGTACAGGGCGTCACTAGGCCATTTGAACCTAGAGAAACAACACGAATAAGACAAAAAGCTAAGTAGAAAATTTTTTAAAATTTTTATTTGGTTTTAATGTTGTTTATGTGTACTTTGGTCTTTTGAGAGCAGCAATTTAAGACTATTGATTGTGGATGAAAGTATAAATTGTGATTGAGAGAGTGAGTTATTTAAAAGATTGAAAATTTTTTGTGTTTAACTGTTTGAAAGATTTCGTTTGCCATTTTAGGTATAGTAGGTTTTTTTTTTAAAAAAAGTTGTTCTTGGTGAATGTGTGTTAGTGTAAGGATAATTATAAAAAAGTTGTATGTAAATTTAATTCGTTTTAGTTAAGTTTATTACTGAAAGTTTTTTAAATTTCAAAATAGACATTTATTTTGAGAAATAAGGCAATGTTTGGGAGCCTAACGTTAGGAAACACGTGGTTGTGGTTATAGTTTGATCACGTTTGGGAAAAAGTTTTTATTTTTTCTGTATAAGGGTGTGTGAAGAATAGGAGAGGTATTATAAAGAGGTACTTATAAAAAAGTTGTATGTAAGTTTAATTCGTTTTAGTTAAGTTTGTTATTGAAGGTTTTTTTAAATTTTAAAAGAGACATTTATTTTGATAAAAAAGTTAATGTTTGGGAAGCCTAACATTAGAAAATAAGTGGTTATAGTTTGATAAAGTTTGGGAAAAAGTTAAAAAGTTTTTATTTTTCCATATAAGGGTGTTTGAAGAATAGGAGAGGCATTATAAAGTCAAATATACAATAGGTGAATTGAAAAATAAGAATATGGATTGCATTTGTATGGCACAGTGTATATACGATCGGCAGAAAGGAATTAGAAGAGCATTAGTAGAATGTACAGTGTGTGCTGAGGTGTATCATTTGAAATGTTTGAATAAGAATAGGAAGGATGTGACAGGTTTCTGGTTATGTAGTCAGTGTGTAAATGTGATTAAAGAGGTGAGAAAGTGGTTTTTAAGTGTAGGTAGTCTAGAGAGAAAGTCAGAGGAGAGGGAGCAAAATGTAGTTAAGGAAGATAGGACAGAGTATGGTTTTAGTGGAGTGACAGGAAATATGGGTGGAGAAAGTAGTAATGCAATGGAGATGGTTAGACAGAGAATAAGTAAGATAGAGGAAGAAGTGAAGGATGTAGAAGTAAAATTAAAATTGTTAGAGACAAAGTGTGAGGAGATAAAGGAATTATTGAGTAGAAATGATAAGGAAGAAATGGATAAGGAGGTCCAGAAGATGGTAGACAAGGTTACAGATGGAGTAGAGAAAGTAGATTATGAGACAGTGTTGATAGGAGATTCACTAATAAGAGAATGTGGGGATATAATTGCAAGGGAAAATAGAAGCAGGTATGTTAGAGTATGTATGCCTGGAGCAAAAATTAGGGATGTGACAGATAAAGTAAAAAAGCTAGGTAGTAGAGATGTATATGTTATGGTAGGGACTAATAATTTGTTAGAGCCATCAGAGAGAGTAATGGATGAGTATGTAGAATTGATTAGAAATTTGAGGGAGATTAAAGGAAGAGTAGGGGTAGTTGGAGTATTACCAAGATTTGATAAGAGGTATTTGTTAGATAGAGCATGTTCTATAAATGAGAGAGTGAAAAAATTGTGTGAGAGAAATAATGTTGTGTTTGTGGATGTATGGGATTGGTTTATTGGAAAGAGGGAGTTATATAGTAAAGATGGATTGCACTTAGGAAAACAAGGAAGTGAAGTTTTAGGGAGTTTGATATTTAAAGAATATAATTCGGGAAACTTTTAAAGGGGGGTGGGCTTTTAAATTGTAATATTATCAAAAACAAGACGAATGGAGGGGATATAAGAAATAAGCAAAAGATGGTTGATTTAGATATAAGTGTAGATGTGGAGAGGGAATGGTTTTGTAAGATTAATGGTAAGAAAGTTTGTTATAAATGTAATGGAGAAGAAAGAATCAAAAGAATTTATAAAAGAATAGTTAGGAAAGAAAAAATTGTTAAAATTGGGTTTTTGAATATGCAAGGTGGTAGGAGACCAGAAAAGTGGCTGGAATTAAATAAAGCAATTGAAAATGAAGAGCTGGAGGTATTAGCAGTAGTGGAAACTCATCTAAGAGAAGAAGAAGAACCTATTTTGGAAGAGGTGGTATGGCAGGGTGTAAACAGAAAAGAAAAAGAAAAAAGGGGTGGTGGTATAGGTGTTATATCGAGGAAATATTTAAATATTGTTAAATGTCAAGAGCATTTGTGGTTTGAAATAAGGTTGGGTAGACAAGAATGGATGGTGGCTGTAGTGTATATAGCTACTGGAGATAGTCAAACTGTAATGGAGTGGAACAGTAGTATATATGAATGCCTAGTTAAGGATATACAAATTTTTAAAGAAAAGGGGAAGAGAATAATGGTTATAGGGGATATGAATGGACATATTGAAGAAATTGATGATGTAGATAATAAGAATGGTCAGTTTTTGAAGGAATTTTGTCAAAGAGTAAATTTGAGCATTGGGAATTTATCAAATATGTATGAGGGACAATACACATGGTCTAGGAATAATGTATTTCACACAATAGATTATGTATTGGTAGAGAAAGAGGGAATGAATAAAATATGGAAAATTAAGGTGTTTGATAATGAAGAGAGAGTATGTAATAGTGATCATAATTTTATTGTAATAGAAATGGTTAGTAATGTGATGGAGGATAGAAATAAAGGTAGAAATAATAGTGAAAGATGTGGATGGAGAGTGAATGATAAGAATAAGTTGGAAGAATATAAAATAAAAGTTGAAGAAACCATGGAGCAGTTGGATGGGGATGAGTATAAGGACTGGTGTGGTGAAATAGAAAAAGTGGCAAATAGGGTTTTAGTTGAGAATATGCAGAAGAATAAAAGTAATAAAAAAATGAGAGTTAGTAAAAGTGTAAAAGAGAGGAAAAAAGCATGCAGAGAATATAAGTGTGCTATTAAGAACAAAGAAAGTGAAAATGATATTAATGCTAAATGGAGAAAGTACTTAGAAAAGAAGAAGTTGGCTAAAATGGATAATTATAGAGAGAGGATGAAGTTAAATAGTAAATTGTTGGAGGATATTAATAAAAGTGGAAGAGATGGGAGTAAAAAATTTTGGAATTACATTAAAAGGAGAAATGTAGGGGAAAGAGAGATAGTATTAATAGATGATGAGGGAATAGAGTGTAGCTCTAGAGAAGAGGTAGAGAGAATCTTAAATAGATATGTAATGGATATAGAAAAGATGTTAGATGTGAAGGAAGTAGTGATAGAAAAAATGAAAGCAGTTAGTAATGGGAATATTAGGTTCACAAAAAATGAATTGAATGAGGCAGGGAAGAGATTGAAAAGTGGAAAGGTGAGAGGTTTAGATGGATGGGCAGCAGAGATGGTAATGAATTTAGGGCATAGAGCAAAAGCAAAGTTATTATCATGTTTTAATAAAATGGCACAGAAGACAGTTTTTCCGGTTAGTTGGAGTAATACAAGAATAAGATTATTATTTAAAGGAAAGGGTAAGGATCATAGAAAGTTAAATAATTATAGACCAATAGCGGTAACATCAGTTTTATATAAAGTTTTCTCATATATGGTAGCTGGAAGAGTTGTAAAATGGATGGAAGAGAATAATGTAGTGGGGGAAATGCAAGGAGGTTTTAGGTCAGATAGGCATATAGGAGATAGTTTGTTTGTAGTTACACAACTTATGGAGATGAGTAGGAATTCAGGTAGATCATTATATATGAGTTTTATAGATATAGAGAAAGCATATGATAGAGTAAATAGAAATAGATTATGGGTAAGGTTAGCCAATTTGGGAATGGATGAAGCTTTAGTAAATATTATTAAGAAATTATATGAAAATAATTATTATACTTACCAGTTAGGGGATATAGAATCAGTTAAAGTTAAAAATGGGGTGGGATTAAGGCAAGGATGCCCTATGTCACCTATTTTGTTTTTGTTGTTTTTGAGTGAAATGGAGAAAGCAATAGAAAGACTAGGAAGAGGGGTAGAGATACCATTAATAGGTGGCAAGGGAGTATATATTTTGTCGGGTCTTTTTTTGCAGATGATATCTTTTTGTGTGCAGAAAGAAGAGAAGATATGGAAATTATGTTGAGGACATGTGCAAGGGTGGGTAAAGAGATGGGGATTAAATTTAGTGAAGAAAAATCAAATATAATGATGGTTAATACTGGGGAAAGAGAAGATGTAGAATTTTTATTGGGGGATATAAAGTTAAGTGTGGTGGATAGATATAGGTATTTGGGAATCATCTTATGTAATCAGGAAAATTGCTTGGATGAATGGGAGAAAAAATTGATAAATGAAGCAAAGAAAAGAAAGGGTTTGGTAAAGAAACTAACAGTATTTTCATATAATAAATATGATGTAGCTAGAATAGTATGGAAGGGAGTTGCAGTAGCAGGGTTAACATATGGTAATGATGCATTATGTGTTAGTAAAAGGGTTTTAGATTATTTAGAGAAAGTACAAAGGGAAGTAGGAAGACATGCATTAGATGCAGAGATGTGGACAGCAAAGGAGGCAATTCAAGGAGAAATGGGATGGTCAAGTTTTTATATGAGAGATGCAAAAAGTAAAATGAAAATGTTTGGTAGGTTGCAGTTTATGGATAGTAAAAGAATAGCAAAAATAGTGTTCAATTGGGTTCTTCCGATCTTGAGTAAAGGGCAGGTAACAAGATGGGTGAGAAAGGTAATGCGGTATGCGAAAGATTTGGATAAAGAATTTATATCAGTATACTTGTATAAAAGGTGGGATGATTGTGTTAGGAGGATTGTTGAGTGTTATAGTGGTAAGGAATGGGATAAAAGAATAGAAGCATTAATAAAAAATAAGGAGTTGGAGAGATGGAGAACTAGTATGGAGGGTAAGAAGAGTTTAAATATATATAGAAGTAAACAGAATATTTGATGCAAGTTAATTTATGATAATAGTAAGGAAAGTAGTTTATTATTTAAGGCTCGAACGGGATCTTTAGCAACAAGAGAATATACATGTAAATGGAAAATTATGGATAATTTAGTGTGCAGATTATGTAAGGAAGGTATAGAAAATATTAGGCACTTGTTGATTGAATGTAAATGCTTGAAAGCAGAAAGGGTACACATAATGAAGTTATGGGAGGATAGACATGAACAAAGTGACTATACAGAAGGTGAGTTATTAGTTTTTATGTTGGGTTTGCGAAGAGATAAGGGGGATTTAGATATAATTCCATAGAGTTGACAAAGTTTATGTTGTGGAAATGGAATGGGGCAGAATATGGGAAGGCTTAAGAGTGGGGAATGGAGAATAAAATGGCTAACAGGTTTATCTGGGCATAATTGCTGAGATATTCTTGACTTCATTTAAGGAGAATCCAAATACATCACATCACATAGAAAATTTATATAGTAGGCAGATATGTAAGTTAAAGATTCACATTTTTACATATATATTTTATTGCGACCATCAGCCCATGCCACTAGATCATAGAGACGCAGAGATTTATGAAATATAAATTCTTATTAAAATATATTTTCAATATTAAAAAAAATAAGAGAAGCCACTGCCAGTATTAACACACAAACATTTATTAAACATACATAAATTTAGAATTATTATTTTAGTATAACTTTAACTTTTTTTTTTATAAAACATTATTATAACTTTACTTTAGCATTTAATTTACATTTTTAACCTTTTATTTTGAAGTTCGCACAGATAAGTTTAATATTTTATTATAGTGTCGAGTATGAATAGACTACATAGATTGCATTTGAAAAGAAAATATTCTATCCCTTAATTTAACCTTAGGCCAAAAGTCTGCAGTCAAACCAATGTCAATCTATCTGATATATCGATGTATTCAATGCAGCATGAATACGACAGCACAATACCATATTGTCAGGAATGCACATCTGAACATCATGGTTAAGAGAAGAAATTGTTTCTCGTCCAGTACAGGAATGTTACGTCTGTCTGGCAAGAAGAACAATAAAAAAGAAAACTCCATAGGAAGGGATTGTGGTCCTTTTTTGCCAACTTACAATTCCATTCCATAGGCAAAAAGGGTGATTCACGGAGCAGGAAATACTGTCTGTCTCCGATGGTTAATAAGAAATAGGCTTATTTTGCCCAAGTGTGGCATATCACATGATCCTGCACATAGCGGACCTCATACTACATTTACTAATTACACCAATATATCCTATCGATTAACCCAATTTAACTACGAAATGAATAACCCAAGATTACCCCTCCCTTAATTAAACTAATATAACTTTATAAATCTATGCAGCCATACCTGCCCAAATAATTATACATTTGTTAAAAGTTTAGTTTAACAGCAAAAAAAAAAAAATCATAATAAAAACTTAAAAGCACAGAAAAAAATAAATTAATGGAAATGATTTACAAAAAATAATAATACATTCAATAAAACAATTATTACTAACTGATTAAGCTTGGTCAGATAGGAATTTCTACTGCAATAATTTAAATACTGGGAAAGTTTATACTTAGTGTTCATTAATTAACTAATGTTCTTAAGGTTTTAACATCCTGGAAAAGTTTCTTTTTTAGAATTAAAGTTCATTAGTTAGAGTTCTTACTGTTTTAAAATTCCATGCTTAGCAGTTTGCCATTTGGAGCCAGCATTAATTCCCCGATGTCCTGTGGTCCTCAATATATAAAAAACGATGCCATTTCTCTTTTCTTTTAGCAAAACTGAAGGGATTGAAGAGTGTGTTTTTTCAATCCCTTCTCCTTCAAGTCTCTCCATGCTAACACATATAGTCACATCTCTATCTTCTCTCCCAGCTCTTTCTTCACTAAAATTTATTTCCAAACTTTTTCTTTTTATATTAATTTTGCAGATTAACTCAACATTACATCATGATGATGATGACCCTTTCATTGAGGTCCATTTCCAGAGGGATTTCTTTTATTGGCTATTAGTTTCTATTGTTTTTTTCTCTCCTATCTGACCTTTACTTATACATTTTGA
Source organism: Epiperipatus broadwayi (assembly GCA_028023455.1). Classification (NCBI taxonomy): domain Eukaryota; kingdom Metazoa; phylum Onychophora; class Udeonychophora; order Euonychophora; family Peripatidae; genus Epiperipatus; species Epiperipatus broadwayi. Next base: position 2,052,768 of record JAQFVV010012421.1, read on the forward strand.
AATGCCCAAAGGCTAGTTCACTTGGACTAATTAAAATAATCATTTCCATTTTACAATAGCATTAATTAATTTATTGTATATTCTTAAAGATATATTTTTATCTTTAAATCTTTTAAGCTTTTGCTTAAAATTTAGTCTTAAAACTTTTTCTTGTTTTTTAATAAAGTTTTCTTTTAGTAATTTTTTATCTGTGCGATTTTATATATATAACGTTTACATGACTTTTAACTTTCAATTTTTATTTCTTACAAAAGTTTTTATTTGCGAACTTTTCAATGTCCAATTTTTAAAATAAATAATGTAATGGCGTGTGTGCCCGTTACAGTATATACTTAGTATTAATAATTTAAAATAGATGCTATAAAAATATTAAACCCTTAAATTACATTATAAATCAAAAAAGGATAAATATATGAATCGTAGTATATTAAACTTAACTTAAATAATTATATGAATATTTATAAAATGTCAATGAATTTAGTTAATTATTGGTCAATTAAAAATGAATAGAAAACTATATAAGATAAGTTGTATAAAGTATGTTTTAATTATTTTATATATTATTATGTTATATAGTCAATTCTTTAACATTTTATTGAATCTCTATATCATAATTTTATTCATGTTTTATTTTGTTATTGTTTTTAAAATTATTTTGTTATTGTTGTTATTTTACTTCCATCATAAAACACTAAATAAAGTTCTATCTGCAATAATTGGTTAATATTATAATAAATGATTAACATTTGAAAAGGGCACAAAACCATGTGCTGAAAAAAGCTTTTTATATATAATTATTATTAATATATATATTATATAATGAGCATATCAATAGCTCTTAACAAGCTTTTCAGAATATCCCTATCCTCAGACCGGTTTCTAGCTTTGGCTGTCATCAGTGAGGTACTAGAATATTCCAGCCTTAAATTTAAAATACCAAGTCAAGCCCTGCACTTTATCTAATGTTTAACTATTAAGTAGAAAATCTGAAAATTTCAGACATCCATATGTCTTCAAATCCAACTATCTAACTTAAATAGCCATATGGGATTGAATCAAGAAATTCATAATCAAAATGTTAAAAATTAATAATATTGTAAAAAATAAGTATATTACTAATATTAAAAGTAAAAGTAGAAAATAATACAATTTAAAATATTAATATTTTGCTTATTTTTAATATTAAATAAAATTTAATTAAGATTTAGTGTTCTTTTCTTGAGAAATAAAAAATGGTTGGTTAAATAATTTACTTTTTTAAAAAATGCATATTTTTACAACTATACTATTTAATACTCTATAAATTTTACGAGCAAAAACCATAATATTTTTAAAATTATACTTTTTAAAATTTTCTTTACAACATAACATGATCACCATTTCTTATGCTACACAAACTGTTAAAACAATAATGTGATGTGATGTATTGTGGCTTCTCCTTAAACAAAGTCAAGAATATCTCAGCAATTGTGCCCAGATAAACCTGTTAGCCATTTTATTTTCCATTCCCCGCTCTAAATAAAGTAGTGCCACTCAGTGCAAACCTTAGTAGTCATAAGCTATAAACTAATCTGGTGATATTGGATGAGTAGGCACTAGATAGATATTTTATGCACAAATCTTCTTGCATAGATTGATTACTAAGATTTGCTAGAATAGTACTGAGTTTGCCACTGTAATTTTTTTCTATGTATGTAGTATTATGGCTTTTATTTTATAAATGACTCCAGACATTATAATATTCACTTTGACCATGACTAGCTAAATTGTTAGTGGTCTTTTCCTTTAAAGATAAAAATATGTCCCTACTTATATATATAAGATTTTAGTATTTTCTAAATTTATAAGTAATAAACCATGAATTCCATCAGAACGATTTACTTTAGTGACCAGAGGAGTTTTTTATCATTCACATAGGCTATGGAAGGTCAAATAAAATCTCATGGTTATCTTGAACAAATTCTATAAGTAAATACGGTATATTAGTTGAAACACACACTTATTACTATTACAAAGAAACATTCCATTAAATAAAATTCATAAGAATTCTACATTTTTTACATCCAACTGATAAGATAAGAAAATTATAAAAAATAAAAAACTTTTAATATTTTAAAATCAAGAGTTCAAACAAAAAATAATTAATTTATAATATTTACTGACATTTTGAATTTTATTTTGTTTAAAGTTCATTTACTTGCATTTATTTATATTGATATGACCAACAAATCATATATGTGTGTGTTAGTGCTTTTTATATTTTTTCATGAGCAATAATTATTTGCCAAGCGTTGGTGGTTTAGTGGTTAGCATAGCTGCCTTCCAAGCAGCTGGCCCGGGTTCGCTTTCCGGTCAACACATTTGACATATATAAAAAAAATATTAGTGGTGTATTATAGAGAAAAATTATATATCAAATAAAAGTATAGGGGATTTGAACTCAGATTTTCAAGCACCCTACAACTATCCACACTATCTATACAACTGATATACATGACCACACACATGTAGAAAGGATAAATAATCACCAATATACATATTTCATGCTAAACCAGCACTCATCAGTTGGTCCTAATTATCATCTCCTACATACATATAATCAGTGCTCAGTTTATATTAAGATAGCAAATCTTCATACTTTAATAGACAGGCTTCAATCTACTCCAACCTTCAACTTTTCAGCCATCCATAACATTGAAAATCTGATGATGAAAACCCAAATCCCATGCTGATGCCAATACTTACAATCCCTTATACTTACAATTAAGCTCCAGGTTTATGAAGAGTGCCTGGTTTTCAAATCTTTACATATCAAATAAAACAAAATTTTATTCTAATCCGGAAAGAAAATTTATGGTTCTAAATTTAAAAATTTTTTTAAAAATTTTTTTGAATATAATATTTTATTGTTTGGATCACTTAATATAGGAAATAAAATATCAAGAATAGACATATTAAAATCAAATTATAATCTCACTTTACTAAATGATTAAATAATAAAAATTCACATAAATTAGTATAATGCTTAATTTCAAATGTCTACATTAGAGGGAATATATATGTGTGTGCTTGTAATGTCATGCATTGGTTGAAACTCTCATTGAGATTTATTTTGATTATTATTTATTCAATTATTAAAATCAGTAATATAATATTACAAAACATTATATAATTATAATGCTAGCAGAAATATGAATTTTTCCTGAATATACATATGTTGATGTAATAATCCGGCATCTTCAATCCTTTTTTTACCTACCATAATGCCCAAATAATTTAATTTAGTGCTTTGTTTGATAACGTTTTGTGGCACAATAAACAAATCAGAAGCTGCTTGTTATAGATTTGATAAAACACATTTTCAAATATTCTGGTATATTTTTTTGAGATATGGGTTAAAAAATTTATAACTTTTTACAAAGGAGATCACACTCACTTAACTAATTCAAATATTCATGGACCACCATAGGTAAAGAGGAAGGTCATGTGATTGTTACAAGTTGTTTGACAACAGTTGCAAGTCACACAGAGCCACAGAACTCATTGTTTGTTTTCTTGTGCTGTCAATCAAAAGCGTAATTGCAAACTGTATATGAATGTCAGTATTGAAATTGAAACCCTTAAAGCTTTGCATCAAGTTAATATATCTCACAAGAAATACAAACAGCTCTTCCAAAAAAAAATTAAATTTCTATTGTGTATCTATAGTAATCTATGTTTTTTTAAACATCTGGTGAAGCAGACAATCTTATCTTAAGATTGAGCTTCATGTTTCCACCTACTAACCTGTACTCAAACCCTATATCCCATCCTGTTCCTTTTGTTCTGTATATATATTTTATGTATATATTTGAGATGCGCACCTAAGTTATAAAATTTGAACGTTTCAATAACATTTTTTAATTATTATTAATTCTTTTTATTAATTATTAGTTTTTTTATTATTAAAGTACATAGGTGCGGCTCAAATATATATATATAGGAGCAAAAGACTAACAAAATATTGATTTTTTAAAATATTTTATTATATGTCATTTATAGAACTTTTTATTTTTAAAGTATTTTTTTTCCCTATTAAACTGTATTTTATAAAATCCAATATGGAAGATGCAACTGTTTATTGTCCAAAAATAATTAAAGGGTTGGAAACACTATTGTTTTAATCTGGGGAAGGTATTTTTAATTAAAGTTTTTACTTAAAATGGGATTAAGATTAAAGATTTTCTTTTGTTATAAACATTTTTGTCAAATCTATTTCTAATCTGGAAATAGATTTGAATTTATTTTTGGACGTTATCTAATGTTGCATCTTTCAAAAACAATTGATAAAGAACAGGTAAGAAATTTTAAGATCAGAGATTAGATTTCAAGCTAAAACTAAGTAATTAAAAGCATTCCAGAAATACCTGAACAGAGTATAAAATGGCTGGATTTTAAGTCAAGAGAGAATAGCTACTATTGAGAGAACGGTATTGTTAACATACTACATGTCGCTGTGAAACTTAAAATGATGTAGTAGTAAGTCCACCACCCTTCTTGTCCATGTTGGGTCATCATCTGCAACTGCTGTAATATCATGCTCCCATAGAATGAAGTAAAAGCCTGACTGGAGAATTGTAGAACGCTGAATGAAAGGTTGCTGTTATTTAAGAACTAATTACCATGCATGAGCAGACTTTAAAATATGGACTCTTAAAATAGTGCAAAGTAAATTTCAAGCTGCAAGTAAAGCTAGTCTAACTAATCTCAAACTCTATTATCAAGACTTATTCTCCTAATGAGTTATTTAACTTTATTTCTAATATATATATGTAAATTGCTCATAAATCATTTCTATAAATTTAATCCTATCTCATATGCTCTAACTTTCTTTAATTTTGGTGTGGTCATTTATGTATAGTTGTTTATTACTTGATTTATATGTCTATTTTAGTTATTAATAGCCAATCTCAAACAATCTGATGAGTTGAATTTCTAAAATTTTTTTTTTTTAAGTGTCCCCTTAAAATATAACGCATTATTAATTAATACACTCACCAGATTGTTTTTACATCAACATTTTGTTTATGCTTTAGTGTAAAAATTTGTTATTTGTTTAAATCTGGATTCTACCTGGGGTGAATCCAGAACTCAAGCTAATTAACGCTTTGAAACCTTATTTATTTTATAAATGTTATTCAATTCTGAAAAGGTGACCGATTAGTTTTATATAACTGCTAGTTTTATTTTTACATACTTTTAAAATAACAAATACAGTACTTATATATTTCAGTTATTGTAAAATCAACGAAGGTGGTATTGATTTATTTTAAATAGCAGAAAAGGAAAGGGGGTAAATCTTAATGTTTCTTTTACTAGAGAAAATCTTAACGTACATTTTATTTAGGGGAATCTCTCTCTCTATATATATATATATTCTAGTGGCATAGCAAATTAGTTATATAAATTATGGCATTCAAACAAGGGTCATTTATTTTTAAAGCAGTAAATCTTAGTCAATGTTGTTAGTGACATTTATCCATACTGCGTTACTGACCTTCGGCCTTATCTTCGTGTTTATATATATGTGCTTCTTAATCTGGGGGTTACGACAAGTTCGAACCCATAGATTTCTTTTCAAGCCTTGTCCTGAGGATAGTTAACCTTCTCAGGACCATTTATTTCATATGAAAAGGCCTCTGGTGGTGATTCCCTAAGTCTGGCACACACTATGCCTATCCACTTTCTTCTTTAAAAAAGGTCTGCATGTCGGTGATGTCCATGGCATGCCTAGCCACTTTTCTTTAAGCACTGCCCAAGAATGGGGGCTTAGACTTCATTCTCATCCAGAAGCATGACCGTTTTCTTTTAGTTATTTGCCATTATGTTAGTACCGCCCAAACTTCGTATTATTATTTCTATTGCTTATGACCTAATTTTAGTGCTGTAATGATATTAAAATTGCGCTCTGCTCAAAATATATATAAATGCCAATTATTTCTAGTTTTATTAATTAAATTTATTTCAGTCTTATATAATCCCACTGTCGTAATTTAGTAATTCTGTATTTAAGAGTATCTATATGCCTTGGGGAAAATAAAGCATTCTTCTTACCAGTGCTAATTAAAAGAAATTTCATTAAGTATTTTATCATATAATCAAATGTGTTTTCAAATGTATTTTATTTATTTTCATGACCGTAATGGCATGAAAATAGTTTGTATTATATCTGTAATGAATCTCGGAATGCTCCTCGAAATAATGTTAGTCACCATGTTTCAGAACCGTATATAAAAAGCGTTAATAGCAATTTTATGTGAATTCTTTCTAATAATCGATTGGCATCTTAATATTGGACCCACCAAAGATGTGTGTTTATTTATAATATATTATTTAGCTAATAAAGAGCATATGAGAAATAATAGCGTGAATGACACTATGTAATCATCTACCGCTTGCTCATTCATGTACATACTGTTTGCAATTAATTTATAAATGTATGTAAATAATTTGTCATTATATTAAACTAATTTTTATTATCCAACTTGTCTGAGGAGTTCGAATTCCTATTTTCTCCACTTCCAAAAGTACAGCCATGCTTATATATATTTTAGTTTAGTCATAGTTAATAGATGTCTCATTGTCTTCTCCGCTTTTCTAGTGGGTCGAATTAAAATTAATTCTCATGTGCCATCACTATTATGTTATTCATTAGGTGTTAGATCTGGGGCTTAGAGAGTGGGTTCGAATTCAGGTTGGTCCCTGACCTAAATCTCAGGCTTGACTGGGTTTGAAGTACAGTTTGTGAGTTCCAGCTCATGTTAGATGGATAAGCATGTTTTGACCGGTACATTGGAAAATACTTTCTGTTCATCTAAAAACTTTAAATGCCCACTAGTGGGTGGTAGAGAGCAGATTGGTGACCTGGGTGAGAAATGAACTACATCAAATTAAATAGATTTTACTAGAAATAAATTATAGTTTGTTTATATACGTATAGTCTTGACTTTTTAGAGTAGAGCGTATATGTTACAAATAAATACTGCAGTATATACGTATAGTCTTGACTTTTTAGAGTAGAGCGTATATGTTACAAATAAATACTGCAGTATATAGAATATTATTGAAGCTTATAATGATAGTGATTGTATTGTGTTAAATTAGATAGTTTACAAGAGAATGTGTTACATTTTAAATATAAAAGAGATTTAATGTGCTAAATATTTGTACTTATTTGATCAATATTGCAATATGCTTAGTCTCCGATAAAATTTTACTGCAAAGAGAATTGATTATCAAAATTCTCATTTCAATCAACATATATATGTATGTGATATGAAAGAATAGCATAAGGAAACCAAATTTAATGTATCCTTTTTTATACTTTTATAAACAAATCCACACATTACATCCATAAATTATAAATAGTAGTAATAAGGCATGTAATTTTTATTTTATTTTGTAAATATAACCTAAGCTTTAAGTATTATGTCTACATATAGCCACAACATAGATAAAATGAAGTTTATTCTATTAAAATGATACCTGCCAAACTTTATTTCAATTATGTTCTAGTATAAGAGATAGTGATCATGTGATGTTTAGTGGTTTAACTTTATTTGATTCATTGGTTTTAAAAATAATATAGGTTCGCCCATTTTAAATCCTTGCATTATCATTATTGCCAAGGGTTTGCATAAAGTTTTGAAGTTAAAATTCCTTATTTTGATAGTGAAATTTAATATTTGATTTCTAATACTATACTGTTAATAAATTTATTATTGCTAATTTAAAGTGTTTAAAAGCTGTCTCTTGATCTAGACCAGTGATGGCGAACCTATGGCATACATGCCAGGGGTGGCACGTTCGAATTTTTTACGGACACGCGAACTATTTATATATTATATTTTTTTCCAATATTTTATTTGTTGCTAAAATCTGTACTAATAAAAATTTACTGGAAACTAAAGGTAAAATAAATATATATAATATTATATTAGAATTCAATTTACAAGTGAACTTTGATTAGAAGCAATAAATTCTGATATTTTTAAGTCAAATAAAGTGGTATATTCTAGAAACCTATCAAATGATTCCAATAAAACTAGAAAGTAAACTCAGAGAAATATTTTATAACTCTTTGAAGTAAGTTTTTTCAAATCTAAGTAAAAGTAATAAAATGATTTTCTGTCCTAATCTTTTTTAATCTAAACGTGTTGACACCATTCATTTTTCTAATGTAATCAAAATCGCGAACAACAAAATGAAATGTATAATCAACACCATCAAATGACGTTTTTTTTTGCTTGAAGTTTAGCTGTAAAAGTGAAATAATAAATATTTTATTTATAAAATTATTAAAGTTCATTTAAATTTACTTTTAAATAAAGGTGTTACCATTATATTAATATGACTAGTGAAAATAATAAAAAAAAAATTATCAAGCAGTTAGAGAATTTCAAAACTGGTGGACCGATGAGTATTGAATGATTAATAAAGGCACCAAGGTAGTATGTGTTTTCTGGAACAGTTGTATCGAGAACATCACCGGTAAAACGGCATAATAAGACCAATCGAAAATCGCTCTGTGAAAAAAGTAAAGATGAAAGAATATATTGCCCAAGCATTTAAAAATATAAATATTCAATCGACATCTATAATGAAATTAATCGAAAATCATTCAAATATAATTGCTGCTGGTTTTTTTATTTCAAATATAATTGCCAAATATGGGAAACCTTTTAATGACGGAGAATATATGAAAGAAGCTTGGATGAAATGTGCACCAGTTCTTTTTGAAGATTATGAAAACAAAGCAAAAATTATTCAGAGCACAAAAGATTTTTATCATTGACAGTTAAAGAAAGAATCCTGCACATGGTTAACAACATAACTTACCAACAAAAAAAGAGATATAAAAATTTCTTGTTTAATTTCTCTCTGCCTTGATGAAAGTACAGACATAAATGGATCAGCTCGTTTGGCTATTTTTATTCACTATTGTGTTGGGAATAATATCAAAGAAGAATTGATCAGTTTAACCTCATTAGTAACAACAACAAAAGGAATAGATATTTCCAAAATTGTATTAGATGGTGCTTATGACTGGAAAAGAAAATAGTTTTCTCACTTTATTTATCAACCATATTGGACATTCAATTTTGGGTTTTCATTGCATTATGCATCAGCAGGTTTTATGCATGAAGGCCAGCTTTAAGTCACTAGATGATGTTATAAACATTGTGACTAAGTTAATCAATTTTATATCTACACATTGAGTGAAATAAACTCAGTTTACTATGGTTTACTTACGTACAACAGTGTCCGATGGTTAAGTTGAGCAAAAGTTCTTCAAAGATTCATTGAGTGTTTAAAAAGAAATTAGACTGTTTTTACGTAATGAGAAAATCATTGAAAAATATAATGAATTAATGAATGTTGAATGGCTTTCAAAATTAATGTTTTTTACTAATATGTGTTCACATCTAAATGAATTAAATGTGAAAATGCAAAGTTATAATAAGACAATTGTTGTCATGTTTGATTTGATCAAAGCATTTGAAGTTAAATTACAACTTTTTCAACTGTGATGTTATTTCTTACACTTTCAAATATTTTCCAAATCTAAAAAAGTTCTTGATTGATATTTAGAATCTCATGAGGAACCAGATCAAGTAAAATTGATGCAAGACTTTTGTGCTGTTATTCAATCGATAATTGATGAATTTTCTTTTGAGATTTACACAGTTCAGACAATTTTCAGAAATATCAAAATTTTATTTTATACCCAGACATAACATCAATGGATAATCTTTTTGAGTGGTTTAATTTGAAAGATATGGAAATGCAATCAGTCAATTTTCAATTCAGTTCTATATGGAAACAGAAATTTGTTGACTTGAAGAATTAGTTAGAAACAATGGGAAATGATCGATTATTGGATATATGTAAAAAGAATACTGAAAAGGGTCTATTGGTTGCCTGGAGTGCTATTCCTGAAACATTTAATTGTTTAAAAAATTAGTGACTGCTATATTATCAGTTTCTTCCTCCACACATGCATGTGAATCATTGTTTTCAGAAACGAATTTAATTAAAAAAAGTTCAGAAAAAGAATGACAGATGAATCTAGTTCAGCATGTACATTATTAAATGACAAAATATGAAGCAGATATAAAATATTTGGCAACCAATGTATAACAAAAAAAAAATCTCATTAAATAATATCTCTGTTGATTTTATGTTTATTTCCAAAATTTTGTTTTAATTACTATTATTTTTTTATTATTGCATTTTATTCAATGTGTGCTCTTCCAAATAAATATCGTTCACTTGTATTTTGGCACACATATGTAAAAAGGTTTGCAATCACTGATCTAGACAATTCACAAATTATTTAAAACATTTATGTCTTTATCAGCCATCTTGGCAATAAAAAAAACCCCCAAATATTATGTATATACCAGAAAAATTTAAGCCATTGTAGAATTGAGTCAGATGGTCTATATACTCTGTTCTAATTGATTTACACAATAGATTTGATTCACAAGATTTGATTCACAGTTAATGAACATATTAGTCAACAGTATGAACATAAAGCAATTTATTTAAAGAAAGAAAATTAATGTTGATTTATTTTAGTATTTTTACTATTAATGTAAATGTTACACACCAAATAAATATGTGCTGTTGTTGTATATGTTTAAAGATATTTTTTATGATCAAATGTATTATTCACACCATAATAATGGACCATGTTTTAACATTTTGGTACCTCAATGTAATTATATATATCTTCTACATATGGTAATATCTCTTCTATATTCATAAATCCTATATTTACAGAAGATGGTACATACTGAAGCCATATATATATATATATATATATGTGTGTGTGTGTGTGTGTGTGTGTGTGCTTCATGGCAGTTTGTGTCTAAATATTATTAAATTCTGTTATAGGGAAAATAAAAAATTATTTTATTAAATTTACTAAAGGCATGTGTATGTTAAAAAAGTTAGAAATGTTAGCTGATATTAGATAAATAATTAGTAATGTTCAAATACATAACAGATTCTAGAAAATTCTGATAAACAATCAATTTAAAATTTAGCTATTCCTGAGCATTATATTTTAGTAAAATTTGTAAAGGCAGATTATAATTATTATTGAAACCTTATCTGATTAATAAAAAAATAAGGTACTCACTTTGTATTTCATATTTACAACGATGATTTAAGTCTTATATAGACAATATACATATATTTAAATATTACATATTCAGTCTACATTCTGCCCAATCCTCTTCTGTGTAATTAAATGGATAAATTAAGGTCTTATATGTGAGGGATCATATTGACTTAAAGTCAACATGGATATGACAGTAATATTGCATCGACAAGGGCTTTAAGCATTACATCTTCAGATTTTCAATGAAATGGATGGGTGAGGAGTTGGAAGGTGTGAAGATTAAAGCTTGTCCATTAAAGTTTGATGATTTGCTATCTTAATATAAACTGAGCACTGATTCTATATATGTGTGGGAGATGGTAATCTGGACTAACTGATGAGTCCTGGTTCAGCATGAAATACATATATTGGAAATCATTTATCTTTTTCGTATGTATATGGTCATATATCATTTGTATAAGATGGATTGGATACATGTAGGCAGCATAAAAATCTGAGTTCCAGTCCCTTACAAATTAAGTCTCATATAAATAATATACATTGTAAGGGTAGTTTACAATCTAACCTTTGTTCACTCTCACCATCAAATAAAGTTCATTTTTAATGTAAATTTAGTTAATAGGTGATTAAGCCTGTATTTTCACTTATGGAGTAACTAAGCCCCCCCCCCCATATATATATATATATGTATGCAAAAAATGTTTATTTTTAACTATATTAAGGAAAATCATGGTAAATTAATTTCACTTATCTATTAGAAAGATGAAAACCCCAATTAAAAGGAAATCATACTGATATAAATGTATGTAAACAATGAAATTAATCTCAGTGTATTGTATGCCATTATAAAAGACTTGGACTAAGTAAACATGTTAATGAAAAATAAAATGTGAGTATACTACACAACGGAAACTGAGGCCGAATATAAAAACAAACACAGCTCATTTTCGTCATATTTTTACTATTTTCAAAAAATGCAAAAGCTGTATGACAACAACATTATAAAACTGAATGCTCAAATTGTAGAGAAACTGCAGGATCTACAATAATATCATATATCATTCTCACAACAAACTCTATGTTAACATCAACTTCTTATCCTACTATGTTAATTGGTGATTTTAGTATGAGTTACAATCAATTTACAACCAAATGGCTTCACCAGCTAACAATATCTCTTATGAGTGGAGAAGAATTCCTACCTTTACATTCAGTATCATTCCACAACAAACGATTTGCAACACTAATTAACTTATGCTTCTATTCACCAATGCTTCATCATCTAATAGATATTAAGTTGAATCCATCTCCATTCTCTGATCACTCAGCACAAACACTTATAATAAATTTAACAAACTTTTGAACAACCACCATTTAGCTAGAAAAAACAATCCCTATGCTTATTCCAACATCAACATCGGAATTCCTATTTTCAGAAACATATATAATGCTATGAAAACTTGATACTATCATACTTGATCCAATACAAAAATACTTGGCATTTATCAACATACTGTCATTCAACATAAATAATCTAACATACAACTCACCATCACCCTCAAGATTTCTAACAATAGCGGATGAAATACACAAAAGAATCACAATATCACATCCTTCACACAACTCACAGGGAAATATATACAAGCTCACACAAATATACAATAACACACGTAACAAACTAAAGGAATACATAACAATTAAAAAAGCAAAAATATGTCTCACAAACACACACATGGTCAAGAGCATATATTAGATGGGCTCTAGGATATCCACCAAAATTGAGAGTACCAATGGCATTAAAAATAGAAAGAATGACCTACACAGAACAGAATATGATAATACCCATATTTAATTACTTCAAGAAAAAACTACAAGTACATAAAAGATTCACACCTTCAGATAACTACTTTGGACAACCAGAAACAAATTATCCATTTAACATACAACAATTTGCAGATAAACTTAATACAATTAATAGCACATGTTATCCTGGAACAAATGAAATACCAAAATTTGTCTTTGCACATTTGAGCCAATTCACATCAAAATATATTTGCAATCTAGCAAATCATCTTTCTCAAAAAATCTATAACCTTAAAGAACTAAATACCATAGCCATCCATTTAATAAAAATAATAATAATATATCAACACTTACCAATCTAAGACCTATTTCTATGGGAACATTAGCCATAAAAAAAATTTAAAAAAATCATCAAAGATCAAATCGAACAACACTTACTTCCACTTATATCACCTCTACAATTTGCACAAAAAGAATCATCTACAGGACAAGCAGCATTACTCTTAAAAACTATTATGACTACAATACAAAAACAAAAAATATATACACCAATATCAGTACAATTAGACATCCAAGCATCATTTGATTCAGTGTCAATCAAGATACTTCTTAATAAATTAGCCAACACCACAATACCACTTACACTATTCTATGTAATTGCCAATCTTCTCCTTAATAGACAAATTCATATCACACTCAATGGAAGAAAATCAGCATCATTCACTCCAACACAATCTATTTCACAAGGATCACCACTAAGTTCACTCCTCTTCACATTCTACATAGATCCACTAATAAGAAAAATACAACAAAACATAGCTGGAATACAAATTCCACACTCATAACAAAATATCCCATGTTTAGCATACATGGACAATATCATAATTTTTTTAAAATCACCCAAAGAATTTCCAATACTACAAAAAATATTAGATCAATACTCATCTGAATTCAAACTAAAATTCAATCCTAATAAAACAGCAGCTTGGTTCATATATACAACCAAAATATATACATAATACTTTCAAGGCAAACCCACTCCTTTTCTGGGATTTCCATTTTACATGGGAACAAATGGTATGAGACAAAACATACAAAACAAGTTACTTGAATCCATAAACAAAATATCAAACTCTCTATCAAAAGCATACCTATCCATAAACTCAAAAGTTCAATTATTCAACATGTTAATCACAACAAAAATAACATATTTTTCTCCAATAATAAATTTCTCTAAACATTTCAAATCAAAAATATCATCATTATATATTAAACTACAATGGGGATGCAAAGCAGTTGCAATATCAGCTAAATCTCTTAGCAAATCTACAGAAAACAATGGATTAGGACTGCATACTATCTACACATTCCATATACAGAAATCAATCAACATATTAGCATCAACAATAAGACAATTCCCTAAACTAAAATGTTTGCTCACAATCACACCAACGGATACTCCACCTCCAAATTCACAGTATTTACCTTCACTAATACAAAATGTCACAACAATATCTACTCAATTAACATAGAAGCAACATACAAATATTCATACCGGCAAATTTACAAACTATTATACCCAGAAAATCCTCAAGACACACAAACAACAATGCTTGGCATTAGCAATTATCAATTATTAAAAAAATTCAAAAAAATGATCATTAGAACCAAAATATTTTGATTTTATATTAAAAATAAACCTTTATGCATTACCAACATCATATTTCCTTCAATACAAATATCTATATAAAAACACTGATCCTTTCTGCAATCTTTGCCACACAGCAGAAGAAATGCAACACCATATATTCTACTCATGCACAAGTTTATCCAATATATGTAAACTATTAATAGAAACCTACCAAAGGAAAAATATATCATTAATAAACATATTACAATCCTTTAAAAGTAACTCTACCCCAACAGTACAAACAATAACTTTTTTATTATATGCATACTGGTGCATGAGATGCTCATTTACATTTGGTAACAATACAAGAAGACATCCAGCAACATTTACAAAAAAATTTCAACAAATAAAAGAACGAGATTACAAGATTAGCCCTCCAGACACTGCAGCAGCAACATGGACACTCATAAGACAGCTATTAAACCTATAACAGAATCACCACCAAACAAAGATTATTTAAACTGTAAAATACAATTGATTTTAAAATTTAGAACTTGTTCCAAAGTTCATATGATTGCCTATGTAACAGAATGCAATCATTTGTTGTAAATTTATGTAACATTTGTTTAATAAAATTCGTTGAAACATCATCATCATCATCATCATCATTATCATCATCATCATCATCATAATAATAATAATAATAATAATAATAATAATAATAATAATAATAATAATAATAATAATAATAATAATAATAATAATAATAATAATAATAATAATAATAATAATAATAATAATAATAATAATAATAATAATAATAATAATAATAATAATAATAATAATAATAATAATAATAATAATAATAATAATAATAATAATAATAATAATAATAATAATAATAATAATAATAATAATAATATAAAAAGACCCATATATAAATCTCATTTCACTGTGATGCAAGTTATGAAGTAAAAAATTGGGATGAAATAAGGCTATAGTTAGGAAACAATAGAAATTAAATAATACATTTTAAACATTCTTTTTGAACAGATAATCCAAGACTAAACCAAACGCATGCACTCTGAGTAAGTATTAAAATTTTAATGACAACTTAAAATTTTAACCCTTTAAGGTAGCTTACAATCTAACCTTTGTTTACTCTCACCACCAAATCAAGTTCATTTTTAATGTAAATTTAGTTAATAGGTGATTAAGCCTGTATTTTTATTTATGGAGTAAGTAAACCCATACACATGTATAATAAATGCAACAAATGTTTATTTTTAACTATATTAAGGAAATATTATGATAAATTAGTTTCACTTATCTACTAGAAAGATGAGAACCCCAATTAAAAGGAAACGGTACTAATATATATGTATGTAAACAACGAAATTAATCTTAGTGTATTGTACATCATTATAAAAGACTTGGACTCAGTAAGCATGGCAATGACCTAATGTCAAACGAGTCACTAGGTAACCAAATGTGAAAGATGAAAGCATAATTTTATTTTGCTTATAATCAATAGAATATTTGCAATAATAGGATTCACACATGAATAAAAAAGGAAATAAAATGTGAGTATACTACACAACGGAAAACAAGACCATGTATAAAAACAAGCCCAGTTCATCTCCACCATCTTTTTGCTATTTTCAAAGAATGGAAAAGCTGTATGACAACATTATAAAATCAAATGTTCAAATCTTGAAGAAATTATTCGAACACTTCAAATTATTCACTTGATTGTGGTAATACAAATTGCAAGAAACTGCAGCCGATATTTAAACAGAAAGAATTTTAATAGATTCATGCATTTGGATAAAATAATTGAGCAGATTTAAATAGACATTTGAAATAAAAAGGAGTGTGATAACTATTTTATTTCATCTTTATTTTGTAATTAATAACACGCTAATGTGTTGTGGTGAAACTTTTTTATACAATAATTTCTGTAGGCTTTCAATATCATAATTTCTGCAGACTAAGCACTTTCAGAGTTTTGTTACTCTATAATCATAGTCTCTTAAATTATTAACATCATTATATGTGAATGTTTTGCCATTTCCAGAAAATGGATAATATAGGAGATAGTTTTGCATACATACATTTGCATATAATGACGTTAATAATCTAAGAGACTATGATTATGGAGTAACAAAATTCTGAAAGCGCTTAGTGTGCAGAAATTATGATATTGAAAGCCTACAGAAATTATTATATAAAAAATTTTCACCTTAACGTATCAGCATGTTATTAATTATAAAAAGGACTGTGCTATTGTTCAAATATGAATAAAATAACAAAATAGAACATCAGCATAGTTATATATATATATATAAATGATAATAATTCTGTTTTTATAAAAATTATTAAATAACAAGTAATATATAGGATATACACCTGGATCTCTTTTTACGTGGACTTATTTAACACGATTTTGAAGTTACGCAATTCTATGTTTCACCAGAAGTCGAACTCCGATAATGCGATATTACTTTAAATAATAAATTTTGTGCACTTACGTTATATTGAAAGTAATAGCACATTATTGGAATTCGATTTTCATCTTAGTAATTTCAATATTTTCAGTGCTTTATAATAGTAAGATTTTATGCAATAATGAAATTAAAATCATGATTTCCACATTTTATGTATACACACATTAAATTTTACAAGATTGTATTGTAAATTTGTTCAAACATTGTGCATGTTAATTTTGCATTTTAAATCACATTCTGTTTTTGCTTTTTAAAAAAGAACGTAATCAATTATTAATTATTTAGTGTCCGCAAGTTTATTTTTAAAAGGTGAGTAATAGCAGTGGGCACAATTAAATTTGACAATTAAAAATTAAAATCTGATTTTTAATTGTAATTAACAATTTAAAAATTACTTACGCCGACTTGAAATTAATGTGATGTAAAATGAAATTGAAAATTAAAGACAAAAATAAGAATTTAATTTTTAGTTGTTAGTTTTAATTAAATTTTTCCCAGCAATGGTGAATAAATGTCTTTTTATTATCATAAGTCTAAGTTCATAAACAATTAATAAAATCATCGTCTCAAAGATTAATTACTAATTACATTGTCAACAGAAAACCATTAACACAATATGAGAGTGAACTTGGTGCTAGTTGTATTTCCTCTTGTGAAGAATCTATTTTTTACCAGTTTGCAAACGAAACTGTTTATCAGCAAATAGCGATAATAATTAAAATGTGTATAAAAAAATTTAAATTACTGTACTGTAAATTATGCATAAAAATATATTATTTTGAATAAAATTAAATATTATAGTTAAAAAAGGTTTGTCTTGTATCATTTTTTTCAAATTTGAAATTTTTTATTAGTCATATTTTATTTCCTTATTTTTTTTTTTGCACGAATTTTAAAGTAAATTTTACGTTGGTGCTTTGCTTTTATGAAAAATTACAGTCCATATCCCCCCTTTTTCAAGGTAAGTTACATCTATTTTTGCATGATTTCGTTTGCGCGTGTTTTCTGAGGAACCTATCTATCACATAAAACGAGACCCAGGTATATATTATATATATTGATACAGGTATATAATAAGCCTGTACTTCAATTATTAAATAACAAATATTGAATTAAAAAATTTTTAATTGTTTATGAACTGCAAAACAATGTTTTCCAAATAATTCAGTAGTGTCATAGGGCTAAGTGTTGTCAGCCCTGACCATAGGAAGCACGATGGTTTAATATTCAATTGTATAACATCTGCTGAAACATCAAATACCCTGTCTGAAACATCCAGATTGATCCAGAATGAAAAACAACAATGGGAGATGAAAATAACATCATTCCAAATACATTGACAAGGAGTCTCCATGAAAAATGCATGACTTGCCATAGAAGTATGACCAGAACAGTGATGAACTGTATCTATCTGAGACATTGGTTGCCTAATTCACAAACATTATGTAAGATATTTTTATATTGGTCTATTTCCATCATGTAATATATGTATTGAATGTTTTTAGAAAAATTTAACTTTATTTAAATATTCCAAATACATTCAACTGTCAGTAATAGCACATCAAACAGTTGAATGTATTTGAAATATTTAAATAAAGTTAAATTTTTCTAAAGACATTCAAGACATATATTAGATGATGGAAATAGTCCAATATAAAAATACAACTAGAACACCATCATCATAAACCTTCAGGAAAACATTATGTAAGATAACTTGAAGAAAGTCTTAATTTGTTATGTAATTTTTTTTTAAATTTATATACACGTTTGTAGAATTCTATATTTTTAATTTTTCTTTTTTATTTATTTCACTTCCACACTTGAAAACCAAAATCTCGGTAACTTGGGAGAGTCCATTGAAGTTAAAGTCAAGAAAGTGCAGGGGAAAAGATTAAGTTAGACAATTTTTTTATTTATTTTATTAAATAAAGTTTAGGTAATTCTCCCTTCATAGTCACATGATATTGGATATTACTATCATAATCTTTTACAATATGGAATAAAGGTAAGATTTGATTTAGTATTATTCCATATTAAAAACATACACTTGCTACAGGACAGAATTTATGTTATTTATTTGCTTATTTTTTTTTGTTAACTAATGATTGTTTATATTTGTTTATTTAGTATGAATGACTAATATTCTTGTGTGAAGGTTTTTTTCTATTAAACTTGTACATAGTTAAGAGGGTCTTCCAAGAAAAGGAAACTGCTACAGTAAGAATAAAAATATGAAGCTACTGAACACATCGTATACTTTTGTTAAACAGTTAGTTAGTTAGCTTCACAATCATTGTAACATTGAATTTTCTTTTTGTTATTTTTATCTACTTTGTAAATAATGAGTGTTTCGTTATGTGCACCTATCATGGGAAGGGTTGGAGTAATAAATATATTTAATCATTAACACACACACATGTATATAATTATTGTTTTTGTTACAAGAGTTTTTCAAATTTTTAATTTTGTTTGTAACTAAACATTGTTAATTTGAATCTCATTAAATGGTCTCTAGTTTCTCAAAGTTATTTATCCACCTGCTCATCAATTCACCACCAGACATATGTGGGTACATACACACATCTTCTTTTACATTATAATATGGTAATATGATTAAATGAGTCTTCTACTTGATTGGAACCTATATAAACATATTGTAACTGCTATCTAAGGTAAATTCATCACTGAAGAGATCCGAGTGCAACTCCTCCCTGGGCTTGAATTCTGAGGTATGTGTGAAACCGAAAGAGGTGTGAGGTATGGATGAACTAGCCTAAATTTTGTCTGAATATAATGTGTAAACCTAGAGCTAGCACATTGGAAGTAGGCATCATCATTGGTTAGTTACTTTATTGTGTCATTCAGAGCATCCTACCCAAAGACCCTAGGTCTGACCGTAGTTAGATATGTTCCCCCTCTTCTGATGAAAAACTCAGATCATCACAGCATCTATTTAAATATTACATATTCAGTCTACATTTTTGCCCAACTCTCTTCTGCATAATTAAATAGATATGTGTGATGAATCAGATTTACTTAAAGTCAACATGGATATGACAGTAATATTGCATCAACAAGGGCTTTGAGCATTACATCTTTAGATTTTCAATAAAATGGATAACTGTGGAGTTGGTGAGTGGTGAAGATTGAAGTTTGTCCGTTAAAGTTTGAAGATTTGTTATTTTAATATAAACTGAGCACTGATTGTATACATATGTGGAGATGCTAATCTGGACCAACTGATGAGTGCTGGTTCAGCATGAAATACATATATTGGAGATCATTTATATTTTTCACATATATGTGGTCATTGTGTATCAGTTGTATAAGATAGATTGGTTAAATATAGGGAGCTTTAAGGTCTGAGTTCAAGTCCCTTATAAATCTGTAGAACTTTTTGAATATGAGCAATCATCGAATCAGTGCTAGAGAAGAGCTGAACATGTTAATGTAGTTAAGCAGCAGATATCATCATCAGCACTCTCACTCCATATTATAGATATAGGTCCTAGTATTGTTTTCTCTAACTCCAGAATCCTATTCATACTTTCTAACACTATAAAATCAGGAAAGCCATGGGGATCCTTAAAAGGCCAGATTGTAACAAACAAATATGATGATACATGCAAATTATCTTCTATATGGAATAATATTTTAAAAAGACGGTCTAAATATTTTCTGATTTTTATTATTTCTATATATTTTCTATTAATAGAACTTGCAATTTTGTTGTATTTCAATGTTTACAGTGCCTCTACAGCCATTTTTATAACATTCATTACCCAGTTAATGGCCAGTATGTCCCAGTCAAAATGTTGGTATAGGTATGAGTAACCATTGCATCAGTGTTAGAAGAGATGAGCATGCTAATGCAGTTTAACAACACTCATCATCATCAGCACTCTCACTCAACACTATAGATGTAGATCATAAAATTGATTTTTCTAGTATCAGGATCACATCCAGATGTGATAATCTCTACCAGTGCAAAATTAGAGAAGCCATTGAGATATTTAAAAGGCCACATTGTACCAATAAGCAAGATCATGCAAACTTCCTCCTATTTGGAAAGATTTTTTTAAAAAACATTCTTAATTTAACATTTTTGCTATTGGTGGAACTTTAATGTTTTTTCAAATCAGTGATTGTAGCACCTCTACAACCATCTTTCTACTTTTTATCACCCAATGGATGACTTGTGTGATGAAGTCGAAACGTCGGTATATTAATATTTAATTTTTTTAACCCGGATGAACCCGCAAAATATGTCTTATAGATATATTAAAATTGGAAGAAACATACTGATTTATGATTACTGCAAATGATAGTAATCAAACCTTAGTAATAAAATCCACAGACTGCTGCAAATGGTACTAATCAGTCCTCAGTAATAAAACCCACAGAATTCTTTCAGAAACTTCTTTCTACTTTTTCCACTATTCATCAAATTTTCATCATTGTATATGGACAGAAGTTATGTTTTTTTTTTTTTTTTCAGAATAGTTTGATATGATATTTTTCTGTTGACAGAATTGGGATTAATTATAAATATTTTATATTATTACTATCCCCCTGCCCCAATATAGATAAAGTAAACATATAGATAAACTGAGCACTGATTGTCCCGTCCGATACTATGACATATGAGAAAAAAAAGAAAGGATTACACTGAACTATAATTCCTAGAATTTAGCTGAACCCATTAGTTATATGCCCATGAGAAGATTTTAATCGATTTAATGATAAATTAAACAAAATTTTTATAAATATTTTTATTGATAAAAATATAATTTAAATAATATATATAAGATTAAAAGTAACATCAACAAATAAATTGGCCAGTAAAAAATTAAACTGGATGTGCCATTATTTGTTATGTAGACCGTGTCTAATCTATATATTTGGAAAAAATAATCTATTATAATTATTTATTTTTTATCAAATCGTTTAAAATTTATTCCAATGAATTTTAAGAGTAATATTATAAAACTTTTTTTTTTTTGTAGTCACTACATAATTCTTCAAATTAATAATTTTAAATTATTTGAAAGCTTACAATCGCTTATGTCTAAATGAGAACATGATTGCGTCTGCATGTGATATTTTCACGTAATGTGTCATTTTGATTTATGTATGAAAAGAAGAAATGGCATTACTAGATAAAAAATACAAATCGTTACTATGCGCATATTTATTCCCAATTTAACATTAAGGCAACTCCAGCCTTTTAACTATGAATTAAAATTAAAAACTTTAAAATTTTTTATATTAAATTTGGCAGTTGGTAATTAAAAGAAAAATTAAACGTCATATGTTAAATAAACGTAATCAATTTTATTTTTTTAAGTCAGAAGCATGATATTAGCCACACGAAGAATTTGCTGCTTAGTAATATAAACGTTTTGTTCTTATAGTTATACTGGGCTATTTTTTTATCTTCTAATTGAATTGTTACCTGTTTGAGAAAAATTCAAATTTTATTTATATTTTTTCAAATATGTTCAGGTATTAGTAATGTCTTACAGGTTAATATAGAATAAGCTTTTGTGTTTTCCCCTCTCTTCTTCAATTTTTTTTTGCCTAACCAATAACCCTCTAGCACAGGAATTGAACTGGTAACCTTTAGATTCATGAATACTAAATTTAACCCTGTAGCAACTTACTCCATACAATATTGATCTTTAGCACAAACCATAGTAATCGATAGATGCTAAAAGGTTAATGCATTAAAATCCCTATCCAGTGCCAACTCATTCAATTTCCCCAAACTAGTTTCTAGCTTATGGTATTCACCAGTAAGGAGCCTTGAATCTGAGATCTCGGCACCTAGATCTTTGGATCTAAAGCAACTCTCCAGCTACCATCTTTTATTTTTTAGTTAACTATAAAGCTGTGAGCCCAAACTAAAACAATAATGTTTTCAATCTAAGCTATATGCTTGTATAGTCAAACAGATCTGAACCCAGTTTAGTATCTATATATTTTGGCATCTTTGGTTTTTTAATAATCACAGTCATTACTATTGTTTGGCTAAGATTAGTATTAAACTGCTATAGCATCACATATTTATCATTTTTTGTGCTTGCACAATCTGTTAACACAATAGCAACTTTCTCCACCCTATCTTGTCATCTAGTGCAAACCATAATGATCAATGGATGCTAGAAGGTTAGTGCATCAAAATCCCTATCTAGTGCCTACTCATCTAATATCCCCAGACTAGTTTCTAGATTAAGGCTTTTATCAGTGAATAGCCTGTAGATACTGAACTGTTTTTAGATATGTATGACTATACAAGTGAATTAGCTTGGGTTGAAACCATTATTATGTTTTTAGTTTGGGATCATTCCTTTATATTTCATTTAAAAGATAAAATATAGTTGCTGTATGACTAAATTAAATCACAAGACCTAACTGCAGTGCTCGCAGATTCAAGACTCCTCACTGATGAAAGTCATAAGTTAGAAACTAATCTGGGATATTAGATAAATAGGCACTAGATAGGTATTTTGATGCACTAACCTTAAATTATCCATTGATTACTATAACTTGCACTAGGTGGCAATATTGCATGGAGAAAGTTACTACTGTATTAACAAATTGTGTAAGCACAAGAAATGGTGATTATGTGATGTCATGGTGGTTTAATACTGAATTTAAGATGATGCTGTAACCAATTTGCCTATTCTTCCAAAATAATAGTCTATATAAAGTATATACTTTTCTATGAAGGTTTTTCTTGATTTCTCTATTTTTTCTTTTTATGGACAAAATTAATAAGTAATTTCCTAGCATTATAATTTATTATACTATATTGACCTATAAGATTATTTACCTTTGTTATCTTAGTGTATTAATTTATTACATTTGGAAATCATTCTTTAATTCTTGCTATTGTCATATATGTGTGCTTGTGAATATATATTATAAATGTCAATGTATACATTTGCTTATAGTTAATATTATTATTATATTGTTATTTTAATTGGGCCCCTCACTTATTGTCTGATAGTTAGATTAAAGGATATTACCAATTTGCCAGAAAATCAGTTAGTGGAATTCAACTGAAATATTAGTATAATATTAATATTAACAACATGGGTGAATATGAAATATATGTTCACATCTTTTACACATGAAAATCTGTTTTAATATAGATATATAGTTAAAATTACTTCAAAATTTATTCTATAGATGTATGTTAAGTACCTATATTATAATTATATTGATATATAAATAAACATGCCTTAAATAGTTGTGTGATAGCATGTATTTATCAAATATATAAAATTTGGAAATATTTTTATATGTATATATATTTATATTTATATGTGTGTGAAAATAGTTTTGGGGCATTTCTGCATACACATTATTATTATACTGCTATTTCATCCAGATCTCATAAGGTTGTGTGGGAATCATTAGTTGTTGCCACTAGTAATGAAGAACGGACTGCATGTTATTTATCATATAGTTAAGCTACTAATTCAAAAGTTTAAAAAATCAATATAAAATAAAATGAAAAAATCTAATCTATAAATGAAAGTAATGGAAATAAAAGTTGCGTTCTAATTCCAAATATGAAAGATGAAAAAAGAAGAAACAAATTGATGTGATAATTAAAAATTAAACTGAACTTACATTATAAAACATATAAAATAAACGTGTTATTAAAAATCAATATATTTATGCTAATCATCTAAAATATTAAAAAGTTTTCAATAATTTTAATTGATAACTCTGAAAAAATCTATGAACTCAAAAACTGGGAAAATTTAATAAAGTAGATGACTCTTTGCTTTGTGCACTCATTCTTTTAATATTCTGGAACATTGCCAATGTCAAGTAATAATATTTCTGGAACCAATTATTATGATTTTAAAAGGGTTTTTTTCTTTTGGCTAATTAATTACGATTTTGATAACTGATTAGATGAATATAGGTATTATGGGTAATTATTTTCATGTAGTTCAGTTTTTTGCTTACTACTGAATTAATCTAGACCAAAAATTAAAAAAATATGAAGATTTAAAACAAAATTTCAATATTTTTCTATTGCATACGCTTTGCATATCGCTTTTGTTTCCTTGTTCTGCATCTGGCATTATCGCTATGAATATGAGGCAAATGGCCTCGAAAGCGCTTAGCGTTTAATAATTTTTGAATCTCTATAGCTTCTCTTTCAAGCGCTTCACACGCTTTTAATTTTGTATATAAAATATTACATAACGATTGTTTTAGGATTTGTGTGTATCAGCAGACATAATTGAGAATATTATGTACGTGCGGTATATGTATATCAAAAGTGAAAGCAAATTCCTACAAATTTTTTATTGATGAAAATCAAAATATGACTATAATAAATAACAAAATATAATTTTTTGGAATACAGATCTAATGAATCATAAATTGGTAATAGCATCTTTTATCTATTTGCCTTGACAACAGATTGTGAATATTCTATTTGATTTATTAACTTCAGTTGTTGTCATGTGAAGTAGGTTCACTAATAAATAATTATTTTTAGGTAGACGATAATCTCTTAATTAAGATTTCAAATCAGTTGAGATTCTATCGTCAACATTAATTGCAAATGAGATTTCAAATCAGTTGAGATTCTATCGTCAACTTAATTGCAAATGAGCTTCTGTTGTTAGTCTCATGGACCATAAAAAAATAGATGGTGAGCCAAATTTGGCCTATGGGCTTTGGGGTGGGGGGCATAGAATACTTGAGATTTGTTTAAATTTATTGAATTTTAAATAATGACTAAATTGAAAATTGATATTTTGGGATAGCTTTAAATAACGCTTTATATATCTATTAAATTAAATATTTTTCGTTTCACATAGGCTTTGCACAGTTCACCATTTCTGCTGATATCTTTTTAGTATATAAATATAGGCATCTGTGTCATTTTAAAATGCCTTATTTTTTTTCAAATAATCAATCATGATGCTATTGTATTGAAATATGCTTATGAAATTGAGTTTTTCATCTTATTTTGAGTTTTTCATCTTATTTATCATCATCAACTATCTTTCAATAGTTTCACGTATCAACTAGGATAATATGAGATTATCTGTCCTTTTTTTATTAAGATATTCAAGGATATCATCTTAAATTTCATCCACCAACCTTTTTGTTTTCTCTTTAGTGGGTTTTTATTTTATTTCTTTATACATTTTTTGCTTCTTAATGCGCTATTAATTCTCTCACTAAATAATCTTCTTTTAATTACTCTTTTTTAATATTTATATATTTTTACGATAATTTTATAATTTATTTTTTCATCCTCTTTCATAATTACATCTGCAGAGGGCGTTCAGTCTTTTATCCCCTTTTCCAAAATATCAGTTTTATGTTTTCTGAAGTTCAAAATATACAAATTCTGGTCTTAGGTTTAATTTCATATTCGTATAATCAATATATATATATGCTTTGCGCACAGATAATGAAGCTATTTAAAATTAAATGTTGCTGCCGAGCGCGCTTTCGGAATATTTCATAGTCCCATATTCATGGCTACTGGAATTTATTTGAGAACTATAATGGTGTTAATGCAAATTTGTGTGAAGACGCTACATAGACCATTTTCGAAATAGAAAAAAGCAGGCCTTTCTTCTATTGATTGCAGCAGGGTCACCCACTATGTAGTAAGCCTCCCTGACTTTGCATTTAATGTCATTTCTTTATTGCTGTTTATTGTTATTATCATTCATTTATTAATTTATTTGTCTGTTTTAATTTAACTGTCAGTTTTAATTACATACACATATATATTTTAATCCCTTTGTACAAGTAATAAATTACAGAATCAAACTCTAACGAAATAAATTTAAGTGATATAAAAAATAAATTCCCTTTAATTGATTAGGAGTTTAAAAGAATTTATATAAGATTCAAATTTGAAGAGATTTGAAGTTAAACGTAAAGTAACAGACGAAATGGTTTCAAATTAGATTAAGGTTTTATATTAATGTCTTTATTAATTCAATATATATATATATATTGATATAAAACTATTAATACTTTATGGACTTTGACGAGAAAAACAAAGTTTATTTTGTATTTGTTTTAATGCAAAATTAAAAAATAATAATTTATATTCAGTATTTTCTAAATGAAATAATGTTTCACGTTTATCAAATCTGCAGTGACTAGATTAAGTTTCTATATTCTTATCATGTTGCTTAACTCGTATGACCAAATATATCACTTTGCTATATCCAGAGGTAATCTTATCATTACCAGCTGAATAAGCATCAAATATTCCAATAATAAATTTAAAAAAACCACACTTAACACAAGCGGATAAACTTAACAAATCCGGGTTTATTAAGATTATATAGACGAACAGATATAATTATCCACCTTTACAACTGGCTTACTAAACCATCCTTTTGCAGTTGTGCAAATTTATAACTTATAAATGATAGATATTATTTTTCACTAGGTACAGTACCACAGTCAGGTCTCTGCATACATCTGAATAAATTGCATACTTTGCATAATCTTTTTGGTTTTTTTATTTATATGCTTAATATTAATTTTCTAGAGTGCATAGTCAGTAGAAAGATTATTTAATTTCCTGTCGGACTATTTTTTATATACAACATTTTATACAAACAATATTATTTTACATCAATTTAATATATATATATAAGCACATACAATATTATTTTATTAATCATGCAGAGCACTCTCCTTCCCTAACTCTAGAAAATCACTGGGATGTCTTATCACACACAATCCTTAATTTTTTCCAATCTTCTTCAGTTTTTCATCTATCTCCGTGTTACAACAGGTCATTTTTTTTCTACTATACCTTTTTTTTGCCATTTTCATCACCTCCATCCAGTGTTATCTCTGGTGACTTATCGGAATCGTTATAGACTCTCAAGGGATCAATCTTTTTATCTGTTCATACCTGAGCCTGTCTTCCTTTCATACATTTGATAATTATAGTCATTCTCTGCCAAGGATCTGTTCTTCTGCTAATGGAGATATGTTCCCTTATTTTTTTTACTTTGGGTGATTCATTTGGAAGCTTCTTAGATGATTTATGTGTCTTCACATTTCATTTCCATCAGCCAGCCATATCATTCTCGTATCAATACTATTTTAGTCACAACTCCAGTTCGCCATTATTTTTTCTTACATCACATAACCATATTATATTTCACTGCTCCTAATTTATCCTCCTTTTTCTCATCTAATAAATGACCAACACTGAATTTTCACCTCAACATTTCTGTAGGCATAAAATTAGGGGGAAATATGTGACCATTAAAGCTTACTAAATATCTTTATACTTGGTTTTATTTAAAGTCTAACCCAACTGCTGCACTACATTCTAAGGGGTGTTAGAACATCTATTACTAGCTGGAATATCTTTTGTTGCAGTGAACCAAATTTGGCTCCATTGTCTGAAACAATCTTTTCCAAAAACCCATGGTATGCAAATAATTAATTCATTTCTTCCCACAGTTCTTGCTTTTAACTACTTTATAATCCATTCATTTCAATTAAGAGTCAATAACTATCAAAAAAAATATGATACTAAAAGGTGCAGCATGATTCATATGTATTTACTTCCATATTTGCTGGCTTGTGGTCACAGTTCCAATTTCTTTGAGAGTTAGCCAACTAAAGATTGGAAAGCTTTGTGATGCTTGACTGTTCAATATCATTGCTTATATCAGGCCAACACACATATGATCTTGCCATTTCTTTTGTTCTGACAATGCTTTGAGTCCTTAATGCAATAATTTTAATAATTTATATTTTCCTATAAGAATAAATATAAAGTCTGCCATCAGAACACATTCTTTACACATTAGCAATCTATCATAAATGTTCCAAATTGGTTTGACTACACAACTTGGTTAATTTCAAGGTCATTCTTATTTAATCCACTTTTTAACCAGTTGATAACAAGAATCATGTTTAATCCAATTAATTACAGCTGCATTATGTAAAATATTCAACTTTGTACAGTCTATGTAAATTATTTCAGTGACATGTGGCCCATATTCTTACACATTCAACATTCTAGACAATGCATTGGCATGGCCAATTTCTTTTCCCGGCTTGACATGAATTCAAAATTATATGTTGCTATTATGTTCATCCACTGACTTGCATAATCCAGAGTATGTTTCAGATTTTCCAATATTCTTAGCAGAAGTTTATAGTCAGTATTAATCTCAAAAGCACATCCATAAACATATTGGTGAAATTTTTTTAACTGCAAATATTACTATCAGGGCTTTGTTATCCAGCTGACTATAATTCCTTTCAGCTGCTAATAAAGTTCTGAAAGAATCTGCAATCAGCATTCTCCTGCATAGACTTGATGTGAAATAACTGCGTCAACTTCATTTTCAGAAACAACTATGGTCATCTCTATAATGAATAAGTAGTTGACTCAATACTAATAAATCTTTTGTTTATTAAAAGTCATACTTTGTTCAAATCACCACTTCCATTGCTGTTTTTTTCTATTGTGTATCATATAGCAGAATTCCTACATGAGATTTTAAAATCTTTCATAAAAGTTTAGCAATTCCAAAATGCTTCCAAGTCCTTCATATGTTTTTGATAGCTCACATTTTTTTCTGGATTCAGATACTTAGATTTTCTGTTAATCATGAGCCATAAGAAAATTCAATTTTCATTGTGAAACAAATACATTTCTAAGCATTTAGTCACTCTCCAAATTTCTCTTTCACATATTTTATTTATATGTGCACCTAACTCACTCTCCCATATCTGCAGTTATCATCAAGATACATAATGAGTCCATCTTCCATAACAGCCCATTTATCTTAACTTGAAACACTTCCAGAATAATGATTATTCCATACAGTAATTTATTATATCTAAAGAGCCCAACATGTATTTATTGTCAAAAGTGCTGCTGTTCTTATATAATGTTATCAGAATCTGATGAAAAATGGACTGATTGATCTTATCAAAATATGATGCTTTTTGCAGTGATGCTAAAACTTCCTGAACATTAGGCACAGAATATGCTCCTTTGAAAATAGACTTATTTGGAGTTCTACAGTAATCACCATATAAGCAAAAATTCCCATCTGGTTTTAGTATTACTACTATGGGTATTGCCCATTATACCTCCCAAACTCTCCTCTCTACTATTTCTTCTTCCTTGGCTTTTAAAACCAAAGGAATCTTCCTAGATCTATAGACAACAGAATGTGCATTTTCCATGAATTTAATATCGATTGAGTATCTTCCAGTTCCAACTGTACTTGTGTAATTATTTTTATTCTAATATCTAATGGTCTAAACCAATTTCTGCCTAGAATCAAACTTAAATATCTTGTAACGATATGCAAAGGCAGATTTTAAAATCACTTTCACTGGCAAAGTTGCTATTCATTTAAATTGATCACTGTTAAATCAGTTTTAACTATTGATAAATTCCTCTTAACATTTTCCTTGTAATACTTAATCAATTTCTTTGTAACAAAAGGGTCACATCTGCTTCATTATCAATCTCCATTCTGACTTTCTGTTCACGAATGCAAACATCTATTTTGATGTGATTATTTCATTACCATTTGCCTTTTTGACTGATTTATTTTTTACCTCTTCTAGATTTATAGTCCAATATCCTCAACTCCACAAGTATAATAGCAATCATTTTTATATTTGCACTTATTTTTAGATGCCTCTGTCTGCAGCAATAGCATGTACAGGTGCTATCAGCATTATCTTGCCTCATTTTCTCTGCTTGCATTTTATTCACACTTATTTTCAGTTTCATTGCTTTCATACTATTCTAAAACTATTACATTTTTCACTTTTTAACAAGCATACACAATCCCATGCCACAATCCTATATCTTTTCAATGCTGTCTGACACTGTTTCTAAACTTCATTAGTGCTACATGTTTAGATATAGTAGACTTAAAATGGCTTTTTATTTTTTTTAATTCTCTGAATGATACATTTTTTGGTATTTTTGGATTACACAATTGGTTAGCCACTTGTAACAATTCTTTTTATCTATCCTCAATGTCACTACTTTCAGCTTCTTATCACCTGTATTATTGATTAACATATATTTTTCCATGCATATGACATAAATTTCTCATCTCACTGCATCATTTATATTGAATTCACTGATAGATCTATTTTTCAATGCCATCATTTTTCTGTTCCATTATTATTACCAAATAATATCTAGTTTCATTGCTCTTAGCTTTTTTATATTTTCTCTTCTTCATGGACTCGCTCATTGGCATACTGGACTATTTAGCTGTAAGCATCAGATAACTTTCTTTTTACTATTACACAGGTTCTCTTCAATTATCAGACTATACCAAACTGCTATATTCAGGGGTAACCTGATTGCTGCCAGCTCAATAAGTAACAAATATTCCAAACAAAAAAAAAAAACCATTTTAACAAATCTGGATTTATTAATATTATATAAGCAAAAATATATAATCATCTATCTTTTATTGGACAGTTTTTTTTGCAATTATGTAACTCATAAATAATAGACACTATTTTCCCCTAGATATAATATTACAATCAAATCTCTCACACTTCTGCAAACATTTGAATAATCTGCATAATTTGCATAATCTTTCTAGAGAGAGCATAGTCAATGGGGAGATTATTTAATTTCATATCTGACTATTTTTATATACAATATTTTATACAAATACAATATTATCTGATCAATTTAAAATATATATACAAGCACACAATATTATTTTATTAATCAGACACAGCACATTTAAGATTTAATAAATTCAGACTAAACTCTACTTTTATTTTTAATATTAAAACAGGCAAAACTCTCTATATGTATTGCCACTCACAGCAAGCCAGAGTAATCAATGGATGCCAGAAGGCGTGTGCATAAAATCCCCATCTAGTGCCTACTCATCCAATATACCCAGGTTAGTTTTTGGCTTGTGGCCTTCATCAGTATAGATACTGAACTGAGTTCAGACCTATATGATTATATAAACTAATGAGCTTGGATTGAAAATATTATGGTGTTTTCAATTTAAGACTCATAGTTTGTAATTAAGTAGAGATAAAAAGTGACTATTGGAGGGTTGCATTAGATCCTAAGATCTAAGTGCAGTACTCTCGGATCCAAGGCTCCTCACTGACAATGGCCACAAGCCAGAAATTAGTCTGGAGATATTGGATGACTAGGCACTAAATGAGGATTTTATGCACAAACATTCTGGCCTTCATTGACTACTCTGGCTTGCAGTGAGTGGATTCAAACTATTTCCACATCTTGCAGTTAATTAATGGATAGGGTGAGGACCTTTAGATATGAAGTGAATAATCAAAAAGTAAAAAGTATTTTTGCTATCATGTTCGAGCATAATTGGTTTATCAAAAGCTAGATAGTATTTCTAACACAATCAGTCTTTACTGTCTTCTATTTATGCTCTTCTTCTTCTTAATTGATATTAAACTAATTTGCTGGAATAACTGTATAAATGAAATTGCTTTTATATTTTTGTTTTCATCTTTTAATTATGCATATGATAATTCTGACTACAATTTGTGTATGTGTGCGCATATATGTTAAGTAAGTATCCTATGCAAAGCCTTGAGCATTGAGAAAATAGTGACAGGGTTAGGAATAGTATACTAGGAGTTCTTGCTCTTGATATTAGGTAATTTTTGATATCTATTTTATTTGATAAATGATTATATGTAGACAATACATCTTTTCATGAATATGGTAGAACCAATAAAATCCCACTTGATTCAATCACAGATTTAGCTTACATATTGCTGTTATACCAACATAATTTTTTACCATCTTTATGCCACATGTAAGTTTTAATAAAATAATAATAGATGCCAGATGATAATGCTTATTAAATCCCTATCCTGGGCTGTTCTATCCAAGACTGGTTTCAAGCTTATGACTTTCATTAGTGAGAAGCTTTGGATCTTAGACCATTGCATCTGGAGCTTTAGAATCTAGTGCAACTTCCTTCCAGCCCCTATATTTTATCTCTCTGTTATATTATCAAGCTATCAATCCAAACTAACAAAACATATAAATGTTTTCAGATTAAGCCAACTTGCTTGCAAAATCATATAGACTTGAAACCAGTTCAGTTTCTACATATTATGGTAGTCTTAGTTTTTTGATGACTAAGAGCATCTCAATCCTGTGAGCAAGAATTAGTATAAATCAATAAAATATCACCTGACTCCATCACATGACATTAGATTATATATATTGCTGTTATAGCAATATACCATCTACAATAAGCTTTAGTAAATAATATTTGATGCCAGATGATAATGCTTATTAAATTTGTATCCTATGCTATTCCTTTTATCTGGCATTTATTGTTATTAAGTGGTATAGAAATGGTGAAAAATTGTGCTGCTATAACAGTAATATGTAAGCTAAAGTCATGTGATGAAGTCAGGTGATATTTTATTTATTTATAGGCAATTACTGATCACAGGGTAAAGATGCCCTTAGTTATCAAAAAATTAAGAACACTATAGTATATAAAAAGTGAATTCGCTTTAGATTTATATGACTATGCAAGCAAATTGTCTTAGATTGAAAACATTTATATGTTTTACCTTTTGGGCTGATATCTTAATAGTAGGTGTTGAAAGGAAGGTGCATTAGATCCTAAAGGCCCACATGCACAGATCCAAGATACAAAACTCCACACTGAACAAAGAAATAAGCTTAAAACTAATCTTGAATATACCAGTATAGAATAAGGATTTAATAAACACTATTATCTGGCATCTATTATTATTATTATTATTTATTTACAAAAGTCTATACTAAGTGGCAGAGAGATGGTGAAAAATTATACTGCTAATATGGGATAACCTGGAAGTAATCTAAAAATTGCCCATCTAACAAAATCTAATTGTAATATCAGTATTTGGAAGATTATCGTCGTAATAAATGACTTGAGTTTTTATTAAATTATGTGCAATAATGCAAACTTTAATTGATACACACTCTTCAAAACCTGAACATAAGACAGTAATTGTTGGGAAATAATTTCAAGTTTTGAGATGAATAAAACTGATATTGTAGAGAAAGAATTTTAATTGACAGATAGATGACTATATATATTTTTTAAAAGTAAAAAAAAACCGCAATTTGATATTTTCTGTTCTTGGCATATATGATTTATATGTCATACAAACTAGGAAACAAACTGCAAGAGAGATTAATGCTAGTGAATAAAATGATTTGGGAATATCTTATTCGGCAGGATTTTGCTGATCAATTTTGAAAAGTTTTAAAAACTTCAGCTTCGAAAATTATTTAGAAGGGTCTCACGTTTCGGAGATAGTGCCTCTATTCTGGGTTCAGATCCAGGACAAATGGAATTCTTTTTAAAAAGACAGAAAATGTTCTCTCAGATAGATGACCCATAATCAACCTAGTTAGCTTTGTAATATTGATCAGTAAATTAATATCTAGCTATCCTTAGCTAAAGGATAAAACCAGGATGTAAAACTGTTCAAACACTTATCCGAGAGTTGGCCAGTTTGGTAAGTATACTATTCTTTTATAGGGCTGTTAGAGAAATGTTTCCTTACAGTGATCTAATTATTATAAAACATTGCTCTTTTACCTTAATAAAAATAGTATACTAAACGGACAATGATAAGAAAAATAAATAAATAAAGATATCTTTATTAAAAACAAACACAAATAAATTATAAACTAAAAAAGTTCAGTAAAATGAATCGGAATAAAATAAATACAATAATTATAATAAAATAAACCCATGATATATTACCCCCCCTCTTTTTTTTAATTTTCAGTTTAGAAAAAAATGCTTCAGCTGCTATGTTAATGTCAGTTCAATTCTTTGGGGAACACTATAATTTTCATCTGAAATAAATATAAAATATTTAAAAATGATCCATTAAAAAGAATTGAATATCTGAATTTTGCAAAATGGTATAAAAAAGATTTAATAATAATATAAGAAAAATATAATTATGAATTGGCATGGAAGAAGAGAATGCAATTTTTAAAAATACAAAGCAACATTTTGGTAAGGGAAGAAAAATTGTTATTACAACAGTAGGGAAAAAAAAGAATTATTATTAGAAAAAAAAAAAGGAATTATTACCAAAAATAAAGACAATTTCCTGAAATAATATGTGGAAGAATGGTACACAAGGTGCAGGACAAAGTTCACACTACCAACACCGGACCCCAATGCTATATTTTGCGATAAGCTCAAAGCTCTTCAAGACAAGGATAAGATACTATCCTCTAGATTTTTATTTAATAATACATGGAG
Organism: Epiperipatus broadwayi; assembly: GCA_028023455.1. Lineage (NCBI taxonomy): Eukaryota > Metazoa > Onychophora > Udeonychophora > Euonychophora > Peripatidae > Epiperipatus > Epiperipatus broadwayi. Next base: position 2,088,198 of record JAQFVV010012421.1, read on the forward strand.
CCTACTAGTATGGCCCACAGACTAACATGAATTTTGGACCTGATATATCCACATTGTAGTGTATCGTAGAAGAAGTAGTCTGTGTTGCAACATGTCGGATTCTACTAGAGAGGCATTGATTCCACACTACATGTATCCCAGCTGATAAGTTAGCATTATTGGGTCAACCTCAAAAGGGGTGGGCAATACCAACAAAATAGTACGTATTTACTCATATATTAACCTGCTAGTGCAGAGAATGGCTCTGGCATACTTCTTCCAGACCAACGCCAGCAATGGATGAGCCAACATTAACAAAGTGTATTTATTATTCATCTGTACAATTTTATAATGTCAATAAATATATTTTTTTAAATAAATAAAGGAATCTCTACAGTTTTAAATTGCCAATCATTTTAAATGAAGAAACGAATATGCAACTTGTTTTAATGATGGAATTATTATTGATATCTTAAAATTACAAATGTGAAAAAATAGAAAAATTGTTGGCAAAACTCTATATCAAATGTCTTAATAACAAAGATATGTCATATGATGAGTCATATAGATATTTAAGAAAGATGGTAAAAAGGATATTCAAAATTACAAACTAATCACTAAGTCTATCAACAAGTGGCTTTAGAATAATGGATTATATTCATATACTAAGCTTAGTTATAGAAAGGATTAATGAGTATGATCTTGCCAATTTGCTTTGGATTTGTAGATTATGAAGACATTTCCACAATGATTAAAACTCTAGACCATTAAAATAGAGAATTCTGAAAAATATTGACTCAAATATAACAGTAGTGATATGCGACATGGTGATGGTAAGATTAATACTGTTAAGGTTATAACAGAATGATTATATCACTCCAAAACTTTTTTCTAAAGTTTTACAAGAAGTATTTTGTGGAATAAAATGAAAAGGGAATAAAAATAAATGGCTCTTATTGTAGTTACCTAGATTTTGTAGATCATGTGTTTCTTTTCGCAAATAAGTGCTTCTGAGCTTTGGGAAATGAAAATAAAAAAATAGGACTAAAGAAAAATGTTGAAAAGACTAAAGCAACGTATTAATGGCATTTCTCAGAAGCAGAAAATAAAGATTAATAATCATGAATTAATTAACAATTGCAAATGGTCAATATTTTCATACAGATCTTTGAATTGAACTTGGATCAGATGCTTTTGATAAAATTAATATTAAAAGAAAATATGCAGCTGTTTTGAAAGGTAAGAATTTTGGATCTGTTTTAACAGTTTTACAAATAGATGTTAAGTTTGGATATTTAATAGAAGATCAAAACTTCAGATCATTCAATTGGAATATGAAAAGATATAAGTTGGAAATAAGAAGAAATGATTGAAAATAAAATATGTGGATGAGAAAACAAATTGGTATCACTGACATCAGAGAAAGAATTAAGAGTATATATTTCTTGAAAAGAATATAATAGATGAGTGATTGAAGTTTCATTCAAGATTCCAAGGGATTGTAAAAAACATCAAAAAAGATTACATGGTTTAATAGATGGATGAAATAAGAAAGTTAGCTGGGTTATGTAAAGATGAGAGATTATAGAGAAACTGGATTATATTTTGAGAGACTTTTATCCTACAGTAGCTCAGTAAGTGTTGAAAATGATGATGATCACCAATCTTATACTTTATAGAATTGCTCATAACTAATTATTGTTATTTATCAGTAAGTTAATTAAAAAATCAAATATATTTTTGGTATTATTAAAAATAAAGTATTTTTCTTTTAAACTTTTATTTCATCTGCATATTTTTACATATTTACCAACAACAAAATTTCAGGAAGGTATAATAGTAACTCCCCCAAAAAAAACGCAAGTACTTATAAGGGACTGGAACTCAGACTTTTAAACTCCCACAGCTATCCAATTCATCTTATACATATGACCATATAATGTGAGAAAGAGAAATGACCTCCAATATATGTATTTAGTGCTGAACCAGCACTCATCAGTTATAGCAAATCGTCAAACTTTAATGGACAAGTTTCAATATTCTCCATTCTCCAAGTCTTCAGCAATCTATATCATTATATAAGAAGTTTGAAAATCTGAGTTTAAGTCCTAATAATTACATTAAGTTTAGTATAGATAATATACATGTATTTAAATAAAACACAAGTTGGTAAAATCACAGGCAGTAAGATATGCCTTCAATGGATTGTCAAATACAAAACTATTTACAATAGAAAAATAAAAGCTGATGGAGAATCCTTGTTTACTTTTGATTTTCTGTTCAAAATTATCTTTTTCTTGATTATTTTCAGCCCAGAAAATTTTTTCTACCTCTTCTGTTTACATTTCTGTTAACACGTATTTGTTGTTAAAATGTTAGTAAGGAGATTTCAAGACAATATTTGTTTTTCCGCATTGAACAATTTTAGGTTAAAAGAAAGTTAGCATTCTTTCTATTAAAATGTTCCTTAAATGTTTCTCTTCACATTTAATCTAGGCTTTTTTTGTTACCAATTTAATGAAAATTATTTTTTAAAGTCAAGCGTTGGTGGCCTAGCGGTTAGCACAGCTGCCTTCCAAGCAACTGACCCGGGTTCGCTTCCCGGTCAACGCTTTGATATATATAAAAAAAATATTTTTTAAAATATCTCCTTTTCAGGCTTATCTAAAATTTTAGCACCTTAAGTAGCAGATAATCTCATTGTCTCATATGTGAGAATGACCTGTTACATAACATTTCAATCTGATAATACAATTTATATTAAATATCATATTTCTACATCAAGTAGTGACATTTCAGATATTTTCTTCAGACTAATTATAAGTATTTAATCATAACTGCAATAATTGTCCAAGAAATATTCATTACAATAAAAATATTTTCAAGGATTGTATTAAATAGCTTGCTTTGAATCATAAATAAATCTGTCATAGTATACTGGCTGCTACACGCTGTTAGAGTGTTATTAATAATAGCAGAAAATCTTGTCATTTGATAAGAAAATTGATTCTAAACAAGTTGTTAAGAGCTTATTTTGCAAGCTCTATATATAACACTTATAAATACAACCTTATTAAATTAGGTCATGTGACATCTGACTTGATTTTTTGTAATTTTAATAATATTCTATGTATAGAATCAGTGGCAGAAGAACTGCAAAGAAAGATAATGCCTATGAGGCCACACAGTCTAGGGGCCCATAAACTTGAAAATCTATAGCAAGGTAACTAAAACATATTCATTATGAAAACAATTATTAACTATATCTCATAAATTTCTGCTTTCAGGCCCAATTTTTCTAGTTACACCACTGTATAGAATATGATTAAAAAAATCAAAATAAAATTTCAAATAAAATTTCCATAACTAGACAACAAATTAAAATAAATTTGAATATAAGCAAGTATATTTAAATACCACCAATAATAGTAATGTAATATAGCTATGATTATGGTACACATTATACTGAAAGCATGCTCAACATGAATAAATCCAATTTTTAAAATAACACGTCTACCTTTTCTTTATAAATGTCTGAACATTTATATGTTTAAAATAATTATTATAATAAGAGATGAAACTTCATTATCTTTACATGTAATAAACAGTAATCTATTAATAACATGCATTAACAAAGAAAATAATTATGTTCTAAATGTAAGTGTTTATTATTTTAGTCCTTTCAAGTCAAATGCAGTTTCAATGTTTTGTGGATAACCATGACTTTTAATTGCCATCAGAGCTAATTAAAATGTCCTAGTAATTTATGAAGGCACTCTCATTAATATTCAAATATAAATGTTCCAATCAATACTTAGTGGGATGTTATTTGATTTTTGTTGATGACAGTTACATTACCAAAGATGATTCACAAAATCAACAGCCAATTTTCAAATTTATCAGGATTTTGTTTTCAAACTTTTAATGAGTTTATTTTTTTAAAAGTGTATTCTGAAATTGTGTTTGGGTTAATAATTAGAAGGAATTTATAAATCAGCTAAATATCAATTTATTAGAAGAGGTTTATTATACTAGATAAAGAAAGTCATCTACCTCTGCAGAATTTCTGTATATCACTTGTTATTTCTAAAATTCTATCCATATTCTAAATTTTTTGTGAACAATAATCTTCATAAATTTTTTTTATTCAATTTCTTTCAAAGGACTGCTTTTTATTAATTATAAATTTCTAGATTTAAATTCAACCCAATATGTATCCTATTGCCAAAAGGATCCAATAAATCATGTTTCACATTTAGTATATATATACTTCCTATTGCCTAGACTATTAATCTTTCACAAGACAATCAGTCTCAAAGTGCGGCATTATATATATAACATCTCAATTCATCTCAGAACAGTGCAAGCAATACACCACACCCTCTCGATCAATGAAAAAAATAATAGAGTAAAAACACTGAAGTTAGTTTAATGCATGTCACTATGCAAATAAAGTTCTATCCAGAATAATTATACTTGAAAAAAGGCTCTTCAGCATCTTTTCTGATTTTAATACAAATATTTTCATTTTTTATTTTATTTTCTGCTTATCAAATAACTTTTTTGAAATTAGCAATTTTTTTATTGTTTATTTATTTTAAATTTTGTAGCTATCACCCATATTCATTTAGTTAAGAAATAGTTTTTATTATACATTTACATGTTAAATATGAAAATTATTAAAAATCTTTGTATTATAAAATATTATATCTATTTAACAATATCAGTGTTAATATATTTATAATAAGAAGTCTGCAGAAAGAAGTTTGTTGTTAACTGAAAGAAGACTCTTTGATTTCTCTTTGAGGCCTTACAGAAGCTGAGCAGGATAAATCCCTAATGTCCATCCCATTTGTCATTGCAGCTGTTATTGTTATGTGATTGTTCAATTGATAAGTACTAGCATAGATGGGCTGTCACCAACATACAGCAGCTAGCATTGGTGTGTTTACTGGTTTTTAACTTCAAATTTAAATTCAAAAAATATCATGACCTTTCTTCTCAGTTGCCTGATACTTTTGGACTGAAACATAGGGTTGAATATACATGTGAATGATTTTTTTTTTTTTTTAACAAATATTTACAATCATGATAGACAAAAAAAGTAATTATAGCCTCTATTTTTAGAAAGCTGTGGTGGTCAAAAAAAGAGAGTACCAATAATCCCATGAAAGCAGACCCAGATTGCTAATTGAAAATGACCATTTATTAGGCACTTAATCTGCAGATTACTCTCAAGTGAAGGCAGATTGCCTGAGTTGGACAAAGAAATGTCTATTATTATCTGGGTCATTCTTGGACTTTGTGAAATTAGAAGAAAAGATGAACAGGTAATTGATTTTAAAACTGGATAGATACTTTAATATTTAAAGACACAAATATTGGAAGCACAAGTGGAGTGGGGTGAAAGAATAGCATTGTCGAGATTAACTGTATATCAGATAGAGAGAAAGATTAATTATTCAATTTAATAGAAGATATCAAATGAAACAATTCAGATTTATGCCCAAACAATTTCTCATTGTGATGAAGAAATAAAGGATTCTTATATGGATCTGAGACTTGCATACTTAACAGAAAAGCTCAGACCACTTAAGGAAATATGGAGAGATATTGAGAGTAACAAGAAAGAATTATAAGTATAATACTTGAATAAGATATCACAAAGTGTCATTGATCTCATTGAAAGAATTAAGCAACTGAAATGAAGTTTGACTGGACATATTCTAGAAGAGATGATAAAAGATGGAAAATTGAAGTCTTAAATTGGATTCCAAGAAATTGTAAAAGATTTAAAAAGAAACCATAAAGAAGTTTATTGGCATAATGTGGAGGAGATGTAAATTGGAGCAACTAGATTAAACATGAAGATTTTTTTAATTCTGTAATGAATCAGTAATAGGTTTAACATAATAATAATGGTAGTTGGATAGGACCACAGTAAACTATAGTAATGTAGTAGTGCAAAGCTCCTATTTTTTTCTTATTTTAATAGAACTATTTAAAGATATTTTCTATATGTTCATTCTTTTCATAAATATCATCCCTTAATAGTAGTACTGCTGTCCACTACTAAAGGCACTAAGATCTATCAAGTTTGGAAAACATTACTATTGCTATTATTGTTGTTGTTCTCAAGACTAATGAATTAAAGAAGCTATATCTCAAACTCTACTGGGGTTTTTTTTTTTTATTATTTTTTTAAATGCAAGATTCAGTCATAGAAAAAAAAAGTACATTGATTTCATTTCCAGCTTACATCATTTGGCACCAGTGCCATCTATAAGCTTGATAAGAGACCTTTGGAGTACTCTGTTCATCACATATTGATCATTATGATCTTTCAGTAGATAATAGTATCCACTGCCATCGCTTATTATTATTGAGTTAAAAAAAACCTCACTATTACCAATTACTCCCAGAACCAGAAACCATTTAAACATCTGATCACTCACTGAAAATAAAATTATTTAAAACTGCTCAGTCTTACAGAGAGAACTGTTATTTTTAAAAATGATAAAAGTTATCATCAAACACACAGGGAAAAATTGCTTAATACTTGACGTTAACAAAAATTATTATTATTATTAGTAGTAGTGTAGTCATCGTCGAATTAATAGTAATAATAGCGTAGCAGCAGTAGTAGTAATATTATTTTGCACTATTATGAAAATATACACGTACAGATGTAATCTTTCTATAGTTACTGATATTTTTAAATCTTCTAAATTTCGAAAAATGATGAATGATTAAATTTTCACACTAAATAGGCACAATCTTTTTTAATATTGATTTTTTTTTTCATTTTACGTCTCAGCTGTCATGCAGATAACAAACTGCCACTGTTGTTTTGCCTGTACAAAAAAAAAAAAAATCCTGAAAAAGTACGAAATCGTTATATGTTTATAGAAAACTTCTTTAAGTTTTTTAATCACTCAAAGAAATATGTCTATCTGTTACATAAACAATGGAGGGGGACGACGACAGATTTTATAAATATGTTTATCAAAAAAAGTAGATCTGAATTGTGTAACGGAGTGAGATTTGTACTGTAGATAATATTTAGTTTTTATAAAAAAAATATTTATAAAGTAACATTTTAAAAGTTTTGAAACAAGATAATTCAGAAATAAATTGCAATAAATTGATGCCCAATTGAGTTCATTTTTTATTGTTACACAAAAATCAATTTATTTGTGGTTTGCCTAGGAAAAAGGGTTAACACTAAGTTTTTTAATAGTCTTTATAAAATAAAAACAGAAGGAATTATCTTATGTGCTGTGAGATAACATGATTTCTTCTTAAACAAAGTCACAAGTTTTTGTACGTAAGCTATAGACCTATAAATTTTGTTAGTTAAACTAAATATTTCCTCCCTCCAAAACTCTAGTATACCACAATACATTTATTATCTTTTTATATCGCATTAACCCAATTATTTTTTTAGTCCTGTTTTATTTTTTATCTCTTATTCCATTTTAATAAAAACCATTTCAATAGTTCCATTATCCTATCCTCACCCTCCCCAATTTCATTATAAAGTTCTAAGCATAAAAGTATAAGATTTCTAAATTTCTCTTATTCTCGATACAATTTATCCTGATTCTGTTTCAATATCTAGAGTCCAAAAATAAATATTACAAGTGTATCAACAATTAAAATCCATATTCTATTTATGACTTTATACTGATATGTAAAGCTACTGCTACTGCATAAAATAACAATAGATTTCATTTGGTTTTATTATATACCCTTTCACATTTTAGATTATTTTTATATAACTCCAAACTATTTTTTATTTATATTCATTTTCTATAATTTGAATTCTTTTTGTCTAGCCAATTTTATCTAACGTCTTTTTCCACCCTTCATAATCATTTACTTGTAATATATTCTCTACACATTTGTCCCATTTCTTATATAAATACATGAAAATAAATTACCTATCAATTTTACATATTGTGAGACTTATTATTTTCTCCAAATAATTTATTTAATAATCTATTATCATTCTCATATTGAAACCTTTCAAATATTTTAAACTTATTTTTGATTTCGCTTATTACAAAAAAGTCTATAATACCATGTTTTCAGTCAATCCCATTCTATTTTTTGATTTCTTCTCAACTCTAATTCCCATTTCAATACAAACGTGATTATCCTTCAAATTTCCTTTTTTTTTTAAATACTGGAATTTTAAAATTTTCTTTTTCTTGCCTCTTTATACAATTCATTAATAATACCTTCATATCTTCTACATTGTTCACACCAAAAAAAAATCCATGCCATCTTTTGTGTTTATGCATAATAATAATAAACACAAACTTGTAAAATATGACTGAAAATTTATTTCATATATATAATATTTATAAATCTATATAAGATTGTTTACATCTGTTGGTATATATATACTATTTATTTATATATATATATATTTATTTATTATTAAAAGAAGGTTGCCTTGACAACAGTTTGAAATTGTTGATTGTTATTGATATTGGGATTGTCTAAGTGTTGACTGGCTTTTAATGATTATTTACAGATTATATATAACATTGATTGTACTTTTATATTGGACTATTTCCATCATCTAATATGTGTGTTGAATGTCTTTAGAAAAGTTTAATTTTAATTAAATATTCCAAATGCATTCAACTGTTAGTAATATCACTGCAAACAGGTTAGTATATGCAACAACTATTAGTAATATCACAGCAAACAGGTTAGTATATGCACAACGTTTTGAGGGGTATTTTTCTCCCCTCTTCTTCAGGTGTTGCGGGCCTGACCAGTGACAGTACTAGCATGGGATTCGAACCTGGGTCCTTAGATTCTTGATTATTGAATTTTAAGGTAACGCTCTAACCAACTGAGTCATCCTGCCAAAGGCAACATTATGTAGTAATTTTATATACTTATCTATGAGGTTCCTCCTGATTTCTCCACTTTTTCCTCAGAGCAAAGTTGATAAGTGGTTTCTATACATTATGTATAGTCACGCTAGGTTGGCTTATGGGATTTTTTTCCATTGTCATGTGAGCAGCTTCTTTAAATTTTCTTCTGCTCACATGACAATGGCAAAAAATCCCATAAGCCAACCTAGTGTGTCTATACATACTGTATGGAAACCACTAATCAACTTTGCTCTGAGGAAAAAGTGGAGAAATCAGGAGGAACCTCATAGATAAGTATATGAAATTACTACATACTGTTGCCTTTGGCAGGATGGCTCAGTTGGTTAGAGCATTACCTTAAAATTCAATAACCAAGAATCTAAGGACGCATGTTCGAATCCCATGCTAGTACTGTCGCTGGTCAGGCCAGCAACACCTGAAGAAGAGGGGAAAAAATACCCCTCAAAACATTGTGCATATACTAACCTGTTTGATGTGATATTACTAACAGTTAGTGCATATACTAACCTGTTTACTGTGGTATTACTAACATTTGTTTGCTGTGATATTATTAACAGTTGGTGCATATACTAACCTGTTTGCTGTGATATTACTAACAGTTGAATGCATTTGGAATATTTAACTAAAATTAAACTTTTCTAAATACATTCAACACACATATTAGATGATAGAAATAGTCCAATATAAAAATACAGCTAGAACACCATCATCACAAACTTTCAGAAAAACACTATATATGACATTGTTTGCTATACCATATGTCTGATTTGTTGGCATAGGATAGTGTTTAGTTGCCATGCAGCTACAGTATTATTGTAAGGGACTTCAGATGCCCTTCTAGGTTTACCTAATATTTCCAGCTGTTATGTGACAACTTGTCTCATATTTAGTTTACTTTCTAGAAGTTTCCAGTCCTCACATTAACTTACCTCACTGCTTTAGTCATACAGTGAATAATATGCATACTATCATTTATAGCAGTGATGTGTTGCTGTCTGTCTTTACCTCCAACTGTATTAACTATTTATAGCCAGATTCACAGTGGTAATGACAGCAATCAATTTATTGAGCATCACCATTGACCTGCTTCTGTTATTGAATATATATTATCTATAATGCTCAGTTCAATCATGATAATCTGGACTACTTCATTAGTTAAAGATAAATTGAGATATAACTATCTGCTAATAAAATAAGCCATCACATTATATATTTTCTAGGTTTCAATGATAAGAATTCCTATCTATCCCTGTTTCAACATAATTTCATATTCAGTTTCCATTGATACTATATCTCTTAATGGCATGTATAAACTATCCTTATAATGATCCTTAATCATTCTTAGCAACTATAAATCTATTCCTAGATTTTCACTTCTCCACAAACTATTTCTATCTACTTTATTGTAAGACTTTTCTATATTTAAAAATGCTATAAGTAATGATTTATTTCTTTATAAAACATTTCAGTCACATGAGATACAATAAATAAATTGCCATTTAATCTTTTCTTTAAATGAAATCCATTCTGAATCCCTCTCCCTTCCTCTCCTGTTTCATACTCTTCAATTCAAGTCCTAAGTTCATTTATTAAGATAAAGATAAATAATTATTACTGCTACTGGACATCATTAATGAATCTAAAATCTTTCCTCTAAAATTATCTACTTATGACAACCTTGTATTCATCTGGAATTTTATTATTTTATACTTTTCTTATACATTAGGCCTTATATATTTACCATCTAATCTTTTTTTTTCCTTTTTTCAATTTACCTACTGCTCTATTCAATTTCATATCCATTACTCTATTCATTATAAATTAGTTTTCTCTAATAATTCATTTAATAGTTCAACTTCATCTAAATTTTATTAATATTTTTTTAAAATTCTTCTCTCTCAATTCTCGTCCTTCTGTATTTAATAATCTAATATTCTTTTAATTTTTATTTTCTTTTTCATATACTTTTAAAATCTTTAATAATCCTACCTCCCAGTTCTGTTTTAATTGCTTGCCCCATTTTCATTCTAGTTATTTCTTGTTTTAAAACAATACTCCACATAACTTTATCTGTTCATTCTCCATTTGTTCCATACCACTGTTAAAGAGACTACATGCCTTTATTTTTTTCTTTGCATGACAGACATTTGCAACCTTTTTTATTATATCCATCCATTTTTATTATTTTTAAAATCACCATCTTTTATAATTATTTCCAAAATACTATTAAATCTATTCAATTTAGTCTCATTTATATCCAAATTAGATTTTCTGATATCTCTGATTTTATCAAATATAAAATTATCAATACTATCCCCCCCATGTAATACAATTCTTATTATCTTCTAAATAATAATTCCTCTTCATATATCAATATATAATCAATAGTATACTTTATGTTTTTCTGAAGGTTTGTGATGATGGTGTTCTAGCTGTATTTTTATATTGGACTATTTCCATCATCTAATATGTGTGTTGAATGTCTTTAGAAAAGTTTAATTTTAGTTAAATATTCCAAATGCATTCAACTGTTAGTAATATCACAGCAAACAGGTTAGTATATGCACCAACTGTTAGTAATATCACAGCAAACAAATGTTAATAATATCACAGCAAACAGGTTAGTATATGCACTAACTGTTAGTAATAGCACAGCAAACAGGTTAGTATATGCACAACGTTTCAAGAGGTATTATTCTCCCCTCTTCTTCAGGTGTTGCTGGCCTGACCAGTGACAGTACTAGCATGGGATTCGAACCTGGGTCCTTAGATTCTTGATTATTGAATTTTAAGGTAACGCTCTAACCAACTGAGCCATCCTGCCAAAGGCAACAGTATGTAGAAATTTCATATACTTATCTATGAGGTTCCTCCTGATTTCTCCACTTTTCCTAAGAGCAAAGTTGATTAGTGATTTCCATACATTATGTATAGTCACACTAGGTTGGCTTATGGGATTTTTTGCCATTGTCATGTGAGCAGCTTCTTTAAATTTTCTTCTTTGTACCTTTTCTTCTCTATCCAATATTTTTGTATTTTCCCAATTGAATGTATGTTCATTGGTACATACATGGTCTGCTACTTCCGACACTTCTGTTTTCTCTCTTCTAATCATCAGTTTGTGTTCTTGCAAGTGCTTTTCAATGGGACATCTGGTCTCACCAATATATGTTCTTCCACATTCACATGGTACTTTATAGATGCAGTTTTTTCTTTTCAGCATTTCAAGTTTAGGCTTTGTAGATGTTAGAATTCCTCATAGTGTGGTATGGCTCTGGAAAGCTGTTCTGATGTTATACTGATTGCAGATTTTCCTTAATTTGTCTGCTATTTTTGGAATGTATGGATACACTACAGTACCAATAATTGTCTTTTCTCTTGATGGTTCTTTTTGTTGTCTGTTTAATGTTTTCTTAATAACAGCTGATGGATAACCATTTTTCTTAAGAGTTTGTTCTATATAGATCTTTTCTTTTTCCAAATCACCAGTTTCTGAACAAACTTCTTTTGCTCTGTTCCACAGTGATAGTATAACTCCATGTTTTGGGTTTCTGGTGTGATTAGATGTATAGGCTAGGTATTTTCCTGTATGTGTAGGTTTTCGGTAAACTGTAGTTTTGATTTTGCCATGAGGAAGTCTTGTCACAAGAACATCTAAGAATGCTACAAACTTTCTGGACACACATCAACAACATATCCCCTTCAATTAAATTTACAATAGAACCAGAACAAGAACAAAAATTGGCATTCTTAGATGTTCTTGTGACAAGACTTCCTCATGGAAAAATCAAAACTACAGTTTACCAAAAACCTACACATACAGGAAAATACCTAGCCTATACATCCAATCACACCAGAAACACAAAACATGGAGTTATACTATCACTATGGAACAAGAGCAAAAGAAGTTTGTTCAGAAACCAGTGATTTGGAAAAAGAAAAGATCTATATAGAACAAACTCTTATGAAAAATGGTTATCCATCAGCTGTTATTAAGAAAACATTAAATAGACAACAAAAAGAACCATCAAGAGAAAAGACAATTATTGGTACTGTAGTGTATCCATACATTCCAAAAATAGCAGACAAATTAAGGAAAATCTGCAATCAGTATAACATCAGAACAGCTTTCCAGAGCCATACCACACTATGAGGAATTCTAACATCTACAAAGCCTAAACTTGAAATGCTGAAAAGAAAAAACTGCATCTATGAAATACCATATGAATGTGGAAGAATATATATTGGTGAGACCAGTCGTCCCATTGAAAAGCGCTTGCAAGAACATAAACTGATGATTAGAAGAGAGAAAACAGATGTGTCTAAGGTAGCAGACCATGTATGTACCAATGAACATATGTTCAATTGGGAAAATACAAAAATATTGGATAGAGAAGAAAAGAGTACAAAGAAGAAAATTTAAAGAAGCTGCTCACATGACAATGGCAAAAAATCCCATAAGCCAACCTAGTGTGACTATACATAATGTATGGAAACCACTAATCAACTTTGCTCTTAGGAAAAAGTGGAGAAATCAGGAGGAACCTCATAGATAAGTATATGAAATTTCTACTGACTGTTGCCTTTGGCAGGATGGCTCAGTTGGTTAGAGTGTTACCTTAAAATTCAATAATCAAGAATCTAAGGACCCAGGTTCGAATCCCATGCTAGTACTGTCACTGGTCAGGCCAGCAACACCTGAAGAAGAGGGGAGAATAATACCTCTCGAAACGTTGTGCGTATACTAACCTGTTTGCTGTGATATTACTAACAGTTAGTGCATATACTAACCTGTTTGCTGTGATATTATTAACATTTGTTTGCTGTGATATTACTAACAGTTGGTGCATATACTAATCTGTTTGCTGTGATATTACTAACAGTTGAATGCATTTGGAATATTTAACTAAAAATTAAACTTTTCTAAAGACATTCAGCACACATATTAGATGATGGAAATAGTCCAATATAAAAATACAAATAGTATACTTTAGTTTTGACTGTTTAAATTCTTTATCTAAATTGCCAGTTTTCAATTCACCTTTTCATGCATCCTTTTTAATAATGCTCCATTAATATATATATATTATAAATTAATAACTTTTAACAGATATAATTGTTTAAATATTTAAATACATGGAAATATCTGTTATATTTTTATATTAGAAAAATTACCATCAGATATTAATATTTAATGGTATTTTTTCTAATATAAAAATATAACATATATTTTCACATATTTAAATATTTATATATGTTAAGGAAATCTATCTTCCTTATGACCTGTTTTTAAGATTCAACAAAGTAAGAACATCAGATTGCAATACTTGCTTTATAAATATATCTTTTAAAATCAAAAAAAAAATCTAGCTTATTCATGTCAGACATTAATTTTCATAGTTATGCCAAATATTTGGATTTAATATTATTAATTTTGTGATGTTACTTGATATATTTGAAGAATTTTTTAAAATAATGATGATAATGAGTTTGATGAATTGTAATTTACTAGTGTTAATGATAGCAGAAAAAAATAATTTGGGAAAAGTTGAATTTGAATTAGAGAAGATATAACTATTAGAAAAATATATTTACAAGATGGTAAAGATAAGATAGAAAGAAAGAGAGATTAAAGTAAGAATATTTTTATTAAGTGTTTCAATGATGAGAAAATGTGAAGATGTAAAAGATATAAGTAATAACATATTGTAGTGTTGATGGAGACACATGCTCAAAAGAGTATTGAAGAAATAATGGATCATGAATTTGAAAAAATGTACATACAAGTTAAAATATTAAAATTATTGTCATGATTAGATAATGGGATAAAATTTAAATAAGCTTCATGGAGTCAATATGAGGGTTAAATGATCTATAAAAATAGTGATATTAATATTTTAGATATTAAAAATAGGGATTTACTTAAAAAATGAAATATGTTTATTAGAGAAAGAGTGGAACACCATCTCTTTTTAATCCTTAATTAAATATATATTAAGATTATGTAATGTCATTAACACAGTCGATAAATAAACTTGGTAGTGTGTATACATATACATTTAAAGTTTAGAAAAGAGAAAAAGAAATTAACATATACAAAAGTTGCTTATATGATATTAAATACCTGAAGTAATAAATGAATTTGAAATAAATTATTTGAAGTTAAATCAAAAGTTCTCTCAATGTAAATGAATTATTTAATTTCTAATTCTGACAAAAATGTTATAAACCTAATTTATTAATATGATAAAAGAAAGAAAAGTATTATTTTAATGGATCTTCAATCATAAAACTTAATTTCAATATATTTTGTATTTAAAAAAACTAAATATATATATATTATGTTTGTAGGATAAAAATTATATTACGGGTATTAACTTTAATAATTAAGCAATGGTACATAGTTTTAATCTTTCTACTTATCAATCTGGACATTATTTAAAATATGGCTTTAAATATTGAATGTCATTTTGACTCAAGAGTTTAGAGAGTCAATAAGAAATCTGTTGTTAGCTGGACTCCATACTGATCAGAATTTAGGGTGCATCCAGATATAGATGCCAATGGTTCCCATTATCTTGAGCCATAGCCAAAGTACATAACAGTCACCTATTGCTGTACATAATGCTCAAATATAAAATATAAATGCAAATTGAACTCATGAGCAATTGGTACTTCTTAGTTAATTAAGCTATTTTTATTAGTCTATCTATATATAAAGCTGATCTACATATAGAAGTATGGATAAAAAGAAAGCTATTGATAAATTCAATAGTAGACAAACTATTTATAAATAAAGCCATAGATTCTTGAAATCTATTGCTGAGAAAACTATCTATTAATATGCATATATCATGGAAATATTATTTAAAACCATAAATCTAATGCTAAAGTAAATATAAGAAAAATCTGTTTATTGGCCTGAAACAAAGAAGATTTCTCTTATACTAATTTGTTATTAACAAAAACTTTAAATAAATTAACCACAACAAAGCAAATGATAGAAATTCTAAGAAGTTTATCCAAGTTTATTTTTTTTAAAAAAACAAAGATAGTTCAAAGAATTAAAAAAAATCCTCAAAATTATGAACAGTAGTTTCTTTTAAAATTTACTTTACAACATTTTGTATTGTTTATATATATAAAAAAAACTTGATTAATTTAGATTTAGAAAAATATAAAGAAGTGATTAACTGTTTTTACTGCAAATTTATTTTATATTCAGATAATAAATGGAAATCTAAATTCTAAAATAATATATTTATACTTTCTACAGGCAAGAAACAAAAGAATTATATACTGTATTGTTTGAAATAATTTAGCAAAAGCGTATTAAATATATGTATATCTAGATCCATTTTCTATTTACATATTGTTAAAATAGTATATAATTTAAAGTCAAATTAAAACTAATAAATGAAATAATTTTATATTGTTGAGCACAATTGTGTAAATGTGTATATTTATATATGTGACTTATTTGTGTTCATTTAACATTTTTATTTATAATTAGAGGGGATTTGAACCCAGACTTTTAAAATCCTTCAGTCATCCATTCCATCTTATATTATACTTGCATTTAAACATTTTTATTTATGTAAATCTGATGAGGATACAATTTAAATAATATTACTTTATTGTTTTTTTTCATCAATTAAAATAATTAATATCTATATGATTTTTATAAATAATTCAGAATAGTATAATAATTTATTTATTTTATTAGAGAATATTTACTTTAGTCCATTTATTTTTATTATTTATTAATTAATAAAATTATTAATAATTACTTTTTATTACAATAAGTTTATTTAAATATTAGATGACATATTTGGTTCATTTTACTCTTATACACATATTCAGCAATATTTGGCTATCTAAGTAGCAAGCACTAATTAGTAATGGTGTGCATTTGTGTGTGGAGGTTATATAATCCTTTTTGGAATTATATAGATGGCGCATAGATCAAGATTTACATTATAAAATAAACTGATTCTATTGCATTGTTCAGAATCATTTCTGAAATTCCCATCATATTAACATTACATATGATTACTTTATTTATGGCCAGTACACTTATGCACCAGATGGCACTGAATTGAGTTGTTCATTTTAATCACCAAAGCACATTTATATATTTGATTTGTTAGTATACTGTTACTTTTATATTCAGATATAAATGGGAGCCCTACATGAAGCATGCTGAATATATTTGCCATTATTGGCATTTAACTGCATGTTGTTTGATTCATTACAAATGACACATCAATGTGTGATCAGGAACACAAAAAATCATATTCACATTTGTATGCAATTATTCAGTATTATGCTCATTTCATTTTATTGTGAATAGTCCCCAATGTTATGCAATAGATTGATGCTTTGAACATGGAAGAGTAATAAACAAATAAAAATGTGGAATTGGAGTTATAGGCTGTAATGAATTTGGAAAAAGTAGAAAAATATATTTTTTAAGCTAATGATGGTAGTTATAAAAAAACATATTTAAATGAAAGACAAGAGTATTAATATAAAAGTTGGCTTAATAAATAGAGATATAAATAAGAGTAAAATAATTTCTAGAGGTTTTTATAAAAGAAAAAAGTTCTCAGTATAAGAGATAAAAAAATATAATATTTTCAGAATTGTGAATGAAAGGGAAAAAATAGATGTCATAATGATAAGAAAGAAAAAAAAGGTTTATTATTAAAAATAATATTTAATAAAAAAATTGTAAAGAACATATATATGGATATTATTGAAACTAGATAGAGAAAAATGGATGTGGGGATGATGTGGTTAGCTATTATAAATGGAAAGAATGTAAAAGACTGGAATGAGAGTATTTGTGATATTTTCACAGAGATATAATTGGATTTTAAAAAAGTTAATGTAAAATATGAGTGGAAAATATGAGTAAAGCATTACTGAAAAGGAAGTGTAAGAGAAAAGAAATAAAAATTGGACATCTATATATAATAAATGATGGTGAGATCAAGGCAGAATTTTAAATATATTGGTAATTATGTGTTGACCATCTAATAGTTGCTGTTATATAGGGGGTATGTAGATATAAATAAAGAAGAATATTGTAAAAAACAGGTTGCTTATAATATCCTATTGTCAACTCATAAAAAACTGCCCATATGCTGATGTGTCATTTGTAACTAAAGTTTTGAATAAAAAATTAGCAGATTACCATCAAAAGCATCAACAGCAAATAATCATTAAAAGTCATCCTTTGTTGTGACTGGATATAAATATAATATAAAATCTTAGACTAATCATCAACAACCCAATGCCGATCATGAGGCTTAATACTAAAAAAGAGTAAGTAGTAATAATTGTCATTGTATGCCTATATTCATGCTACCTAGATGGTGTAGAATCATTAAATGCTGATCATCATCAATTCTCAAAGCCATTTAATACTAAATATATACTAGTCATACAAAACTAATTAATGAGCATCATCATGAAACATAGAAATAAAGTAAGATAACAAACATTTTCTTTTGGATGATCTAAATATCTTTATAACTTGTTCAAAATTTTAAAACACATACAATTATTTTATGTTTAATTAATAGTATTATCAATTTCCAAACAATATAATTAATTATTCAAATTCCTTCCACATGATATTTATGTGTATCCACATGCATTTATCAATAATTCATGCACTAAGGTTGCTTAGAAGTCTGACTTAATTTAAACTCTTAATCTCACCAAATAAATAATGTGGATAAACAGTGAGGATTGCCAATTCCTCTACAAGCTTTATGATAAATGCTTAGCCAGAGCCAGCACTTAAAATATCTCTGTCAGGAACCCCTCCCCAAACCCCTGACCATGGTTTCGTGCTTTGGCACTCCTTAGAGAGGTGTCACTGAACCTACCCTGACACCTCTCTAAGGAGTGCCAAAGCATGAAACCATGGTCAGGGGTTTGGGGAGGGGTTCCTGACAGAGATATTTTAAGTGCTGGCTCTGGCTAAGCATTTATCATAAAGCTTGTAGAGGAATTGGCAATCCTCACTGTTTATAACTTACAAGCTTAAGAGATAGGGTCATGTAATCTATGAATTGATCTATGACTTTTAAATAATGTGGATATTTTATTCTATCATTATTTATTATTTAGAGGCAACAGTATTTGATAAAGCTAACGATTTTTATTAATTAGTTTAAATTTGCTAAAGACTGAGTGTAAAGTCTTTTTTTATTTCTATTTTATAATTTCTCAAAATAATTCCATAATTTACCTTTAATCTAGATTAAGCATTAAGATTCATGAATCTAAAAAAACATTACTTCATCTTTTCAAATACAACTGCTATTTAAACATATTTAAGTTTATATATGAACCCAATAACATATTTCAAATCTTTAATAATGTTTCCCTTTATTAAAGTCAGTTGTTAGATTTATTAAGTACACTAATTTCTATTTCAGTCTTTATATTACTATCTTTTTTTAATTTGAAATATTTTCTGACCTTTCATTTATATTGTAAAATAATCAATTTAAATATAGAACAAAATTAAAAATTACTTATTTTTTAATTTATTAAATCAAATAATCTTGTGATAAAAATTCATGCATGGAGCCTAATAGAGATATATGGAATTTAAAACATAAAATATTAATACAATAGTTAATTACAAATAAACTGTTTTTCACTATTTTTAATTATAATTCAATCTATAACTAATTACCTATTTTTTTTTCTTGACAAGTCATTAATATTAATTTTAATATTCTTTATAAATATGTGATAACATTTTGGGACAAGATAACCTTTTTGATACCTACAATTGTTTTTCAAGCAATATTGGCTCAATTAAAAAACAATAATCATATAGTTTGCTTTATTTTTAACATAGTCACATAAAATGTTTAAAATAAATACTTCATTGATGATTAAAACTCCGGCATATTTATATAATGCAAATATTTTCAAGTCAAAAGTTTTAATAAAAATAATTCTTAGTATAAAGTTCCAAAGCATTCATCAAGATTTTGAGTAATATGCTGCATTGCCAAACCATAATGTTATTTCAAAGCATAACCTGCTTTAATATATCTGTTTATTCCACTATAGAAGCTCATGCATAACTAAAACCAATATAAAATATATTTGTAGTTCTAATAAGCTTTTGCCATATGGGGTGATCTAAATAAGGTATTTCAATTAAATGTCATTTATGGTAACATTTCTCAAACATATATAATATATATTTATATTTATTAATATTTAAAAGTAATCTATTTTTATTCATCCATTGTGATTCTCTTAACAAATCTTAATTACAAGTTTCTCTAGTAGATTGTATGAAATTATTAAAGTAATCAAAGCAATATTATTCACAAATTAAAAAATACTAGAATAAAGAGAAATATTCAGCAAGTCATTCATAAAAATAGAGAACAACAAAGATCCAAGGAATGTTTTCTAAAGAAATCCATATTTGATTACTTGAGAATTACTCAAAATATTAATTTTAACAAATTGTATTCTATAACCATTCAAGCATTATTATCCCTTATATTCAAATAATTTAATTAATTAATAATAAATCATGAGAAATACAATCACTTAATCAATTACTTTTTATAAATCCAAATGTATACTTAAAATCTTACATGCTTTTTCTAAAGATTCATTGATAACTGAAACATTAGATGAAGCTAATGCTGTATATTTTCCGGTTAAAAAAAAAAAACCAATTGCATATTTAAAAACAAACCATATTTATGAAAAAAATGAAGTGATTCCATTCTTAATATTTATATATATTTCCCAAATTTGGGATAATGTTGATAAAATAGAAACTGGCTTATAGTTTTACAAACATTATCTGTCTCCACTTTTATACCTAAGTATAATAACTGATTATAAGTAATCTGGAGATATCCCTGAATGTACAGTAAAATAAAAGATAATATTGATAATAAAATGTAAATATTTTCACTTAATATTTTGACAGATATGTCATCCAAACCAACACATTTCTTATATCTTATTTCATATAGAGATTCTAAAATCGTAATTTTTTAAAAAAAATAAAATAAATTAATGATAGATTTCTCAAAATCAAAATGTAACAAGATCTGCAATTATTAGCAAATTTATTCCTTAAAGAAATGCACACTATATATTGCATAGTTTGAACGTGCATGAGGCTAGTTCCCAAATGGACCATTAGATGTTTCAAATAAAGAGAAGAGAGCTGCTACAGGTATAATGTTCAATTACTGTTTTCAGCAATATTTAGCATTTAGTTGGATATTATCAGGTTGTATTAGAACCTGGATGTTGATTTAAATTGGGTTTAAAGTCTAATCTTCCTGAAAATGTACCCTTCTATTTTGGGTTTTCCTTAATGTACGAAGTGACACTATAGTCAGTTTATTTTCTTTTAGCACTCTTAAAATAAACTAGGATTACCTTTGAAGATTTATTCCCATCTTTTCTCCCTTCCAGTCTGTCACATGGCACAATTATTTTTTGCATAGATTCAGAAGATCATATTTATTCTGATCTATATATTGAATGCAACACTAATAGAGAAACACCTTAAAAAAACATGATTTAACAAATATCATAATATATTTATATATATATCTGACTATTTACAATATCACTATTGGTTATTTTCCACATCATTTAGTATAACAAAGATATTAATGTTCAATAAAATTTACTTTTATCAGATTCATAATAATATTAAACAGACATAACTAGTATTTTTAAATGAGCTTAACTTTCATTTTTACACTCCATAAATGTCCTATTTCTATAATTAGTTGACTTTCAGGGATTATATTCTAAGTTTACTTACTCTAACTCTCATTACATTGTTGCCACTAAAATAACTCTGACAAAGATGTGAGAACATTACTTATATTAATATAATTTTAACTTACATGTATCAGTTCATGAATTTGAAGTACATTATTTTGGAAATGAATTTTATCCCCAACATTTTGCAAAGTTTCTTATTATTGGCCTAATTTATTGATCACAGTTTTAAAGTTGCATAATCATTTCAGATCATCAATTATTGTTCTTATATAAATAAACAATAAAATTACTAAAAAGTATATATATATATATGTATGCATGCTCAGATCATCAATTAATATTCCTCAATATATATATATTGTAAGTAACCAGATTGATGTATGTCACAGTATTTAAAAAAAATAAAAAAATTAGTTGGTCTTGTTTAATTTTTATTTCACTTGATTTATGGATAATGAAGATGCTGAAGTATTAATATTGACCAGGTAACTATGGCAACTATACTATTCAAACAATATTTTTATTTATTATTAACATTTCACATCAATTTATAAATCTGTTATGATCAATTTCAGAGAAAAATATAAACAGGTGAATAAATAAAAAGATTTTGGAAATAGTTAAGTGAATCATAAAAAATCATTTGAAGAGAATCAATATAATTATTAATTATTATACATTTCAATTTCTGTTATTCCAATAACCATAGCAATGTTCATTATAAAATTAAATGATTTATGTTTCATGTATGTTGTTCATAAATTAGTTACAAAAATGTATTAATTATTATTAAAAAACAAACATGAAAATATTTATATCCATTAAAATTATATGAATTCTTTATTTGGTTTAAAATGAAAATTAACTTGTAAAACAGTATTTTATTTTTATTGTATTCAATTATTTTAAAATCTTCATTTCACTTATTAATTGGAGGCAAATTTTCTTGAACAATTTCTTACACCATTGAGTCAAATTTGAGAAATATTCAACATTTGTTGTGACAACAATAATGTCATCAAGAGTATTTTATAAATAAAACATACTGTAATTTGAGTTCTTAAGATGTCTTTGAAAATTTATTAAATGTTATTGTTTAAGTGATTAATCTATAAAACTATGGAAGAATAACATTTTAACTATCTGCCTGTTCAATTGGGGCAGCTTGCTGATGAAATACCAGGGGAAATGGTAGAAATGTGAAAGAAAGAAAAGGCATCAAAATGCTTTGAATTGCAGGTCAGCTATATAAAGATATTTTGTGGTTAAAAATCCAGAATTGCATTTATTTGTGCTGGATATAAACCCCATTATGTGTCTATGGATGTCATATTTCAGATGAAGGAATTTTACAAGATTGATAAACTCAACTTATGCATGATATTGAGCAATTTAAATTTCACTTTCATAATTCATTCTTCACTTGAATAGAACTGAATTGGGTCATTGAAAGAATTCTCTTTATACTTTATCATCAATGAAAAAGGAAAATAAAGCTAGTGATATGTAATTTTGCATTAAATAAGTATCTGTCATTTTAAATGCTTGGATACATTTCTATGTTTAAAAGAAAATATCAGAGTTCAGATGCAAAAATAATTGGATTGATATCCATGTTAGTTACTATTCAAATTTATATTTTCTACTTATAGGAAAATAATCTCTATGCCTCAAGATCAGAAATAAAGAATCAGAAGCTACAATGGATCAGTGGATAATGGATGAAAATGGACAGACTTTCACTTAAATGGTATGATTTTTATGTGTATATTATATATTGTCAAAAGAAAATGAGTGTTTACATTTTATATTTAAAAACATAGGTAAATAATATATATATGAGTATGATAGAATTCACACAATGAAAAAGTTGGAGAAATTCATTTTGTTCTTATTATTTAAGCGCTATCTGATGATATGAGTAATACAACCTGATGTTTTTAATTTTTTTTTTTTGTATGTTCAAGATTTAACTTGGAGATTCGGATAGAAAAGGGTTTGAACATAACATATTTTCTTTTTTATGTTTATTTAACCTGTTGACTGTCGTGTTCATCTCTCAATGAACATGGCTTTAACTTGCTCTAAAACCAGCAGTTTTTATGTTATAGCAAATTTATACTCATTTTAAAGCTTAAAAAGTACCATAAGATGCTGCCCTCTCTAAAATTATTTTACAAGTAAAAAATCTAATATTTAAATTTAAAGTTTTAACAATGGGAGAAGGTGGACTTTCCTAGGTGTTGATTGGTTGTTGCTCATATTGAACAAAAGGGAGCGCTTGTTAACAATTTTCACCACTTCAACTTCTTTGTTTTGATTTTCAAAATGAAAATAAATGTTTTAGAGTATTTTTTTTTTACATATAAATTATTTTAATAAAATATGCTGAAAATAAAATAATTTTAGAAAAATAGTTAAGATTTTAATATAAATTATTTACTTTTAAACAAATGTAAATTGAGAAGAAAATCAATGACGTATGCAACATTTTTTAATAGGTTACGAACGTTCTTTTTAGGTTCTCTGTTATAAAATATTTTTATAATTATAAATAAAAATTTATTTTTGAAAAAACTTTCGTAATCTGACAAATTATTAATTTTCTTTTTACAAACAAAACTAAAACGAATATATTAAAAGACAAATAAATTTTTACTGCTGATTTTGTAATTGACTAATCAAAAGTTTAGAGTTTTAACTTATTTGACCAACCAGAATTTTTGATGAAGGCTATAGTTAACAGGTTAATTATTGAGAAATTACATTATTGAATAAAGAGATCAATTTTTATTTGATCACATTTTTTTTCTTATTATTGTACATTCTATTTAAATCTCAGGAAGATATTTAAAATCTGTCCTTCTGCTTCATATAGTATTAGTGTCATGCAACATATTATTTGGAGTTTCATACACATAGATTTTATTATTTTTATTGATTTTAATCTATTACAAACTTTGATTGTTTATTATATTTTTATTATTACTGTTATAAATTTTTATTATAAGCAATAAATTTAGAGTTGATTTAAAATCCAGAAAATCTGTCTAATTATTTCTTTTGAATGCACCACATAATTTTGGTACTTGAAGTTTGATCCAAGATCAAACCCATCTTGGTAAGTGAAATAGAATTAGATATATTTTATACATCATTTTTTTAAATCTGATTACATATACATTTTATATTGCATTTAAGTATTTGTTTATTTATCTAAGTCAGTATTACTAGTAGAAATAATTTCATTAGTTCAGAGTTGATTATTTATTTACTTTATTACAAAAATCTTAATAGATTTTTATTTTATCATTAGTCAAAATGATCTGTCTTAATTACCTTCTTAAATTTCTTTGAAGTGGATATCATAAATTTTATTAACTAGTAGAACTGAATATTATCCTTGGCTTGAATAACTGCCAATTATCATCATATATGGTCTAATTGTTATAAAATTCATTTTTATAATCAGTTGATTGGAGATTTAAGTAGATGAATAATATCATCAGTGATTGTAAGTCAGTAAATATATAATAGAAACCTATGGTATATTTTATATCATGTGATAGGGTACTGTAGAATATGAAATTACCTAATATATTTATTGATAATAAATTTTGGTGGAGTGTTTCACTTTAGAATATAACTGAAGCAATAATTGCATGTTGATCTAATGTAGGGTTATTAAAATAGATATAAAACTGAGCAAATGTTTATTTCATTTAAACATTATAAATATTGTGTAGTTTAGAAAATGGTTCTCAAAATGTAATTATAATTATTTCCAAACTAGTTGATTTAAACATAATGTTATTAAATATAAAAGTAAATTTGCATTACTATAAATAATATTAGATTAGTAAAGTATGTCAGAATTCAGTTATTTATTGATTCGAATTCAGTTTTATTTAATTATCAATCAAATAGATATCTTAATCATACATCATTGTTTAGGATGATGATGTATGGTTTTGCTGCTTATTGCAGCTTACTTTGGAATTGTGAATAGATTTGTTGATGTCTGAGGTGATGATCTCATTTGCTTTATTTCGTTTTAAATATAATCTGAATAAATTAGATTTTAAAAGAGATTGTTAGTATTTTATGATAGTATAGTGGACAATTTAAATAATTATATATGGAAAATATTGTTATTGCCTAGTGTGATTAATAACTGAGCTAGATAATTTTACACAGGTTCTAACAGAGTTACTATTTATTTATGCATGTTTTTGCTCTGTGATAAATAATATAAATCTTAGGGACATTTCTTTATGACAAATGTTGATTGAACAAATGTAGAGAGGTAGTGAAATAGAAAATCCATTATTATTGTGACAAAGTAGCTACCTAATGCTAGCTGATCTTCATGTACAGGTGGCAATTATTATAAAATGTCAAATCCACTTTGGGGCTTTTATAAAATGATATTTCACATTTAGGCTGGATCTATATTATTATGAATGACGTCTCAATTCTGAGACAGTAAAGTTTTTTATATTGTCATCCCATATTATAATCAATAGTTTATTACAAAATGGCGAACAATGATTGGGCTATGTTTTATTCAGATTAGGTTGATCATCTCCCTGGCATCATCAATTTTATCACGTTACAATATATATATAAGCAAATTATAGATGCTTATGATGCAAGCCATGCAAGTTAACAACTGAAAACATTTTCTATTTATATATGCAAATGTACAAAACTTTATTATTAACACAATATTTACTAATCAAATGTCTACATAGAAATCGTGATACAGAATTACATTAACTGTCTACATAAATCAAATCAAATAAATCCATAGTAAATCATTCTTTTAACTCATGAATGGACATGGCTAATAGTAAGTATATTCACTGACAAACAAATAATAGACGGTTATATTCTAATCAATATTTTTCCCCAAAGTAAACACATATGCAACTCAGCATTCAACTACGTAAATTCTCCTATTAGTATTCAACATGATTAATCTAAGCTGCTTGCAATACCAGTGGTAAATTATAAATGCTTATTACTATAAAAATAAATTCGGATTATTCAGCATTTTCTATCTCTTTAACTTTATTTCATTTAAATAAAACGGGATCATAAATATTTTCAGATAATTCTAATATCGATATAAATTTTCAAAATTAATAATTCAATTAATTTCCAAAAAGCAGGCCTTTAATGAATCAAAATTTGCATTGTGAATGTATACACACATATATACACTTATTTACTACTATTAAATAAATTTTATTTGAATTAAGAAATCTATTTAATCCTAATTTTGACTGAATATTTTGAACATTAAATTTTTGTTGTTTATTGCATTATTTGTTATTCATCAAGCTTTGTGTCCTTCTTAAAATAATTTGAAAATTGTTCATTTTTGTCTTTCATATGCAAATAACATCATAATGTATTTCAAAGTACATTAATACAGAACCTATAAACATTGCTCAAATTTAAATAAAATACATTGAAAAATATTTTATCATATTGTTTGTTACCCCCCCCCCCCCTGCAATTAGTACTTTTTGATCTCCCTTTCCAATTTTAATAAAAGAAATTATGATATAACAAGATTAGTATGGTCAACTAACAAAACAAAATTATGTAAATAGTCTGAACAGGCATTAACCTATATTAAATGCACTTTAAAATTCGCAATAATCAAGCATATTTTGCCGATAGAGGGATCTTTCAAACCACGACACAAGATAGTGATTTTTATAAAGATAAGAATGGTCCATCTTGTCTTTAACCTAAATGTCCACTTATATAGGCGAATCTGAAGCATCTTGATTTGGAAGCGTGAAGTAGTTGTTTTCTCCACTGTTTAAATCCAGTATTTCCTTTACAAATTAACTTACGCAAAATCTTGCGATTTACAGCGAGTTAATATTACGATTTTACTGTTGGAAATTCTATAAACTGAAATAGTAATTAATTTATATAGTGCACAGAAAATTAATTACTACTTCTCAAAACAAAATTATATAAAAACTTTTTTTTATTTTTAAATTAAGAATAAGACAAAATTACTTACACAATCATCTGTTAAAAGCCAATAAACATCACATGACCACCACCTCTTATGCTTGTGTATAACTGTTGTTAAAACAGGCAAAACTCACTATTTATTACTCTAGCATGCTGTGTGTGATAATATATATAGTGAGTTTTGCCTGTTTTAACAATCATCTGTTGTTAAGTCTTTTAATAAAGATGCCTTTTCTTTCTCTAAAGATTATACATGAAAATCTCTGTAAAATACATATATGTAAATAACTTAGTTTTGATACATAGCTTGGATTTCCATGTGATCGTTGAGTGATCATTTAAATTGTTTCTGACTTTGGCATTATTTAATGCATTGTTGACAATTTATTTTTCTTGTACAAAATACCATATTCAAAAATTGTTACTTTCTTGTAAATTTTCTTCAAGTCTGCAGCTAATTTTTATGGTTAATTTGAGAATAATACACAATAGGCAGTCAGGGAAGATAACATGTAGAATATTAACCGAGATAGACAATCTAAAAAACACAGTCTTTATGGGATTTTTTATTTATGATTCACTGCTTTTTCTCCATCTAGCAGCTAGCATTGAAGTTCAGTTGATACTTTGCATGATTTTTTTCCAAGATATCGCATGTAGAGAGAAATCCATAAAAAATAATACAGTCAGACTATCTCCTAGAGCTAGAAGCAGTTAAATAAAAAACACAAGACATTTTTGACCTTTGTATACCTTCATGATAATTACCCTATTTTTTCACTTTGTATAGAATTTGACAAAAAAGGCTCCATCAAAACACTTGACTATTATTTTATAGTATATATTGATCTAACAAAATCATTCTCTTTGTCTGGCAAGATAAAAAATTGCAGGTTTTTTAATGAAAATCAGTTGCAAGGACTAATGTTCAACTATGACAAAGTCTCTAGATTCAAATACTTACTGGAAGAAAGAGCAGAAGGACAGATTTTATCCAACATTGCTACCTTTGAGTTAACTGTCAAACAAAATGTATCCCCAAATGATATACCAACTGTCACTTACTACAGATTTTCTCCCATGATAGTATCATTTCAAGGAATCAAACTTCAATGTTTCTTCTGCCATCAAAGGATTCACTTAGTCAAAGACTGTATAGCTAGAATCTGCTCAGTGTGGAATAAAAAGAAGCCACTTCCACAAATGCCACAAGTCTACAGTCCAAGACACCAATTCCACAGAGAACCAAGAAACAGCTTCATTCTTTATCCACTACAATGATGAATTTCAAATACTAGTTCAAAAATCTTCCATCAAAACCTTTCAAGAATCTTCTAACAACTCTAGTCTTAAGAAGAATGATACTGAACATAGTATTAAAAATAAGGAAAATACTAGAGAAGTCTCAGATAATCAATCCAACTCGATAAATCAAAGAAAATTACCAATCAAGCCTAAACAACCACAAACAGAAATATCCAAAATTGACCACAAAGCAAATATAGCTACCACCACACAAATAAATATGATATTGGATCCAGCAGGAGAGAATTCCATGTCTACATACACAAACAACCTTTTAGCAGATCCAGCTTCTGAACTCTTAAATATTCACCAGAGAAGTGGTAACCAAAATATTAAAACTAGTGCATTAAATAAAAATTCCCAAAATAAGGCAAACCAATTCAAAAGTAAAATGATGGACAAAAATACAAACCATAACACCTCCAGTTCTGAGAATGAAGAATCAATGGACTTCCTAGATGAAAGAACAAATATCAAAAAGAGAAAATCTACTAAAACTGATAAGTCAAGTTTAGAGGAGGATATCATTAAAAGCATGAAAAATAAATGCCTTAACAAATTCCCCAAGCATGAAAATAAATCATCAGTCAAAAAGAAGGCTATGGAAAAGAAAATCAAGACAAATGAGGATAGCAACAACCCGGCTATCTTGCAATCTTCAACTGACACAATAAACAAAAATACAACTGGAAACAAAGTAAATGCAAGAAGCTACCTAAAGCAGCCAAGATTAATTAACTCAGATAGTGAAGCAGCTGCCACAGAATCTGACTCAACAGTCATTAGTGATAAACTATAATAGTAAATGACTTATTTTAACATTAATGGCCTTCATTAGCCACTATGATGATCTGACATTAATGGTGATGGACTACCCATCTGGCTACAGCCTTAACTTGGTAAGGTATTGGTGAGGCTGTGGTGGATGGTGTCCGATCATATGTGGGTTAAATTCCCAATCTTATATCACCTGTATTTATTATTGCTAAGTTGTATGCAATTCTATCAAATGTTATACTATATATCCACTCATATGTAACAATAACCCATTATTCCCTGTATAACATTAGTCATATATACAATATATATAAAATAAATTATCTTGGAACAAAAAAAAGATTGAGCTATTTACCAGATCCACATACCAATTAGTCTTAAATATAATTCACTAATTATGTTATTTTTCAAAAACATTTAATTATCTAATTAAAAAATTGATTTTGAACTTGAGTAAGTATATTACTTTTTAAAAATACAGTTACTTTAATTAAAACTTGAATCTTTGATAATGAACTTTTATCAAATCTGTTTAACAAAAAAAGCAAACTTAATTACAAGGAAAACAATCTATTTAGAATTTAAAACAGAATTTAGTTGTCAGATTGATCTTAGGTCAATATGGGTGTGACAAGAATCTCGGCCTCAGGGTGGCTTTTGAGCATTCCATCATCAGATTTTCAATTGGATGGACGGTTGAAGAGTTGGAATGTGGAATAGACTGAAGCCTGTCCATTAAAGTATGAGGATTGGCTATCTTAATATATATCTGAGCACTTATAGCATATATGTGTAGAGATGGTAATCTGGACCAACTGATGATTGCTGGTTTAGCGTGAAATACGTATATTGGTGATTATTTATCTTTTCGACATATATGTGTTCAAGTGTATCAGTGTTATGAGATAGAGTGGAGAGTGGTGGGTTGTGTGAAAATCTGTGCTCATATACCCTATATATTGTATATTATTTAAACCAATGTTGGAAATTTAACTTTTCACATACATGTACAAATAATTTTTAATCTGTCTCTGTGTGTAGATATATACATAGGTAATAAATTGAGTTTTGATTATTTTCATTAAATTTAACTAAAACTATACTTATGACTCAAAAAAACTATGCTATATATCTCTCTTTCTGATTAAACTTTATACTGTTCTCTACTCTTTTCTCTGTCTCATTTTGGCAATTGGTTATCACTACTAATAAAGTATCCAATCCACTTCAATACAAAATGGTGATCTAAGTTACCAACTATTGGTTTTGAATTATTCGTAACATCAACAGATACTTCATTGATCTTTAATTTAGAAAACTATAAAAATTATTCCTTACTTATTTTTTTTAAAACTTCAGGTCAAAAGTTGTTTAATTTGTTTGAGTAATCAATTTGAGCAAAAAAAAACATTTTTTTTTACTTTTAATGGTATTTTATATATATATTTACCAAGGAAATTTAATTGAGTTCTAAATTCCTCATATAAAGATATTAATGATGAAAGTTTCAGGAGATTTTTAAAATAATAATTTAAGGAATCAAAAAATTTTGTATTTTGTTGGCAATACTTCATGATAACTTAAAACTTTTTTTAAAATATATTTCCAAGAAACTTTTATAATAAATCTTATTTCATTATTGCTAAATATATATCAGGTAATGTAAACAATGAGGACAGAAACTTTTCATTTTTAAAGGTGGGAAAAGATTATTTTGTGATTCCCATTTATATACAACTTAATAAGGGGGGAGGGGGGTAACAAAACTGGAAGATATACATAGGACTTTAATCAGAGCAGGGCGGTTCCAGGCATCGGAGGCAGATCCGAAATGCTTAATTATTTCAGATATGATTTCTATTTTAGAAATCAAAATTTTAGTCCTTAATTGGTTTTCTAAACGTAGCACTTTCTTTTAACTTTAAATCAGCATATAAAAATAGTTTCATTCTACATTATTTTTACTAGCTAACACTGGAGAGCCAACACTAATGAAACAACTTTTTAAATCAGTAAAATCAACTTTTAACTCGTAACAACTGACCACAAAGGATTTTCTCTCTTTTCATAGCTTTGAACAGGGTACAGTAATTAGTCCAACAAAGCCAGGTGGTTAGCTTGAAAATGACAAAAGAAAAGGACTATACATTTTCTTACTATTTTTAAACTTTTAACAGGAATCAATTAAAATTTTGTTTGGGAATTAAAAAAATACCTTTATTGTAATAATATTAGATTCAGGATTAATCAAATTATTTATGAACTTTAATTAATTAGGTGTTTATTAATAGTTACTTTATATATGCTCGCTGGGGGTGCTCAGTACATCCGCATTAATTAAAATCCTATTTTGCAAAACATTTCCGTATATCATGTAATTAAAATAATTTTGATAATGAAGAGTGAACAAATTTTAAAAATTATAAAATCGGTATTAAAAAAAAAAAAAATTTAATTTAATTCCAAAGATTATTTATTTATAGGAACATTTTGTAAATAAAATTATATAAGCATGAATTTAAATTACTTATTGAAAAATTAAAAGAAATAAATTGTATTTACAAGACTGAATCAAAAATTTAGTGGTTAGAACAGCTGCCTCGCAAGCAGTTGTCCCGGGGTTCGCTTCCCGACCGACGCTTTGACACATAAAAAAAAAAATTACCTGTGACCCAGTTATATTAAAACTTCTGTTGGCCACACTATCTTATCGAGGTTTTCATATAAGGTCACTGTTTCCATAATTACTGTTGTGCAATTTTGAAAATATTATGTCAGCTTAAATGTAACTGTAATATGAGAAACAATGGCTACCCTACTTATGATTTGCACGAAAGTAGAGCAGCATTCAAGTGATTTGGGTTTTTTTGTGTGTGTGGTCTGAAGATGGGTAGTGATGATATTTGTCAAAGACTTTGTGTGCAGTATGGAGAAAGGGTTCTATCATGAAGAAGTGTGTAGGAATGAGTGGAGAAGTTCAAGAAAGGTCAGACAAGGGTCGGCCATGAAGAAGAAGCTGGACACCAATTTACATGGACATGAACTGATTCTGTTGGATAGATGATTAGCAGTGGATTAGTTGGCTAGTCATCTGCAAATCAGACATGGCTCTGCTTATGTGATAATCCATGATACTCATGGCTTTAGAAAAGTTGTGCAAGATGACTATTGAAACAATTCATAGAACTCAAGCAGAAGTGTTTGGACATCAGCAAACAAAATTTGAACTGTTGTTCTAAGGAAGATAAAAACTTTATTAAGAATAATTCATAATGAGCTTGAGAATAAGTGATAGAGTGTGAAATCAAAGCATTCTCAATTGCCAAACAAAAAAAAGTTACTAAATTAATCATCTGCTGGTAAATTTATGATTACAGTTTTCTGGGAGACAGGTACAGCAATATCATCAGTGCTCACGGAAGAGTTAAAGCATAAAATTTAGAGAAAATGCACCCATTGGCATTATGTTAGTGCATGACAAAACCATATAATACCCACATTGCTGACATTCTCAAAACCTTTATTCTGAGATATTGGAGCATTCTCCCTGTAGTTCTAATCTTGTTCTGATGGACTATAACCAATTTGATCCCTGAAAGAAACTCCATGAGGATAAAGATTCGTGTCTAATAAAGTGATGGAGAATTTGTGGCTTGTGGCTCAACATTAAACATTTTTTTAATGAGGAAATACAAAGTTTGTTGACAGAAGCATGGCGTTTATGTTGAAAAATAACATATTCATCTTTTCTGAAAGTTCTACAGCCAGAGTATGGATGAATTTTGTCTCATCCTCATATTAAATATACGTTTTTAGAATTTAGACTTTTATACAAATATTTGTATCTACACATTCAATAGTTTAATGTGTTTATACATATACATATAAGGTGTTTGAACATATAAATTTATAAAATGTTTAAATATAGCTAGATAAATTATTTTCTTGATCTCTTTCTTTCTAATGACTTCTATATTGCCCACTGCCCTATTTTTGCTCTATGCCTGACAGTGACCACTTCAGTTGGTAAAGAGGAATTAGAAAAGATAAAAAATGAAGTGTTTAATAGAAAAATAAAAGCTTGGAATAGGGATTAAAACTTTATGCTCATAAACTGAAGTGTTTGTTAAAGATTAGAAACAAAATTTTACTGAAGAGCTGGTCTGAAATCAATATAAAATAATGAATGGATATAAATTGAGAACATTTTAAAGTATCTTGAATTATGAGAAATAATGAATTTAAAACTTGTAAAGAATGAAATGGTATAATGGTGATTAAAGACAAATTTTTGATTTCCATGCCATGTGTTTCTTCAATGCTCAAACAAATTAAAAGATATATAAATAATTTTATATGATTTTTTTACTCATCTAATAAATGAAATAGTCTAATAAATAATTTGAAGGACAAGCTTAATACTATGAGAAAAGTATGCATGTTTTATGCTAATGAATATGATAATTCCCATCATTCTTTGATGTAGTAAAATAAAACTAGACATTATTCTTCAGGCTAGAATAATTTGACATGCCAAATAATATAATCGATTAAAGGAAAATACCACCAATGTTTCAGGCTACACATTCAAAGGAAAAAAAAATTAACATTATATGTGAGGAAAAAAAGATGTAGAATAGTAACAATTCAAAAATGTTATTAATTAGATTGAAGGTAGTTAAATTTAATCATGCAATTATTTTGAGTCATTAATATGACACTATTGTATTAAAGATATACTAGACTTATAAATTAAAAAATGATTCAATTTTTATCGCTAAATTTATTTATTTTTCTTTCTTTGGATTATTTTTATTAATCATGTTCTAATAATTAAATTTGTAAAGCCCATACTAGTTATGTAAAGTAATATATATTAAGGCTATAACCTTAAGACTATGTGCCTGAAAAAATGACAGTAGAGACCTCTGCAAATCTTTAACACAAGATTTATTTAAAAGACAAGTGTGGCCGCTTTACACAAAATATCCAGGTTACATTTTCTGATTATTATATGGCAAATCGTATTTCAGATGGTCACATTTAATTGTTATCTGTAACAAAATTACAAGCGTGTTGAGGCGCTGGCAGGAGAAGCTATATAAAGTACTCTTATAAATCAATAAATAAACAAGTAAAAGCTGAGCACTTTCGAGGCGTATTATCCCATATTCTTTTATAGATGGGATTTCAACTAGACTATTCCCTAACTTAAAGTGTCACCTTCTTTTCAAAAAGAAGATCTTTGAATACCTTATCCTTTGACAGTACCTACCCAGTTTCACTTAAATATCCCACCAATTCCCAACTTTGAACATGATTTCTCAGGATCTATAGTGAATTGTCCATGGACAAATTTAGAATGAAATCAGTCAGTTAAGGGTAGTGCAGGCAATTAAATAATTAAAATAATAAAATATTTTATTTAAGACAATCTTGATTGATGAATATTACAATTACTTATCTGCCTTTTTAAACCTATTATTAAAATTACCTATATTAAAGAAGGAATAGTAGGTTATAATTATTAAAATTCAGACATGTTTTAATCTCCCATTCATTTATAAAACCATTTTTAACATATTCACATTTAATATTAACATTATTAGTTTATTAATAGAATCACAACAATATAAAAATAATAATAATGGTAATTATTCAAATGAAATACTGTATGTCTATTTATTCTACAATATTAGAATTTATAAATATACATTTTAAAAAAATCAACGTTTCATGGGAAAAGTATTCATCAAAATATCTTATCCTAATAAAATTCTTTAAATTGTTGTAGCCTCTTATTACTAATTTCTTTGATGACTCAGTAAACTATCTACCATATATATATACTTTTACATCACCAACAATAACTTTAAACAATTTGTGTCTTTATACCATTTAGGATTAAATTTTCCTATCTTCTGGTTGTTTCAAGTTGACTCTGTCGTAGTGTTGGATAGCTTTGCCTGTTTTAATAACAGTTATAAGCAAGCATAAGAAATGGTGATCATGTAATGTTGATAATTTTCTCTTTCAATAGAGAGGTTATATAATTGTGGACAATGAGAAATCAGTTGTACATGGGCAAGAAAAATCTCCATCTTATATCATCATCATCATTTCTGGATTCACTACAGGAATTTTTCACAGCTGGAAGAGCTACATCATTTGTGCTTCAGCTGGTGCATTTCAGTTGATTTATAACATGATTTACACCACATGATAAGTACTTTAACAGTTGTATTCTTTGAAGACAAATCTCAGTCATAGACGTTATGCAATAAGTCTTTATGTTTTGACAGGTTCCTTAATGCTTTAGTTTGTTGATATTCTTAATATGAACTTTGATTCTCAGTCCACATCTTTGTTTCCTTATCCAATATAACTATTGCCAATGAACAATGAGTACGTATTTTCCTAGAAACTTCAACTTAATTTTTTTGATGCTTTTCTTTCTTTCTTTACTTTATCTGCTAATTACTATTAAGTAGTTTTTTTTTGTTCTGAATTAATTACCATTAATCAGCTGTTTTTTGATTATCAAATTTAACTTTACAAACATATTTTTTTTTTGTTTGTTGTAAGAATTAAAAATTTGTTTTTGACTAGTCTTTATTTATATATCTGTATTCTCCTTCTCTTTTTAAGAAGTTATGAATTGTATATTTCTAACCTCTTCTAATGGTAACATTCACTGACTAGAGAATATGAATGATATCTTTATAACAATGTGTACAAATTTTAACCAAAACTAAATCATCAATTAAGAGAAACTTCTTTTTTTATTATTTTACTACTTGTTTTTTTAAAAAAAATCTTTAATCTGTCTTTCCATTTCTATTTGGTTTAAGAATAGCTTGTAATATAAAATGATGCTATACTTACTTAATATCTTCACGCTTTCACTTTCTGACACTTAAGATTTGCCCATACAAAAGCATTTGGGTTCGAAAAGATAGATGGCCATTCTATCTTTTCCCAAAGACTTTATCATGTGTTTGAAGTGTTAGTATTCAGTCATTTATAGTTAAAATCTGCATAGCGCATGTGCAACAGCTTAATGCTGCTTAACTATTAAGTCTATATATATATGCAGTGGGACCATAATTTATGCTACATTTTTTACAAGTCCCTCACATTTAACATATATAGTGTGTAATAGTTCACATTTTGTTGATAAACATTGATTAGAATAGAATATGTATTGTTTATTGAACTAAAAATGTACCATATTTCTTAACACACATATATAGGTAACATGGATGCTTTTTTATATGTATAGTATGTATATAAATCAAGATTATAGTATAAATTGAGGAGACACTACATATATTTTACTGAGTATCTATTCACTCATGCATTAAGAATTTAGAATAATTAAGTATTAAGAATAAGAAAAAAAACCTGTATTTTTATTATTAAAATAAATATACTCTGGACAATATTGATTTTTTTCCAATAACTTTTTTCTCATATAGAAATATTATAGATTGATCTCTTTACCAAGAAAATTAAAATCAATATTAACTTTAAATATGTTCTAAAATCTTATAAAACTTTAGCATTATGCTCAGAAAATATTTTATTACACAAAATACTGCACATTAAATTTGGAAAGGATAAAGGAAGAATAAAATATGTATGCTTTCAAAATAAACTGAAGAGTTTTTGTTAATATATATATAATCATGTATGGTGCTCAGAGAAAAAAAAAAGACTGCCAAATACAAAATTTAATGTGTTTTTTTTCTTTATTTATTTACATTTTATGTTTTTCTTTGGACAACCTATAATTGAAGTTCTGTAGTTAGATACAATGCAATTTACAGTTTCACAGTATAAATATTATTCCACTAAAATATACTATATGTAATAATTTTAAATTATATTAACAGTCAAGCATTGGTAGCCGAGAAGTCAGCACAGCTGCCTTGCAAGCAAGCAGTTGCTTGCAGACAGTTGTCGCGGGTTCGCTTTCTGGACGATGCTTTGACATTTGGGGAAAAAATTAATACTAATAATATAGAACTTATATAGAAGTACTTCCGATTATTTAAATTATAATCATTAATATTACTTATGCAAATAAAAATCAAATGTCACATGATTTTCTGGGTACCGTGTTTTGCAGTAGAATTGCTTTAAAAAATTTTCTCATTCTGTCATTTGTTGTGGAGTATCCTTATGCAATCTGAATTGAGGGTAAATTTAAAACAGATTTTTCATAGCATTTTTATATGATCATAAAGTATCTAGTGTTCATTTAATCTATTTTTTTAAAGCACACTTTGATTCCCTAATGTATGATTTTTTTTTTTTGCAATCACATATAATTTGATCAATAATATTACTTTTTTGTTTTTAAGAATAGGATTTTTAGAATTACTAATTAATTTGTTTACATTTATAGAAAATAAAACATTTCTCATTGAATACATTTTTAAAACAGGCAAAACTCTCTATACATATTGCCACTCAGTGCAAGCCAGAGTAATCAATGGATGCCAGAAGGCTTGTGCATAAAATCCCCATCTAATCCCTACTCATCCATTATCCCCAGACTAGTTTCTGGCTTGTAGCCTTGCTGGAGGATTGCATTAGATCCTAAAATCTAGGTGCAGTGCTCTCAGATCCAAGACTCCTCACTGATAAAGGCCATAAGCCAGAAACTAGTTTGGAGATATTGGATGAGTAGGCACTAGATGGGGATTTTATGCACAAGCCTTCTGGCTTGCACTGAGTGGCAATAGGTATAGAGAGTTTTGCCTGATTTAATAACAGTTAAGAGCGAGCATAGGAAATGATGATCATGTGATGTTTATTGGATATATTTTTAATAAACATCTTTTTATTATTTTTGCTTTAGAATTGTATAAAAAATGCTATAAATAATCAGTCTAATACTGGTCCAGTTTTTTTTGACCTGGAAAATCTTGGTTTTAAATTTATCTTAAAAATTCAACAATAAATTAACAATCTGCTAATATTAATCTACAAAATTGTTGCAAAATTATGTCATCTGTTTTTTATCTACATAAGTTCCAGTTGATTATCATAATTTAAAACTATTACTATGCATATATGTGATAAATAACAACAATAATATTAAAGAGGCATGATAATATCTGAATAGTTTAACGTAAATTATGAAACTAAGTTTTATATATGTAAACTATTCTCATTAATCATTTTTATTTTCCAGTAATTATATATATGTGTGCAGATGCGTATACATTTAACAGTACTTGCGAGTTTTCCAGTAAACCAAGACGGCAGCCTGCATTTTTGATAAATCGTTTCTTGGGCCCCCCAAATGTTTACAAAACAATGCTAGCTAGGAAACATTATATTTAATATTTATATATTTTTATTAGTTATTTAAAAAAAAAAAAATCATTGTGGAAAAACTAATTACAATATTTATAGTTTTTTTTGATTAACTTATTAACAGAAAAATGAAAAAAAAACAAACAAAAACATTATTTACATTTTATTCATGTTGGCAGATTGCAATCATATTGCGACCATTAACGCACACTTTTCAGGAAGGCAGGATCCCGTGCCTTTGGAAAGTATGACAACTTATCAAAAAAAAAAACTGCTAATAAAAAGAAATGCACCAAATTGAACTGAAGTATGACAATGTTAAGAGTATTTCATCGCTTCTCACATTATAAGTAAGAAAAAAAAATTGAAATAAAGCTTTTTAATGAAATTTATTCCTTTTTTTAAATTTAACAATTGATTTATTAATTTTGTTTTAATTTAATAACTAACACATCTTCTATAGATTGTAGGTTCTCGAACCTGTATATAAATATGGGCTGCCATCTTGGTTCACTGGAAAAATTTCAAGTACCCATTTAACAATATGCATGTTTAAATACACCAATTATTATTTATTGTTATTGCAATATTATTAAATAATGGATTTATTATAAAATTCTGATTATTTTATTTTAATACATAATTAAATATAAAAGGAAAAAGTGTTAGAGATTTCTATGTTTATCTATCAGTTTAATTATCAAGACATGTAAAATATTAGTAAACTGATAAGAAAAATATATATGGGTAACAGATGGCAGCATTATTATCATTTTATTTCTTGACTTTGTCATTTTCATTCTTAATTTTTGCCATTATCATCTTTTTATTCAATTGATTAATATTAGTTTAACATCATTAAAAAGATAAAATTTGTTAATGAAAAAGATTTTTATAAAGTAATTAATTGGCAGCATAAAATGATTTAATTAAAGAGCTCAAATTTACCACTTTCTTTTAAAAGTAAAAAAAAAAAAAAAACTTTGAATTCCAATACTGTAGGTGTTTTATTTTTAAATTCTTCAGATACAATTTATACCAAGTAAAAATTTTTTGGGGAGTTTATTTTGCATTCAAAGTTTCACAATGAATTCAAATACATTACTGTTGATAAAAGTGGATATCACCAGCAAATTTGCATGCACTTACTTATAATGTCACTCAGAAAGTAATCAGCCTTCAACATAATATGCTGTTTAATCCTGTTACTAACTCACCGATGTTATAGTGAGTATGCAGCCCAAGATAGATTTTTAAAAAATAAAAATGACCATCTTATCTTTGTACCTAAATGCAATTATATAGATCAATCTAAAGCATTTCAGAATGAGAGCATGAAGACTTAATAACTTTACGTCCATTACCACTATAACATCGGTGAGTTAGTAACATGATTAATCAGTGCATGTTGATAATTAATTATCTTCTGATTAAGAATTGCTAATGAAAACTGCTCTTGTAGATTTTGTTATTAAAATGTCAATCAGTAATTCCATTCTTAATAGAAATGAAACTATTCATTTGTAATTTATATTATTTTCTATTAATGTGATCATTTATACATGCATTAGATATCAGTCACGATATTTACTTTCTACTGGTTAATTTAAAAAACCATGTTATTCTCTCCATTTCTATTTCCTTAACATATCTCATTGTGGAACCTTTTATCTTGAATATTTTCAAGGAACAATAAAATGTATGGTAAATATAGTATTTTTTTTTTTTTTATTTGGAAAAAAAAGGAAATGAAAATGTTTCATTTTTGCCATACAAAGTTAAAATTTTGCAAATCTTTACATTTATTTACATTAATGTTAACCACAAATGCATTGAAATATGTAAAAAGGTATATTATTTAGCATTTTAAATAAAAAATGCAATGTCAATGTTTTAAGATTTTAAATATTATAAAATCAGAATAATATGTTAAGTGCTATTATATACTAATTTTTTAGAAATTTTATGAATTCAACTAACCTATTAACAAAAATATAATTTTAAGTTGTATTAATATGAAAATAATTATTAGAAATATTAATTTTATTTTTTATTACTTTGAAGATCAATGACTATTTTTTTCAGCTTAATTACATTCTTTGGTGTTTGATCTTTCAAACAACATATAGTATGTCATTTTTTAGTAATACAAACATATATTATGATAAAATTTGTGTCTTAACATAATTTTTTAAATATTCAATATGGCTGCTCTATCAGCCTAAAGGTTAAATATAATTTTTATGTTAACGTAGTTATAACCATCTACCTTCTATACAACCCACGATTACACATTTTAAAGTAAAATGTTTAGAGAAATGTGTTTAATAAAAAGGCAAATAAAATTAAATGACTGATTTTTTAAACCAGCAAATTATTTGTTGTTTCAAGAAATGACTTTTGTATGAGTGCTGAATACAATTGTTTCAAAAGCAGCACAGGGCATTAACAAAGCAAACGCAAAAAGAACATTCATAACTTTTTAAATTTAATTTGTTAGCAGTAAAGTTAAATTTTCATAGGATTAAAAAACGAGTAGAATTACTGAACTTTCTCATCATTTTTGTTACTTGATAAGTTGACTCGATTCCAAGATCAGAAAAAAAAAAGGTAAAAATTATTCTCTCTCTATATATATATAATCATAAAACATCTCAATAATATAAAAAGTTTTGTGTTGTAAATCTAAACAGACAGAATTTGTTAAGAGTTCATATGTAAAATTAAAAAAAAAAATGGAATAAGCTATATAAAAATAGTTGCCTAACCCTGTAAAATTACT
Source organism: Epiperipatus broadwayi (assembly GCA_028023455.1). NCBI lineage: Eukaryota > Metazoa > Onychophora > Udeonychophora > Euonychophora > Peripatidae > Epiperipatus > Epiperipatus broadwayi. Next base: position 2,130,090 of record JAQFVV010012421.1, read on the forward strand.
ACTCATTATAATAATTAAATAGATATGAGTAGTTTATTACTTAGACTCCTATATCTGTTTTTATCATATTATTTAATAGCAGTAAGTACATTTTTGTCAATAGCTAAATATAATCTTTATATGCAACTGATTATATCCTTAATTTGATTGCATTTTATATCGAGTTTCACCTTCTTGCCTCTAACAATCTTTCATAGGACTTAAATGCATCATTATCCTTATTACTATATAAAACTCAACAAATATTGCACACCAATCTTGATAAATCTGGCACTATTTTGTTTCTTTTGGATAGGCTATGGATTTATGTTTTAAGGTACTTAATTGTTTTAAAAATTTTGATAATTTGCAATATGCATCAAAATTGTAACCATTTTCAAATGATTTCATAAAAATGCAAAAAGAGGGCAGCACTGATTAAAATATTGCAGTTGTTGGATATTTTTTTAAATGGATATGTGGCCTGCATATTTAAATACCTACTACAGAAATGGATAGAATTATAGCTTTTGATAAAGTGAGCTGAAATTTAATTTAGTAAATATATTTTGGATTGCAGTAATTAAAATTCATTTCTACCCTGTATTTAATTTCTCATTTGCAAGTGGAGCATGACTAAAATCTCATGTTAAAATTCCATAGCCATTTTTAAAAATTAATTTATGATGTGAGAAATATATTTAAACTAAAATTTTAAAGTTGATCGAATTCAGTAGTACAACTGAACATAAAAAGTTATATTTTTGGTGATACTACTGCTGATAATTCATGTAAATATATAAGCCTTAGCATGGCCTTTCAGAGAAAATGTGAGGCCCGGGGCAAGTAATATTTTAGAGGCCCTTCAAAATTTAAAATAAGAACATGGGGGAGAGAGAAGAAATGAGGGCTTTTACGTCCAGGGCTGAAACAGGACCCCGAAAACAGCTAGTTATGAGTCTCAAAAACAAGCAAGCAAATCAAATCCAGACAGCACTTGGATAGAGTAGATTCACTCTAACATTATTAATATCATAAAACAGCACAGAATTGACTGCCAGAGGACTGAGACTATTAGTTCTACTGATCGCTACAGTTGCTTTCATTGGAGTCATTAAATTGGCACTTCATCCCTAAACTGGCTTCTCGAATATTATTTGGGGAATTTAACTGTAAAATTAAGACTGTTCTATGAGCTGTGACATTGCTTTGCCTTCTATATTTTTGTTTAACATACTAAGTTGCCAAGTTGAGGTCCCTAATATTGTGAGGCCTGGGGCAACTGCCCCTCCTGTTCCCCCTCTGATTGACCCTGAGACTCAAGTACAGCTACATATTGTTATATTCTTTTATTCTATTAATGTGAGCAAATCCACAGGTACAGCTAGTACTAATATATAATTGTTTTTGCTTTCTTCCAAATGTTTTTATTTTTTTAATATTATAATTAACATTTCTAACTGGTAACAACATAAATACAGAATGATGTTAGTGTTAGTTGAAACCAGCTGTGTTATCAACTGCAAAACAGCATTGCAAATTGTGTGTAAGAAAGCAGCCATAAACTTCTCCCATACACTATGTTAAAATACATGACATAGATAAAAAAAATAAAATCGTAATACTTGAAGATGTATTTTATCAGGACTACATGTTACTTAGAAATAGCTAAGGGTATTTCTGATCTGCATAGCATAGCTAAATTAAAGGTATCTAGATTAAAATATTGCTAATCCAAAACAAAAAAAAGAACCAACACTATAAGAAGATAACCATTGCAAGATAGAGTATATGAAGTATATATATATCAGAACATGGAATTGGATTGGCATGAAATATAACTTAGGAATTAATGAAGCAAAATAGAATCAACTGAAATATTTTTTTTTTAGGAACACACTGTTTTCTGCACAAGCCTTCGATATAAAAATAATAATGGGCTTTTATTATGAGGAATATTTTATAAAGATATAAATGATTGACATCAAATTGATTTTCTGGAAACTCATCTCAAATAAATGAAGAAAAAAAAAGATAATAAAATTTTATCATTAGGTTTAAGCAAAATATGTCCAAAATTGAAAACAAGACTCACTTGTAGTAATTATAATGTCAAAGTTGAATATGAAAAGAAAAAAAAGGCCATTGGAAAGTATGTACCTGGAAGTATAATTAAAGTAAAGAAATAATTATTAAATTTCTAGGATTACAAATACAATTTTCAAGCAACAAAAGCACAGACTATACATATTTGCAGTGCATGATGGGAGTTCACAGGGAAAAAATTTTTGACATTCAATTATAAAAGAAAAAATATGTTTAGAAATATAAATATATTTAAAAAAGTAAATAAATGATAATATTTATCATGAAAATGAAAAAAAAGGAAGATGATATTTGCTTAGATTTTAAAGAATTATAAAGAATATGTTAAACTATGGAAGGAAAACAAAATAGAAAAAGAAAGAATATTGTGATCTTAAGAGATAACCAAAAAAAAAAAAGTAAGGGGGAAAAAAAAGAATATTGTGATCTTAAGGAACAATCAAGTTTTTTATTTAATAAAAATAATTATAAAAAATACCCTCCAACTAAAAAAAAACATTTTAGATGGTTATAATATATAGATATGGTTCTGATAGTGCTTGTGACCCAGTGGCCGCCAGAGGCGCTGGTCTAAGTCAATCACAGAAATAGTTAGAATAGGGGCCCCAAATGCAGCAATGCAAATTCCAGACGCTAGATGGCGCTGTTCACAATGCGTAAGCACAGGAACATTCCACCAACTGGCTGGCAGCAAAACTGCCCGCTTGGTGGCGCTGGTCACCATGCATAAGCTCATTTAGCTTACATCGTCTGTTATCAGCAACTACCAAGAACCTAGGTGGTGCTGATTGCCGCAAACACATCTAGCTTACGTCATCTGCTACCAAGATTCTAGCCCACTATGTGGTGCTGTTTCTTCACATTACACATGGAAAAACTGCCACTCTAAACGTATTACTAATGCCTGCTTGATAGCGTTTATGTACATAGTACTTAAAAGATGGATGGCCTATAATGTACAGGTGTGATTAATTAAGAAGCCACAACTATTTAAATATGCTTTTAAACTTAGTGGTGTCACATTCTATTTCACAGTTTGATAATTGGATGTATTTTTTAATTATTTCTTTTTAAAAATCGATCTTTTTTTTAAAATTAATTACCCTGAAAGTGGTTTTATTTTTTAAATAAAAAAAAAAGGTAATTTTTACGACAATCGCTCTGTGTTTTTTTTTTAAAAAAGCTATTTTTTTCAAAACTGTATTATTTTAAAAGATGATTGTTTGTAAAACTTTTTTTTTTTTTACACTTTCAAACAATATTTTCAATAACCTTTAAACTAAGACAAATTATATTTCTGTTTATAAATCTTTCAATTACTATTTCGCAAACGTGTTATTTTAAAAAGCTGTATATGCGCAAACAATAATTCGAAGATCTGCTTATCAAGAGTTTCTTTCACAATAAATATTTTTAAATTACTGGAGAGAAAGCAAATCAAACTCTCCTTTAAATATATTAAGATATCTATTCAGTTCAAATTTAAAAAAAGTTTACAGTACAATTTATGTATACACATACATCTATTATTTGTAATATAAGATCTAAATAAATTTATAAACCATTCAAGTTTTACTGTCTTTAGTAAAAAATAAATTTATTAAAATTAATATGTGTGCAAGCAATAAAACATCAAGCAGATTGAAGAGTACGATCCCTATAACATTGTATTCTTTGTAGATTTAATAAGATGTCAGAAAATTGGTAAAAATATTCAAGGCATAAATATTAATTGAAGTTGTATTTAAAACTTTAGAATCATTTTAATAACCAAAAATGTCATATACTCACAAGGAAATTTCGAAATAATAGGTTTAATAAGTATGGCAAAAGTAAGATATTATACAGACTCAGAAAAAAAAAAGATTTAGAGCAAAATGCAAAAGCTAATGACAATATAGCAAAAAGATTATGTTTTTAAGGAAACAACACAAGATGTAAATTAATGAAGATAAGACAGCAATCCAAGATATGTGAGAGAGGGTCATCCACAGATTTAAGTTGCAGGTTAAAAAATATATACGTTTAATATCTTTATTGATGATTGGAATTTAAAATGTCATGGTCTATAAAACAAACACAGATTGAGGAATTATTTTTGAAATTTGGATTGTTTTGTTTAAAAGGTTAAGAAAAAAACATTGCAGTCAACTGCATTTAAATTATTAAGAGCAACACTAAATGCATATTTCTTTGAGTGGTCTGAAGTCTGTATTCCTCTTCTATTAAGTGTCCAAGTCTCAGATCCATAAGTAAGAACAGGTAAAACACATTTATTAAAAATCTTCCTTTACAAACACATAGGTATATTTCCTTTTAGTATCAAGTTATTTCTACCAAAAGCACTCCAACCAAGTTTAATTCTATGATTAATTTCATCCATTATGTTTCCATCTGTATTAATAATCTGACCAAGGCGTTTGTAATTGTTAACTTCTTCTAACTCATCATAAACAATCTTTATTTTCATATTTTGAGAAAATCCATTAAACATTACTTAGGTCATTTTAACATTTATCTTTAGTCCTACTTTCATCTGATAACTACTGCAACATATCCTGTAGATCTAAAGCATTATTAGCAAAAACAACTAAATGACTTAAATAATCACCATTTACTTTCACTCCTTTAGCTTCCCATTTTAATCCACAAAATACTTCTTGCAGCACTACTGTAAAAAGTTTTGGAGATATGGAGTCACCCTGTCTTACACTCTTTTCAATGTTGACTTTCCCAGTATCATTATCTAATCTAAATGTTGCTGTTGCATTTTTATAAATGTTCTTTAAAATATGACAATATCTTGGATCTATACCTTGATGATCCAATCCTTTAATCACTGAAGAAAAGTTTATAAGATTTAAATGCCTTTTCATAATCTACAAATCCAAAAACATAATGGCAACTCATATTCATTCGTCCTTTCTATAACTTCTCTCAATCCCTGGATACGATCTCCTGCACTAAAACCACTTTTAAATCCAGCTTGTTCTCTTGGTTGGTGGAAATCCAATGTTCTCTGTAGACGAGTTGTAATTATCTTGGTAAAAATTTTGTATGTAACTGATAGGTCTGTAATTTCTAATATCTTCTTTATCACCTTTTTTAAATATTAATACTGCATTCTTCCAATCATCTGGTACATTTAGACATTTGGTATATAATGTTGCTAAAAAAATTTCTATTTTTTCACCTGCTTCTTTTAATATATCAATTATAATTCTACCATTGCCTGGAGTCTTTTCTTTCTTCATATATTTAATTGCATGTCTCACTTCTTTATTTAAAATTCTGGCCAATTCAGATATAATAGATATACGAGGTATTTGTTCTTTATTACTATATAATTCTTGATAAAAGTCTTCCATCCATTTCATGATGTCATCTCTCTTTTTAGTAATATTTCCAGCTTTTTTCTTATTGCAGATATAAATTTCCTACCAATACCAAAATGTTGTTTTACACTCTTGAGACTTTCATTCTCTTCTACTGCTTTCCTTGCTAGTTCAGTTATACTTTCTTATATTATTTTAAACTCTTTTCCATATCATTTTACAAAATTCGAAATATTCCATCCTTTTTCATGCATCATTTTTGTATATCTTCATATTCCTTCTTTTCTTCATAAATTCTCTAGTCTCAGTAGAAATGTTATTGGTCAAGTGCTGCTTTTTTCAACCAGCTATTTTTGTTGCAGTTTTTAAAAGTGTATCAGTTGTTTTCATATTAATTTCATTCAAATCTGAATCATGTTCAAAATCTACTAATACTTGAAACCTATTTGTAAGTTCTAATTTAAATTCATTAGAATGTTTCTGAAAATTAGGAATATCAACTGTAAATATTGTTATTCTTAATAATTTTTGTCTCTAGTTTTGCATTAACATGTATTTCACATCTTACTAATCGATGATCACTTCCTCTGTTAAATTTATTAAGAACATTACAATCTTGAAATATGTATTTTCTGTTAGTCAAAATATAATCCAATTCTGCTGTACCTTCATTTGGATGCTTCCATGTCCATTTCCTTTTAACATTTTTCTCAAAATAATAATTCATAATATAAAGTTTTCCTTTTCCTGCAAACTCCACAAGTCTATGTCCTCTCTCATTTCTATTACCATAACCAAAATTACCTACAGCACTTTCATCTTTCATTTGTTTACCAATTCTAGCATTAAAGTCTCCCATAACAATTTTAAAATGTTGTTTACTCTGATCAAAAGCCTTTTGTGCATCCATATAAAAATCTTCTACTACTTCATCACTTTGAGAACTTGTTGGGGCATAAACCTGAATTATCTGCATTTGGTATCTGCTATTAAGTTGTTTAACTAATCTTGCCACTCTGTCCGATACACCATCAATCTCCACAATGTTGTTCTTCCACTTTTTATTTATAATGAATCCTACTCCACTTGTATTTCCAATATTTGTGCCTTTATAGTAGAGTACATGTTCACTTTTTAAAACAATTGTCTCTTCACCTTTTCTTCTAACTCTTGCAATCTTCCTTCACTTGAGAGTGATCTGCAGTTGTAAGTACCTAAATAAAAAAAGTCGTCATCAAATGGCAGCCTGGGTCCACAATCAGGGAATTCTTAGCACCCTCTGCCACCAACTGCTGCCTTGGTTGGTGACTTTAGTCTCCTGGGAATAAGGGCCATGATTTATTTTTGTCTGTCATAATTGTATATATATATATTGGAAAAATATTTATCATTTACACAAACATTCATTCTGCCTTATCAGGCAACTGAGAAGAAAGTCCATGGTGTTTCTTGATCTTAAACTCAGAGGTAAAAATCCAATAACCTCGTCACGCTGGCTAATGCATGTTGGTGAGCAGCCCATCCATGTTTATATACTATATGAATAATCACATAGTAATAACAGCTGTAATGACAAGAACGTATGGAGTGGACATTAAGAATTTGCCTTGCTCAGTTCCTTTAAGGCCTCCAAGAGAAATCAAAGGGTTTCCTTTGAATTAATAGGATGGCAATAAATTTGTAACCTCCTGAGTGTAGACAATTTCTTGCATTAAATCAAATCTTAATGATTAATCAAAGTAAATTATAGTTTATTAGTTGATATTGTGAAATTGGTAAATATTTAAGTGTCTCTGTTCGGTGATAGATATTAAAATTTGTCTATTTAGAAATTCATTTATAGATTCATTAAACCACCTAACTACTCACAAACATTATATTAGAAAATCTGTAGAGATTCTAACCAGTAAATAAATTCAAGTATATTTATTATCTCCTTTAAGTTTGCCACTGTTTTCTGTTTGATCACAACCCCATAAGTTAATAATTGTTGAAATCTACCGAAAAATGCTATAATACATCATAATGACAATTCTAGAGATATCATTCAGGTATAGATCCAAGATATTGTCATATTTTAAAGAATATTTATAAAAATGCAACAGCAACAATTAGATTAGATAATGATACTGGGAAAGTCAACATTGAGAAGAGTGTAAGACAGGGTGACTCCATATCTCCAAAACTTTTTACAGCAGTGCTGCAAGAAGTATTTTGTGGATTAAAATGGGAAGCTAAAGGAGTGAAAGTAAATGGTGATTATTTAAGTCATTTAGATTTTTCAGATGATGTAGTTGTTTTTGCTAATAATGCTTTAGATCTACAGGAAATGTTGCAGTAGTTATCAGATGAAAGTAGGACTAAAGATAAATGTTAAAATGACTAAAGTAATGTTTAATGGATTTTCTCAAAATATGAAAATAAAGATTGTTTATGATGAGTTAGAAGTTAACAGTTACAAACACCTTGGTCAGATTATTAATACAGATGGAAACATAATGGATGAAATTAATCATAGAATTAAACTTGGTTGGAGTGCTTTTGGTAGAAATAACTTGATACTAAAAGAAAATATACCTATGTGTTTGTAAAGGAAGATTTTTAATAAATGTGTTTTACCTGTTCTTACTTATGGATCTGAGACTTGGACACTTAATAGAAGAGCAATACAGACTTCAGACCACTCAAAGAAGTATGGAGAGATGCATGTTGGGAGTAACAAGAAGAGATCGAAAACGCAATATATCGGTAAGAGAACAATAAGGTGTAACTGATTTCATTGAAAAAATTAAAAGATTAAAGTGGAGTTGGGCTGAACATATTGCTAGAAGAGATGATAATAGATGGACAATTGAAATCTTAAACGGGATTCCAAGAGATTGTAGAAGACCCGGAAAGAGACCACATGTGAGATGGATGGATGAAATAAGAAAGTGTGCAGGGATGATGTAGAGAAGAGAAGTTAAAGATCGGAGAAGATGGATTGAACTTGGAGAGACCTTCATCCTGCAGTGGATTGATAATAGTTGATGATGATGATCTTGTTTTACTTTAATATGCAAATTTAATTAAACTTTTTCTACCATTATTAAAAATAAATATGTATTCATTAGCTTTTGCAGATAATGTACTTATCTCATGATAAACCAATAACCTTCAATTACCAAACAAGTAATTAATCATTTCTCAACTGTATCCAGCATCACATGACTCTCATTTCGATGGTTCTATCATAAAGTAAATAAAGTGACCTATTGCAAAAATTCTAATTAGATTTCAGCTTTCATTGATAAATCCTGAGCTTGGAAAGTATCTACTAAAAAATTATTGCCTTTACTTTTTTCAAAATTCTTTCATAATGTTTAGACGTTCATCTAGATATATCCTATACCAAAATTAACAAAACTTGTAACAGCGTAATTATGAAACAAATTAACTCATTGTTAAGCTCTTATAATAAGTAACATTACTTTTACAAGCTGTGGTGATATTACTAATTCAATAATGAAAGAAAGAAACAGCGCACTGGCAAAGACAGTACTATCAGGCTTCTGAATTTTAGGCTATTAAGATCATATATAATTTTCAATGATCATCCAATTTTGACAGGCAATGTCTTCCAAATTATTTATGAGGACTAATAGTTTTAATTTTAACAGTATACAAGCCTAACATAAGCATCAAACATTCATATCTATTTCAATGGACCCTCATGCATTCAGTGTTGCTCTTAATAATTTAAATGCAGTTGACTGCAATGTTTTTTCTTAACCTTTTAAACAAAACAATCCAAATTTCAAAAATAATTCCTCAATCTGTGTTTGTTTTATAGACCATGACATTTTAAATTCCAACCATCAATAAAGATATTAAATGTATATATTTTTTAACCTGCAACTTAAATCTGTGGATGACACTCTCTCACATATCTTGGATTACTGTCCTATCTTCATTAATTTACATCTTGTGTTGTTTCCTTCAAAACAGAATCTTTTTGCTATATTGTCATTAGCTTTTGCATTTTGCTCTAAATCTTTTTTTTTCTGAGTCTGTATAATATCTTACTTTTGCCATACTTATTAAACCTATTATTTTGAAATTTCCTTGTGAGTATATGACATTTTTAGTTATTAAAATGATTCTAAAGTTTTAAATACAACTTCAATTAATATTTATGCCTTGAATATTTTTACCGCAAATTCTCTGACATCTTATTAAGTCTACAAAGAATACAATGTTATAGGGGTCGTACTCTTCAATCTGCTTGATGTTTTATTGCTTGCACACATATTAATTTTAATAATTTTTTTTTTTACTAAAGATAGTAAAACTTGAATGGTTTATAAATTTATTTAGATCTTATATTACAAATAATAGATGTATGTGTATACATAAATTGTACTGTAAACTTCCTTTAAATTTGAACTGAATAGATATTTTAATATATTTAAAGGAGAGTTTGATTTGCTTTCTCTCCAGTAATTTAAAAATATTTATTGTGAAAGAAACTCTTGATAAGCAGATCTTCGAATTATTGTTTGCGCATATACAGCTTTTTAAAATAACACGTTTGCGAAATAGTAATTGAAAGATCTATAAACCGAAATATAATTTGTCTTAGTTTAAAAGTTATTGAAAATATTGTTTGAAAGTGTAAAAAAAAAACAACACAGACTGATTGTCGTAAAAATTACCTTTTTTTTTTATTTAAAAAAAACAACCACTTTCAGAGTAAATAATTAAAAAAAAAAGATCGATTTTTAAAAAGAAATAATTAAAAAACACATCCATTTATCAAACTGTGAAATAGAATGTGACACTATTAAGTTTGAAAGCATATTTAAATAATTGTGGCTTCTTAATTAATCACACCTGTACATTATAGGCCATCCATCTTTTAAGTACTATGTACATAAATGCTATCAAGCAGGCATTAGTAATGCGTTTAGAGTGGCAGTTTTTCCGTGTGTAACGTGGAGAAACAGAGCCACATAGTGGGCTAGAATCTTGGTAGTTTCTGGTAGCAGACGACGTAAGCTAGATGTGTTTGCGGCAATCAGCGCCACCTAGGTTCTTGGTAGTTGCTGGTAGCAGACAATGTAAGCTAAATGAGCTTATGCATGGTGACCAGTGCCACCAAGCGGGCAGCTTTGCTGCCAGCCAGCTGGTGGAATGTTCCCGTGCTTACGCATTACAAACAGCGCCACCTAGCATCTGGAATTTGCATTGCTGTATTTGAGGCCACCACTCTAAGTATTTCTGTGATTGACCCAGAGCAGCGCCTCTGGCGGCCATATGGGTCAAAAATCACAAGTACCGTTCTGACTACCAATATTCCAGAAATTGCTTTAAGTTGGACAAAATTATAAGTCCTTTCATATTTTCATAGTGAGTGTTATGATTTACTTAAATAAGATTTATTAAATTTAATCTAGAATACACTTACTTTTAAAAAATAATAATAAACAGCTTATTAAAAAAAAAGTTTAGCAAATATTGTATATAAATTGATAAGCCTAATTGACATAAAAACTGAATATATTGTTATTCTTAAAGAGTTTGCTTAATCACTTTCTTTAATTAATTCATAATGTTCAACAATTTCCTAAAAAATAGCAACAGAACTTTTAATCACTAACTACTTAAAATACATTTCTATAAAATAAATTATGGAAGAAACTAATTTCTAAATATACCGACAGAAAGTTTTTCTACAAGAAAGCAAAGAAAATTTTTATTTTTTATTATAACAATATAAAATAAATGTTTAACTCTTAATTTTATTTTTGAATTTAAGTATGGATTATATGCAATATTATGTTTTTTGCATATATACAGTACATTTTTTTTACATTTTAATGAAAAAAAATGAATGCACATTATATATCTGATGATAGCAGAAAATCATGATTTAACACTAATAGGAAAAATACAAAAGCTTGGCATTACTCAGGTGTGTGATTCAGTGAAAAAACCATGGTCTAATGTCAAGGAAGAAATCATTATAAACTCTTTCAACAATCTAAAATTTTTATTAAAAAATTTGTATATACTTATGTGAGTGCACGAAAATACAAGATATTTGTGTACATAAAAAATAAATTCAACATGATATTAGTATTAAATTTTATACCATTAAAAAATAAAATACATATATCCATTGATTACTCTGGTTGGCACAGGGTGGCACTACTGTATGGAAAGTTTTGGCTTGTTTTATATATGTATATTAAAGCAAAGATTTTCATAAGTAAAAGTTGTAATATATATTTCCAATTCATCTATGTATACATTTGTTTGTTAATATTAATATTATATTGACATTTCAAATGGATCACATTAGCCATCAACTGGGTAATAGAGATCATTTAAAAATGATATAGATTTTGGGGCACTTCCATTTCACTGAATGATTTTATTACAGAAACAATAGATGGTGTAATCCATTTGAAATATCAATACAATGCTAATAATATTAATAAATCAGTATATACATGAATGAATCCGCAATATGTGCTGGTAGACATACATACACACAATAAATTTATTTTTGTTTTGTTAAATCTTTTGAAATATTTAGTGCAGAGTACACATGTGATTAATAATAGCAACAAAAACAATGAAACATAGCTTTTTAAACAACATTTGAATATATCTGATTTAATCCAGTGGAGTTAAGTGAAAAAAGTGTCTTTTCAGATTATTCATATTATTTTTGAACAAATAACAAAATACAAGTCTTTAAGCAATGTGAATTATAACAATAATAATATATTCTATCTAGAAATATACATCTTAAAGCAACTCAATATCATGATTTTCAATTTCTTCATGTTAGAAAAATGTTGGTGTAAACAAATCATATAGTTTTAAGTGTGATTACATTGCTTCTCCTACACATGCAAATACAGGTTCTATAATTCATCATGTTTCTTGCATCTCTCATCTTTTTAGTCACAAAAATTTAAATCAATAAAGCATTCCATTGTGCTAGGACTTTTTTTTCTCTATAATTGAAGCGTATAAATTCTTGTTTCCATGATGAAGCAGCAAAAGGCCAATTATGATGCATACTGAACCTAACCACCATAGAGGTGAAAGTGGTTCTCGAAATATTACTTGACCAATTACTGCCTGCAAATAAAAGAAACATCATTATTACTTCAACAGTTTATTATCCTTTCTGTTAACATTGGTTTATTTAACAAACTATCTTTTTTTTACACTTAATTTTTAAAGACTGTTGAACAATCAAAACATTGACATTATTTAATAAAATTTGAACATTCCAAAAGTTAAGTATAAAAAGAAGATAATTTATTAAAAGAAAAATCACATTAGTATTAAAAATATTTAATATCAAGATTTTAATATATACTGAATAATTTTAAACACATATTTTAAAACCAGTTATTTAACAAATAAATGTATTGCTATTTTTACAAATTAAAGATTTATATTTAGACCTTTCATCATTATTTATTAAAAAAGTTTCTCAAAAGTCTAATTACTTTCTCTACTTTTAATAAATTATAGAATATCTAAACAGAAATGTTTAAAAAAAAAAATGTCAATGTGGTATGAAAACATTCCTGAAAATTCATAATAACTCCAAAAATAATGAGTGGAAAATCAACTTTGGCAATTATGATAAATCATTTAAATTTGCAAATTTATTTCTTAATTGTTTTGTTATTTAAATATTTGGATATACATTATGACAAAACTGAAAATAAACTTATCTTTTCTTACGAAAGGTGGCAGCACTAAATTAAGTTTTTTTTTTTTTTTTTTTTAGATATAAAAGTTATAGAGTTGACAAAGATTATGTTGTGGAAATGGGATAGAGCAGATTATGGGTAAATTTAGAGTGGGGAATGTAAAATAAAGTGGCTGACAGGTTTATCTGGGCATAATTGCTGAGAAGCCATAATACATCACATCACATCATTTATTAACTCTAAAACTTTGCAGATAATTGCACTAATAATATTGCAAAAGAATAGAAAAAAATGGGGGGGGGGGGGATAATTAAAAATATAAAAACTTATTGAAGAGTAATTGTTTTTAATCTTTTTTTAAACAAACATGATAAACAAAAAAAAAACCGACTGGTATTGACAATATAGTGTTAATTATCTTCATATGAATTAAAGTAAAGGTATAGTATCTTAATTATTATCTTTTTAAGTGGTACAATGTAAAAAAAATATAAATTTACAATAAAAAATAAGTTGAGATGTCATCATAGATAATAAGGTAAAACTGTGGGGAAAAAAAATATATAGGAATTTCAAAAAAATAGTTTGAAAAATTAATGGAAAAGATTTAAAGATTATTAAAAATTAATAAGTTCCTATGCAAATAAATATAATCAGAAAAATATGAATGTGAAAAAAATATAATTTTGAAAATAATTAAAATAATCATATCTCAATTATATTACTCATTCCTGCTGTACACAAACACACATATATAAAAAAAATTTAAATAATTATAAAATAATAAGTATAGAGAATTTGAACCCAGATTTTCAAGCACCCTCCACACTATCTCATACAACTGATACACAAGACCACACACATGTAGAAAATATTAATAATCACCAATATAAGTATTTCATGATAAACCAGCACTCATCAGTTGGTCCAGATTATCATCTTCCACACATATATATAATCAATGCTCAGTTTATATTAAGATAGCAAATCTTCATACTTTAATAATATTAGCATCAGCATGGGATTTGAGTTTTCATCATCAGGTTTTCAATGATATGGATGGCTGAAAAGTTGGAGGTTGCAGTGGATTGAAGCCTGTCTATTAAAGTATGAAGATTTGCTATCTTAATATAAACTGAGCATTGATTATATATATGTGTGGGAGATGATAATCTGGACCAACTGATGGGTGCTGGTTTAGCATGAAATACCTATATTGGCGATTATTAATCTTTTCTACATGTGTGGTCATGTGTATCAGTTGTATGAGATAGTGTGGAGTGTGCTTGAAAATCTGAGTTCAAATCCTCTATACTTACAATTAAGCTCCCAGGTTTGTGAAGAGTGCCTGGTTTTCAAATATTTTATAAAATAATAAGCAAACTGTCTTACAATTTACAATCTATTATTAGCTGCAGCTATTTCTAATTCTGAGGGATACTAAAAATGAGTTTTGCAACGATTATATAAATCAATTAGGTGAATCACAAATACATCCATATATAGAACATGATAATCCATTGCCCTATTAATTTAATATTTTGTGATGCTCACTTTTAATTTCTTTTGCAGCAAGTTTTTCTTCCTGAAAGACTTCAACATTTTGTCTAACTGTAGCCCTGCATTATATTTTATCCTAAGCCATATTTTCCCAATGAAAGCAATAAAATATTATGAATTTTAGAATCTGTTTGAAATAATCTATGTAGCACAAAATAGTTCTGGTGTTCCATAAAAATCATACTTCAGTTCACCATAAAATACTTTTTTTAGGAAGTCTAATATCATTCGTTGATTTTACACAACCAATCTGATGAAGATGTGTTCTTGCAATAGTACATTCTACTGTAAGTCATTCAGCGAGCAGAAAAATATATTGATTAGTCTTGTACTTTTAGAATTTTATGGAGCCTTCTTAAATAAAATTTTTCCAATTCAATTATGCTACTTCGACATAGGATTCGCTCACTTCCATACAATAGATTATGCAAAATAACAGCTCCATATATAACTAATTTATTATTGCAGTAATATCAATCACTGCATTAATATACCTTACCATTTAATTTATTAAAAGTAGCAGCAGAACATTGGATTCTGGGGCACAGTCAATTACATAAGTTCTCTAAATATCACATGATCACCATTCTTTATGCTTACACAAGCTGTTTACACATTAGTAGCGCCACTCAGTGCAAGTCAGAGTAATTAATGGATGCAGGAAGGTTTGTGCATAAAATACTTATCTAGTGCCTACTCATCCAATATCCCTGGATTACTTTCTAGATTGTGGCTATCATCACTGAGGAGCCTTGGATCTCATGGCGCAACTATATGGAGAGTTTTGCCTTTGTGCATATAAGTTCTCCTTTCATCTTAAAAAAATAAATAATATATTTAAATTGCCTCACAATCTCAAAATGATAATCATCAAAATTAAAACTTACTGAAGATTTATCTTTCATCACTTGATGATTAAAGAATTTGAAATCAAAATCTTTTTTTTTTTTTTTTAAACATTAAATCTTTAGGATTCAAATTTTTAATAATCCAAAAAGTGAGCAATCATATTAAGATGTTGTACAATAAACATCACATGATTACCATTTCTTATGGTTGCTCTTAACTGTTATTAAAACAGGCAAAACCTAATAACATTATACAATATTAAAATGAATGCTTGTCTGAAGGATTATAATGGTGGCATTTTAGTACAAAAATAGTGAATAGAGAGAAAAAAGTACACAGATGGAAATTCAACGAAGCTGCTCACATGATAATAGCAAATAATTCTGTAAATCAACCTAAGGCGATAATACCCAATATCTGGAAGCCACAAATTAATCTTGCTCTTAGAAAAAAGTAAAAACCAGGAAGATCCTCATCATTAACTATACGAAATTTTTAATGCTTGTGGCATTTGGTGTAATAGCTCAGTTAATTACAGTGTTATTTTAAAATCAATAATCATGAATCTAAAGGTCCAGGTTCAATTCCCATGTCACAGGTCAGGCCAGCCACACTTGAAGAAAAGAGGAGAATAATATCATTTGAAACAGTGACTTGCATACTAACTTGTGTGCTATTACTAACATTGGAATGTATTTGAAAAATTTAAATGAAGTTTGAATTTCTCTAAAGACATTCAATATTTAATATTAGATGATGAAAATAGTTCAACATATAATTACTATTACAATGGATGGCTTTAAAATATACAGCTATTACTATTTTGGTATTAATCTCATTAGTTTAAAAAGCAATACTTACAGTAAAAAATAGATTTGCAGCAGTATTTGTTACAGTTGCCTCCAAAGACGATTCACACAAATGCAAAGCTTTGACAAAGGTGGTCCACATGAGAGCATTTAAAACAAAAATCATAATGAAGCAACCAATTCGAAAATACACAATCACCTATTAAAAGAAGCATTGCAATGGTTTTAATAAAGTCAATCAAATATATTAAGCAAATGATAAAAAAACAAAAAAAAACAAACAAAATTTTATCAATATATGAAATGTAAATAGATTTTTGATTAGAACAAATTTACAATTATCATCTGTGGTCTGCTTATCTATCTACCGTCTGTCAGTCCAGCTAACCAACACACACACTCTATTGAAAAGATTAGTTCACAGTACAGGTGTATAATGTTGATGGGTATTTGGTATGAAAAATCTATTTTTTGGAATAGCCAACCCTACTTGTCATTTATCCTATTAATTTTTGTATACAAATCTGTAAAATATGGTTTATGCAGATTCGGATCTTTTGGAATATTAGGTAATAGAAGAGTCCTATTAAGCTACATATAGACTTTGAATGGTATTATGAGAATGAAATGTTTATAAAGAATCTTCCATTCTTCTCGCTCACTGCGAATCAAGTTAAAGTGATTTTGTTCTTAAACCTTAACATAATACGTATAAAATATTTGAAATGCATGAAAATGTTACTTTTCCTGTAACTTTAAATGTCTTCTTACAATAAATAAAATGTTCATTACACAATGTTTCAATCCAGAATTGGCCGATCCCTAGACAGAGTTGGTTATGCCATCAAATTAGAGATGGGCACAAGATCTCACTTATTTGATAATTAAATTTTAATATTATAAATTGATTTATTTACAACAAAGTAACAAAACTGAATGCCATTACTGTTGAGGATGCAATAAAATATAATAACCAATGAGTAATTTAATCTCATTTGTAGCTGTGCTTTCTTAATATAAATACCATATTATTACAATTAGAATATTAATAACCTAATATTATTAGCTTAAATATGTTCTATATTTCCTATGATTGAATTATTTATAATGTTAATGGAATTGTGATATCTAATAATGTATATGTTCCACACAGATTTGTGCAAGTTAAACTTATATGGTTTTACATATGCATGAGTATTCACAAGCATACACACTTCCTGGTTAAGCACTCTAATTATAACTAAATGGAGTCATTTATAGGTGAACTAGAACTGATGAAAAGACGTTTAATTAATAATCAATAATGGGTAAAAATATAGGAAATGATTTAGATTGTCAAATAAATGTCTATTCATGTCAAAAATAAGATTTTAATAAAAACATAATTAGTCTGCGAGTAATCTATATATATGTTAAATCAAGGATATCCTATAATTCTGGTTAAGCTATTATTAATTATGCTTTTTTTTTTAATGTCTTTTAATATCTAGCCATAATATTCATATGGTCTTTCCAAGTTTTCTTGAAGTTATGTATAAAAAAATGAATAATTCATTTGTCTCATAAATAAATATAGTCACATAATATTTTAGTTTCTTCTCATTAGTAACTTTAATCAATATTTAACACCATGCTAAGAAGCAGAAAAAACAAATTATTACATCATAATTCAGATGGCATATTAAACATCAAATATTATGTATTTTTATGGAGGCTAGTGCAATGTCAGTGCTATCATTTCCTTGTTTTTAGAATAACGCATCATATAAGGATTATAAGTTGCCGGATTCATATTATCATATATCAATAACACATGTTAATACAAATACACATATAAAATATCAGATTAAAACAAAACTTAGTATCATTTCTGCAAATCAGCTCACAAAATTTATATAAAATTAAAAATAAATGATTATTTCTATGATTTAATCCTAATTGCATACACTTTGCATAGTTATCTTTTAAATACAACCGAATAAAGTCATTTAGGGCAGTGTTCTTCAACCCTTGGTTCTGTAGGTCCGCGTGCTAGACAGGCAGTAAAAAGTTTGTAATAATAAATAATGAGTTTAAACTTTTAATTAATATAGCCAATTTTTATTTATTTTTTCATCTCATTTTTACCCAATTAAAAAAAAAGAAAACAGAACGAAAACAAAATCTAATCAATCATTCATAAATTAGTTTGTTTTTCTAGTTATCACAGATGTTTATGGAGGAGGGGGGTAGAATTAAATTTTTTTATTACTTTTTTAAAAAAATAAAAATAAAAGTTTTTTATTATATAAACTCCATATATATATAAAACTGTATCTCATATATTTAACATTGTTGTTTTGATCAGTTATAACAATTATGCTTATCTTTAAGAAAATTTATCTATAGACTTCTGCCAGTCTGCGAAATCTTATCCTTATTTTTGCTGGTCCGCGGAACCTTATCCTTATTTTTATCAGTCCGCAGGTGTGAAAAGGTTGAAGACCACTGATTTAAAGAGTTTAATCCTGTTATAACAAATGTTTTTCTTGTATAGTAACTATACCATCTACAGCAGGGATCCCCAACCCTATGCCCACGGGCACCATGGTGCCCGCAGACCATTTTACGTGTGCCCGCCGCTATCTGAACACGATAAAAAATTATTTATCTGATACAAATAAATTTAATTTTTAAAATTTTATTGTATTATATTGTAATCAAATTATAGGGCATACTATACTTTTACAGCGTAAAAATATAAACGTTAATTATATGTTAAAATTTAATTTTTGAAATAAATATTTTTTTGTACATTATGTGTATTATTAACAATATCCAACTATAAATTTACATTAAAAAAATAAGTGGTGCCCGCCATCTGGTTGAAAAAAATAAATGGTGCCTGCTGCCTGGCTGGTATTATAGAATGTGCTCTTAAGTGCAAAAAGGTTGGGGACCCCTGATCTACAGAATAGAAAAAAGATTCAAAATAATAAAAAAATACTAGATATATATAGCTTACATCTAAAAAATCCTAACACTTTTTTTATATATAAAACACGAGACAGTTTCACTTAATAAAATAATCTTTAAACCCCCCCACCCACCCACCCACCTTTAAGAATCTTTTATTTATATCTTCTGAATCAATTAATATAAATATTTCTTGAAACATTTACAATTCCCTTTTTAATGAGAATGTAAAACTGCTTTTAGTACAAATACACAGTATTATTAACTTTCTAAAAAAATGGGAGAAAAAGGTATTATATTTTGTTAACATACATGAAAAATTAATTAATTTTAAAAGATAATTGTCTATATTTTTTGTAAAAAAAAATTTTAAAAACTTTTATAGATAATTATATTTTTAAAATAATTAATTTTTAATAGGATGGTAAAATGTTATCTATTTCCAATCATATAATAGTACATCTGTATTATAAAAACATTTATAGATCCTTGACTGAAATACTAGGGACTGAAATTAGGAAACTGTTATATTGATTTGATTTAGATGTAATAAATAATAGATTTTTAAGGAAAAAGGTATTTATTAAAAAAGTTTATTTTAACAAATGTCTATTGTATTCACCATTTTAAAAACTGCCTACTTAAATAGCTTTTTTATATAGACATAATTTTTTGCCATTATACCAATCTGTAGATTATTTCCGCCTTATGTCAAAAACCATTTCAAAATTAAAACATCACTACAAGAAAGAAAGACATGTTTAATTTCCTTTGCTGCAATTTTTTATTAGCTTTATAGCAGAAGCTTTCTAACTTAATGAAAATCTTTTATATTCTAAAATAAAATAAAAAAGTTATCCAGCTAATCTCAAGAAGCAATGTTTTATGCCACTGAATTCTCAAAACATTTCTATGCTCATTCAGTTTATGAATTCTATATTACTTTAAAGCTTGATAATGTTATGCAAGACATTTCCAAGCATATAACATATCTTAATGAAATTTAAAAAAAAAATTAAAATAGCATAACTTAAGAAGCTGACAAGAAATGACAAACTGTTGGCAATGATAAGTATTTAGTTAATTAACATGGCTTCTAGAAAAAAATTTAATTTACCCAACTTACTGTAAAATGCATATTAAAAACAAGTTTGCATTTTCAAATCCATGTGATTTTAATGAACAAATAAATACTTTTTTATGCTAACAAAATTGTATAATCAGTTTTATGTATACATATATAAATGCATGAAAGCAAACAATACTTAAACACCACCAATGTCAATAACAATCTCAATCTGTTGTCAAGGCAACTCCTTTAAACAATAAAAGTGGAAATCCACTGTTATATATGGTCTAACATGTTTGTATAGACCCTAAAATCACAAATTAACTGCAAGAATGAAATTATTACTTCAAAAAAGTTTAAATAAACCTCATTAAACAGGTAAACACAACCTGTTCTGAAAACAGATTAATAAAGAGTTAATTATAACTTTCAAACTGTTTCCAATTATGTATCACTTAGATAATAAAGTAAATACTGCTCAAGGCTAGATAGATATTAATGTAAATATATGAAAGCAGTCAACATTTAAACAATATCAATCAACAATCTCGATCTGTTGTCATACATAAGTATTGCTTTACATTAATTGAAACTTCATTGCATTTATATTGCTTGTTCTCTCAGTATTAAAAATGTTAGGAGCTTATTAAAAACTTTAGTTTTTACCTAAAAATATATTTACTTATTTTGTGAAAAATATGTTTTCAAGTGTGTTGTGTTTACTGAGTAATTCAAATATAAACACGAAGTAGAAAAATACAATTTAATATTTATTAATGAAATAAATATATAATTGCTTATTTACACTATATATAAAATTTTTATATCTTGATACCATTGGTTAGATATAGCATCTAGTTCATCATCATCATCATTATCAACCATTATCAATCCACTGCAGGATGAAGGTCTCTCCAAGTTTAATCCATCTTCTCCGATCTTTAGCTTCTCTTCTCCACATCACCCCTACACATTTTCTTATTTCATCCATCCATCTTACATGTGGTCTCCTTCTGGGTCTTTTACAATCTCTTGGAATCCAGTTTAAAATTTCAATTGTCCATCTATTATCATCTCTTCTAGCAATATGTCCAGCCCAACTCCACTTCAATCTTTTAATTTTTTCAATGAGGTCAGTAACACCTGTTTGTTCTCTTACCCATACATTGCGTTTTCGATCTCTTCTTGTTACTCCCAACATACATCTCTCCATACTTCTTTGAGTGGTCTGAAGTCTCTGTATTTATCTTCTATTAAGTGTCCAAGTCTCAGATCCATAAGTAAGAACTGGTAAAACACATTTGTTAAAAACCTTTCTTTTCAAACACATAGGCATATTTCCTTTTAATATCAAGTTATTTCTACCAAAAGCACTCCAACCAAGTTTAATTAGATGATTAATTTCGTCCATTATGTTTCCATCTGTATTAATAATCTGACCAAGGTATTTGTAACTGTTAACTTCTTCTAATTCATCATAATCAATCTTTATTTTCATATTTTGAGCAAATCGATTAAACATTACTTTAGTCTTTTTAACATTTATCTTTAGTCCTACTTTCCTACTTTCATCTGATAACTCCTGCAACATTTCCTGCAGCTCGGAAGCATTATTTGCAAAAACAACTACATCATCTGCGAAATCTAAATGACTTAAATAATCTCCATTTACTTTCACTCCTTTAGTTTCCCATTTTAATCCACAAAATACTTCTTGCAGCACTGCTGTAAAAAGTTTTGGAGATATGGAGTCACCTTGTCTTACACCTTTCTCAATGTTGACTTTCCCAGTATCATTATGTAATCTAATTGTTGCTGTTGCATTTTTATAAATATTCTTTAAAATATGACAATATCCTGGATCTATACCTTGATGATCCAATGCTTTAATCACTGAAGAAATGTTTATAGAATCAAATGCCTTTTCATAATCTACAAATCCAAAACATAATGACAACTCATATTCATTTGTCCTTTCTATAACTTCTCTCAATACTTAAATATGATCTACTGTACTAAAACCACTTTTAAATCCAGCTTGTTCTCTTGGTTGGTGAAAATCCAAGGTTCTCTGTAGACGAGTTGTAATTATCTATAGAAACAAAAAAAAATCAGGCACCCTTATAAGTTTACCTACCACTTCCAGATGAACCGTGAAACTTGCCTCGTGAGGAGATAAAGCGACACTTTCGGCTATTTTGGGACAGTTTGTCTCATGTCTGATACAGCTTCCAGTCCCGAATGTGAAATTCCCTCACTGTGTTAACTGTATAATTGAGAACCAGCATACTGCCGTTCAGCTTTGGCAGATGTCTGTCCGTAACTCCAAATGGATTGACAATTTATGGCCAAATCTCCATCCATGATAAGAGCAATTGGATTCAGTGAACATTATTGCCTATTGGACTATTTTTGCCATTGGACATATTATTTGTATATATGCTGGTCTGCGGCAATAAATATTCAATCTGATGAAGACAGAATGGAATCTGGAATATTCCATTATTTGAAGGCAAGGTGAGATATAATATTCCCACACACTGGCTAAAATTAACCCTGGAAAACATTCAGATGCTTTGGTAAATGTCTACATCACTTTCTGGCTTGGGGATAGGAGGTAATAAATGAGTCAAAACTCAAATTAAAAGGAAGCCCAAAATCGCAAATGGAAACTTGGAGGAAAAACAAAGAAATTATAAAAGAATAAGGAAATGTATGGGAAGTATAAGAAATGGCCAGAACAAATAGATGAGCATAAGCAGAATATAATCAAAGGCCTAAAAGTTTATAAAATGGATATAGAAAATAAACAACTACCATGAAGAACAGAAATTGAGCAAATATATATAGATGCTCAGATTCATGAATTGAACATGAAAATAGATGACCTACAACGAATCAATAATAAATCCATAACTATGTTAAATACAAATTTTAAAAATGCACTAGATAAAAAAACAGGAATATGCTTATCTGATGCTCTAAAAGTTGAATACAATAAGATAAGATTGATATATGCCTTTATACGATGTCACATTTAACCTAAACCCTAGAACTAGAAAAGTATGTACCAAAAAACTGTCCAGTCTTAAAATTTATTATTTAAAATATTTAAAGGAGATAACTATGAAAATCTGTCTGAATACTAGCATAGTTTGGAAGAATTATTTAGCCAATACCACTAATTAGTTGTATACTGTAACCAAAGATTGCTGACAATTGTTATTTGATAAGACCTAGACATAGAGATTTCAAATACTTAATTATGATGAACTTTTGGGGTGAGAATCATCAAGACCATGTTCATTATTAGGTTTCTCAGGAAAAAACCAATGCCAATAAAAGGGAGGTAGGTATACACAGTTTTTTCAGGAATCAAGCTGTAAAGTTCTCCTTCCCTATATCAGAGCATCAGACAGTGAGGATTATATGCCATAACTTTCCAAAACATATTAAGCAAGCCCACATTGCTGCGGACAGACACACAGTTGAGTAGGTAGTCAAAATTTTGGATTCATTAAAAATTAGTGAGAAGACTTCTGAAGGGAGATATAAACCTCCCAGAGAAAACCCTCTCTATTCTATTTCTAACATTAATTTACCTGAGGTGAAAAGTCTTATCCAAAACAAGATTAATAAGAGGAATAAAAATCCTCATGCAAAATGGAAAATTCCACAGTATAGTTCAAGTTAAAAGAAAGGGAACAAATTGAAAGTACTAGTGATGCAGGTAAAAACCCTGCTGATGGAGTTCAAGCTACTCCTAAAAAGTTATTAAGGGCCAAAAGTAAAACTTGTGCATTAAATTAGAAATGACCTTTCCATATCAAAAACAAAATAGAAAAAATGCTTTTTTGCTAACAATCCCAGAAGATACACAAGGTACCTACAATGCAAGAAGTTTGTGGCCCATGCCATGTTCAGATTAAATGTCCATAGATAATAAATATTGTAATATAATTAATACATATACTCCTAGGTGAGAAATTAATATTAATAAAGGAAATAAATATTTATCAAGTAGAAAAGATGTTAGATAAATGATCAAAAATAGATAAATCATTACACATATTAAGATGATACAGTGTATAAGCTTAAAAAGGGGATAGACTTATAAAGCAATCAACATTAGATGACAAAATTTAGACTTAATATTTAGAATGTAATAGTTTTTAATCATAACATTAATTTTAGTTTTTATGTTAATATCTTAATTTACACTTATGAAAGATCAAAGCCCAGAAATTTTTTTTCCGTGAAGGGAAAGGTAAATGTAACCTTATATTCTAGCATCTGAATTAATGGGCACCAACACTAACTGTAAAAAAAAAATTAGTGGCTCTCTTTTCTCATCAAATGAACTATATCAATCTCTATTATCATTCTTAATACTGGAATGAGATTGAAATTCAGGTGTCTATTTAAATACTACACTACAATAAATTGACTAAAAATCAGCCAAGATTTTTGCACATACAAAACATTATCAATTATAACGTACCAAAAAAACCTGTGTTTCAAGATTTCCCTTTTTAAAAGTGAAACTAAATTTTTTTTTTTTTAAGCCAAAAAAAAAAAATAGACACAAAACTAATATTAGAAGCACAGGATAAAATACATATAAGCCCAACGGCAAGAAAAACAACAGTTTAAAATAATAATACAATAATAATTCAATACTAGAGATAGACAATCGTTACTACATTTAAATGAATATTACGTGTGTGCATGAAAGTTATACCTTCAAAATGTATAAGCAACTGTAAGAGTAGAATACTTAAATCAAATTTATTATCACTGTTTAATTAATGGGTTATTTTAATAAGTTTATCAATTTAAAATTCTGAGAACTTAAAGATTTAATAAAATAAATTATTTTATTTAATATCCTAGTTACAAAGTAAACAATTGTATATTTTATTTGTGAACAATCAATATAATCTGGTATTTAATATTAAAAAATACAACATTTTAAATTTTCATTTTAATATTTTGTCTTGACATTTGGCACTTTTAAACTTTTCGAACTCTGAAACTTGCCTGCTTCCAATAGTTATCACAGCAATGGAAATGATTTTCCCCATACAAACCTGAAAAGCGAGGTATTGTGGGTGATATCCCAGACCACATGATAGAAAGCTACAAATTTATCCACCCATCAAATTTGAAGTTTTTCTAAATTTCAATGTACTAAGGATCTTACCAAATTTAAACATAAATTTAACCATTTTGTTAATCTTCTTCGACATGGTAGAGAAATCTGTTAGGTATTTTGCCTAGCTCCGCAAAATGTTTCTTCTCATCAATCCAAATGGAGAAATTAAAATATGGAACAGCTACTATCATCGAATAATATTTTAAAAAGTAACTAAATATTTTGAGTCATCAATTAAAATCGCTTATGAAATTTCTACTGTATGTAAGAACATTTCTGTAATCATTTGTCTCTTCTTTAAAATTAAAATAACTTGATGAAATGATATTGGCTATCACCCTAAGGATTACCTTGAATATTACAATTATCATAGAAATTCAGGTATTATCATATTGTGTAAATATGCATTTATGAAAACTGCTTTGGATATCATACATTGCTACAACTGGTTGATTAAAATCTTTCTTTTAAGCCAAATAGTACGAGTACAATCTCAGTCAAAGGATTAGTTTTAAATAGATTAGTGTTTCATATTTAATAAAATGATCAAGACATTACAAATAACGAAAGTCGATATTTATAAATGGATAAATTGCTACAACTACACCTGTTGAAATATAAATAATAATTGTGATTTGTTCAAAGGTTTGGGAAATCATACTGTTGAATCTTGATTATAAATCTCAACCTACGAAAGAATTCATTATATCATCTGGATTAAGTATTACTTATACATTTGTAAATTTATTGTTAATACAATTCAGGTGATAATTGGATATGATTGGAATTTTAAAATCCACCTGAATAAATCTCGAACATTTATTTAAGAATGTGGTTATCCAATTACAGAGATTAGATAGTTCATTTTATTTTTGATTTGTTTGAATTTTTAAATATTCTTTTTACAATTTAAATAAGTTCTCATGAAAATATTGATATAACAAAGGTACAGATGTTTAAATTACTAGTACAATTGAGTATAAATATATGTTTGTTACATTACTAAGTATTGGAGATAAGTTGTACTAAGTTCCAAATTAATGTACAAATTGCCGTAGTACAGCTAATATTAATTTGTTTTATTGATTCTTGGCAGCGAACACTCACCTTCTGCAGCTCAGGTATTTTTAATTGATGAAGGAAAAACCATAAAGTTGCCCTTCCATTTACCCAAGAAATGTTCATATGATTTAGAAAATCCCCTGCAGTACAATAAAATACTCTCGTGGTGATGATACTGTAAACAATTAGTTAGTGGAGGCAGACTCCTAACAAAGTTTTTGAAATTTAGACATTATAAGCTAGAAAATAGGTCATGCTTGTCAAGTGTGTTAGCCGAGAGGTCATCACAGCTGCCTTGCAAGCAAGTAGTTGGTTGCAGACGGTTGTGAGTTCATGTCCCAGCCGATGCTACGATATATGGAAAAAAAAAAAGGTCATGCTACTCAACATATGATTGACATATTTATTAATTTATATATTTTAATAACAATCATACTATAATTGGGTAAATTATTTATTTATTCCTAAAAAGATTAAACAATTTAGTGATACTGATAAAAGAGGTTGTCTTTTTAATCTTTATTAACAAGACATTGAAGGATGCAATAAAACATTCCTAGACCTATCTGTAATTGGTGTTAAGGCTTTGGATGAATATTGTAGAACCTTCTCAAATAGTGCTTTGTTTGCATCACTTTTATTGTTAATGCAGGTAGTTTTAAACTTCTATTGTTATATGTTATTGAATATTTTTTTTGACAATTGTTTTATGATTACTAAATTAATTATTACATCAATAAATATATGCAGAACGTATATGACAAACCTTTAATGATTAGTTTGGCTTAGTTTGCTTAGCTAGCCTTCAACTGTTATATAGATGTTTGCTATGTTTATGACTCGTAACAATCGAAAGCTAGCTAAGCAAACTAAACCAAACTAGTCATTAAAGGTTTGCTACATATGTGGTATTTTTATTACTGTTATATTATAGGTTAGACAAAGCTAATACTTCTACATTAAATTGTTATTGTTGACTATATGGTTATTGTCATTAATCGAAGTCATCATCACATCTATTTATTCAAATACAATTTGATCATACATTTTATTTAAAATTAGTTTTCTTTATTTAATTTGTACCACTCTTATTTTTCGTCTTCTATTTAAGAATAGTATCATTTGAAGTATAATAAGGTACAACAAAATCTCTTTTGATATCTTAATCATATCTAGGTCAAAATGTTTAAAAGTCTTAATAATTTTTTTTTTTTAAAGAAATAATCACCTATACTTTCATAAGAACCCAGAGATAAATAATTGATTTAAATTGTATGTAATCTGGGGAGTTAATTTGCTAGCCTTAAACAGATAAACCTATTAATTTATATTAGAATATTTTATCAATTATACACATGAAATACATTTGGTGTACATATAACTAGTGATTATGTGAATAAAATCTATATGAGCATTTGGGGATATTATCATCATGATTATTAACGTATTTATCCCGTAGATTATAGAGTTGTTGCTTTAAATGGATAAAACAAATATAATTTAAGGGCTAAAAGAGAATATACTTTTTTTCAACCAAGTGATCTCCTCCCAATATCAATGTTTAGCTCACTAATTTCATTAGCTAGTCCAGTGTCTTCATTTGTAGAGCTGGAAATTTAATTTTGTAGATTCATAACTGCTGGTTAGTGTCTCATCACTGTTTGATGGTCATTCTTCACTAATGTCTGATGACTCTTCAATGATGGCTGGTAGTTCATAATTCAAATTCAACCTTAGTTAGTTGTGGGTCTATGATGTTGCTGTCCACCACCTGTTTGAATCCTTTAATTTTGATCATAACTGCTGGAATCCATTTGGTGGATCCACTATATATGCGATATAGATCTTGGGTGCTTATCTGCACTTTAGTATTACAATTTTCCCTTTAGTACCTGATAGATTAACTTAGATTCCTGTTAAATAACAGTTCAGCTGGCATTTGGCCAATGACTGTGCTTGGTGTAGAATGCTGTACTGTGACAGCTTGCATCGTGTCTAATTTAGGTTCTAGCAGCTTCCAGTCATCAAAGTTGACATGTCTCATTGTGTTAATGATATAGTGGGCAAACAGAGTACTGCCGTTCACATTTGACAGTTGCTACCTAACCTTATTCTATGTGAAATTAATTATTTATGGCCAGATTCCCCATCTATTATGAAAGCAATTAGATTCA
Source organism: Epiperipatus broadwayi (assembly GCA_028023455.1). NCBI lineage: Eukaryota > Metazoa > Onychophora > Udeonychophora > Euonychophora > Peripatidae > Epiperipatus > Epiperipatus broadwayi. The sequence continues at coordinate 2,158,864 of JAQFVV010012421.1, forward strand.
GTGAGCGTCAACACTTATTGGTCCGTTCTTGCTATTGGACGCACGCTATCTATTTATTTGTATATAGTGGTCCGTGGCAATAAACGCTATATCCGATCAAGATAAGGAATCTGGATTAGTCCATTATTTGAAGGCAGATGAGATGTAAAAGAGTGTAAAAATTAAATGATTATATAATGTACTGGTGATGTACCGCGATGTTAGCGTTACATTCACTAGCCGAAAGCAGAGGTAGCTAAATATATAGTACTATGATAAAACAAATAAGTCAATGTTGATTGCTACTGATTACTACCTTCACAATGTTTTTGCAAGTCAATTTTGGTGCTACATTAAATTAATATTCAACACATCATTAATTTAAAATAGTAAACGATTTAAAAATATTCACACCAGTTCTGAACAATGTTTGAGAGAAGTTTTAATTATAAACTTTTTTTTTAAAAAAAAAGTACATAAAGTTACAATTACACTTGATTAATTAATAAATTTAAAACCAATATTACTGGTAAATTCTTACACTTTTGCAATCCAACAGATGTTCTCCACTGGGTGCAAGCTCAAATTCTATCGATAATTTATCGCAAAATTTTTCACACAACCATAAAGCATCATCTGCTGCTACAGCTAACTTTCCACATGTACTTGCTAAAGCTGCAAGAATTCCAGAGAATAAAGCTAATATTTGGCCCAACATATAAATATTTTAAATATTTAAAAAATATGACATTATACAATATATTTTAAATAGAAATTCATTTACATCACTTTCTTCGGTATGCTAGTCTCGCAGAAAGTTAAGCAAACAAAAAATAAATATTTTTCAAAGTGTGAATATTAATTTATTTTAATAAACAAAAATAATTATATAATGCTATAAATATTGTATTAGAATTTTAATTATTAAAATGTTGAATTTTGATCATTATAATTCCGGACTTGATTTTTACATTATGGCGGATATAATTATAAGCGAGCAAGCATATTGTAAAATCATTCTTCATGTTGTTAAATATCCGTATGCAGCTGTTAATGGAATTTTACTTGCTGAAAAGCCTAAGAATAAAGAAATTAAACAGTTATATTTTATTGATTGTATCCCTCTTTTTCATTTGACATTAAGTTTAGCACCCACTCTCGAGGTTGCTCTAACTCAGGTATGATTGGGCTTTAATTATATATTTATACAATTTTTTCTGTTATCATTTACAATCACACGACTTGATGTTTTGCTTAAAAAATATTTAATTTTTGTGTTCAATTTCAATGGAAAAATGTCTATATCAATTTAAAAAAAATCATGTTTTGTTTCAGAAAATTGTTCATCTAAGTTATTTATGAAAAGATTGTAAAAATTATAGACGAAATGATGACTGCAAAGCGTGGCATATTCAGATTTCTGTTAGTTTATATATTTTAAGTTTTTATCCCGAAGGCAGATTTAGTAACTAGGAAATAGAGTACACGATTGATTAATGCAAAGATAAGTATAATCGATAGTGGTAGTTTAGTTCTTTAGCCTACTAATACAATTTATTATAGAACTATCATAAACTTTAATGGATATGTTACCTTAATTAAGATTTAATACTGAAGCGAATTTGAGAGAATTAATTAATATTTGTATTCCAGTTTATGATTTAGAAGAGTAACTTTTATTTTAATTGTTTCGATTCGATTTTTTATCTTGCTATATTTGTAGCTGTTTTAGTGAAATATCTACTTTTCTGATTGATTTTGATTAAATTTATGCCATCTTGAAAGGTTAATTTGTAAGTTCTAGTTTAAATTTGTTAATATTTCTGGATGCGTTGCATCCATGAAACAATACATTCTTAAAATGTAATGTAACTCAAGTATCTATGCTTTCATTTAGATGCTTCAGTATCCATTTCTTTTTTGATTTTAAAGAATAAAAAACGAATTCATAATATACAATTTTTCTTTCTGTATAAATTTCCAAAAATCTAAAAATATACTCATATATATATATATAAAATTAAAAATAATCGATTTAAAACAAAATTGAAAATATATATATATATGTATTTTGTGTAATGTTTTCAGAAATATGAACCTGACAGGTGTAAAAATCTAAATGGAAAGGGATAGTTTTTGCCTCTCTCTAAATTTTTTACTAGGATTTCTATTAGTATGTATGTTAGTAGAGAGTTTTATTTTTCTAAAGAATATTGCATTTTAAAAGTATATAATTTTAGTTCCAAACTTTAAAATGTTTCCTTACTCTGAGTAAATAGGAAATTGTCTGACTTTTCCCTCTTATCTGATTAAAAAAATAATTTTAAATTAAAATGTTAGCTTGAGAATGAAAATGTCAAAGTACAAGTTATTTTTTGAGTATTACAATCTGTCAAATCGTAATTTATAATCATATTAAAATTGATAATCATATTACAATAGGATGACAACCTTGGCACTCAGAGGGCTTTGAACATTCCATCATCAGATTTTCAATGAAATGGATGGCCGAAGAGTTGTGAGTTGGAATAGTTTGAAGCCTGTCCATTAAAGTATGAAGATTGGTTATCTTAATATAAAGCTGAGCACTGATTGTATATATGTGTGGAGATAGTAATCTGAACCAACTGATGATTGCTGGTTTAGCATGAAATACGATGTTGGTGATTATTTATCTTTTCAACATCTATATGATCAGATGGGTTAACAATATGAGATGGCATGGAAAGTTGAGAAGTTGAGGGTCGTGTGAAATTCTGAGTTCGAATCCCTTATATATTAGATTATATATGTGCAATGTGTGTAAGCCTGTGCAATGTATTAATTTAAATATGTGATTGAAAAAAAAGTGTAATCAATATCATTCATCATTGTTATTTATAGTTTTAAGTATAAAATAAAATCTTATCATATCTGTTATGGAAAAAGTAACAAAGGATTATATACAAGAAACAATTTATATAATTTTAAGGGTTCAGTAATCAAAGATTTCCATGTTTTAAATAGAGAAATTTTTTTATGAATAACTGCATATAAGAAGCAAACCTTAAATAATGTAAGTAATGCTTTGTTCGGTTTTATTGAATCTATGCAGATTTCTGGTGATAGTAATATTTTTTTATGATTAATCTCCTGTGAGATGCAAATTTTTAAGATTTTTTTTATATTACTTATGATATAGAAGCAATGCTCTTACATGTATACTCTAAGCCTCAACTATATTAAAAATTAAATGTTTTTACTTAATACTTGACTCGTGAAAACATATTTAAATTAGAATAAAAATTGTCAGTTTTTATTATGTCATTTAAAAAATTTTTAGACTGTAATTTAAGATTGAATAGGTTTGATGTTTTTGCTGGCCCATAAAATATTTTGGCTTATAAATAGAGATAATGTAAAAAAAGCTGTCTATAATTGAAATACTATCTTTTAAGAAGTAAATGCTATTTCCTTGTATTATAACATTTGTATATATATTTATTTACTTATTGATGTGATTGTTTTTGTTGTAATTTTGCAGGTTGATTCATATTGTAAGAGTAAGGGTTTTGTAATTGCAGGCTACTATCAAGCAAATCAGCATATTAAGGATTCTAGGTAAGGGAATAAAAACCATTTAAGTAATATTTTTAAGATTAGATAAATTTTGCTTTGTCTTATTATAATACCATATATTTAAGATGTAATTTTCATTATCACTGTACCATGTTAATCATTATTTTCTGGTTTTTGTTTTCACAAGATTTGTTTAAAATATGAATATCTTTTGCTCTCTTTAAGATACTTTACATTTGATTTCATTTTAAATCTTAAATTAAAATGAGACATTACTTTGAGAACATTGGTTATATAAAATTATAATTTGATTGTTTTGAACTATAATACATTTTACAGTGTTACTTAAATCATTGTATGATAACAATTTATTAAGAAGGTGATGAAGGAATATCTTAGATCATATTCTGATTGTCAAAATACATTTGCAACTGACACTACAATTTTTTCATTTCATATAATTTATGCATTTATTTTTAAAGAAACAGTATGTGAACATATTTTTTTGTCACTTTTTTTTTCTTCACATTTTCAGTCAGCATTTATTTACATAATCTGTTATTGTCTTTAATTTTAGATCTTGATTGACTTTGTAGAGTTTTGATAGCCATACGAAATCATATGCTTTACAAAGTCACATAATATTATATGACAGATTTTGAAATTATTATGCATTATTGTATAGTTTTTATTGTAATGCATTTTATATATGTGTGTGTGTTTTTTTTTTAAGTTATAATTTTTTTTTTTATATATATGAAAAAAGGGAATTTTAAAGTATATACCTTTTGTGCAATACAAATGTGTATTTATTATTTGTTTCTTAGCAGTGTATGATATTAAAATGAAACATAATATTACCTAGAAAGATACATATGCATTTTTACTATAATTTTTTTTTTTGTAGTGATTATATTAAATTTATTATATATTATTAAATCAACCTTAACTTTTGGCATTCATGTAAATGACATTTCTTCATAATAATGCAGTATATCACTTTTGGATTTTTCAGGATTTTCGATGACCCACTCATTATATCTTTTTTTATTTCACCAACAACTTTTGTGTTCTAATTTTATAAGAGGAAAAAAAAAAGATAGAAAATTATTTCTACAAAACTTCCTTTGATATAACTGCCAGAAGGTTGTGTCACATCCAATGGTCAGTTTATCAGACCAAACTACTCTATTTTCTGATTTATGGGCTTTTTAATTTTTGCTTTGTCGGAAAATTATGCAACTCTTGACGGAAAATACATTTCTCCATTTATTGCTTAGTCACTTCTCATGAAATTCTGGATGAACTATTGCTTTATTACAGTTGGTTTATATTGGTTCTTCCATAAACATTGGTTTTAGTAGTTAATGTTGGACTATCATGTAAAAAAAATCTAATTGTGGCAGAGATTGATTTCTGTTGTTGAAGCTAGTTTCTTTGCATAAATATCTGGTTAATAAACCAAACTACTCTCATTCTTGAAATTCTGAAGTAGCTGTCAGAAATATAATTTTTCACTTGTAACTTTATCACAAAATTGCCAATATTACTTTTAATTTGACAAGAAATTGGCAGAAGTATTTCTGCAATTATTGAGTAGCTGCTTCATTATTTGGTTAACTAATCAAAATGCTCCTATACTTATGAACCCAAAATATTTGTCAGAAATTTAACCTCCTCAATCTACAACTGTGCCAAAAAAATCAGTCAATATTTCTTTCTGTTGATATTAGCCAGAAAATTGGAACAGCAGTCCAGTCAAATTGGGCCAGGAAATTGTTTGCTATGCATTAAGAAAATCAAATAAAAAGTCTTCATTGAATTAAGTATACTTTTTCAATATAGAAGTTAATGGCAATTATGTGGTAATTTTCAGCTATTAATAATATTGATAAGCCTGGAAGTTTAAATAATTGATCTATAACATACTCTAGACTGCTTTTCAACTTTCAAATAACATATTCTGACAGTTTCCAGAACTCTTGTTAATTCTTAACTTTCTAAGCTATGTTTTGATGTTCTCAATCTGCAGTGGGGAAGCACTTGATCCTGACATTAAAAATTTAAATTTTCATACGCCAATCAAGGTTTGATCTTTGGAGTAAGAATAACTTGTTTTTTTTTTTTTCAATTCTTCCATTTGACATGATGCTTGTTTAACTAATTACAGTAATATCCAAATCAATTACATTACACAAATAGATGTTTTCGTTATTAAATATTAAGGAAAATTTTATTCATTTATTTCCATAATTATATGGTAATACTTATATCCATGAATTGTTAGAATAGCAAAATCCAAGGTAAATTGCTTGTCTAATTATATAATTTTCACACTAGGTCAACAAATTTTCATGATTTTAATTATAAACTGATTGTAGGCATTCTTGGCAAAAAGATGGTATAGATCAAAATCTGAGACATCTTAGCACTAGCACTCATTATTTCTTGGTATATGACTTTTTAATCTCCGAGGATTGCGATATAATTGCTCCATATAATTTGATAGGAATTAAAATTTTAGTATACTTCATGTTATTGCTGAGATTATTAAATATAAATTACAAGAAAAAACTCATTCATTTAATGAACTGACATACTATTGTTACTTTTGTTTTGCATCAGTTAATAGATTCTATTTTCACATATATATATATAATGTTGCCTCTTATAATATTAATATTTGTACAGTAATTATCTTTTATATTTATTGCATATTTTCTATAAAATCTTCTGTATGTGTGATATAAATTGTTTTTGTTTAGAATTTATCTTTTCCTTTACAAATTCATGCTAATATTTGTAAATTATCCTTTATGTTATGTTCCTAGAGTTATAAGTACATACACTTGAAAGATTTATCAAGAATTCTACAAAGGGATTACTTCCACTTTCATAGGATTTAGATTACAAAGTTAGGAGGAATTTTATAGCCCCCCCCCCCATTGCATACACCCTCTATTTTACCTTTTTGATAGTTTAAAAATTGAAAGAATTTCATCTTTAGCAGCATCTCTTAGATTCTATACATTTGTATGTTGTAAATTTTTTTATTCACTGACTAGTGTGTGACTTGAACTGTTTTCTCTATTTACTTAATGGGTTATTGAATAATATGATTTTATATAATTCACTACTTTACTTGTTTAGATATAATTATTAGATCAGTCAAGCTATAATCACCAGGATATTTTTTTTTTAATTATGCTATACTAATATTGTTTATGTCTTTTTTTTTTTTTTTGATTTCTTAATTTATTGGATTCTAAAATTTGATATAGTGATGTATAACTATGAGGTTTAATTGTTAAATAATGATTGTTTTTAAAAAAAAAAAAATTGAGGAAAGAAAAAAAACAAACAAATTGATAACATTTTTATTTTCTATTGCAGCCCAAATTTAATAGCTTACCGAATAGCCGATAAGATCTGTGAAAATTTTGTGGATAGTTGCTTAGTGATGGTAAGTATATATGTATAGTTTTGATAAATCTGATGAATTGTATAGGATTTGAAGTTAACAAAATGGCATCGGAATAAATTCATAAGAGCTTTTCAGGGAAATTTGTGCCGTGAATCCACTCCCTCCACACGTACACTTGTTACTAAATTATTAAAAGATTGGTTACTTTAAAAATTATTTTTTTTATATTATAAATTATTAAAAAGACTGTACTTGAGATAGTCAGAATTTTTTTTTATAAATTTAAAATTGTTAAAATTTAGATAATTGAATTGTGGATGTTTTATCGACAAGAGCACCATACTTCAATGCATCTGATTGCAAATCATTTATTTCATTCACTAAATTAAATGATATTTAAAGAGTCAAACATTTGAGAAATCTTATTTAAAAGTACTCAAATTAGATCTCTTTGGATAAACATCTTTAGTGCTCATATATTATCAGTTTTTCAATATTTACATAACTGAAAAAGATTTTCAATGTAAGGAATGCATGCTGTCACAGCCTGATCTTTGTTATGGATTAGATTAATAATACTGGAATATTACTCATTCAATTATATGTTAAGTATTGACTGGGACAAATCCTCTATCCAGAACTGGCTGTAATAAATGAAACAGAATTTCATTGAGATATCAAAAAAAATTATGCTACCTTATACGTATTATGGAATTTTCTATTAACCTTTGATCGTGGTCTCAAACCTAAATTAGATGTGGTTAAAGAAGAAGTCTTCTGTAAAATAAATTGTGATGACACTAAAAGCAAATTAATGAACTCTTTCTCAGTATCAAAACTCGTTTTCAAAAAAAATTATTGATGGTCATCAAAATCTAATGATTTTTTAAAAAGCAGTCAATTGAAATATCTCTTTTTTGCAGCAGCCTTAAACATTAAAGGAATAAGTGAGACTGGTAAAATAAATAAAATCTTTGATTTATCAAACAAAGAATGATAAACCTACGATATGTGTCTGAGATAGCAAAAAATTTATTGGTATGTAAGCAATTTTTAGAAAAAAATAATTTTTAATTAAAATTCACCATACCTAACAATTTGAGCTTGATATTTATGAAAACTGAATTAAAAATTTTGCATTATGAATATATTAATTTTAAAAAGTATGTAAAATAGCTTCTACCTAATTTAAAATACGAATTTAAATAGATATGAATATATGAGTTGAAATTTACTCTCTGCATAAATGTTTGATTGATATTCATTTATAACTGAGAAACTATCAGTTCTTAATTTTGAACCATTGGATATCTCAACATATTACTTGACTCTCACAGCTTACTACATTAATAAGAGCAGTTCTTAGATTTCAGTGCCATCTATTGTAAGCTTGGATTATTCACATTTACAATAGATGATCCCAAAATATAGATAAGAGAAAATCCATTGGATCTAGAGACTAATTATTTGTTTTAAAGATAGATATGATAGAGATTTAATATATACTAATTTTGGGTATAAAGAATACTATACTAATAATAAAATGGTATTAAAGCATTACAAACTATGCTAAGTCATTATAGATCTGGAATATCATAAACATTTTGATTATAGTCAAAGTTGCACAAGAGTTTTAATACTATAGAACTCTTAATTAATGGATTTTGAAATGCAACTAGTAGATTTTCAGTCCACTTCAATTTGGAAACAGATGATTTAAGGATTAACTTGGAAACTATAACTGTTGAATAATTTACAAATGAAATACTGGGAAATTGGAGTGATATATAAAAAACTTTATTGATTAATTTCTCTTTCAACTATTTATCAGAATTGTTTTCTGAAATAAATATTATTAACTCAACTTTAACAAGTAGATTGACTAAAAAGAATATACTTGCACTTTTATTAATTTCAGTAATTATAGATCTGATATAAAACAATTGTTATCTAGTGTACTTGAAGAATCTTTTGCTCTAAAGTTCGTGTTAGATTTTTTTCTTCTGATAATTAGCTAATAGCCAACCTAACTAGACATCCCATAATATTTAGTAATTATCTAGAAAGTAAAACTCAGTTGAATTATGATACATTAATTATAAAAAGAAAATCCAATTGTGATAAGGTGCAGCCTTTATTACTATTGGAGTGGAATGGATATGTGTGACCCATGGTTTATCCATTGTAAAATAGCAAAAATCTCATTAATATAGTAAATACCTTTGTTTTCTTAGATATTATTTGTCTTTGTTATCTAATTATTAATATATATTAATATGTGTTTTAATTAGTAATTGTGTTTTTCCAGTAATTTTAAAGAATATATATATATTTATTTTTAAATGCTTTTATTTAAGTTACAATCTCTGTTTGTTTGTTTGTTGGTAAACTCTTGTAATCACTTTTATTATTTAAGTTAAAATAAAATTTTAAAATCGAGATTTAATAGATTTAAATTGAATATAATTTGTTGAAATTTGGTACATTTTTTCTAAATCATTATCAGTGATTGGGCATTATAATATTTTAGATAGGTGACCTAGTTTTTTTAGATATGGAGCAGTGGACAGGGAAATTTTAGTATTAAATTTACAAGTTTTTCATAGATGTTTTAAGTAATATGTATAAGATTTTTTGGCTTCAATTTAAGTTAGAATAAAATAAAGTTAGTTTATAATATATTTTGTTAAGTATTTAAAAAAAAAAAAAAATTTCAAATAAAAACAAATGTCAAACACTTTTCAATAGAAAGAATGTTTTTATATTTTAAATTACTTAATACTTTATTGTACACTTATAATTATGTGCACATACTAAATATATATACACAAGGAGTACACATATTAACTTATTGCAGAAATATCAAGTGATATTTATAAAGTAAAGTGGGAAGCTAAGGGAGTAAAAGTAGATGGAGATAATTTAAGTCATTAGATTTTAGAGATGATGTAGTTGTTTTTGCAAATAATGCTTTAGAACTTCAGGAAATGTTGCCAGAGTTATCAAATGAAAGTAAGAAAGTAGGATTAAAGGAAAATATTAAAAAGTCTAAAGGAATGTTCAATGGATTTTCTCAAAAGAAGAAAATAAAGAGTGATAATGATGATTTAGAAGAAGTTAACAACTAGAAATACCTTAGTCAGAAACATAATGGATGAAATTAATAATAGAATTAAACTTGACATCATATGATCACCATTTCTTATGTTTGCTCACAACTGTTATTAAAATAGGCAAAGCTCCATACAGTAGTGCCACTCAATGCAAACTAGAGTAACAGTGGATGCCAGGAGGCTTGTGCATAAAATCCCTATTTAGTGTCTACTCATCCAATATTCCCAGACTATTTCCTAGCTTGTGGCTTTCGTCAGTGAGGAGCCTTGGATCTGAGAGCACTGCACCTAACTCTAAATAGACTTACTATCAAAGGTAAAGAATTGGATTGATTTGTTTATAATTGAAACTGAAGTTATTAGTCAGTGATAACACTTAATTGATTTTTATCCAATAAATTAGTAGTCAAAGCCATAATATCCTTACTCAATCTATAAAAAAGTTAATTTCCTGAAAAAATGCTAATGTATTGGCATAAAATTTCGTACAAATGCAATTCTATATTTAATAATTTTTAGTAAGTAAAAATATCAAATCAATTTTATAAAAGTATAAAAATTTTAACAAGAGGTTAGTTCTCTCACTTTGATGATACTTTTTAAAAAGAAACAGTAAAGTATTCTGCCATTAATGTGTCACCATATTGAAAACATACTTTCCAGCAAAGAGAAATGATATGTGAGCTATTTCTAATTTAATTATTTATTTTATAACTTTTGATTTTAAAGATAGATATTATATAGGACTTTTTTTCTATTGTCAGTTAAAATAAAGATTCTATAATTTAGAAGTTTTGTTATAAAGTTGTGTTATAATCTAAAATGTATGATACTCTTAATATTTTATATCTTATTAATGAACAAATAATATATATATGCAAAATGTCAATAACTTCCAGATTGCTATCTTTTTCAAGCAAAACTACCTTGTGAATAAAGATTTGAAAACCAGGCATTTAACAGCAGATTTTACCTTTACTTATACATTTGCTGGAAAAACATAGCATGGGGGAGTGGTTGACATTTTATATTTGAATTTTCAGCTAGCGTTATGCACTGAGTCTATTTCTAATATACATATATATATATATGTGGAGATATGATTAAAATAATATTCATTCTTATATTCCAACGATCATGAATGATCACACACTTTATTTATAATAAAAAAACTTCTTTTTGTTTTTTCATTATAAAATTGCACATATATTTTACTATGAAAATTTTGTCTGCATTTTTTTTTTAAATTTCACTTTACAAAAGAATATCTTTGTTTTTTCATACCTTTTTAAGATTTTTTAATATTAAATGGAATAATTAAGACTACTATAATTATTTCTGGTAATATGTATTATTGCTTAAAAAGTATAATCATCCAAACTATTTTTCGAAAGTTAAATACTGGCTACAAATTACAGAACTTATAAAGTAATTTTAAGTAATGCACATTAGTAAATAGGAAAAAGTTATGATCAAATATCACTTTAGAGAAAGGTGGGCGATATCACATAAAAAAGCTGAGACTAAAAAAGTTAAATGAGAATTGATTTTCAGAAATGAAGAGCTCTATATAGGAATATTGAAAGTATGAATCATTGTTTAAAACAAAAATTGACCATTTGAACAAAGTCTTCTAGAGCTGTAAAGGATTTTTGGGCAAGCTGTCATTGAAGTCATACCAGAAGAAGAAAACATTGAAAGTGAATACCGAAAAGCTGAAAAAGCAGTTTAAAATATGCACAACAGCAATGTAAGGAAAAATGTAATTTCAAAAACCAGATAGATAAAACAAAAGTGGTTGGAATTTTAATGCAAAAACAGAGAAAATTTATCACAGTAAATATAAATTCATAAAAAGTGTACAAAGTGATAAGAAATAGAAAATAGTAGCCAAAACAGGAGGTAATGAAAGAGAACATGGAAAAATGCTTAGAATCTTATTCTGAATTATATACAAACTGCTGAAAACTATCAGAAAAATTAGTAAAAGAGCTTACTGAAATTGCACTAGTAATCGTGTAAGAAGTTCTGGAAATTTCGATGTAATTATGGAAATATCAGACATAGTGAAATTAATTTATTTCAAGAAATTTAAGCTGTTTAATATTGCATAGAAAAAAAGGTGTAGCATCTAAAATATGGATCATATCATGAAAGCAAGACAGAATATGAACAATTCAGAATAATCACTAATTTTAGGAAAACTGTAAGGACTATCTTACATTAAAGATTTAAAAGCCCAGATAGAATTCTTGACAGATGAACAAGCTGGATTTAAAGAAGATATGAATACCTTACAACAGACAGATAGTATCATTCTGTCTAATTGCAGAGAAAGCCAGAGAAAATGAATTAATTTATATTTTGTTAACTTTCAGATCTTTTATAGTATTTTGATTAGCTCTTGAATTATATGGAGCAGATCATAAACTAATTAATTGTCTAAAGAATATCTGATAAGTCAAAAACAGTCTTGAGAATCTAGAAAAATTCAAAGATTGTTTCAAATTGAAAAAAACATAAGATGTGGAAATGAATCTGGAAAAAGTAACGATATGATTAAAGAAAAGTGCAAAATAACAATAGGTAATCAAATTAGAAAAATTTAAGATAAACAGCTAGTATAGCAATGTGTTAGAAAAACCAAAGAAACACTAAAAAACATCTACAGATATTAAATGAGTAAACAAAAATATATGGATATATGTAAACATTGTCTACATAATGATAATGCTTAGGGAAGAGAAAAATCCAAATTGATTTAGGCAATTTAGAAAGTTTTGTGTAACTTGAATCTGATATTACTAATGATCTTGATTGTGTAAAAAAAAAAAAAATAAAGCTAAGAATAATTGGAGCAAGAATATGTTTAGAAACCGTAGAGTGTATAAATCTGATTAATTGTAGTGAACACAAGTACTTAGTAGTGAATTAAACACTTATGAAACATAATTGATAATGATAAAATATTTTATAAAAAGAATCCTGACATTTGGGGAAAAAAGTGGTATGAAAGTTACTGAGAATCGAATGGATATAAAAAGTTTGCACTGAAGTACAAGAAGGCAACATCTGGAAAAAAATTTGCTGAAGAAAATTATGAAGAGGAAATTAGTTTTTTGCCATATATATATATATTGAAAAAAAGTAAATAGTGATGACAAACTAAAAACTCTTTAAGTTTTGATATTATGCAAAGCATTAATTGTAAGACTCCATAGAATATAATCCAGATGACAATAAAAAAATGGTGTGGAGCTAATTTGTTTTTGCTCAAAGAAGATATTAAACTGGAGAGAGTTGGTAATGGAAGCATTTGTGATGCTGATTTTATGGTTTTTGACAATAATTTCAATAACCAAAATAAGTAAATAAATAAAATAATGATATGTGGCATTTATAGAGCTGTCTGTAATTTAGCCCAAAAGAAAAGACCTAACTTGTTGATATGTATTTAATGTCCCCCCCCCCCCCAATTATTGCAGCTGTGTTTAAAATTTAAGAGTGAGAATGATATATATGTATTACTTATATGTTTACTATATATTCACAAATATTAAAGTAATAAAATAAATCAATATGTAGATATGTACTACAAAATTGTATGTGATAAAATTTTAAAATAATATTGTCATTTATAGCCTCAAATAAAAATAAAAAAACAATTATAGGGAAATGATTATGTTATTTTATTTTAGGAGCAGTAGAACATTGAAATTTCATTAAGTTTGTTGATAATGAAGCATTAGATGTGATTAGTGGAAGTGAATCTTAAAAAAAAGTAAAAAACTTTATTAATAAAATAAGTGATAAATTTTTGGTAGAAGTGATGGAAATATATAAAAAGAATTTTTTTTTTTCTTTAAGTATTTGACTAGACAAACAATTGGAGTAACAAATAACATATTTTTTACATTATAAATGCAAGCCAAAAAGTTTTATGAAGTGTAGTTAAGTGTGGGATTATTCTCAGAAAACAGATACAAAATAGACTGATGAACAAGCATGGATCAGGAGGAATGAATCTTTTTTACTATGGAGATAATTCAGGTCATTATATTGTAGCAATAATAACTAAAAATAATTAATAGGTAATTCATTGTAAGTTATACTGAGATATATGGGAAGTTTAGAATAACTACTGAGAGTACTAAGTATTCTTTTTATTAGAGACTTCTAAAAGATGACTATGCAAAAATTAAAAAAGTCTAGGAGAAAAATGAAAAATACTAAAGGAATTGATAGATTTGGAAGCAATTAGAAAAGATTGATAATTGTCATTAAGAAGATCATTATCAGATATTTTAGAAGGAACAGAGTTGATAGAGTAAAAAGTTGATGATGTTAAAGAAGAAAGTACTTTGGCAAGTCTTAAAGGAAATAATATCAAAGGAGATACATGAAATATGTTATATAGATATTTCAGAGCATAATTTTATAAAAGAAAATTATTATATATAGTATTTTTTTTATTTATTGTATTTCTAAACATTAACAGAATTTGTACTTTCAGAATATGTATATATGAGTGTGTGTTTAAATCAGCAGTTTGTTTGTATAAATATATTTGCAGATTGAAAATAAGAAAATGTCCTTAAGCTGTTCTGAAGTTCCTTTTAAAGTTTATCAACTACATGATAATAAATGGAGACCGAAAGATGCTAGCAGGTAATTTATTATATGATTGTTTAGATCTATTACTAATGAAATTTGTATTCTTTTTCTTTTTGCACAAGTGAATCTCATGTGTGCACATATAGGTGAAACTTTTTCCAGAATATACTTCTATATTATTATGCTGTGAAAATTTGAGAAAACACTAATTTTCAATTTCATGAAAATTTAATTAAATCATAATAATCACTTAATTTTTAAATTAGTGAAAATCGTCACACAAAAAGCAAAAATTAAATACCTTAGATTTTAATAGTAATAAAAAAAATTAAAAGTAATATTGCAGTATAAATTTTATTGCTACCAAAATTCTATTTGTACACTACATTTATTTTCAGAGGTTAGTTCGAGAAGTTATTGAAATTATTAAGCAATCAGACATAATGATACAGTTAAGGACTTTCCAGTTGCAAAAATCTCATAAAGCATATTTCCATTATCTCTTTCTCCTACATCTGAATCTGTTAGATTTTTATTGGATAAAATACTATTTTCTATGTGAAAAATTTGCATAAAATATATTAATCAAAAAAAAAAAAGCCATGGGATACAAATCTGAGTTCTGATTTATCATTATCTTTTGTTTTCACATTTTGATTCTGAATTTTATTGGACAAATATCTCAATCGCATGTCTAAAAAATTCAAAATAAGGCATTTAAATTGTTTATAAGTTTAAAGTTTTCTGATTTTCAGACATCTCAGCAGCATTCCAGAATGACTTCTATTATCTATGATATCCAATCATAATGTCATGGGATTAAATATACAGTGAACTCTCAACCCATCATATATGCAAGTGTAATGTTCTTTATCCATTGTCTGTTTTCTTTGATTTTGAAATCAGTGTATAAAAATATTATTATGCTTTATAATTTTTTCACACTTGTTTATTTTTACATCTATTGTTGACAAATCATGATTCCATTATAAATTTTTCCACATGAATAGTTTAATTTTTTAATTTGGAACAGGATTTTTATGTTATTATGAAAAGTAATAAGAATAAAATCATATCTTCTTTTTATTTTTTAACTTATAATACAGAGGTATCATTGCTATTTCTTTTACTTTTTTTATTTTATAACAGAAAGAATTAACTCTATCTTCCCTCCCATCCTCCCTCACCACCATTTCTCATTTAGCTACAAATTCTTTTAAAAAAAGGCTTTTGTTTGTAACTTTTTATTAAAAGTCTTAACATTTCCAGATATTTAAAGTAGTAAAATTTGTCCCTATGGTTAAGCCCTTTTTGTTTCTCCATGAAAATGAATTTTTTTTTTGAGAAATATTTACAATATTCTCCATGTTGTTTATGTTTCTATAATTTTCCTTCTCTTAGAATCTTCCTATGGTTGATGGAATATATCTGGTAGCTTGCACTTCTTGGATTTTGCTAATCTTTCCTTCTGGTTACACTTTTACTAGGATACTCCGGTTCTGCAACTTCTGTAGTGTTTTTATTGACTCATAATCTGTCCCATATTTTTTGGTATATTGCATTGAATCACCCTTATTATTTAGTCTTCAGAGATAGGGAATGAAGTATGCTTTCTTAATCTCAGATCTGTCTCATGAAATATTGAGTGTGATTCTCACTATTTTCATATATATTTTTGTTGATATTGTACTCCAGAAGTTAACTATTATTGCCATGATACACTTTTTTTTATCATTGATGGTATTGTAAGAAAAAATCCCATGTCATAACTTTTTAAATATTCTGTGGGGATTTTTCTCACATGATTTTATAGATATCAGTTGGTTAACAACACTCTATTCTTCATTAACATGATTATGGTAAGTGTCCTTCCAGAGTCTCTGAATTTCTCTTGAATTTCTTTCATAATGATGGGCTATTTACTTATGATTAATTTATTCACTTTATCACTATTTTTAATATTTTTTTTATTAATCTTTTTTATTTGCCATAATAATTTTATTTTTTTTTTTTTCTACTTTCTTGATTTTTGCTTCACTTCAAACAATTTTTTCTAATTTATTTTTCCAATTTTTCTGTTTTCTTTCATTTTTCTTATTTCGTTCATAATTTCTTCTTTCTTATATGTACATTCCTCAATATTTTGTTTCATTTCTTTCTCTTAGAAATTTTATTAATCCTCTTTATTATTTCTTTTTTTGTATTTTTAATAATTTCTTCCATTATTTTTAGTATTATGTTATATTATAAATTGTGCCTGTTCCTCACCTTGAATCTTTGTTATTTATTTATTTTTTCTTCTTCATTTATGTTAGTAGTTTATTTGTTTTTTATTCATCACTATACTCTATGCTAAGTTAATGCTTTCTTCATCAATAATTTAAATCGATCATCACCCCAAAAATTCACATCAGATATCCTGACTTCAATTATTTTGTTGAATGTGAATTTATTAATTGAATTTATTTTTAATCTTTTGCTGGGCTATTTTTTTCTTGGCCTCGGTTTAGGCCTTCATATGTAATGGAAAAGTTAGTCAATATTTATTTAACTAATCATATTGAATATATATGTGTGTGGGATGCATAATGGAGTTTTCTATTAACTGAAAGGTGATTCTTGGATTCTTCTTTGGGGCTTCAAATAAACTGAGCAGGATAAATACCTAATGGCTACTCCATACATTTTTTTTGTCATCAGCCTAGCATTATGATGTGATCAAACATTACATGGATGGGTTGCATCATCCAGCATTGATGAGTTTGTGGGCTTTTTTTTATGAGTTTAAAATCAAGAACATGATAATCTTCCTTTTTAATCTGATAGTTCTTAACTGAAATGTCAGTAGAGTTTTCTTGAAGGCAGAATGAATGTATGGGAATAATTTTTTTTTAAATTTGTTATTTACAATCATGACAGATAAGAATAAATTATTGCCCCTATTCCAAAGAAGCTATAAAGTTGTCAGCTTAACAGCAATTGGTGGCTGAAGGCAGAAGTTGCTAAGAATCCCCTAACTGCAGACCCAGGCTGCTATTTGATGATGCTTTTTTATTTAGTACCAGCAATTGCAGATAACTTTTAAATGAAGGAAGGTTATAACAAATGGAAGAATTGTCTAGTATTAAATGGGACAAAGTTGGAGTTTGTGAGATTAAAAAGTAAAGAGACAATTAATTTAAAAAGTGAATATATGTTTTACTATAAAGACACAAAATATTGAAAATATTAGTGGAATGGAATTAAATTACAAATAAAAAATGGAAGAATAACACTGGAGATTGATGATATGTCAGTCAGAGTGATAAGATTATTTAAGAATGATACTAAATGCCATTTATTTTGGTTTATGCCTCAACAACTTCTCATTGTGATGAAGAAGTAGAGATTTTTTTTTTTATAGATATATAAAATAGTTTTCAACACACCAAACAACATTTTAGAATTATCGTGGGGGACTTTAGTGCTAGAATTGGGAACCATTGAAAGATGAAATTACTGTAGCTTAATTTGGTTATGATAAAATAACAGAGAGAAGAAACAGTCTTATGAAATGTGCAGAAAAAGAAAAATTGTATATTATGAATTCTTTCTTTGATAAAAGTGCTAAATGGAAATAGGATTTGGAAACATTCCAAATGAAGGTTCTACAGAATTGGTTATATTTTGATTAACAGAAAATATGCATCTCAAGATTGTAATGTTTTTAATTTAATAGATTCAGCAGACAAAGTTTTTTTTTTTTTTATTAGCTTATGGATTTTTTATTTATTTATTTGAGATTTAACTAACAAAATAATGCAAAGGAACTTATAGAGATTTCAATCAGGAAGTCGATTAACTAGTACCTTTATCAAGGTTTACAATTTTGCTACTATAGGCATAGATTTATTAATCATTAATTATGTGTTTCATGGTTTGTGTTTGTCCACATCTGCATAGATCAGTAGCTGCTAGATTAATTAATAAAGCAGGTAAGCATGATAACTATGGGTAGTCCTGAATGTGAGACTCTACTTGTACTTAGGAGAATTATTCCGCTGACTTTATATTGGATCTGGGGATCTTGATTTGAGATAAATCTTAGGTAGTAAAGCTATGCCTAGAATTATTTGGTAATCCTATCTTCTTAACTGCTTTTTATACATTTTCTGTGAGGTAACATTGCTTCTGATATGTGGCAGAAGAAGAGTGAAAGAACAATGTCTAGTAAATGTTTTTCGTGGTAATATTTAATTAAATATCTAGAAGTTTAATGCGAAATCTTTTCTCCCCAAACAGGCAAAATATTCACCAATTGAATATGCTATCGCTAAAGAAGTTGTTTGTAAAGTACTTTTATCACAACTCCAAGTAGTGTCTGCCAACTTTTCAAGGAGAATATTCCTTGAATTTAATTTTGAGTTAACCTTAAATAGGGGAAATAAAACAACGATTAGTAAGATGTAAGATATGTGCAAATGCAAAACTAAAGACAAAAATTATTAAAAAAAGACAGTATTATCAGTTGCTATTTCTAGCCTTCAAAAAAAGTTCAGTGAATGTAAACTAGAACTTGCTAAACTTTTTAAAATATTAAAAGACTGAAAATGGGTCAGACTTAACTATGGTCAGTAAGAAATGCAGCAAAACTAGCTACATAAAAACCATAATGTATGAAGAAAAGAAGGAATATTAAAATTATTAAAGATGATCTATTAAGAAGGATTGAATATCTAGAATGTTGTAAAATGGTTTGAAAAAGAGTTAATAATAATATTAAAAAAGTGTGAATTGGCAAATAAAGCTATAGAAAAGAATAAAAGTTTCAAAAGTATACGACAATATCTTAGATGTAAAGAAGAAAAATCATTTCAGCAATATGGGAAAAAAGATGGAATTTTTACTTCAATGAGGGATGACAAAATGAAATGCATTTGAATTTATGAAGAAAACGAAAACTGCAGGAAGTGATGAAATTATTATTGACATCTTAAAAGAAGCAGGTTATGCAATAGAAAATTAGCTAATAAAACTATATACCAAATATCTAAATAATAAAGATGTACCCCATGATCGGAAGAATGCAATAATATTATTGATATTTAAGAAAATTGATAAAGAATATATTTAGATTTATTAGTCGTACTAAGAGAATTACAACTTGTCTACAGCAAACTTTAGTAATCAAACTAACCTAAAGATAAAGATGCATTTAAAAATGATTTTAGCATAGTGGATCACATTCAGGTATTGAGAGAAATTATAGAAAGGTTCAATGAATATGAATTACATTTTGCTTTGGATTTGTAGATTATGAAAAGGCAATTGATTCTCTTAACATTTTCATAGTAATTAAAGCTTTGGATGATTAAGTTATGGATGCATGATATTATCAAATTCTGATGAATGTTTATCAAAATATAATAGCAGTGATTAGGTTTCATGGAAACACTAAAAGGATTAATATTAATAAGAATAAATTCCATATCTCCAAAACATTTTACAGCAGTTTTACAAGAAGTATTTTTATGGATTAAACTGGGAAACTAATATAATAAAATACATCAAAATTATTTTTAATCTATTATTTTGCACATCTGTTTTTTTTGCAAGGGAATGCTTCAGAGTTTCAGGAAATGTTGCAAAAGTTATTAGATGAAAGTGAGATGAAGATAAATACTATAAAGACTAAAGTAATGTTCTCTGGATTTTATCTACAGAAGCAAATAAAAATAATCATGAACAGTTACAAATATCTTGGTCAGATTATGGTTATAGATGGAAGCAAAATGAATTTAATTTATCATAGATAGAATTAAAAGTGGATGGAGGGTTTTTGAAACAAATAACATTAAAAAGAAATATACCTCTGTGTTTGAAAAGGGAAGGTTTTTAATTTTCACCAGTCCTTAATTATGAATCTGAGACTTGGACTCACAACAGAAAAGCAATACAGAAATTTCAGACCTGTCAATGAAATGTGGAAAGATATGTTGGGAGTAACAAGAAGGGATTGAAAACAAAATACTTGGTGAGAGAATAAAGAGGTGTCATTGATATCATCGAAAGAATTAGAGACTGAAACGAAACAAGTGAATATTTTGCTTAAAGAGATGATAATAAATGGACAGTTGAAATCTTAAATTAGATTCCAAGTGTAAAATACCTAGAAGAAAATGTGAGATGGATAGATGAAGTAAAAACATATATTGTTGTGATGTGGAAAAGAGAGGATATAGATCAGCAAAACATTAAACTTGAAAGACCATCTTGCAATGGATTAATAGTGGTAGAAGATGATATATATATGTGTGTATCTATAATAATAGCTAAGTTAATCAGGAAAAAAAAAAGACATTTACTTTCACTTATCACCCTTTTTTTAAACAGCATTCTAGTTAATTCCAGACAAGGGAATATGCATAAGCTTCGATTACAGTGATAAAATAAAGATATAGAAAATAAAAAACTTAAATTTAACAAAATAACAAATTTAATCAATGAAATAATAATACCAACATTTGATAATTAAAAATTAACTGAATATCTGGGAAATTTAATAATTACTTTACAGCGCAAATTGACATTTAGAGGAATATTATAAGTACTGTATATACATGTTTCAAATCATTATTATATAATAATAAATGAATAGATTAAAATGACTTGGAAAATTAGAAATGATTATTTCTGAATGCTTTAAATGTTTTAAATAAATCATATCTTATTAAAATATAATGTTATACTTTATTAAAAGTTGATATTTGGAGGATTTTAGTTTATACTATAAAATTATGCTGGTCTAATATATTTTTCTTGACTAGTAAATTTAATATTGATTTTCCAGCTGAAATATTAAATGATTTCCAAGGCAATATAAGATTAAGATATTCACAGTCTGTTTCAATGTTTAGTTGTTTACTTGTAGCTTAGTAGTTTTTCATAAATTTCTTAATATTGCTTCAGCTAATAGAGGTGCCTTATATCTTCTTAACAACACTTACTGACTTCCAGAGTGGTATAAGAACTTTTAAGGAAAGAGTTTCAGTGATTGTTTAACTTTAATCTTGGTCAATGAACATTAAATGAAGTAATACCCCATTCTGCGAATACTCTATAGTTATAATGCATTTTTTTTAAAGATGATTGACAACTGGTTTGAGGAAGTTTGCTGTAAGATTGGCATGTGATATCTCTCCATTCATAACTTACGGCAATTGTAATGTATATCTTGGCTTGTGTAGGTTTGAATCTATTTTTACAAGAAATAATTTGAGAATTGTTTTTACATGAATGTTTTTTGTTTTGGTTTGTTGTAAAACTTTAATAATATTTTAACTAGTTTAATTCTAAGCAGTTTCTTTTTTTGTTTTACATATTCAGTTTTAATTGTAAAAATAAATATAAATTTTAATTAAAATATATGAGAGAAAGCAAATAAAACTTTTCTTTATAGATATAAAAATATCTGTTTAATTAAAATTCTGAATAAAGGATTTGATTAATTAAAGAAAATATTTAAGAAAAGTTTATCATAGACATATATATATATTTATGGGTATTTGATTATGGCATGAGATCAAAATGTTTCAATATATATATATATATATTGCAAGTAATAAGATTTGAATGTTTCGAATTATAGTTATGTGAGGTATAATTTAATGTTAACAAGTTATATTTTATATGTACAGCTTTTGAATGAATAATCAAAATTATATATTTGGTTCCTTAAAAAATAATGAATTGAGAGTTCATCGAATATGTTCACATCTTTTATCCATGAAAATCTTTGCATTAACAACATGTATATAAAATATATGCATATTATATTAATTTTCGTTTCTAGTTTTATACTTTTCACATATGCTTATTGACCATTAAGTCTTTTTAATAAATACATAAATGATGATCAATAATCCTCTATATCTTTTTTTTTTATACACATGCTCCTATTTTCTTTACATTGTTTCAACTTTCTTCACTCATTTTTCAAACATGCAGTTACAGACACTGGAAAAATTAAATGGTACCTTAAGATGCATTTCAATGAAACTAGTCTTTTCTGTTAGCCCAGATTTTTGCAAGCCATCCAAATACTGTAATAATCTTCATGCCTGTATTGTATTAATATTTCTTCATTGTACCACTTGCACATTTTTAATTACATCACCTTCACACAAGATAGAAACTGATGTCCATCTATTTTTAACATCTTATGGAAGAGTAAACAGTCATTGTATTGTATATATATATATTTATTATATGTTCCATATCACAACTGCTTATCATCAGAGAAAGATAGACCATCCCCTCTTGTGAGCAACTTCCGATTGTCAGGTAAACTAGAGATATCAAACATCTGAACTCCCACATGTTGTCAGCTTGATATTTTTCCATTATGATACTCTCTTGCAAAGTAAGGAATAGTTTTATTCACTTTTAATACTTTGAGGAAAGGGGAGCAATCACTGCACTGAAGATATATATTTTCAAGGTAGTTTTTTTTCTCAATATAACTCTATCATCTCACAGCCATTCACCAAAGAAAGACAAATTATTTTCTTACTATATATGTATTTTATGAACAGTCTTTGCTTATATATATTAAATTTACAGTGTAGTCTTCATTTTAAAGATGGTTATTCAATGTTTGCAATTTAGATTTCTGTCCTAATGACATTTATTTAATAAACTTTGGAAAGATGTTGACTTATTCATCTATGGAACTACTAACTGCAAGACTATATATGTCTGATTATTTTCTTTTGGTGTTTACGTAGTCATACTAAAGTAATTTCAGAAAAATTAAAAATGGATCCAGTTTGTCATGTATTACCAGTAGCTTCTGTGTAGTAAGAAAATTAACAATAATTAACAGATTTTACTTCTCAAAAAGATATTTGTTTATAATCATTTTTCTGAATAATTTTGTAAAAGTAAGGTTTTAATTTTTATGGGATATATATTTCAAACAAAAAATTTCTTTGTGTATGTCAAAGAAATTGATTGCAATATCTTTTCTTTACAATTTTATTGATAAATATAGAAATCTTTTATGAAATTTATCGTTCCACTCTACTCTGCTATTTATATCTCTATACTCCTCTTCATTTAAAAATTATTTACTTTTAAATTAAGTTTACGCATATAATATTCATCTATCACTTTCTTAATATATATTTTTTGAAGATTAGACAAAATATATCTTTTTTAACCTCTCAACTTAAGTTTTCAACAATTTTTGTTTATCTTTAGGGTAATGAATCTTTAATTTGTCATGGCTACCAAAGGTGAAGATTTACATTTCAGTTTCATAAGCTTAATATATATATCAGGCTTTACTCTCAATTTTGCAATATATAATGTGAATAATCATAATCCTACTATACTTTTATTAATGTTTCTTATCCACTCTTTTTTTAATAAATCAATTATTTATAGTATATGCTAATTATTAAAAATTAAATTGTTGGATATCTAATAATATTAAACATTTTATAATGTTGACACGTATTGATATATATTGTGATTTTCTACAGGACTAATGATGATGAAGTGCTGAGAATGATAGGATCTCATACTAGTATTCTATTGATATATATAAGTAATCATTTAACATTTGTTACAGCATTTAGAAAATGTGTGACATTTATAAAGATACGAATTTTCACGGAACAAGTGAGTCTGAATACATTATTAAAATAATTCATAAGCTAGATTCTCAAAAAATCATTTAAATATACTTGTGTATATGTACAATATATAGACAAAACAGTTTTTAAAATAGACTTCTGCAGAGCAAAGGCTTATCTAACAATGAAGGAGAAAACATCACTCAGCAGGCTTGCTAATAGCAGGTAGTGAATTGAGTTTAAATGTTTTTTCAATCTTGTATTTTCTGGCTATGAATAGCTGCATAATGCTCATTTGCTGATTGGAAGGAAACATTTTAAGCCTATTGGAATCTGGAAAAAAATTTTCAAGTTTAATTGACCTTGGCTTGAAACTCAGGTTTTGATACACATGCTATACCGCACCAGAGGCCCTTATATATATATGTATTTCATAAAAGCAATTTATTTTTTTCTGTAAAAGAAGATGGTCATATTTGTCTATTAGAATAACCATTCTTGTTAAGAGTTTTAGAGAATTAATGAAATTCCTTTTTTTTTTTTTTTTTTGTTGGTACAAAGTGTTAATTTTTGTGATGAAATGGTTATTATTAGAGACTGTAGACATCTGAAAAAGAGAGTTGGAAAATTTAACTGCTTATATTAAAACAATATGAGTGAAAGAAAAATAAATTTCAAACCTACTCGGGAGTTATAACAGATAATTTAGTAATTATTATAGTTTTTTTTGATAAAAAGATCAATCGAGGTTAAATAGATAATTAAGAAATTATTTTAAAATTATATAATTTCTGCTTATGTGTGTGTGTATATATATATACATTTAACAGTAATCTTATTTATTTTATGTATGCCTTCAAGTTGACTAATAATTGAGCTAAGCTTTTACAAATCCTATCTAAAATACTCTATTAGCTTAAATGTATGTAAAATGAAATAATTGTTTAATTGCATTATGACAAAATCATTCACATTTTCTGAGTATAGGTAGAGGTCCATATATTTAATGCTTATGTTTGCTTTTATTATAATGATCTTTTATACATATATATTATTTTATATATATATTGTGAACATTTTTATTTATTCAATAAAATTTCATTTTATTTATATCAATTTTCAAGTATGATTAGAATATAAATATTAAAAAAGTTCATTTAAATTACATTATCAATATAGAGAGTTATAATGATATGTTTTTGCAAAATGTATTGCAGTCAGTGAATGTTAATAAAGTTTTGTTTTCACATTTATTTGTATCGTAAGCATAGCATGCATTTTTTTTTAAATGAAAAATTTAGTTGGATAAAATATTTTTATCAGAGTTTGATCCTGCTTGTAGAAACTCCAATCATTTTTGCAGTTAGTAAAAAAAATAATCAAAATGATACATAAAGACTTATAAATGAGAACAATAAGTTTGCAATAATTATAAATAAATATATATTTTATTGAAGAAAGAAAAATGTAAAGCATGTTAAAGAGTAGTTAAATGCTTTAGTAGAGAATCTGTGACATTAAGAGTGGTTAAATGTGACAACTTACATTTATTAGAATATTTAATGTTGATATTGTATTTATTTTGCAAATATTTGAATTGACTTTTGTGATATATATAAAACATGCCACTTAGTTTTTGAATTTTGTAATTATATATTTGAAAACATTAAAACTATCTATTTTATTATAATTAAATATCATATTATTTTGAATGCATTTACATAATAGTTGTTTTTTTCTTTTTGTCTAGCATTAGGATTGAACGAGGCCATAAAAGCTTAGATGCCTCTTCATCACTTTTGGATTCTAAAGTTTATAGGGAGTTAATTGATTTTGACAATCATTTAGATGATCTTTCTTTGGACTGGAGAAATTTAAAAATTAATGACAAAATTAAAAAATTGCTGGATTTAGAATCTTTTAATCTTAAAAGCAAAAATTCAAATTCTGAGAAACTTTAAATAATACATATGAAAAAAATATATATACAAACTTCAAACTCTTAACGTTCCAAGATTCTCATCTTTTTTTATTGCCTTTCCAAGATTCTTATATATTCAGTGTAAATCTTTCTAAAGAATTATCGATAAATTTTGTATTTAAAATTGTATTTCATTTTGATATCAGAATGGATTTGTATGATGTAAAAAAGAAAACATTTATAATTATTTGACAGAATCTTTTCTGATAAAAACTGTATATAAATATGCTTGTATTTGATAACTATTGTTTACAACTTAATATTTTATTCAATAAAATATTGTTTTAAAACCAGTTTCCTTCATGATAATTATGATTATAAATTCAAAATACAGGATTTAAGTGCTGTTGAATTCATATGTATTGTATAATAAACAATATATAAGTTTTTAAAGAGTTTAAATTAAATTATTATTTAATTTATATGAATAAATTTGAAAAAAAAAAAGTCAATTTAAATCTTTCAACATGCTGACTACCAAAGCACATTCAAGTAAACTCTTCTCAAAGATTTATCTGAGTTAATCACTTTATTTTATTAAAATTCTTTTTTTAAAAAAAATATATGTATTCACCATACAAACTCCTAATAAGAGATTAAGTTTTATTAAAAGATAAAACAAATTCCTTAAGAATTACTTTCTAACTTGATATTTTTAACAAAAAATATTCAAAGAAATCAAACTATAAGATAATTTTTTTTTCTCATGTGTCATAGCATTAGCCGGGAAGCTAACCCTCTAACCCGGGACAACTGCTTGTAAAGCAGTTGTAAATCTTCAAATATATAAAACTATAATTTGATAATTCTGTCTGATTTTATCCACACAAATGAGTATCCAGAAATAAATTATTTATTCTGACTTGCATAAAATAATAATTATATTATGTGGTAATTAGTATCTCAAGGAAAAAATTATTTGCTGAAATGCTAACAGGAGATAAATAAATGAATTATTAGCCTCATCTCATTGTTA
The DNA here is from genome assembly GCA_028023455.1 of Epiperipatus broadwayi. NCBI lineage: Eukaryota > Metazoa > Onychophora > Udeonychophora > Euonychophora > Peripatidae > Epiperipatus > Epiperipatus broadwayi. Next base: position 2,186,126 of record JAQFVV010012421.1, read on the forward strand.
AGAATCTCATAGTACATAGGGCAATGAAATGAATTATTTGACATCTTTTCCCCAAGAAACAAATGAAAATATTTGCTAGTTAAATGGTAGAATGTCTGAAATTGCATATTCATTACTTTTTTTTATTTCTGCAGCTAAATATCCAATTTTACAGTGCTAATTTGATTTTATTATTATTATTTACTTTCATATTATCCATATTTACATCTATTTGTTGTCAATAAATGAAATTTTAATGTTTAAAGAAAAATCTTTTAAAGCTAGTCCAAAGTGAGATTGCTATTCATAATAGGCATCTGGATAGAAACACCTACTAGAATTACAGTTGGCAATCTAAAGTATTTAACTAGTTTCAATCCGTAAATGTTATATATATAAACATCAAATTATATAGCCCTAGTAAAAAAAAAAAAAAATTTTTTTTATCACCAAGAGTTCATAAGAAGTTTGGATGCCAGAATTGATATAACTGGATTCATGAATTTTGAATTTCAAAGTCCACCATTCTCTACTACTGCAGAGCTAATAATTTTTAATAATTTGAGTGATAAAATTCATATTCGAGGAATTAAAACCTTTTTATTTATTTCTCACTGATTAGTCATTGCTGATTTAAATAATAATTGATATTTCCTTCTAGAATTCATAATCAGTACACAGTCATGTGTCTAATAAGAAAGATAAATATTGAAATTTCATATATCTCTCTATGTGTGTGTGTACCATAACACACACACACATTCAACATTTGAAAATAATCATTAATTCAAAGGAAGAAATCTAAAATTATGGGTTTGTGTTAATTTTAAAGGTTTTGAATTCAATAGCTAGTAGTACAAACCATAACCTAGTTGAATTACTGAGCTCTCTGCAGTGGTAATCTGCCACACTTATGCATAAGGATGAGTAAAACTTGTTTCTATTCAGACAAAAGATTCTTTTTTCAGGTAACTGGCCCATTTTTAATACAGTTAGTCATTAAATAATATTTGCTAATGGTTGTTTTTAGGTAAAGAATAAAATAAAGGAAAAATGTTCAAATTCTCATTACTTGATAACTAGAAAATCTAGTTTGCTTTATTAAGGGGGGGGGGGTGTTAATAGATTTCTATGATATTCTGAAAGAAGCTTGGAGATTTTTTCATAGCTGATAATTTCCCAAGCAAGTTTAATTTTTTTTTTAGGTAGACGGAAGCAACTACTTAATCAATTAGCAAATGAATATTAATTCAGTTTGACTGGATGATAGTTTGGTCTTGTTGAATGCAATTGCTCTTAACTTCAAATGAAAAAAAGATAACTACATCACTGCAACTTCGTTTACTTTTATCTTTTCTGTAAAAATATATACATTTTTTTGTAAACTTTGAAAATATGAGAACTTTTGTATATTTTCCTAGATAAACTTCAGCTGTGATCTAACTAGGCAAATATCCAATTAGCATTGGCAATTGCCTAGTGAAATCATTTTTACCTAATATTTTTGTCTGATTCACCTTTAAACTATAAGTGGAATCGTTTTTAGCTTAGTAATCTATGAGTTACTTTTCACATGTAAACAAGTCTTCCATAAAGATATATATATATATAATCTTGATAAGTTCACAAATTTATCACTGTGCACTTACAATGACAAGATTGTTCAAACATCTCGGTCAAGGTTTCATAATCTTGGTATACCAGTATCTCACAGTTGTGTTTGTATCAATGAGTGGCAGTGTCTTGCTGAATGGAGTTCATTATATTATTGCGTGTTTTTGACTGTGGTTATGATAATATTGGAGCTTGAAGAAAGTGGAAGTGAAATCTGGGATACGTTAGTTCAAGTTTATGACAATAATGCCTTGAAATGTAAAAAATAGATTTTTTTGAGAAGACAAAATGTGACTAATGAGAGGTTAGTATTGCCATAAAACTAATGAAAGCATTAAAAAAATTCAAACTGTATCATAATAATCAGCTGACTGTAAGAAGGATTGCAGACTAAGTAATCAATGGAGAAACTGGAAAATCTAAACTGAATATCTTGTGAGAAAGTTTTGTACAGAAATTCAATTCACATAGCACTGAGAGAGTTTTTAGCAAGTGAACAACTATATTAGAACAAACTCCCGACTCATCTATCTTGATTCCCAATGATTTTTTTACCTTAAGATAAAGAAAAATATTGAAAGGAAGATATTTTGATGAAATTCAGAAAATCAAGAGTTATTTGATGACGGCTCTGATGGCCATTCCCGAAAAATAGTTCCAAAATTGCTTTGAAGAATGAACTAGGTGCTAACATTGATGCATAGCTTTCCAAAAGGAGTACTTTTAAGGTGACCATAGTGATATTCAGCAATGTGATATGTAGCACTTTTTCTGTAATGAGTTTGTGAACTTTATCAGATCTCGTATGTATTAATTAGAAGATTTTCATGGACTTCATGAATTTAAGTATTGGAAAGTATAACAGGAATTACCATATTTTCCTAGATATAACCAGGCAAACAAACAAAACTGTCTATTGCCAATTGAAATTACACTATGTAGAAAATGTATTTTTGTCTGATCTATCTTTAAACTTATAAAAGGAACCACTTTTAGCTTAGTAGTGTACACACTTTATATATGTGAAAATGGGAAGATCATAAAAATCTCATTATAGGAGTTATGATTGAATTAATAGTAGTTATCTAGGAAAGACATGGAAATTATTATATTTTCAATATTTATATCTAAAATATATGAAAATCTCATTAACACATGCAACTCTTTATGAGAAAGATTTACTTATAAATTTTTTTTAAGAAGTTACGATCATCCAGTTTTCACACTTTTCAAGTATGTCAGATTATCTAGAGTACTATGATAGAAGTTATTCTATTTTTAGTTTAAGGATGGATCAGACAAATATTTTTACTAGATGTTATGATTTCATTTTGCAATTGCCAACTTTAACCAACTGTTTGCCTGGTTATATCATAGCTGAAGCTTAGGAAAACGGACACATTTTTAATTTCAAAATTTACATTTATAAAGTTCATTAAAATCTAATTAATATATAGTGAAATCATGGTCTATAGTGTATTAATCTACCCTACTTTAATTATATACTATCCAAAAATATATATAAACATAAAAACATCATTGAAATTTATAAACTTAAATTTTATGAAGCTTGTTATAACAGCAAACATTTTTTTCTTGCCAAATATGTTCTCAAACAAATTTTTAAATCACATTTTCATCATGATTTAAATAGAATCCATTGGAGTAGCTAACATATAATTGTTTTTTTTTTAAAAAAAAGTTTTATGTACAGTATATAATAACATATCTAGTAAAATGTATATTGGGTGATAAATCCAAAAAATACTCATAAAGTACTTGCATTCAATGAAGAAACAAATTGATTTGATAAGGAAAAGATGTCATTCTGAGATTGCCATAATCAATTAGAGAAATTAGAAAAAGACAAGCAGATTCATGCCATTCATTTGTACCCCTGAAACGGCTAAAGTTTTAAGTAAAGTAAAGAACAATTATTTGATTAAATTGGAAAAAAATCATTCGATGATTAAGTGATATGTGTTAGAAAACCTTAAATCTGAAAAATTTAGCCAAGAATTTGAATCATGGCTAACAAGGATTCAAAAAAAATGAATCGTCAGAGAAGTTATAAAAAAACCAGCAGCAGATTCATGCCACTCATTTGTGCAACAAGTTGTAATTGAAGTAAAGGATAATTTGTTGATTAAAATGGAAAGAACAGTCTATGGATAAATGATATGCATCAGAAAGCCTCAAGCCTGAAGAATTTAGCAAGAATCTGGATTTTAAGCTACTCATTGCAAACATAAGAGATGGTTATATGCAGTCCAAAACTTAGTCTTAAGATACAGAATTATGAGTAAATGAATGCAGACAGTACTGAAAATATAAGTGTAAATGTGCTTTCTCAATTTATTGTTAATATGCAATAGCTGTCTTGTGAATTTATGACAAAATGCTATTAGTGATATCTTGTACTATTCCTAAGAAGTGTTTTATATAATTATCGTTCCAAATTTGATTTGTTTTTAATTACAAGCATTATTTACAATAATTTTTTTAATGTTTATATAAAAACTATAATTACAAAAAATTGAGAAATAAAATTACTTTAGAATAGATTCAAATTGGAATCAGTTGATTGCTTTTTTTATAATCATTTACAAAGTAAAATTTGTTTTTTATTATCATGAGCATTATTTATAATGACTATTTTTTTTATCTAATAAAAAATAGTCATGATTTGCAAAAAAAACAAAACAAAATTAACTTATGTTTAGCCTACAAGCAGTATGTGATACCACTTAATCCAAAAAAGACGCATAAAATATTTTATGTGAGCTAAATTCAAACTAATGTGAATTTTTCAAAATACAGACATACATAAGAAAATTTATAGCCATTATGGGTTAATATTTAAAAAAATTTTTGTTCATATTTTAATTTATACATGCATACTATATATATATATTGTTCATATTTTAATTTATATATGAGTTACTATATATATAAATCATCTATGTATGTTGAAAAGTACTGAACACTTATAAAACTATACTTATTGTATTATAATCAAGGCTTATTAACAAAATGCAAGCTATTATACACGATTTATGAAAGACATGAGGGAGGACTTGAAACAAAATGTAGCATATATCCCAGCTCTACTGTATACAACTTCATGGAGAATCCTGTTTACTTATAAAAAATATTTAGGAAATTATATTTTTCCAGTTTTCACATATAAAGTATTTATGTCTGATTTATAGCTTATCCTCTTATGTGGAATGTGGATAGCATTTTATAGTTCATGTGCCAATTTGTTCATGCATGAGTTCAGATTGCTGATAACTTTTATATAAAATATGTTAATATAGATAAATAATATTTAGCATTGTTTTGCATAATATATTACAGAAAATTAGTATAAACATAGGATTTTTAATGTTTAACTTTTGTCAGTTAATGAAAGCATTTTTAAATTTGAATCAGTCAGTCATGACCTCATTTTGTTTTTTATTTTATGGCAAAAAAAACATAATTACAAAGAATAAATAAAGCAAAATTTGCCAACATAAAAACATTAATTACAAAATGCCAGTAAAAAAAACTATTATGTACTCACTCTAGCAGAATAAATGCAGAACTAAAAAGTAAATGAACTCATTGAATTTTTGTCATAAATCTTCTGAGTATTAGTGAAAATAATATTAATTTATAAAATTTAGACTTGTATTTATAATGAGATCTGATGCAATTATTCCTATAAATACACTAAGTTGGGCTCGTACATCATGGTATGAGTTCAGTTTGTAATTATCAGTTTTAGTTGTTCATTTTCTTAATTACACCATATGTGGGAATAGATTTATTAATAAAAGCAATTGTAGCCTAAGATATTTGCACTTTGATAGCAAGTCGGTCACCATTACATCATTAATATAAGTTGAGCAAATTGTCACATTTGTGTAGATTATTTATTGCATTGCTTCAAAATAAGTTATTTCTAAAATGCATGCATACTGGGAGTGGTTTGTAAATTTTTACATATAGCATGTGTATAGGGTTAGGGTTAATGTAAGATTTGTTTTAATTGTGAAATATTTGTTAGATTATGCAATACTGTTAATTGCCTATTTTAGTTTTTGTAAAATATATAAATCAACTACGATAGCTAGGGTTAGGGTTATATTTAGGGTTAGGTGTAAGGTGAGGATTAGGGAGAGTTCATTTTTAAATGTGGAATATTTGATAAAGTATGCAATGCTGTTAATTGCCAATTTTAGTTTTTGTAAAATTTATTGTACCGCTATTCAGCGTTACAGGTTTCGTAATTTTTTTAGGAAAATTAAATTATAAGTGACTTAAAGATTTTTTTTAAAAAACAAAAGTAAAAAAATTAATGTGTCATAGTTTTCTTAGAATAAAACTTCTTAATAGGAGGAGGAGAATTGTATAATAGAATTAAAGAACAGTTAAAACTTTTTTCTCTCTTTTTAAAGAAAACAGCTTTTATAAAGTAAAAGCGTTGGTAGCCGAGAGGTCAGTACAGCGCCTTGCAAGCAAGCAGTTGCTTGCAGAGTTTCGCAGGTTCACTTCCTGGCTGATGCTTTGACATATAGAAAAATATGTAAAATTTAGTATAGAATTAGTCTAAGGGATTCAAACTCAGACTTTCACACAACCCTCAACTCTTCATGCCATCTCATATTGCTGACCTACCTGATCACACTTGTTAAAGAGAAATAATCACCAATATTCGTACTTCATGCTAAAACAGCAATCATCAGTTGGTCCAGATTACTATCCTCACACACATATATAATCAGTGCTCAGCTTTATATTAAGATAGCCAATCTTCATACTTTAATGGTGAGACTTCAAACTACTCCAACCCACAACTCTTCAGCCATCCATTTTATTGAAAATCTGATGATGGAACACTCAAAGCCCACATTAGTGCCAAGGTTGTCTTCCTACCATGTTGACCATTTAGTCATTCTGACCCCTCATGTTGTACTGGAGAATAATCCATCTACATACATATGCGAGAGATGAACAAAGCAAAACTCTCCATACAGAATTGCCACCCTGTGCCAACCAGAGTAATCAATGAATGCCAGAAGGCTTGTGCATAAAATCCCTATTTAATGCCTACTCATCCAATATCCCCAGACTAGTTTCTGGCTTGTGGCCATCGTCAGTGAGGAGTTTTGGATCTGAGAGCACTATATAACTATATAAGCTATTGAGCTTAGATTGAAAATATTTTTGTGTTTTCAATTTCATTCTCATAGTTTTGTAGTTAAGTAGAGATAAAAGGTGGGTGCTGGATGGTTGCATTAGATACTAAGATCTAGGTGCAGTGCTCTCAGATACAAAGCTCCTCACTGACGATGGCCACAAGCCAGAAACTAGTCTGGGGATATTGGATGAGTAGGAATTAGATAGGGATTTTATGCACAAGCCTTCTGGCATTCATTGATTACTCTGGTTGGCACAGGAGAATTTTGCTTTGTTTATAAACAATTATGTGCTAGTATAAGATAGTGATCATGTGATGCTTAATGGTTTATGCGAGGGATAGGCAGACCTTTAATGCACTATGTTTTTAAATATGTAAATTAACACACTGTACAGGTTTACACACACTTGCACATATATAATGTAATATAAGGGATTCAAACTCAGACTTTCACACAACCCTTAACTCTATGACATCTTATATTGCTGACCCATCTGCACTAACGTGAGCTTTGAACGTTCCATCATCAGATTTTTAATGAAAGGGATGGCTGAAGAGTTGTGAGTTCGAGTAGTTTAAAGCCAGTCCATTAAAGTATGAAGATTGGCTATCTTAATATAAAGCTGAGCACTGGTTGTATATATGTGTGAGGATAGTAATCTGGACCAACTGATAAATTGCTGGTTTAGCATGAAATATGTATATTGGTGATTATTTATCTTTTCAACATGTGTGTGATTAGGTGAATCAGCAATATGAGATGGCATGGAGAGTTTAGGATTGTGTAAAACTCTGAGTTCGAATCTCTTATATTACATTATATATGTGCAGGTGTGTGTAAGCCTGTACAGTGTATTAATTTAATAGAATTAGTCTGTGAAAATTTGTTTGTAAAAGAAAACTTAAAAATGTATGTAGTTGGTTTATAAGATTTCAGATTGCTAACAAAATTAAAATCAATAGTTGGAATTAATTAAAAAACTATGTCTTATCGAGATTGCTTAGTTGAATCTGAGAAAAGGGTTAAGATAACCAGAAATGGAAAATTAATTAGAAGACATTTCAAGTTTAGATCTAAATTTAAATATAACGATAAGAAATTACAACTATAGAAAAAAAAGTATATAAAGTCGATCTCTCTATTGTACTTCAGTCAGGGCTGGGGGCTGCAATTTGCTAGATCATTAATCTGTTCGGATTATTATTATTCAGTTTTACAAAATAGAGAATCCAAACAAATAGGGATCCAGATATTCGGAACTGTAAATGCAGTAAGTAATAAGTCAATCAATTACTGCTGCAGAGAAACTTATTGCACAAGATGCAAAACTAGCAATATGCGTGGTAGATGTTCAGATGTATTAAATTGGGCTTCAGGCCCCAAAAAACCTCTAAGTCCACTATCCCGCTTGGAACAAATGCTGGAAACTGATGCCATAATCATAAAATAAATACTACCGCTATTCTTCCATTTCTGATTCACAGAATGGAAACCAGCCATGAAGCCATTGATTGAGAACCAGAAAGCCAACCAGTTGGAAAATGCACATAAATGGAAACCTAGGTAAAGATACTTTATCACTGTCTATAGAGACTTTATGTTTAAATGAATGAACTTTAATTAATGTAGGACTATTATAATTTAGCCTGAGTAATTACTTATATGATTTTATATGTAAATTTCAATATTATTGTGTTATATTAGATATGTGTGTGTTTAATTAAATATTAATGTTTGCATTAATTGCTATGTTGTCTATTTTCTTGTTCTCTCTTATCACTGCCTCACCAGTAAATTACTGTAAAGTTACTTTATGTATTAAGTAAATATGCTGGACCCTGAGACACAGTATGAGCTAGTCATGGGATATTTCAAGCGCTGGATTAAGGGCCTACCGTCCAGGCATATTAGTTACTTTGTGTAATTAACTGGCACCTGAGGTTTAGCTTTAAACAAATAAAATGTTTTGAATGGTAGGGATTTGAATCTAGCAGTCAAGGTAGGCCACAGTCTGGAAATGTGATCATGTTATGCTTTGCAAAGCTCTGTCTGACTGTGGATATCATTGATAGCTCTGCTATCGATGGTATTCTCTCCTCTGCTTGAAGGGCCAGTTTGTTCACGTAATGTTGAAAACATAAAATTACGTTTAAAAGGTTAAAACCCAATGAAACAGCTTCTATTAAATGGACCTGGCTCATTATACATTAGGAAAGAAAAGGTTTGGCTTAGTTTTATGGTTAGGGTTGTTAGGGCTAGAGATATAGTTATAAGTTAGAGTTAAATTTACGGTAAGATTTGTGTTGAATTATGGAATATTAGATCAAGTAGGGCATGCTGTTAATTGCCTTCTTTTAGTTTTTGTAAAATTTGTAATTCCACATGTAGTAGTTTTATATCAAAATCACATTCATATACCTAAGGGTTATTAGTAGTTAAAAATAAATAATTTGGGAAAAAGTGAGCTTTTTAAGATCTATCAAGTTGAATATTACATTTAACAGATTATGACAAATTTCCACCATACACTTATTGAATAATATGAACTAATTACCATATACTAAACCATATAACTTGATAGTAATAATAGATATATTTACAGTACATTTTTCACATTCAGATTATTCGTGCCATCTGAACACTGGTGCTGATTTTTGTACTTTCTGAGAAAATAGTATCTTCACACATCAGGTGAACTGAAGTTGACATAGGTTATGTATCGGTGGCTGTTTCAACCTTTTCCATTTTTTGTATATTCTTGGGACACAAACAAAACTTTTAGTAGATAAAATGACCTTTAAAATGGTGTAAAGCATATTTTTTTATCTCAAATAGTTTTTGTGCAATTCAAAATCAAAGACAAATTTGTACTCTACTTTTGCAACTTATTCGCTTTCTCAAAACTAACTTGATTACTATAATTCGCTTTCTCAAAACTAACTTGATTACTATAATTTCAATACTAGGTGTTTTTTTTTCTTTACTAAAGAAATCTCATGATATAGTAGCAGCATGTAAAAATTATTTAACTGAAGAATACTTCCACAATCCTGCAAATTATTAGTAAAACTCACATAAGGGACATTACTAATTTCCCTTCACAATAGTCAATAATTCATGGCACAGGAAAGAAAAAAAACTTAAAAAAATTAAATCTGAATTATGCTTTACCTATAATAATTTAAATAATATTTTGATTAATTTAAAGTTTACATATAATAATCTAATATAAAAGTTAAAAGACATTATAAATCAATTCACACTTTATTTTAATGACAATTGCATGGTCTTTGCTTAAGTCAAGACATCAACTTAAAGTTAAAAATCTGCCTTTTGTAAATATTTCAGTTAAAGAAAATCAAAACGTCAAGCATTGGTGGTCGAGAGATCAGCGATGGCTGTTCTGGGTTAGCGGGTTCGCTTTCTGGCTGATGCTATGACCCATGGGGGGAGGGGGAGAAAGTCAAAGATATATAATTTTTTTTAAATTGTAGAATATTCAATAAAGTTTGCAATGCTGTTAACTGGCCTGTTTAGATTTTGAAAAAATTGTAAATCAGGAATGATGGTGAGGGTTTGGGTGAGGGCTGGAGTTAGTATTTGGGCTAGGGGTAAGATAGTTTTTAATTGTGAAATATTTGATAAATTATCCAATGCTGTTAATTTCCTATTTTAGTTTTTGTAAAGTTTATAAATCAGCAAAGATGATTAGGGTTAGAATGAGATTTTTTTAAATTGTGGAATATTTGATAAACTATGAAATGCTGTTAATTGAGTATTTTAGTTTTTTTTTAAATTTATAAATCTGCAAAGATGGCTAGTGCTATGGTTAGAGTTAAAACTAGTGGTTAGGATCACCGTTAGGATAAGATTTTCTTAAATTACGGAATATTTGTCAGATTATGCAATGCGGCTAATTGCTTATTTTAGTTTTTGTAAAATATATAAATCAACAAAGAAGGCTAGAGTTAGGGTTAAAGTAAGATTTGTTTTAATTGCAGAATATTTGTTAGATTATGCAATACTGTTAATGACCTATTTTAGTTTTTGTAAATATAAATGAACAAAGATGGCTAGGGTTAGGGGTATGACCAGGGTTAGAGTTAAAATAAGATTTTTTTTAATTGTGGAATATTTGTTAGATTATCCAATGCTGTTAATTGCCTATTTTAGTTCTTGTGCAATATATAAATCAATAAAAATGGCTAGGATTAAGGTTAGCATTTGAGTTATGGCTAGGATTAGCATTAGGGTTAAAGTAACATTTGTTTAAATTGAGGAATAGTTATTACATTATGCAATTCTGTTAATTGTGTACTTTAGTTTTTGTGAAATATATAAATCAACAAAGATGGCTAGGGTTAGGTTTTAGATTAGGGTTAAAGTAAGCTTGGTTTTAATTGCTGAATATTTGTTAGATTATTTAATGCTATTAATTGCCTATTTTAGTTTTTATAAAATATATAAATCAACAAAGACAGCTAGGATTAGGATTATAGCTAAGGTTGGGGTTAGGACTAGGGTTAGGGTTAAAGTAAGATTTGTTTTAATTGCAGAATATTTGTTAGATTCTGCAATGCTGTTAATTGCCTATTTTAGTTTTTGTAAATTTTATAAATGTCTAGGGTTATGGTTATGTTTAGAGTTAAGATTAGATGTAAGGTCAGGATTAGGGAGAGTTCATTTTTAAATATGGAATATTTGATAAAGTATACAATGCTGTTAATTGCCTCTTTTAATTTTTGTAAAATGAAGCAAAGATTGTTAAGGTTTGGCTTAGTTTTAAGGTTTGTTGTTAGGGCTAGAGTTAAATTTATGGTAAGTTTGGTTTTTAATTGTAGAATATTTGATCATGTTAGGCATGCTGCTAATTGCCTTTTTTTTTAGTTTTTGTCAAATTTGTAATTCCACAATGAAAATGTTCTAATTAAATGAAAAAGCAGTTTATGTCAAATCACACTATATCTAAGATTTATTAATAGTTAGAAATAAATAGTTTGGGGAAAAGAGTTTTTTTTAAGTTCTATAAAGTTGAATATTACGTTTAATAGATTATGACAAATTTCCACCATACTCACACATGCATTGAATAGTATAAACTAATTGCCGTATACTGAAACACATAACTTGATTCTGATAATAAATAGACTTACAGTACAATTTTCACATTCAGATTATTCATGCTTTTTTGTGCATCGGGATGCTGATATTTGTACTTTCTGGAAAAATAGCATCATCTTCACATATCAAGTGAACTGAAGTTGAAGGTTATGTATTGGTGGCCATTTCAACCTTTTCAGGTTTTTCTCCATTCTGGGGGCACAAACAAATGTTTTAGCAGATAAAATGACCGTTAAAATGGTTTAAAGCATATATTTTTATCTTAAATAGTTTTTGTGCAACTTAAAATCAAAGTCAAATTTGTACTCTATTTTTGCATCTTATTCGCTTTCTCAAAACTAACTTGATTACTATAATTTCAAAAATTGATATATTTTTTTTTTTTTTGGATTTACTAAAAAAGCTCATGTTATAGTAATAACATGCGAAAATTATTTAACTGAAGAATACTTCCCCAATCCTGCAAATTATTAGTAAAACTCTCATAAGGGATATTGCTAACCTCCGTTACCAACTGTCAATAATTCATAAAACAGGAAAAAAAAAGTTAAAACAAATCTGAATTATGTTTTACATATAGTAATCTAAACAAAGCTTTGCTTAATTTAAAGTTTACATATGACAATCTAATATAAAAAAGTTAAAAGAAGTACTCGATCAAATCACACTATTTTTAAGTGGCAATTGCATGGTTTTTGCTTAAGTCAAGACATCAAGTTAAAATTTAAAAACTTCTTTTTGTAAATGTTTTAGATAAAGAAAGTCTAAAACAAATATACATATTTTTTGAATTGTAGAATATTCAATAAAGTTTGCAATGCTGTTAACTAGCCTGTTTAGGTTTTGTAAAAATTGTAAATCAGGAATCATGGTGAGGGTATGGAATAGAGCTAGACATGCTTTGGCTAGGGTTAAAGGTAAAGTAAGATTTGTTTTAATTGCAGAATATTTGTTAGATTATGCAAATGCCTAATGTAGTTTTTGTAAAATATATAAAAAAACAATGATGGTTAGGGTAAGGGTAATGTTGTTAGATTATGCAATGCTGTTAATTGCCTATTTTAATTTTTGTAAAATATATAAATCAACAAAGATGGCTAGGGATAGGACTGGGGTTAGGGTTAAAGTAAGATTTGTATTAATTGTGGAATATTTGTTAGGTTATGCAATGCTGTTAATTGCCTATTATAGTTTTTGTAAAATATGTAAATCAACAATGATGGCAAGGGTTAGGGTTATGGCTAGGTTAGAGTTACGGTTAAAGTAAGATTTGTTTTAATTGTGGATCATTTGTTAGATTATGGAGTGCTGTTAATTGCCTATTTTAGAATTTGGAAAATATATAAATCTGGCTAGAGTTATGGTTTAGTTTAGAGTTAAAATTATTCTACACAAAGTATGATAAATAGAGCATCCAAAATTAAAAAAACATTAATTATAAACAATTTGCCAAGCACTTCTGGTACTATATACCAGAATCATGGTGACATATTGAAACTGAACGGTTAATATTCCAGTGCATGCTCAGTGGAACACTAGTGTTATGTTAATTGATAATGTTTTTAGACTTCACAATAAACCAAGCCTCTTTCAACTTCCTTTTCCGATCATTTGATTCATTGCACACAGTAGTAATATTTTGAGGATAAAACTCATGACCACAATTACTTTCATGATTTGAAAAAACAGAATTAATCTGTAAATCACTTTTAGATTTTTTGTACTGATAAATATGTAGTTGTAATCGTGTTAAAACATACACCTTCATTTCACCATAATAAATAGCATTACAACCAATTTTTTTGCAAGCAATGGAATAAAACACTTCATACTTATTCATTTCTTCCACATTATCCTTTGAATTGTTTATTAATCTATTTAAACACAAAGGGAAACGGAATCCTACATTATAATCTTCACCGATATTTTTTAATTTCTTACTTATAGATGGCACATAAGCTAAAGAAAACCACTTTTTGACTATTTTATTATTTACATCCACTTTATGTTTAAACTTTAAATTCTGATAAAACAAACACAATTGTCTGTGTAATATAGGTTTTTTGTATCCTACTCCTTTCAAATCATCTATATATTTTTCAATATTACTTTTCCTATCTGCTTCAAATTTACAAAGATGCAAATTTTGATACAAAAAGCACTTAAATCTAGCCATTTTATAATTCAAAGGAACATTCGATGACAGATGTATAAAACCTCTTACATTCAATGGTTTAACAAACATTTTATACCCAAACATACTACAGCATTTATATACATTTACATCTAAATACTTTAAGATACCATCATTTTCAAACTCAATAGTCCATGACAAACCAGAATTCTCATTTAATTCATTGAACATATTCACTATCACATCTTTTGAACCATACACAAAAACTTCATCCATATATCTTCTATATATTAAATCATAACTCCTTATAAATGGCTCAACAATCTGTTTTTCCATTTCCGAAATGTATAAACTACACACAATAACACTCACCGCCAACCCCATTGGCCAACCATTCTTCATTTGATAATGATCCTCTCCATATCTTGCAGTAATATCACAATTAATCCATTCCAACACTTCCATAATAAATATGGCTTTACAAAAGTCTACATTATAATCCAACAAACGTTTATTAATTACATTTATCGATTTATTACAGTCCACCAATTCATATAACTCACATTCATCCAATGAGGCATATAACAATTATCAATCCTCTTGGCAGACTCCCAAATCTGAACAAATTCAAACATAGAATTTTATATTCGTCAAAACCCACCAACTCTTGTAACCATTTTGCAAACAACTGCAATGCTTTCTGCTAATAACAACCCCCAAAATTCATCATCAACCTTAACGGAACATTCTTCTTATGAACTTTAACATTTGCAAACAAATATGGAACAATCACAGCTGATGGATAAATCCTCAAATATTCATTTCTCCTAAATATTTTACCAACATACGGTCACAAAACATTGTAAACAAACTTGTCCTTGCACACTTTTAACTTATAATTCTCAACTTTTTCGAAGTTCAACTAAACAATTTGCTGAGAAATTTTCTCTTTATATATATGTCCATCCACCAACACAAATCTATTAGCTTTATCTTCTTTTGCACAAATAATATTTTTTTCTTCAACAACAATCTGAACTTTTTAATAGTTCTATACCACTTCTTATCCTCTGCAAGATAATAATGATCTTTTAACAATGGAGCAACCCGCTTAATCACCACCTCCTTCTTCTCTGAAAATCCATATGCTGTATCAATATCTGCAATAATCTGCAATCCCTCCACCTACCACCAACAAATCTAGGACCGCATTCCAATAAAGATTTAAATTCCATTGACAAATTTTCATTTGATAAATTCACAAAATTATCTTGTACTTCATTATAAATTATTACATTTTGTTTCAATTTTAAACAATTAAATTTATTGCCAAATTTACGCTGTAAAAACATTTGCAAACCATTACGCCTATAAATAATATCATCCGGTATCAAGTAAAAGTTTAAAATCCTTCGCCTTCTTGCAACATTTAAATATACAGTAATTGTTTTTTACAATCTTTCACAATATACTTTAATAACGTAATCCTCATTAAACCCATTGCTTCTCTTCCTGTAAATAGAAGGGTTGATAACAAAATTACAACAGTTCAGAAAAACTTTAAATTTCATGCACTTATTTAAAAGTTTTAACTGCTCTCCAAGTTTAACAATTACTTTACATAACATCAAGGTTTCTACATACCTCCAATCATATTGATATTGATACTTTATAATTATACATAAATAAATAACATAAAAACTCTGTCAGATAATGAAAATTATTCTACACGGATAAAGCGTGATAAAAGGAGCAGTCAAAATTCAAAAAACATTGGCAAATTGTTGTTTATAATTAATATTTTTGCATTTTGGCTGCTCTTGTTTATCACGCTTTATTCATGTAGAATAGTTTTCATTATCTGACAGAGTTTTTATATTATTTAGTTAGGGTTAAAGTAAGATTTGTTTTAATTGCGGAATATTTGTCTGATTATGCAATGCTGTTAATTGCCTATTTTAGTTTTGTAAAATAAGTAAATCAACAAAGATGGCTTGGGTTTGGGGGTTAAAATAAGATTTGTTTTAATAGCGGAATATTTTAGCTTGTACAATGCTGTTAATTGCCTATTTTAGTTTTTGTAAAATATGTTAATGAACAAAGTAGACTAGGGTTAACATTAAAGTATTTATTTTAATTGTGGAATATTTGTTAGATTATGCAATGCTGTTAATTGATTTTTGTTTTTCTAAAATATATAAATCAACAAACTTTGTTAGGGTTAGCGTTAGGGCTAGGTTTAGGTGTAAGTCAGGATTAGGGAGAGTTCATTTTTAAATGTGGAATATTGATAAAGTATGCAGTGCTGTTAATAGCTTATTTTAATTTTTGTAAAATTTATACATCAGCAAAATAACTTAGAAAAAGACTTTGGCTTAGTTTTTGGATTATGGTTAAAGTTAGAGTAAAATTTATGGTAAGACTTGTTTTTAATTATGGAATATTTGATCATGTAGGGCATGCTGTTAATTGCCTTTTTTAGTTTCTGTATAATTTATAATTCCACAATGAAAATGTCCTAATTAAACGAAAAAGTGATTTTATGTTAAAATCACAATCTTATACCTAAGGGTGATTAATAGATAAAAATAAATAGTCTGGGAAAAAGTCAGTGTTATAAGATCTATCAAGTTGAATATTACATTTAACAGATTATGACAAATTTCCACCATACTCACACATGTATTGAATAGATAGATTTACAGTACATTTTCACATTCAGATTATTCATGTTTTTTTTTGTGCTATCAGAACACTGATGCTGATTTTTGTACTGTCTGAGAAAATAGCATCATCATCACATCAGGTGAACTGAAGGTGAAGTAGGATATGTATTGGTGGCCATTTCACCCTTTTCTGTTTTGTCTACATTCTTGGAGGTTGTACAAGGTTTAGCAGATAAAATGAACTTTAAAATGGTGTAAAGCATATCATTTTATCTTAAGTGTGCAATTTAAAATCAAATTCGAATTTGTACTCTACTTTTGCAACTTATTTGCTTCCTCAAAATTAACTTGATTAGTATAATTTCAAAAATAGTTATTTGTTTTTGCTTTACTAAAAAAGCTCATGATATAGTAGTAACACTTGAAAATTATTTAACTGAAGAATACTTCCACAATTCTGCAAATTATTAGTAAAACTCCTATAAGGGACATTAGTAATCTCCCTTCTCAAGAATCAATTATTCATAAAACAGGAAAGAAACAAGTTAAAAAAATTAAATCTGAATCATGTTTTACATAAAATAATCTAAACAAAGCTTTTATTAATTTAAAATTTGCATATAACAATCTAATATAGAAAGGTTAAAAGGTATCATGGATCAATTCACACTTTCTTTAAATGACAATTGCATGATCTTTGCTTAAGTCAAGACATTGACTTAAAAAACTGCTTTTTGTAAATATTTTAGATAAAGAAATTGTGATATATATATATATTATAAAGGTCGGATGAAACAGTTGATGTCTTACCGTAACTGCCATACAGGGCGCCACCAGGGATTTGGAACCTGGAAAATTCATAGAGTAGGCAGATATGTAAGTTAAGATTCAAAATTTTTATATACATTTTATTCCGACCGTTAAGCCTAGACACTAGCTCTTGGAAACACAGGCATTTAATATAAAACTTGCTTAAAAGAAATATATTAATATTTAAAAAAAAAAAGAAATAAGCCACTTCCAGTAATTAACACACAAACATTTATTAACGCACATATAAATAAAATTTATTATTTTAAGTTGGTTATTAATTTTTAAATTTTTATTTTAAACAATCAGCATTTTTAAGAGTGTCGAGTATGAATAAATTATATAGATTGCATTTGAAAAGAAAAAATTCTATCCCTTATTTAACCTTAGGCCAAAAGTTCGCAGTTAAAACAACATCAATCCATCTGATATATCGATGTATTCAATGCAGCATGAATACAACAGCACAAATACGATACTGTCAGGAATGTACATCTGAACAGCATGGTTATAGAAAAAAATTTGTCTCTTATCCAGTACAGGAATGTTACATCTGTCTGGCGAGAACAATAAAAAAAACAACTCCATAGGAAGGGATTGCAGTCCTTTTTACCGATTTACGATCCCATTCCATAGACAAAGGGGTTATCCAAGGAGCAGGGAATACGTCTGTCTCCAATAGTCATTAAGAAAGACTTATTTTGCTTGAGTGCAGCATATAAGGTGATCCTGCACGTAGCGGACCTCATACTACATTTACTAATTACACCAATATATCCAATCCCTTAACCCAATTTAACTACGAAACAAGTAACCTAAGATTTACCCTCCCTTAATTAAACTAATACAACTTTACAAATCTATGCAGCCATTCACGCCAGACTTAAATTTAACATTTATTAAGTTTAGTTTAACAAAAAACAAAAATCATAATAAAACTTAAAGAACAAAAAAAAATAAATGGAAATGATTTTTTAAAAAAAAAATACATCACATAAAATTAATTAATAATAATTTATGTTGATCAGATAGATTCTATTTTTATTAAATAGGGAACAAGTTTTAGAATCAAGTTCTTATTCTTTTCAAATACTAGAGTTTTAGAATTATAATTAAAGCTTGTTAGAGTTCATAAAGTTCTTACGGCTTAAAAGAAAAGACCATACTTTCTAGTTGCTTGTAACTTGTAAGGTGTTAATTCCCACGAGGTCCTTTATTGTGGCTGGTATTTTATTGCTGGATCTTGGTGTCCTGGGGTACATGATATAGGAAGACGATGTCATTTCCTTTCTTTATAATTAACTGAAGGAATTGGAAGTGCGTCTTTCCAATCCCTTCTCCTTCAACTCTCCCCGCACCAACACATATAGCACATCTTTTTCTTTCCCAGCTCTTTCTTCACTCAAATTTATTTCCAAACTTTTTCTTTTATATTAGAATTTTGGATTGAGTGGATATTACATGATGATGATGATCTTTTAGTTGAGGTCCATTTCCCGAGGAATTTCTTTCATTGGCCATTCTGTTCCCATTGTTTTTTCTCTCCTATCTGACCTTTAATTATACATTTTGAAATACCCAAGGGCTAGTTCACTTGGACTAATTAATAATCATTCCCATTTTATACAATAACATTAATTAATTTATTGTACAAACTTAAAGATATATTTTTATCTCTAAATCTTTTTAAATTTTTGTTGAAAATTTAGCTTTAAAACTTTCTTTTTTTTTAATAATTTTTCATCTGTGCGATTTTATATATTAGAGTTTAGATGACTTTTAATTTTCAATTTAAAAAAAACAACAAATTTTTATTTGCAAACTTTATTTTTAATGTCTAATTTTTAAAATAAATAATGTAACGTCATGTCCGTTACAATATATATATTTAAATTGTAGAATATTCAATAAAGTTTGCAATGCTGTTAACTGGCCTGTTTAGGTTTTGTAAAATTTGTAATTCAGGAATGATGGCAGGGCTTTCGGATAGTGTTAGAACTAGGACTAAAGTTAAAGTAAGGTTTGTTTTAATTGCAGAATATTTGTTAGATTGTGCAATGCTATTAATTATCTATTTTAATTGCAGAATTTAATTGCCTATTTTAGTTTTTGTAATATATATAAATCAACAAAGATGACTAGGTTTAGGTGTAATGTCAGCATTAGGGCTAGTTCATTTTTAAATGTGGAAATTTGATAAAATATGCAAGGCTGTTAATTGCCTATTTTAGTTTTTGTAAAATTTATACATCAGCATAGATAGTTAGGCTTAGTTTTTAGGACTAGGGTTATGGTTAAAGTTACTGTAAGATTTGTTTTTAATTGTGGAATATTTGATCAAGTAGGATATGCTGTTAATTGCCTTTTTTTTTTAGTTTTTATAAAATTTGTAATTCCACAATGAAAATGTTTTAATTAAATAAAAAACTAGTTTTATGTTAAAATCACATTCATATACATAAGCGTTATTTATAGTTAAAAATAAATAGTTTGAGAAAAAGTGAGCTGTTTAAGATCTATCAAGTTGAATATTACATATAACAGATTATGGCAAATTTACACCATACTCACAAATGTATTGAATAGTATATACTAATTGCTTTATACTGAACTATATAACTTAATACTGATAATAGATAAATTTACACTATATTTTCACATTCAGATTATTAGTGCGTTTTTTTGTGCCATCTGAACACCGATACTGAATTTTGTACTTTCTGAGAAAATAGCATCATCTTCACGTCAGGTGAACTAAAGTTGAAGTAGGTTATGTATTTGTGGCTGTTTCAACCTTTTTCATTTTTCTACATTCTTGAAAATTGTAATAGATAAACTTTAAATGCAAATATCTGAAATTTATTACATTCTTTATAAAATGACAATTAAAATGATGTATAAAAAACTCGTTATCTGCGATATGTCTTGTCATAAAACACAATATCTAACAATTTGTTCTAAAATATATATATTGGACATGCTTCCTTTGATAAAGAAAAAAAAAGACAAATTATTGAATGCCTTTTAATAATAATAGATTAAGAGTACATGTATATAATTCATATATGTATGCATATAGAAATGTGAGTAAATGCTTGCATAGACTAATGGCATGCTTGATTTTATTTTTTAGGAAAATAATTATTTTTTTATTTATTAAAGTATAATTTTAAAGTAAAAAAATGATGTACAGTATAAATTTTCAAGTATAAACATTTTAACTGTGAGCAAGGAATACTACTAGGCTCATTCCTAAAGATTCTTTTTTGGAACGGCTTAATTTAATTAAACAAAAAATTATAGATTTTAATATCATAATTTGATGAAAATAGTGATTTAAAAGAATGTTATCAAGAAAACTCATAAAAATTTTGAAAGTCTTAATATGCCAAATATACATGTATTTAAAATGATCCAAAGTGATTTGGGTATTGATTTTGACCAATCATTTGCATTGTCTTAAGATACTTCAGATACTATTATAGAGTTACCATCAAATCTACCTAATAGTATTGATAAATAGGATTATATGACTACTAACTCTTATATTCATGTTGAACACATGCATCTGATTACTACAGTATCAACACATCTTTTAATTCAGTTAAAAAATAAACAATAATATTAATTTATCTAATGTAATATTTAATGATGCTGAATATTCATTATTAAATAAAGATTTATCTTTTTGTGCAAACAGTTCAATCATATTACCAAAGTAATAAATTTAAAAATTTATTAGGGCATAGACAGCATCATTAATAAAATGTGATTTGATACTTCTACATCAAAAAAACATTTTGATACATATTGAAACGATAACTTTCCAAGCCCCTATCGTTTCACCATCAAACCTAATGACACACTCATCTGCGCTAAGTTCGAACCTATTTAAATGTTAATAAATTTAAAATTAGCTCATGTCTGTATAAACAGTATTATATATTTGCGTGCGAACCAACGCTATAATTAGATAGGATTAGTAAAAGTATAGCGCACTAAATTGATTTAATAATTCTAAAAATGTTCGTTATATTATTTAAGTTAAGAGTAAATTATTAATTTTGTTTGTTAATATTGTAATTTCGTATGTGGATATATAATCTGTGCTATATAGAAGAAAGACATGACTTAAAATATGTAAAAGCCATTACCCTGTCTATTACATATATAGACACAGGTATATATAAACCTGTGTATTTCAGCTATTACATATTAGAGATGTCTGCATATCCCTTGTATATGTATTTAATGGATCCAGATAAATAATACCGATACCGTTTTATTTTTCAAACCGCAGAGCTCTGTTTGCACAACCTTGCATATGTATTTAATGGATTATGTCCTGTACATGTGGGGTTCAGATTGACCTTAGGTCAACATGGGTGTGACAAGAATCTCGGCCTTCAGGGTGGCCTTTGAGCATTCCATCATCAGATTTTCAATTGGATGGACGGTTGAAGAGTTGGAGTAGATTGAAGCCTGTCCATTAAAGTATGAGGATTGTCTATCTTAATATATATCTGAGCACTTATAGTATATATGTGTAGAGATGATAATCTAGACCAACTGATGATTGCTGGTTTAGCATGAAATACGTATATTGGTGATTATTTATCTTTTCAACATATATGTGTTTAAGTGTATCAGTATTATTAGATGGAGTGGAGAGTGTTGGGTCATGTGAAAGTCTGTGTTCATACCCTAATATTACATATATATATATATATATAGACACAGGTATAAATAAGCCTGTCTTTCAGCTATATAAGTTAGCTAACTCTCTTTTTAAAATAATGATAAAGCTAAATGTAATCAAAACTTAAATCCATTTAATTAATATTTTAAATATGTCAATTGCTATCAAATTTTCATGTTGTTAAAGTTTAAATAATCTGACTAATTTATATTTTCCCTTCATTTAAAGTGTCTAATTTAAAGTTATATCACTGCGGTTGTGTCTATATTTCTTTGCTTATTTTAAATGCTTATTATATTTTATATATCAATATTTCGAAACAGCGGGCACTTAATTTCATCTTTTTAAGAAGATATTATTTGAAAATCTTCGCGTAATTTGTTTATAGCATCAACTTTCTGCGCTGTTTCGAAATCCTATTTTTTTATTATTTAAAATGATTTAATATGTGAAATGTGGCTCTTTTAATCAACCAGTTAAAAACTTAACCTTATAGTTTTATATAGAATTAAATTTAGCTGTGATCGTATTTATAAGTATATTTGACATTTAAATTCTTAAGTCCATAGAAATATACTTTCCCTCCTTAAATATTTATTATCTATAAGTAACTTAATAGATCGAACATGTCAAAGTACAGATGTATTAATATCCCCTTTTAGTAGCATAGACATTTATTATCAGGCTACGCAAGAGTTGTCCCAATTTGATAAAGCTAATATGCTATTAACTCGTATTTCATAGTATGAAATATACTATTCTTTGCTTGGCGGATGTGATATTTTATAAAAATATTCTCGTTTTGCTGCTATACGTATCTTAAGATGGAGCCACGGCGTTGCCAGCACATCTTCTCTTATAGGGTAAAGCAGTAGCGAAGCCTGAGCCAAGGCCAGATTAGCACGTAAGTCCCCCGCCATTCCTGAACACAATATTCCTTTTCACGCAGCATTGCGATCGGTTACAGGGCACCAGCGTTTGTCGCAAGAACCCTGAAGTTATTTCATCCATCCGCAGAGCGACTTTTCCTATTATTGTTTACCTGTGCCATAGCGCATTGGTAAAATCTTATGCAGCCAACTCTCCCACCTTAACATAACGCTTTCAGCATTCTGAAATTTTCTCCCGAAAGCCATGTTCGATCGATCATTACTTGAGCTGGTTTATGCGCTCATGATTAAGTCATATTGTATATTTTAGTAAAGGAATTCATGATCAAAGTTCAATATAATTATTTATATAACAGCCACCAATATAATAGGATTTGGCTTAAATAGATTTATAGACATAAAGTGGTGATTAAATATGTATCAGTTGTAAAGCAATTCATAAGATGGCATATGTTAAACCCATTTATGAAAATTTAATGAAATTATTTATATAAAGCTATTTTGAATTGTATATAAAAAGAGCATGTGTTCTCCTATCCACCCAATGTTTGCATACATTCGACGCTGAAATGTGTAAAACTTATCAATTTCATGCCAATTGTAAATAGATGTATAATTAATTTAATGTATTTCGTTCTCTGTTTCGTTATTGATCTAATTCAATCCAATTCTAATTACTATTTATAGTCTATATATGTGAAAACTATGCATTAAGTTAAATTAGATTAGTGATATATTTTAGTCAATTAAGAACCTCTCTTTTAATTATCAGAGTATTATTGCTTCTCCGTGACCTATGTCGGCCGTGTGGAAAGAGGTATACTACGTGTAATTTCAAGGTGGTCATTCGTAGGGTCTTGAAATCCTGGCTCACGAGTTGAAGTGTGGTCGGACTTGGGATATCACAGTCCTAGTCTGGTCAGCTTCGGTCTTTTTTGCTTGGATTCTGAATTCTGTTACGCGAATGTACCTTGACTGTTACAATATATAGATGTTATTAATGCAATTACACATTTTAATAACACATAAAAGTAACTTAATCATTAGGAAATCAAGTCATACATAAAGTGATTTAATTAGCTTGTATTTACAAATATAATATAATGAACATGTTAATAGCTCTTTCTCTCCTTTTTTTATGATATCATTTAAAGACAATTACGATATAAATTTTCCACTCATTTTTATATTGCATTATTTGTGACCATTTACAATTAAATAAGTCACATATTCATGTTTTTTTCCTACTAGGACTTGTCCCAGTTTTGAACTTAATCAGTTTTACCAATAGATGGTACTAGCTTTGTCAGTTGAGTCGAGGAGTCCTAGATTTTTTTCATACCAGCCACACTACCAGTATTTAAAGTTCTGGAGTTTAACAAGTTATTATTCACATGAGTACCCAGTAATCAGAACCAATTTCTTCTGAACAATGGACTGAAATTTTTATTTACTACATAAAATGTCAGCCATCCCACATTAGAAATTATTTTTACAGACACGACCACTTTTACTCAAATATATATTTTATTATTTGAGTATAACTATCACATCTGTGTCTTGAGTATTATCTTCCTTTTATATTTTCCACTTACATTTTTACTGTTTGATCACAAATAACTGCATCAAAAAATATGCTGTCCATTTCTTTGTTATTCTACCTCTTTATACTAACATTCTCATAATTTAATCTTCCTTCAGGTTTAGTCTGCTTTTACAAAATTAGTAGCTCTACTGCCCTCAAAATGACAGACAGCTGCTAAATGACCTTTTTTGAAAGTCTATAATTTTTATTTATATGTTTACATTTATTTTTAAAATGATTTTCCCATAACAACAGCACTTTTGCTTTTTTTTTTTTATCACTATAAGGCTCTGTAATAAATTTTGCTACTTTTTGATTTATCACTGAAACTGTTGTGGCTCTATAAAACCAAATGCATTATTTTATAAAGCCTATTGTATGATACATTTCTTCACAGCTCTTTTATTACTTAGGTCAGGGTTGCTCAACAATACTTTTCAAAAATTCTCATCTTCTATGCCATACAGGAATTGTTCTAATAGTACATCATTTTTTTCCAAACCAAAATCATAGCATTATAGTCCACATATTTTTCTTTTGATAGTTGTTTTTGGTTTCTCAGTCACACTACCCATTTCAATACTCTCAGGGTGAAATATCCATTTAAAATTTCTACAACTTAATTATATGGAAGTTCCTCTGGATGTTTGGATCAATAAGTCTATTTGCAAGCTGTATAAAACATATTGACCTGCAAAATAGATATGGGTCGATACTTTGAGATGCTCATCTTTCACTTTTTAAAAAAATGTATAATACTCCATGTGTTCTACATAACTTTTCCATGAGTCCATGTTAGTTATATCAACCTCACAAATTGCAGAACTTAGTGCTGTCATATTTATCTATTCATAATAGAAGCTACCTGTGTCGTCAACTATTTTTATCTTTTTAAATTCTCTAAGTCTAACAACTTGCAATATTCTATTATGTATTGTAAGTTCTATCCTGTTGAATCCTGTCAACTACGCCAACTGCTGTGTTTCCTGAGGGTCTCTAAAGACCAGTTAGGGAGTTAAATAAATAAACAATGTACTTCGAAATGTATATATGTAAAAGATTTATTTAATAACAAAATGTGGTAAAGCAACTTAAAAAGGTATTAGTCCATTAATATTCATACATAATTAAATTGTGTTTGTAATCACATATTTAATTTTCTCATTTGAATAATAATTTAGATCAGTAATAAATTTGATAAACTTTTAAGATTTCAGTTTAATTAAATATGCATTTAACATTTATCAAAGTAAAATTTAAAATGACACCAATACATCAAGAGAACTATTACTGAATTTGATAAATTTTTACTGTAAAATTGATAAATTTTTAGAATTCAGTTTAACAAGAGAAAAAGTAAGTTTTAAAATACTGTGCGATACAGCAAGAGAAATACTGAATTTAATAAACTTTTACCATTTCCCTTTAAGTGTCTTTTCACTTTATGAAGTAAGATATTGTGGCCTGCTTATTGAAATACATACTAGAGAAATGAAGAGATATCATTAGTTTTTGGTAATCCAGGCAAAATTTATTGAATAAATATATTTTTAATTATTTAAACTTCATTTTGACCATATATTTAATTTCTCACATATATTACAATTTTATAGCGATTTAAAAAATTATCACATGAGAAATTTAAAAGAATTTATTTAACAATTATTGTTTAATGTATTTAATAAAAGTTATATTTTTTGCAATGCTGCTATTAATAATTATTTCTTGTAAATATTACTTAAATATCAAACCTTTTAATAACGGTGATGGGACAGCTAGAGAAATGAAGAAAATTTTTATTTGATATTCAATACATCAAAAAATGGAATTAAATAATAAAATATTAAGCATTTTTTACTGTTCACAATATATCCTCTTTATATATGTAAATTAGAAATATATTTTAATAATCAACTGCAATAGATTGTTTTACTTTTATTATTATTCTAGTAGTGCGCCTAAAGTTGTGGATTGGCTTTGTTCATATTAGTAAAATAAAACAATATAATGCAATTGAGAATTAAAAGATATTTACATGAAATAATAATACATGTGTTATTAACAGCAGTTAAAAATGTCCTACATTATTTATAAAAAGACATCACAATAGTTATTTTTCCTTGCAGTTGATATCTTATATGTACTATTATTTTATATTTAAATATATTTTAATTATCAACAACATTGCTTTCTTTTAATCTAATAATACAAGCAAAGCCACAAATACAGCTAGTATATGAATAAATGTTTAAAATAAGCAAATATTTCATAAGTAATTTTAACTACCTTAATAGATTGTGAATAGTGTTGCATTCTGGGAGTCAAATATAAAAATCTGTTTTTTTTTTCCACAAAAAACTTTTAATATATTATGAATTGACAACAATATGAATCCAGGCAGAGTTATTTTAATAATCAGATCTAACAAACAATATATTACTTTCGATGATTGGTTCAAGCTATGGTATATACATATAGGTTTTTTTATTTATTCATTTTAGTGCAGAAAATTTGGATAATTCCTTTTCTGATTTTATTTTTTCTATTTCAAAACATAGTGTTAAACTTCAAATTCCAGGTAGACCTTTTGTTTTTATGTATTTTGTTATAAAAAATTATATCAAACTCAGTCCATTTTTTTTTGCTCATTATTTGTTTGAAAAGATACAGAATTATCCAAATGGATATTTTACTATAAACAGCAGAAAATTTTTTTTGTGGATAATTTATTTCAAATAGTTAATACTATAATAAATTACTTACAAAGCTGACCTCCCTCACTGCTTCTCCAAAATCTTATAGAAAGACTATCTAGATATTCTTAAATAATTACTTTAGCATATCTTAAATTTTACCTACATAAACAATATTAACAATTGATAATTTTTTTTTTTTTTTAATTTCAGTATATATATATTATTTTTTAAATAGAAACATTCATTCTGCTCAAAAATGTATATATCACATGATCACTATTTCCTGTGCTTATACAAGCTGTTAAAATGTGACGTGCCACCCAGTGCAAGTCAGAGAAATCAATAGATGCTAGAAGAGTTGCATTAGATCTTAAGATTTAGGTGAAGGGCTTTCAGATTCAAGGCTCCTCACTGATAGAAATTAGTCTGAGGATATTGAATGAGTATACACTAGTCACGGATTTTATGCATAAACCTTTGCTTACTCTGGCTTGCACTGGGTAGGCGATACTGTATGGAGAATTTACATTTATAGTAATACTTTTTGCCTTTATTGAAGCTATTGAAAAAATTTATTTTAATTAGATGAGGTGAAGGGAAATTAAATAAAATACTTTTTTATAATCATATTATTTTCTCCCTGCGAGATTTCTGCAAAAGAGGAATTCTAGAGCTTAACATCCATAAACCACAATTCCAACTGTCATTTTTAATACTCAAATTTATTATGAAATTAAAGCAATAAACTATTTGATATATTTCTAAAATTTAAAATAGTGATAATAGCAAAAAACATATTTCAATATATGTATATATACTTTTTATTATATTCCGCTTACTTTAGAATATTTGTTTCAGGCTTTGCCCTAACATTCAGATTTTATAGACTGAAATAATAAAGCAGCCACGGATATAATCAGGCAGAATTGAAAATGACAGTTCTTGTAAAGTTGGTTGTGAAGATCAAAACTTTATTTATTTATTATTTGTACACATATAAAATATTTATACAACAGAAATATATTAATACTATAGCAGGTTGCTGCCTGATAACATCGTTTTTAATTTGAACCTCCTCTCCCTTTTTTTCCTCGAAAGAGATATGATTCTGCTTCTCAATATTGAGCTTAAACATTCAAGATTAAATTATTTAAATAACCATGTGTGGGATAAATCATAGCAAAAAAAACAACAACAAATAAACATTTGTATTTAATAATATTTTTGTTTATTACAAAAGCAAAAAAAAAAAAAAAAGAATTAAACAATACATCTGATATACATAATTTATAAACAAATTTATAACAAATCATTTTTCTTTTTAAGTTAAAAAAAAACCAAAAAAAAAAAAACAAGGCGACTGGAAGAAAAATGATTTATAATATAAAATTTACAAATGGTATGATGAGGAAAATAATACATTTTAAATTCATTACAAAAAAAAAAAAAAAAGGTATGCAAATGTAAAAAAAAAAAATTGAAGTGGTTGATGTTTGTCAGAGAGAAAGAGTTGGAAATGGATGATGAGTGTCAAGGATAAGGCGAGGAAATTAATGAGGTCTATTAAGGGTAGAATTTAGTTGTCAATGCTGTTATGCTTGATTTAAAAAATAATAGTTTTGTTGAAAGACAAAGTAATAAGAATGATTTCACAAGATGGATCTCCATTACCATTAAAACGCTGTTCACCATTATTCATCGGCATCCTTTTTACACGGACTCTGCAGCATAGAGCTCAATTTCTCAGCTTTCAAGACAGCTACTTGCTTTAAATAAAAGAAAATTTAAATTAGTTAATAAAAAAAATTAAATACTAGATAATTTTATTATTATATTAATTTATTATTTTTTACTTTATAGATTGTTACACTATAGGCCAAAATTAAATTTTGTGTTAAATCTGCACTCATGATTTTTCAATAAGACCTTGTTTTGCTCTTCTTTTTTGCATACATTCTACCCTTGATAAATTATTATCATCAGGAACTATGCTTTCTTTGCTAATCCTTAGAAAAAGAATAAAAGCTACTAAACCATATTGAATGTTATGCCATTTTAGAACATTTTCCATTGTCTTACACAATAATAATTATTTTCCTTTCAAATCTAAATATGTAGTTAAGTAATTGTAACTTTGTTTAAAAAAAAAAGAATTTCCAATTCTAGTAAACTTCTTCAACAGAAACTTTTTTGGATCCAGGCAATACACAATTACTTTATTTAGCATGTCCTTTCAATGCAAAATTATTTTCGCTGATATTTTTGTTATCACCCATATTCCACATTAGTTTATTTCATCAGTAAAGTATGCACAAGTTCAGTACATTTAGTTCAGTTTGCAATTAAACCTCTATCCATAACTTATAACACAAGCTCCTGCTAATGATATTAATCCAAGATATATGAAACATATTGTCTATTTCCATCAATTTTTATTTTTCTCTTTGAAGTATCTTTTGTGCATCTTTATTTCATACTTCTAATACTTGATCTTAATGTTAGTAATTCATCAGTATATCCTGTTTATTTACTGTGCACTGATGTCTTCTTGCATTTTGCTCTGATCCAATGATTTTAGTCTATTCTTCTTGTTTGGCTTTTTTCCTTCACTCTAATGTCAAAGACCTTCTGAAAACTATTAAAGTTTAGTTATAAGCTCTTTCTATTTCTGACTTTCTATACAATGAAAACTGACCATACCTGATATTGTTTGTAAATCAGCTTTTTAATCTTCTACGTGCTGCTCCATTATCTGCTCTTAATGATTCAATTACTGATCAAATCATATTTTGCTCAATGCTGTCAAAGGTTTTCTGAAAATTATTGAAGTTCAGATAAAAGCTCTTTCCATTTCTTTTGGCTTTCTCTGCAATGAAGAATGACCATACTCAATATTTGGTATTCCTATTGTTTGTAAATCCAGCTTGTTCATCTTCTAAGTGATGCTCTATCTAAATCCTTAATCTACCATATAAGATGTTTATTAAGACTGCATAAAACACTTATTAGAGCAATTTTTTCATATTTTCCTTCCCTTTTTATAGAAAAGCAAGACACAATAATTTTTGTACATTTTAAACACTACTCCCCCCATATAATATTACATATATCATAAAATTTTTGAACAAAACTATTACTGTATTTGATAAATTCCGAGGCTTCTATTTACTGCTTCTTAAATTTCTCCCAACAAATATCTTTATTAGTATAGAATAGTAGTGCAATTTCATAAGTATTCTTTTTATCTTATATACTCCTCTGATTTTATATTCACCACAATATTTTTCTATAACTCCAGTATAAAGACACAGACATTATGACCTATCCTTTCTAACTGATTTGAGACATTAAAACTTTGCCTTACACAACTGTCCTTTAAATTTTTAATTATCCCTTATACTTTTCATTATTTTTCTTGGATTTTATGTTTGATCTAATCTTTCCTAAATATTATTTCATAACATCTTTACAGTCTTAATAAAATTTTTGGCTATGGAATCCTTTTTTTCCTTCTTCAAAACACTGAATGATATTTATTTCTTTACATCTATTTCATTTATCAAAATCTTTATTGTGATATTTGTAATTAATAAGCTATCATTTGAAGTAACATGTGCTTTCCAGAAGGTATGACATTTTTGTTCAGATTTTGTCATTATTCTATTCAATAGTGCCCTGACTATCATATTCGTTGTCTTTTTATCATCCAATCCTTGTACCCATTCTATGCAATCATTCTGGAGTGATGTGTTACAAATCATCATATATTTCAAATGGAAGTCTGAAAATCTTTCACTGTGCAAATTTCTTTCTCCAAGCTATATTTGCTAATAAATATTCCTATTCTTCATTTCATTCTTCAAACTTATGCAAGGATATTAATGTATTTTTAAAATATGGAATCAAGAATTAGTTTCAGATGGTTGTAAATTGTTCTATTGTATCATCTGTACAATTTGACGTAGGGGAATCCATTTGTGTTATTATAATGGGAAAAGGTTTTGCTTCTAATCTGAATTTAATTTACATATGCTAATCTTTTTACCTATTAAAAATCCCATGCAAGCTTAATGCCTTAAATTATTTTTTGGATCAGATGATTTTACAATTATTCAACTCTCCAAGATTAATTGAGCACATACATGCAGATACCAATAAGCCATATTTGTACCTTTCCATTTCTTTTTAAAGTAAGTCGACTTTTCTAAATACTCTCAATTCAAAGTTTCCCTATGCGATGTAATAGATGAAATTGGTTTTAGAAATTATTTTGTCAATCCAACCTGATTGCTCATGTCAATGTCAAGTTATCTAACTGATCCAATTTGCCCTGGAGGACTTTTAAAAATACCCCAGAAAAGTAATTCCTTTTTCAATCATATCTGTGGAGAACAGATACTGTAGAGATCGCTATTGAAGCTGATTCATTCACTTCTTTGGGACTATAAATCTTCTTTTAGCTTTAGGACCATTGATCAATACTTTATTAAAGCACACTTAACAACTAAGTGAGAATAATATTGAGTTTGCTGACCATGCGATTAGATCATTACATCTAATTCTTTAATCTAAAAAAAGTATAGAAATTGTCATGTGCATTGCTTTATGGTTATTAAATTTATAAATGGTGAAAATCTTTTAAAAGTGGTATTTAAAGCACATTATTATTATGGATGAATTAGAAATTAGGTATAGATTAGAAACATTACTGAAATTCTTTTAAAATATACTATGAAAGCTATTTATAATTATTTTATGAAACAAATCCTTAGCAAATATATTTGTGAAATATTAAAAAATACTAACCTCTTTGAGGCTGTCATTTTCTTTTTTGACGGCAACGAGATATCGGATTCTCTGTTTAAGGTTTTGATGTCCGGCAAAACTGACGTTCTCCTCAGCAAGCCATTCATTTTCCTGACAAACAAAGAATAATTAAATATTTTTAACTTTATTGTATTAAGTACACTTATGAGAACATTTATCTAGTTACTAGAGTAACATTTATCACTGATAAATCATTTTAATTACCGGCTCATATATATATTTTTTCATAAGAGTGTTTAAACAGTTAATTAATATGGCATTAAAATTATAATAAATACATAAGAGTATTTTTCCGGTCGTGGTTTGCAGACCGTACTGCCACCACCAGAGGGCGCAGCAACATCATCAACAACCGGCCTGAAAATGTCAAGTGATAAATTTTTTTACAAAACGCCTCAAAATCGACAAATAAAAATGCCTAAGGCAATATATGTACAGCAAATAAAGCGAAAACTACAAATTATAAAAAAAATGCAAGAAAATGCTAAAAAATTCAAATAATAAAACGTAAAAACCATGAAAATTCCATTACGAGATATACACCCCCCCCAAATCAAAATTTCTTCCCTTAAATAGACAAATAAAAATGCCTCAACAAAATATATGTACAGCAAATAAATCGAAAACTACAAATTATAAAAAAATGCAAGAAAATGCTAAAAAATTCAAATAATAAAACGTAAAAACCATGAAAATTCCATTACGAGATATACACCCCCCCAAATCAAAATTTCTTTCCTTAAATAGACAAATAAAAATGCCTCAACAAAATATATGTACAGCAAATAAATCAAAAACTACAAATTATAAAAAAATGCAAGAAAATGCTAAAAAATTCAAATAATAAAACGTAAAAACCATGAAAATTCCATTACGAGATATACACCCCCCCCCAAATCAAAATTTCTTCCCTTAAATAGACAAATAAAAATGCCTCAACAAAATATATGTACAGCAAATAAATCGAAAACTACAAATTATAAAAAAATGCAAGAAAATGCTAAAAAATTCAAATAATAAAATGAAAATTCCATTACGAGATATACACCCCCCCCAAATCAAAATTTCTTCCCTTAAATAGACAAATAAAAATGCCTCAACAAAATATATGTACAGCAAATAAATCGAAAACTACAAATTATAAAAAAATGCAAGAAAATGCTAAAAAATTCAAATAATAAAACCAAAAAAACCATGAAAATTCTATCAAGAGATATACCTCCCTCTACAATCTGACAATTCACAAAACATGGCGGCCAAAAAAAGCGGGAAAATATGAAAAAAATCAAATCATTTACCTTCAACATAAATATGCATCTAAGTTCATATTAAAAAGCAATTCCCCCAACTGGTCAAAACGTAACACAGATTAATACGTAGTAACTAATAAAAAAATAAGCAGAAAATGCTATAAAATGCAAACTATAAAAAAATAGGATCAACAGTCCCCCCCCCTACAATCTGGACATTCAGAAGGAAGCATGGCGGCCAAAAATAGCGGGGATCAAATTATTTACCTTAAACATAAATAAGCATCTAAATTGATATTGAAAAGCA
Organism: Epiperipatus broadwayi; assembly: GCA_028023455.1. NCBI lineage: Eukaryota > Metazoa > Onychophora > Udeonychophora > Euonychophora > Peripatidae > Epiperipatus > Epiperipatus broadwayi. The sequence goes on from JAQFVV010012421.1 coordinate 2,219,893, forward strand.
ATTAATTGTTCTCTGGCTTTCAAATTACTGCATATGTAAATGGAGCAGTAATATTTAAATAATCAAAAAGCAATCATTACCGACCCCTCCCCACTAATCAAAACGTAATAAATGGTATCAATATTTTAAGATTATTTAAGTAACAGACCTAATAAGAATTCATAACACAGATTAATACGTAGTAAGTAATTAAATAGAATTATAGTAAGTTTAAAAGAGAAGATGGAAAAATTACCTTGTTGCATTTTTTTTTGTTCAAGAAATTGTTTTTCACTGTTATATAGATTAAATCACAGATTGTAGTTTCAAAATGACTATCCCCTTCCCCCATTTAGTGACTTTTCTAAAACTAAGAACTCATAACACAGATTAATACGTAGTAAGTGATTAAATATGGCAACAACGGACTAACTTTTATAAAATGTACTAAATCTTATGAATATTTAAAAAATCAAACACTATTTGCACATGTGCTGTGCATTATTTAAGTAATAGATATAACTCCTCAACACAGATTAATACAGTACATAGTAAGAAAGTTTAAAAAAGAAAGTGGGAAAAATTACCTTGTTCCAAATTCGGTTCAGAGCCATTTGCACAATGATGACTCGATCATGATGTTCTGCAAAATGTAGCTTTGTTGGTAAATTTCTTAACACTTTTAGCAATGATGATTCCAGCAGATTAAAAAAATTATTTAATAGAAGGTATCTACAAACACTAGCAGAGTTATTTAAATCAAGTTATGCACACACATATATAATATCCCAATTCATTTTAAAAATAATAAACAATTGTCCACTATATTCATATTATTTTCAATTATGTTTTTATTTAAACAAAGTTGCAAGTGCATCTACATTTTTTAATGAGAGATGTGTAATTACAAACATGAAATCTTCTCCCCCCCCCTTACTTGACAGCAAAAAAATATACCGTAAATACTTTTAAAAGAAAAGTCTTTCAACATCAAATTATTTATCTTTAAAGCAATTAATTGTTATCTGGCTTTCAAATTATGACCGACATATGTAAATTGATCAATAATATTTAAATAATAATCAATGTAAAAAAGGAATACACAAAACATAATTACCAAAGTCTTTTGGAACAGATTTTAACACTAGTAGTAAGAGCAAATATGGCAGAAATTAGCGGGGAAAAAAAGTTTTGAGTTAAAGTTTGCGCATATCTAATGTGTATTCTTCTCCATCAAAAAATAATCCTAATTAAGTTTGTCAAAAAATAAACATTATCCCAACAACTTGTATTTCTAGCAGTACAAAATAATTAACACGTCAAAATAGAACAAAGCTGGTATTTCAAAAGTCTAGTTCACTTATGTTTTAATTAAATTTGTTGGCTTTGGAAATTAAATTTTTGATGTAAAATCTCTATTACGTCATGATACCCAAAAATAATACCGGTCATCCTACTTTTATAGTATGCACTTTCATTTTGAAAGAACAAACTGTGAAATGAAATATGACGTAATAGAGATTTTACATCAAAAATTTAATTTCCAAAGCCAACAAATTTAATTAAAACATAAGTGAACTAGACTTTTGAAATACCAGCTTTGTTCTATTTTGACGTGTTAATTATTTTGTACTGCTAGAAATACAAGTTGTTGGGATAATGTTTATTTTTTGACAAACTTAATTAGGATTATTTTTTGATGGAGAAGAATACACATTAGATATGCGCAAACTTTAACTCAAAACTTTTTTTTCCCGCTAATTTCTGCCATATTTGCTCTTACTACTAGTGTTAAAATCTGTTCCAAAAGACTTTGGTAATTATGTTTTGTGTATTCCTTTTTTACATTGATTATTATTTAAATATTATTGATCAATTTACATATGTCATAATTTGAAAGCCAGATAACAATTAATTGCTTTAAAGATAAATAATTTGATGTTGAAAGACTTTTCTTTTAAAAGTATTTACGGTATATTTTTTTGCTGTCAAGTAAGGGGGGAGGGGAAGATTTCATGTTTGTAATTACACATCTCTCATTAAAAAATGTAGATGCACTTGCAACTTTGTTTAAATAAAAACATAATTGAAAATAATATGAATATAGTGGACAATTGTTTATTATTTTTAAAATGAATTGGGATATTATATATGTGTGTGCATAACTTGATTTAAATAACTCTGCTAGTGTTTGTAGATACCTTCTATTAAATAATTTTTTTAATCTGCTGGAATCATCATTGCTAAAAGTGTTAAGAAATTTACCAACAAAGCTACATTTTGCAGAACATCATGATCGAGTCATCATTGTGCAAATGGCTCTGAACCGAATTTGGAACAAGGTAATTTTTCCCACTTTCTTTTTTAAACTTTCTTACTATGTACTGTATTAATCTGTGTTGAGGAGTTATATCTATTACTTAAATAATGCACATGCATATGTGCAAATAGTGTTTGATTTTTTAAATATTCATAAGATTTAGTACATTTTATAAAAGTTAGTCCGTTGTTGCCATATTTAATCACTTACTACGTATTAATCTGTGTTATGAGTTCTTAGTTTTAGAAAAGTCACTAAATGGGGGAAGGGGATAGTCATTTTGAAACTACAATCTGTGATTTAATCTATATAACAGTGAAAAACAATTTCTTGAACAAAAAAAAATGCAACAAGGTAATTTTTCCATCTTCTCTTTTAAACTTACTATAATTCTATTTAATTACTTACTACGTATTAATCTGTGTTATGAATTCTTATTAGGTCTGTTACTTAAATAATCTTAAAATATTGATACCATTTATTACGTTTTGATTAGTGGGGAGGGGTCGGTAATGATTGCTTTTTGATTATTTAAATATTACTGCTCCATTTACATATGCTGTAATTTGAAAGCCAGAGAACAATTAATTGCTTTTCAATATGAACTTAGGTGCATATTTATGTTGAAGGTAAATGATTTGATTTTTTCATATTTTCCCGCTTTTTTTGGCCGCCATGTTTTGTGAATTGTCAGATTGTAGAGGGAGGTATATCTCTTGATAGAATTTTCATGGTTTTTTGGTTTTATTATTTGAATTTTTTAGCATTTTCTTGCATTTTTTTTTAATTTGTTGTTTTCGATTTATTTGCTGTACATATATTGTCTGAGGCATTTTTATTTGTCGATTTAAGGGAAGACATTTTGATTTGGGGGGGGTATAGCTCGTAATGGAATTTTCATGATTTTTTGTTTTTATTATTTGAATTTTTTAGCATTTTCTTGCATTTTTTTTTAATTTGTAGTTTTCGATTTATTTGCTGTACATATATTGCCTTAGGCATTTTTATTTGTCGATTTTGAGGCGTTTTGTAAAAAAATTTATCACTTGCCATTTTCAGGCCGGTTGTTGATGATGTTGCCGCGCCCTCTGACGCGGGAGTACGGTCTGCAAACCACGACCATTTTTCCTTACTTGTAGATACAAGTAAATAAAAACTTGTTTAAATTGAGCAATGCTTTCAAGAAGAAGATCAATTCGATTTGCTCAAAACTACTTTAGAACAAAAGAGTGAATGCAAACAGTGTTAGAACATTAGAAAAGCATGCCAAAGATAATTTTTCTCTCCACTCAATACACACCTTTTATTTTCAGAGATTATTAAATACTATTTCTAAATTCATTTCTGTTCCTCCAAACACTATGAAATTTACTCTAGTCATTCCTACCAATACACCCCCATCCTGTAAAATTAATTTTTTTCATCCCTTAATCAAACACATAGCCTCTTGTATTGACATTATTGATCAGACATTCTCCAGGAAAATAGCCTTTTGGGAGGCCTATAACATAGTGCACAGGACTAGCCAATCTCATCCTTCTCCATCTACTCTTAAAGTTATTAATAAACAAGTAATCAAAAAATTCAAATTCTGGTACTAAGAGTAAAAATATATTGATTTAGTTATTAACATCAATTTGGAGGCTCTCCCTATTAGTCATTTCTTATCACAGAGAAGGACCTTTACTAATATTGATCCAGTTTGCCTTCTTTGTCATCATCTGAAGAAACAATACATCATTTTCTAATCCAGTGACTTGCTTTTCTCATCTATAAAAACATTATGAGTCAATTACTAAATCTCAAATTTCTTCTAGTGCTACTCTTACTGATAGTATAAGAAGACACTTTCCCCCTTTAATTAGAATCACTATTTTCCTTATGTATAACATTTGGTTCATAAGATGCCTTCTTTGCTTTAACTTTACATCTAAGAAATTACAATCACTGTTTTTCAATAAAAACTCAAAAATTAAAAACAGAGATCAGGCACTTGTGCCCTCAAACACCGTTAATGCAATGTGGAGTCTGGTTACTCTCTCATCACAATTATAATAATTTTTCATTTACTATTATTAATTTTTTTTATGCTAATGCTATTGTAAATAATGCATTATTTGTAATCTATAAATATTGTACGAGTCTGTCTATTCCATATTGTTAATTGAATTAAAATCAAATTTTTCATAAATGTAGATAAAATTTTTTTTAAGCACAATAAAAATTTGTTTTAAAAATATGACTGTTCTATTTCAGATTATGATCAGAGTGCGGCTGCCAATGACTTCATTTCACATCTAATGTCCATTTGTTACAATGAAAATCTTTCTGATCTGTAAACATATGCAAATTTTTAGTTTCATAAGTAGACTTAAAATAGATTTATATTCATGATATTAAGTAGTTTTTGTATTAATTTTTAAAATGAAATATTTCATTTAAAATTTATATGGAGAAACGCAATGCCAAGCAATATTGACTGATTAAAAAACAAAACAAAACATAACTTCTGGCATCGTAGTTGTGAAGCAAACAATTTTCAAATTCTGTATTATTTGTTTTAATTTAAAGTGGAAATGTTCGCGCATATAAAACTGTATATGTAAATAAATGATTATTTATTTTTATATACACGCACGGATTTCTTCATTTTTAATAAAATTCCCTTTATTGGAGAAAAAAATTATAGATTAAATTAGACTGTACATATATATATATATTATCCCTTGGGAAAATGAAGAAGAGGGAGGAAGCAGCTGTAAAGTGGTTAGACTGAATTAAAGGTGTTGTTGATTTGAAGTGATAACAGACCAACAGTAAAGAATAGTCAATGACAGACTAGTAGATCGATTAGCAGTGATTAATTCCAATATGGAACAGTGGCAAGCAGGAAGCAGTAACTTGTTTGAGCATTGAAAGGCTTATTACCAGCGAAGAGTAATTAACTGAAGCTTAATCAAACTGCAAGAGAGAAGTTGGATAGGAACTAGTTGATAAATAAGTATAAATTGTGTATGCCGATGTAAGCACTAATATTGCGAACTTGAAATTATAAATGCTTATTTGTGTTTCAAGAGACATTTAATTTGAAATCACAAATATAATAAATGGTTAAAACAGGCAAAACTCACTATACGTATTGCCACACACAGCAAGCTAGAGTAATCAATGGATGCCAGAAGGCTTGTGCATAAAATCCCCATCTAATGCATACTCATCAAATGGCTTGTGGCCTTCGTCAGTGAAGAGCCTTGGATCTGCATCCATTGATTACTCTATCTTGCTGTGTGTGGCAATACGTATAATGATTTTTGCCTGTTTTAACAACAGTTATACACAAGCATAAGAGGTGGTGGTCATCTGATGTTTATTGGCTTATAATAAATGGATTAATCCTAGTGTGAAAAAAGACTATTTTCACCCGAGGAAATGTATGAATATTAATGGACTAATACTTTTTAAGTTGCTTTACCACATTGTTATTTGTTATGAAATAAATCTTACATATATACATTTTGAAGTATATTGTTTATTTATTTAGCTCCCTAACTGGTCTTTAGAGACCATCAGGACACAGCAGTTGGCATGGTTGACAGGATTCAACAGGATAGAACTTGTAATACATAATAGAATAGTGTTTGACAGTTGTCAGACCCAGAGAATTTTAAGAGATAAAAATAGTGGATGACACAGGATAGCTTCTATTATGAATAGATAAATATGGCAGCACTAAGTTCTGCAATTTGTGAGGTTGATATAACTAACATGGACTCATGGAAAAGTTATGTTGACACATGGAAAATTATACATGTATAAATAAAGTGAAAGATGAGCATCTCAAAATGTCAACCCTATTTATTTTGCAAGTCAAGATGTTATACAGATTGCAAATAGACTTATTGATTCAAACATCCAGACGAACTTCCATATAATTAAGTTGTAGAAATTTTAAATGGATATTTCAGTCCGAGAGTATTGAAATGGGTAGTGTGACAAATTGAGAAACTGAAAACAACTATCAAAAGAAAAATTTATGGAATATAACACTATGATTTTGGTCTGGAAATAAACAATGTATTATTGGAACAATTCCTATATGGCATAGAAGATGAGAATTTTTGAAAAGTATTGCTGAGCAACCCTGACCTAAGTAATAAAAGAGCTGTGAAGAAATGTGTCACACAAGAAGCTTTACAAAGTAATGTATTGGGCTTTATAGAGCCATAACAGTCAGAGAAATTTTCAATAATAAATCAAAAAGTAGCAAAATTTATTATAGCGCCCTATAGTGATAAAAAAAAGCAAAAGTGCTGTTGTTGTGGGAAACCCGGGCATTTTAAAAATAAATGTATACATATAAATAAAAATTATAGAGACTTTCAAAAAAGATCATTTAGCAGCTGTCTGTCATTTTGGGGGCAGTAGAACTAATAATTTTGTAAAAGCAGATTATAAACCTGAAGGAAGATTAAATTATGAATGTTAGTATAAAAAGGCAGACTAACAGAGAAATGGACCACACATTTTTTGAAGCAGTTATTTGTGATCAAACAGTAAAAATGTAAATGGAAAATAATACTCAAGACACAGAAGTGATAGCTACACATAAATGATAATAAAATAAATATTTGAGGAAAAGTGATAGTGTCTGTAAAAATAATTTCTAGTGTGAGATGGCTGACACTTTATGCAGTAAATAAAAATTTGAGTCCATTGTTTGGAAGAAATTGGTTCTGATTACTGGGTACTTATGTAAATGTGAATAATAACTTGTTAAACCTCAGAACTTTAAATACTGGTAGTGTGGCTGGTGTGAAAAAAATCTAGGAATCAACTGACAAAGCTAGTACCATCTATTGGTAAAAATGATAAAGTTCAAAACTGGTACAAACTTCTAGTAGGAGAAAAACATGGATACATGACTTACTTAATTGTAAATGGTCACAGATATGCGTCATATCGAAAGATATAAAAATAGTAAAATTACAGAATGGGGGGGAGGGGAGTTGAAAAGACATGTTAAACACATTTGCCATCGTTACAAGGATATCTTGCCAGATATTCATCTAAATAAATCCTTAGAGGAAGAATTAGAGAAAAATGATTTCTTTTATTGGAAAATTTAATTACTGATTCAGACTAAGTTAAAGTAATTGATGAAAAACAGGTATTTGTACAGGTGAAAAATGAAACGGAATTACTTCAAAAGAAGAAAAAAAAGTTATTCCCAACACTCCATGTAAATGTAAAAATAAATCACCTGATAAGTTTAAAGATATAGTAATAAATTAAGTCTGTATTTCTAGATTAGCAGGAGGAATAAAATGTCTGAGCATATAAAACGGTATATGTAAATAAAAGATTATTTATTTTTGTAAATACACATTGCTTTCTTCACTTTAATAACATTCCCTTTATTGGAGAAAATTACTTTAGAAATTCACTGGAGAGATTGTCCCAAAATTATAGATTAAATTATAATAGAATTTGTATGCAAATAAAGCTAACTGCATACAAATATATATATTTACCATCTGGAAAAATGAAGAAGGAAGGAGGAAGCAGTTAAAATGGTTGGATGGGATTAAAGTATTTAAAGTGACAACAGATCAGGAGTAAAAAATGGTCAATGATATACTAGTATTATAATATAATCTTCAATAGTTTCTCTTCCTCTTTCCTTCTTTATTTTTGTTTTTCTAATATATAACATATAATAAACACATTCCACTCTTTTTACATTTTAAAGCAAAATATTAGGGCTATAAGTTCTAAGGTATATAGAGCAAAATATTAGGTATTAGTAAACTATTCACTGTACAGCCTGTGTTGGCACTATTTCTGTGTAAAAACATTGCGATATAACATTACCGGGTCTTTTTCTCTTAGATTTATAAATACAGTTTTTTTTTTTCTCTTACATTTATAAATACGGCAGGTTTGGATTTTTGGTTTTTTTAATAATAACAAATAAAACGGGGTTTTGATTTTTTTTTTTGTAATAATAACAAATCAAAATGGGGTTTTGACTTTTTTTGTTGTTTTTTTAATAATAACAAATAAAACAGAGTTTTGATTTTTTTTAAAATAATAATAAATAAAACGGGACTTTTTTTTTCCTCTTACATTTATAAATACGGGTTTTTTTTTTGGCGTCGGGTTTTGATTTTTTTTTAATAACAACAAATAAAATGTCAAAAACATAAAAAAAAAAGTCCATCGCGGTATTGTTTTTTTAAACAAAAAAAATATGTACGTTACCCGGTTTTGTTACATTCTGTGGATTTATTTATTTATCTTTTTTAAGAGTCGTACAAGTTTGTTAAAGATTTTTTGTTTTCGTAACAAATAAAACATCGGTATTCTTTTTTTCCTTTTTTAACAACAAAAATTAGGTCGGGTTCATTTTTAAAATATACTTAATGTCCCACAAATGTAATAACGTGGAAGACATTTTGTTTTTCTTTTTGAACTCTCGTCCGAGTCATGACAAAAACGGTATTTTTTCGCAAACAACTACAAGCGTCTGCCAGAGAGATTGACATATTTTTTTGGACTTGATTTACAAAAAAAAAAAAAAAAAAATTAGCAAAAAAATTTTTTTTACACAAATATAAAGAATACGCTGATAATTACTAGTCCGCAAAAATCTTTCAGTTGGGAAATTCAGAAAATCGTAAACATCAATAAATAAACACTTGAAAAAGATGACAATTCTCACACTCTCATCTTAAATTCTAGCGACAATACAAATTCTGTCAACATGCATAGGAATTCAACCCACAATGAAATCAACGGCAAACTATATGATCATAGTATTGTTAGTAGACGTAGTGTTATTGATATGCGGAAGAATTGGCTGCGTATTATAACTACTACATACGATCACTTGTATATTAACGATCACTCGTATATTAGCCGTAGGTTCGGCCGCGAAAGCAGTATATTTCTGTGTTTTTACACAGAAACAGTGCCAACACAGGCTGTATAGTGAATAGTTTACAAATACCAAATATTATTGTGATGAAGGGGCGGAATATAATAAGGAAATAAATAGAATAAAGGAAGATTTTAAGAAAAATGAATATCCAGAAAAGGTAAAAAAGATAGAAGAGTTATATAAAAAAGAGGGAAAGGATGAAAGGAAAAGAAGGAATACATAGGAATAAAAGTTAATGATAGTAATATAGTAAGGGGAATTAATAATATTATTAGAAAAATTAATAAAGAATTTAAAAATGATATTAAATATAAAGTAGTGAATAAAAGGAAGAAAAATGTGATGGATATTTTAGATAATAGGTATATAAGTAGGGAGAAAAAATATATAAATGGGGTTTATGAGATAGAATGTAGAAAATGTAAGGATAAAGGGATTACAAATAAATATGTTGGTGAGACAAAAAATTCAATATATACTAGGTTAAAACAACATAAATATGATAGAGGATCACCAGTATATATGCATTTTATGGAGACAGGTCATAAATTAGAAAAAGAGAATATTAGAATGATAAGTTATGCAAGTAGTAGGAGGGATAGAAAAATAAGGGAGGCAATTTTAATAAAGAAGATAAATCCAAATATTAATAGAGAAAGTGGTTTAAAAACTATCTTAGTATAAAAATAAATAAAATAAACAGTGAAAACTAATAAGAATAAAATAAATAAGTAGTTTGTATAATAGATAATAGAGGGATCTGTATATAGATAAAATTAGAGTGTATGATGGGATAGAAAATGGTGGAGGAGAGAAAGTTTTAGTAGATAATAAGATATGAAATAAAAATAAAAATACATATAAAAATTAAAATAATTTTATAAAAAATAAGTAAATGGAAAAAGCAGAAATAAAATATTGGTAAAATGGAATTAAGGAATGTAATAATATAATTAAAAATTAAGATAATAGATGAAATGTAAAATAAAGTTAAATTTATGAATATAGTAATATGTTAAACAAGGTTAAATATTTGAATATAGTAATATAATTAAGATTTCATAAATATTACATTGAATTTATAAAATTATGGCAAAGGAAAAAGGTGAATAAATATAAATATGATAATAATTAAAAATAGAAATAAAGGGTAAAGTAGATTTTAAAGTTATATAATAGTAAGTTTTATGTATAAAATGATGTTAATAATTAAGTTGGTAAAATTGTAAAAATTTAATAGATATATGTATGAAATATGGTTGTATTGATATAATGTTTAAATTTTTGTAGATCTGACAAAAAGTGTTATGAACAGTTGAAACTGTAAAATTAATAAATATATTTTGCTTTAAAGTGTAAAAAGAGTGGAAAGTGGTTATTATATGATATACTAGTAGAACAACTTGCAGTGATAAAGTCTAAAATGGAACAGTGGCAAGCAAGAAGCAGTTACATGTTTGTGCATTGAAAGGCTTATTACCAGTGAAGAGTAATTTTAACTGAAGCTTGACCAAATCACAAGAGACAAGTTGGAAACAGAGATGGTCAATATATAATGTATAAATTGTGAGTGCCGATGTAAGCACTAATATTGCGAATCTTAGTAGATTTATTCTATACATGAAATTATATATGCATATTTGTGTTTCAGGAGACATTTGATGTGAAAGCACAAATATAATAAGTGGATTACTCCTGGTGTAAAAGAAGACTATTTTTACAAATTTACATTCAATTAAAAACTGTTCCAGATTGAATTTGATATAGGCTTGATAAATCTGCAAAGATTGATGTTTTTTTATGTTTTACATTTCTGTTCTGATAAATTGAAACTTACTTGGCATTATTGGTAAAATAGTATCAACCTGTCAAAGGCAACAGAGAAAACATCATTTCAAGTTGCATTGATACTCTTTCCTTTTATGTACAAATGTAATGTAATAACGAGTATGTGAACTAGTAAGAAATTTAGACAAAAACAAGTTTTAGTATACTTAATTAAAACCAAAAAATATATTAATCACCATAGATGAATAATATTTCTGTATGTCTCTGGTCATATGATGATTACTCCCCTTTACAAAAAGTTAAACGTAGACAGAAACTGGTTCCTATCATGTGTGAGAGTGGTATAGTGAAAATTATATTACATAAATATTATTCATTAGTCTAATGAATGATTAATAAAATTACTAATTACAATCAGATGAAACTTTAAAATACAAATGTAATTCTTCTATTGTGCAGTAAAAAAAACCAAAAGTAATGATTTTATTTAAATTGACAGAAAGTTCTTACATAACAGCAATTATAGCAAAAATTAGTAAAATTTAATATGTAAAATTGCCTCAAGCAACGACAAATACTTTATAAGTCACATGATGGGACAAAACAAACAGCAATTCAGAAAGAGCTGTAAAATAGAACATAGAGATAAAACTGATGTCACATTCTATGCCAACAAATGATAAAATAAATAGATTATGAAGACTGTTTATTAAAAGAAGCCATAAGACAATTAGAAAATGAAGACTGAAAAATTATCTATTCAGTTACATGTATTTTGTGCAAATATTTACGCATGGAACATTCATAATGCAAACTTAGACTAAAGTAATTTGTATCCCATTTTAAGTTTTATATTTAAGAATTCTCTCAAGCAACCATAGCTAACTAGCATATATTAATTGGTAAATGTATATCTTACATGGAGTCTTCATCCAGTAATTTGGAAATTGTGTAATATTTTTTTCACTGTTTTTCTATGGAGGAAGTGTGATATTAAAAAAAAAAATCCCAGTCTTATTTTAATATGTTTAAATTTGATTTTATAATTTTAAGTGTTAAAGTGAAGAAGAGACACAAAAACTGCAAGAATAAGACATTACCTCAAAAGGGTTTCATTTGTCAAAAAAACAGATATATAATCATCAGATAATGTTTCTGTTATATTTATGTGTTGGTTCAGTATTAACTTTTAAAAACTTCCATAGATATAAATCAAATGGGTTAAGTCAAATATATCACATACATATATCTATTTTGAAAATCAAGATTAATTTCTGACTGCTTGCTGATAATGAGAAGTTTGTCCATTTTACTAAAATTAAAAGTGGTCCATATTCTTATACAATTGTAGAATTTGTGACACAATAGAATTTTGAATCATGAAAAATCCACACACCTGTTATTATTTTATTAAAATATAATCTGATCAAATCATAAGAGAATATCTGATATCAATCTTATTGAGTACATATGTCATTTAATATTAATATGTGTATTCTCTACAGATGACAATACATAATTGTCTATCCTGACCAAACAATTTTATTAACAAACAGATCACCTTCAGTGTTTTCAATCAAAATCATTTGCACAATTCAAAGTTTTGGTCATGTTCATTTAGGATATAGATTTGCACACTTTAAAAACATGATGAATACTTGACTTCATGACTTCTGTTTTAAGGATATATCAATTTCCTTTGTGATCACTGAAATCTTTGCGTAATTTAATTTTTTTTTACTAATTTGAAATATTTAAACTATACAATATGCATCATGATATAAATTTGGGATAATTATCAAATTACATTGAATATTTATCAAAATGCAGGATGTTATTAATACTGATAGAGTAATTCCATCCCTCCAAATTTCTTACAGCAGTTTTACAACTAATTTGTGTATTAAAATGGAAACTAAGGAAAGAAAAATAAATAAAGATTATTTGAGTTATATATCTTTTGCAGCTGATTTAGTTGTTTTTGAACTTAATGCTTCACAGTCATGTGAAATATTACAAAATCTATCAAATGATAGTAGATAAATAGGAGTAAAGATAAATATAAAAAGTTTAACATAATGTTCAACTGTTTTTTAAAAAAAAGATTGATAATAATAAATCAGAAGTACAAACAAGACATTGATCAAAGTATAAATATAAAATTAAAGCACTGACAATTTATTATAAAATTATTACAGATAGTAAATAAAAAAAATGGTTTGTATGCTAAAAATGATGGAGCTCAAATAACAATTACATACCAAAAAGTAAACGTAGATCAGTTTGTTGTTTTAGTTTATATATTTTTTTTCTCTCTCTCTAGATTTCTTACATATAATGCTATTTAAATATTAACATAGAGCTGAATTGGAAAAAGAGGTGAAATTGGATTGATGGAAATTAATCTGGATCTCAAGAGATTATAAAATAGATTAAAATTCATGACATAAAATAAATAGATAAAAGAATTTGCAGAATTAATATGGAGAAAAGAAGTTATGAATTAGAAAAATTAAACTCAAAAACTTTCAAAATACTTCCTGTGGATTGTGTTTTACAGAAATAAAAATATTTTGTAGATAATATGACTGTTTTGTTTTTATTATTATAGAAAAGTGAATATTGTGATAATAATAAAATTGAAAATAAATATTAAAATAACTAAAGTGATGTTCATTGGTATTTGAAAAACGAAAATAAAACAACAAATACATTGATTAAATTAATTATAAATTAAACTTGAATAGATTGCTTTTGTTAAAAATAATAAATGTTAAAAAGAAAATATGCCTATATACTTAAAAAGAAAGGTTTTTCAATAAATGTATCTGTGTTTGCTTAAGAATCTGAGATTTGGATTGTTAATAGAAAAGCAATTCAGAGAATACAGCCATATATATTGTAACCTCCCTGTCATAGGTCACATGTATAAAATTTAAAAAATAAATATAAAAAAATTATGTATTTTAAAACTTTGTAAAAAAGTTTATTATTTGTTTATTGTTAAGATAATTCAAAAATAAAATTAATTTTTTTTTTTCAAAATATTAAACGTCAATTAAAAAACAACAACTAATGGAACAAACTCAGGTTAATTCAGACAATTCAATGGTTACTATGGGAATTTCGATAGTTGCTACACAAAGGGAAAAAAATATTAACTATAAAAATTTTGTTGAGGTCAGTCTTTTTTTTTTGTATTGCTCATAAATTAGCAGCTATGAAAACCAATTGTATTTTTGTATATGCAAATTTATTTGTAATGATGGAGTAAAATTTTACTTGGAGTGCTAACGTCATTTTTCTGAAAATGTAGCTTTCTTCATAGAGCTGTGATAATGTCCTAATATTAAATAATGCCTAATTATATCTACAAATATTGGATCTTATTTGTAAATGCTATCACAGAATTCAATAATAAAATATGTAAATTTAAAAATCAACTATGGAATGCAATGAGAGCTCACCAAGTAAGAGGAGTATGTACACAGATATATCTGGTTTCTTTTATTATAAAGCACAACTACCAAACAAGTGTTTCCAGAATTTTTTTTAGATTGAATTATTTTTAAATTTAGACATGAAACTATGATGATATGCTTATGGCCAGAGATCTCATTGTTAAACTGACATTAATATCCAAAATGTATTGAGTTCAACAGAAAAAAAAAAAAAAAGAAATTTGGTAAGGTTTTTAAGTGACTTTTATTGAATAAATAGTAATTTGAATCATAAATTACCAAGACTCAGATCTATATGTAAGAACTGGCAAAACATATCTACTAAAAACCTTCAGCACATTTTACCTTGCAAAATATTTGTTTTCTCTTTAAGTGAAATTAATATTTTGATTCTCTTAGTTAGATGTTTAAATTCAAATATGATATAAAAGAATGAAAATATTGATTTAAAAATATTATAGGAATTTTAATTTTATAGTTAATTTTAAATATTAAATTTCTATTATCTATATTCCATATTTAAGTTTATTCATTATGTAAATATAATACATGTTATGTTATTTATGTAATATTGTTGTTGTATCAAGTAATTATTATAGTTAAGCATAGTTTATCATATTTGACATACAATTATATTATTTTCTATTTGCATTAGAGCGATAATATAAATATAGTGTGGATAATGGTTAGGAAAAATGACCGGATTTCCATGAAGGCTTGTACTTGATGTAAGCTTCAGTCTGATCATTATCCATGGCTATTATCAAATCGAATAAAATTTTGGTTGTAATCACTCCACCAATGTCTCTGATATCCACTGGCCATTGATTATTTGACTACCAAGTAGTCAAATAATTATTTTTTGTTGATTCTGTTACTATACAAAAAACATACATGGTGGTATTGACAAAAAAAAATAATTAAAACAAATATATGAATGAGAGAACAAACAAATATCATTAAAAAAATTAAAAGCCTGAAATAGAACTTAAATGATTATGTTTCTATAAGTAACACTGGATAAACAACTGACATCCTAAATGTTATTCCAATAGATTTTTAGAAAAATAAAGTGGAGGAAAAAGCTATAAATAAGAGAAATTAAACTCAAATACTATCTTGCAGTAGACTTGTTATAATGGAAAATAATAAATATATACCAATAAAATAGCAATGTAACACAGTCATTTTTTAAATTTCTTTTTCATTAAAATGTAAGTCTGATGTATAATAGTTACAAAATGTAAGTATAAAATTAGATGCTGTTTTTTACAGTTGTTTATTTAAATATAAGTTGAAACTATTATTCTGTCATTAAATCTGAACTGGGTTTGAAATTCACTCTTATTCCTGTATTTACTAGAAAAATCAAGCCTTATTTTATATGCCAGATAGAAATACTATATTTTTACTGACAATGAAATGTGGATGTATAATTTTGCACCATGTATATCAGCTTTATTTCATTTACATATGCAAATAAAGGTCTTGTTTCAATCATATTCACAAAAAAATTGAAGGTTATTTTTTAAAAGTATTTACTACATTTATAAAATTTCAACACTTATGAATTTGGTGATTGATAAGAAAGTATAAAAATGATGGTTCAAACTGATGGGCAGCAACATCATAGATGCAGAAACCAATTAGACTTGAATTGTACTTCACCAGCCATCAGTGAACAGTCACCAACCAGCAGTGATAAATCTACAATATTAAAAGTTTCCAGACCTACAAATGAAATCACTGAATGATAAAATTATGATCCTGATGAATCCAGAAAGTGATGAAAAGGTCCACCAAAGCATCTGAATGACTACGTTTCTCCAGGGCAAATTTTAGCTAGGGGGAGGAAATGTTATATTTTATCTTGCCTTCAAATAATGGACTAGTCCAGATTCCATCTTATCTCGATCTTATTGCACATTCATTGCCATAAATCAATGTATATATACATAGATAACATATGTCCAATGGCAAAAGTGGTCTAATAGGCGAAGATGCTCACCAAATTCAATTGTTCTCATCACGGGTGGGGATCTGGCATAAATAGTCAATCCATATGGAGGTAAAATGAGATAACTGTCAAAGCTGAATGACAATATACATTGTACATTATATAGATGAGCAGTAAGGCAAGCCCACATCCAGGACTGGAAGCTGCTACACATAAATCAGCCACAAAGCGAGCTGTTAGGGTATATCTGGAAATGTCAACATATCTATTTACAAGGCAGGTTGTCATGATATAGCTGGAAATAATAGATAAACTTATAAGCAGATAACAACTGTCAAAGCTGAAAGGCAATAAACTGGTTGTCCATTATCTAGTTAATACAGTGAAGCAAGTCTGTGTTCAGGAGCAGTCAGATTACATTTAGAAGTGTAAATGTACCTACTCAAGAGAGAGGCTTCCATGGCACAATTGAAAGTAATAAATAAATTTATAAGGGCAATTGAAATCCTTTTTATAATTGCATGGCAACTAACAGCTATCCCTCATCTACAGTGGAGGTATAACAGTGTATCTATTGTAAATAAATAATATTCATTTTATATTAGTAAATATATTGTTGAATCCGATTGTTTCCATTATGGATGGGCATATAGTCATAAATAGTCAGTCTATTTGAGATAAGGTAAGACAACAATTGTCACAGCTAAATGGTAATATACACATTGCCCACTATATGGCTGAGCAGTGAGACAAGTCCACATTCAGGACGAGAAGCTGCTGTACTTAAATCAGACATAAGACAAACTAAAGAGCACTTCCAGCAATGTTACCATATTTACTCATGAGGCAAGCTGTCAAGATATAGGTGAAAGTGGTAGGTAAACCTATAAGCAGACAACTGTCAAAGCCTAGTTGTTCACTAAATGGTTAATGCAGTGAGGCAAATGCCCATTCAGGACTGGAAGCTGTTAGAATCTAAATTATACATGAGGCAAGTTGTCAGAGTACAGCCGGAAATGTCTTAGTACCTTACTCACAAAGTAGGTTATTATGGAAGTGGTAGATTAACTTATAAGAGCACCTGCTTCTGATCTCATTCTTTCTTGTTTTCCCAAAATTCAAGTCTCTCATCTATATGTCAGTATATTCTAAATAAAATTTCTAAAATTTTTTATTCTATTTTTGATATTAATATAATTATTTATTAGAAAGGCCTTTTTATTTAAAATAGATTATTTTGCCATCATTTTTCTTTTAATATCAATTAGACATCTATATCATCAATAATTACATTATTCAAATAACAACATGCCATAACTTACTCCAGATTTATATTACTTTATATATCACATTGATCTTACTTTTACAAACTCAGTGTGTTATATGTAAAATGTTTATTTTTCTAATTATAATACATTTTAACGCTAATTCTATATCTTGTAAAATTAGTTATAAAATATTTATACACATTTCTTTCTCAAGCTGTTAAAATTACTAAAATGTTCCTTATTCCATCAGTATATAAGTTTTTCACTAATTTTCTTCCCTAATGTAAAAAATTAGGAATCATTATCCATAAAACTAATTTTAATAATAATATTAGAAAGCTATCTCAATGATTCTTAGATAAGGTGAAAGCTTTTATAGAGACATGGGCTTCATTATTTCGTGACGGAGCTTTAAAATTGTGATACTAGAATAAATTACATTAAGGAAAAACTAATACTAATAACGATCACGTGTTATCGCCTAAAAGTAATACTATATTTGTTTGCCTATTTATCTCAAATTGCTTTCAGCAGAGACATAAATTGCAAATTAATTTAGTTTGTTATTACTAGATGGCGTCATTTAAAAAACACATTTTTACAAAAATCTAACGCAAATTCAAATGAAAGGTGGGAAATGTTTATAAATAATTTCAAGGACATTGCTCTTTAGGGCATTTGAGTAATTACAAGCAAAATAGAAAAATGTCCAGATAATAAAGGCTATATAGCCTATATTGAAAAGCTTAAATAATTAATTGATGCTGGACCAGTTTGCTTAGAAAAGATAAGTAAAGAGATAGAAGAATTGCAAATAAATTGGTTTAATTAAATAATAATAGAACATTTTCGGTGAAAAAATTTTAAATTCTGTAATAAGCTTCATTATTTTACGATAAAACTTTAAATTTGAGGTGCTAAAATAAATTACATATAATTTTTAGTTAGTTGCTTTGGAGGTCATGTTATATATAAATATTCAAAGGGCAAGTTGAACACATTTCCATTTGAATAACTGAATTTAGATTTTTTTTCTTCTTTAAAACAGAAAATACGCTATCATATTTACTCCCAAATAATAAGTTACCAAAACGCATAACTTTAAAATAGGGTTAGTCTAGATCAGGGATAGTCAGTGCAAGGAGATATGGACTGAAATTATCATATCAAAATCCCTGTCAAGACAAACAGATGAAGTGTAGTCAAATGATGGTTTCTTAAAAGATATATATAAGCCACTTTCCAATATAAATCATGTAAAAAATGGGATAAAATTTATGTTAAGCAATATATGGCAGAGTCAACTGAATTGGATCAATCATGATTTTTAATGAAAACTCTGACAGAAGCAACTGAGATAGCACAGGCTTTCAAACAAACAAACAATTAGCAGTAAATGAAGAAGTAATGGATTACTGAAGATCAAAAAGTTATTTGAAAGACTTGGTGTAAAATTTTTGTGGTTTCTGGATTAGAGAGGAATACTAATATATACTGATCAAGATAATTATAAAAAAATAAATATATAAAACAATTATAACTTAAGCATTTATTTTATAACGTCTTGCGTGCGATTATAATTACGATAGAATGACAGCCTGTTCTGCGCAATTTAGCTTAACAGGCTGTCATTCTATCGTAATTATAACTTAAGAAACTTAATACATCAGTTATAACTTCAGAGAGATTTGTTAATAATAAATAGTTATTCACAATTAAACAAGTTCAATTTAACTTAGTGTAAAAATATATATATATTAATTTAAAATATAAAGAATTTGAGAAACATTTCCCCCAATTCTTTTGCAGTAATAAAATAAACAAAACTCTTATTTGTAAATAAAATTTGAAAAGTATCCATCTTGAATACAATTTAAAAATCTATTTAAATCGTTCTATAATTAGTTTGTATATCAAAAAAATAAATCCATGACTATATAAAAGACTTAGTTCTTCTAAATGGACATGTCTATCTTCAACATTTTCCTTGAATATTGTTTATAGTGTTCAAGTGATCTCATCCCAAGATTTAGAAATTGGTCAACCTGAAAAAGTCAATTATAGCAAGGTAGAACAAGAGATGGAAGATATCTATCTTTTATAGTGACAAAGTAGATTTAGGGCAAACTTTAAAATCTATCTTTGCCATATTATTAAGTCTTAGGGTCTGTGATATTTACATTTGTAGGTAGAGATTTTAGTCTTTTATTTTGTATTTTATATCAATCTCTATATGTTATTTGATACTTAAGTCTGAATTTTGTAAATTCTGAGAAGTTAAATTCAGAGATTTTGTATATAATTGTACATTCAAATAATTTAATCTCCACTATTAAATAAATTAAAACTATTGGGTTGTGAAAGCAAATTATTAGTTTCTTGATCCACAGAATAATCCATAACTGTAAGTCAGTCTTTGATCTTATTCATGCTGCAGACTGGATAAAATATTATTCTAAATATTTTAACTCAAATATTAACATGTGATGACTACCTAAGAATTTATTTTGTTTTAATTATTCTCCCAATTTTTTAAAACTATGTAAAGCCTTTCACTTAAACAAATGCATCATGACTTCTAAATAACCTACCACACATGTTGTGATGCTTTTGTATATATAGGTTATAAATTATAAAAAGGGAAATCATGTCTTAAGTTACAAGAAATTGTGACTCCTCTGTGCATAAGCACTTAAAGATTTATAAATTTTATGTTTGACTCTTTGCATTAATTTCCTGTATATGTTATTATAAATATGTTTTAGCACCCTGGCTTGTACTAATGTATTATTTTTAAACAAACTTTTTAATATTTATAAAATTTAATCATGATATATCTATATGTATGTGTAAACACATACATGCCAGTATATATAATCTTTTAACAAATAGTTGGGACAATTAATACTAAACATTTGTTTTATGTTAATTTATATTACATTCATTATATATATATGACATATATAATAAAGAATAGAAATAAGATAATATTAATGTAAACAATGATAACTTTTAACCCTGATGTTGCCAAAAAACTAACAGTTTCTCAAAATATGAAAATAAAGTTTGATTATGATGAGATATTCATGTAAACAATGATAACTTTTAACCCCTGATGTTGCCAAGAAACTAACAGTTTCTCAAAATATAAAAATAAAGATTGATTATGATGAGTTAGAAGAAGTTAACAGTTACAAATACCTTAGTCAGATTATTAATACATATGGAAACATAATGGATGAAATTAATCATAGAATTAAACTTGGTTGGAATGCTTTTGGTAGAAATAACTTGATACTAAAAGGAAATATGCCTATGTGTTTGAAAAGGAAGGTTTTTACCAAATGTATTTTATCAGTTATTACTTATGGATCTGAGACTTGGACACTTAATAGAAGAGCAATACAGTGACTTCAAACTACTCAAAGAAGTATGGAGAGATGCATGTTGGGAATAACAAGAAAAGATCGAAAATGCAATGTGTGGGTAAGAGAACAAACAGGTGTTACTGACCTCATTGAAAAAATTAAGAGATTGAAATGGAGTTGGGCTGGACATATTGCTAGAAGATATGATAATAGATGGACAATTGAAATCTTAAACTGGATTCCAAAAGATTTTAAAAGATCCCAAAAGAGACCACATGTTAGATGGATGGATGAAATAAGAAAGTGTGCAGGGGTGATGTGGAGAAGAGAAGCTAAAGATTAGAGAAGATGGATTGAACTTGGAGAGACCTTCATCCTGCAGTGGATTGATAATGGTTGATGATGATGACTAAATGTCCTCTTAACTTAAATGATTCTACCCTGGATAACATTTTCACTTACTAATACTTTAATTAATACTCAGTTATTAATAGTTTTTTAACATGAATAATATACACAAACATTAACAATATACGACTTTCTTCACTACTTTTTATTATTATTATTTAACTAATTAATAAAAATAATTTTTTTATATATTTAATCTTTGTCAAGGCATAAATAACACACATATTCCAGAAATATAAAAAAAAAAAAGAGTGATGCAGACAGAAGCTGAGTTAAGTTTGAAAAAAAAAAAACCAAAAAGCAAGAAGAGAACAATTTTTGGATTATTATATAAAGTATGTTTAGTATAAAATAAAAAAGCAGATATTTTAAAATTAGTAAAACTTCTAACAGTGGTTTAAAGAATAATAATAATAATAAAAAAATTAAATAATATTTCTTCTTATAACCAGTGACAAATGTTTGCTAATTATTACTTTTAAATAATTATTTTAAAAAATACTAAGAATTGAGGCAGAACACAAACTGAAGTATATTCTTTAAATACCGCATACTTATAGCTAGTGTTTTTCATAATATTTTAAATATTACATGGTAAAAATATGTTCGAAAATATATATAAAAAGCTGCTTACTATAATAAGCATGATGATTGTTTTGTTACCACCCAATGTGTTAAAGCGCTTGTATATACTAATAAGCATGATAATAACTGTTGGCTATTATACAAATATTAGAGAGTGTTAGAATTGCTAATTCTTTTAAAATATTTTCTTTGAGTAGTATTAAATTAAAAAATATGAATTAAATTATTACATTAATAATTTAACAATATATATATTAATCATGTTGATGATGATAAAAGAAAAATTAATAAAATCATTATGTTTCATAAAATAACAAATATCTAGATAAATAAACAATATATATATAAAAGGGCTGATTACAGTGTTGCAAAAAAAAAAAAGATGATATTTTTTCCTACAATTCTATTAATTGAAATAGATCTATGCAGTTTTGTTAACAAAAAATAAATATCTAAAATTAATGCAACTACACCATAAATTAAGTATTTAACTCAAACACAAAATTATAATCTGTTTACATTATATGACTCCATGCTTATTCATATGTTTCTTAGAGCCATATTCTAAATTCTACTCTAGAGCCATCTACAGTAAGTTCGAGTAATCAATGGATTTGATAATGCAGTGCTGTACTATTTCCATTCCCAAATCAGTTTCTGGAGTTTGATTTTATCAGTGATTACTAGGATTTAAAAATAAAACTAATACAGTTAGGCAATTAGCAACCATTTTTTTTTATATCTTTATACTATTTAAGCTAGTAGTTTTTTATAAAAATTAGATTTTTAGCATCAATAGCATAAAGTTATATATCATGTATATTTGTAGAGCTCACATACATAGGATAAATATTTTTATTACTATTTACAATGAAATGTTATGTTTTTACTTGAAAGAAACACACACTTAAAAGGAACTGATGATGTAATAACAAACAAATATCAAATAAAATATTTTATATTAGTTATTTTATACTTATATTTTAAAGCATATTTGATGTTAGTTTAAACAATCTTCCTTTAATGTATGGCTCACCTTACTAAATGTGGAGTTATCCTAACCCTAATCTTAGTCATCAATGATGAAAAAAAAGTCAGAAACTGATCTAAAGATGCAGAATTTATAGCAAACACCATCAAGTGTCCACAGATTGCACAAGCTTACAATAGCTATTCTAGAGAAGGGTGAAGAGTAATGCTATAATATAATTAGTGAAAGCAGTTATTATTAGCAATTCTAATACACTGTCTGAACATTTATATTTCAACAATTTTATAAACCATTTCTAGTTATGCCTCAATCTTAATTAAACTGAGAATTCTAAATATTTATATTTACCTGGATGAAGAAGCCTGGGTACCAGACAATAATATTATCTTACCAAATAAGACATCTGAGAGCAGTGTAATAGAAATGATAATTTGGTTTAAAGTAGAAAGAAGGCAAGTTCATTTAAATAAAGGTAAAGATTAAAAGTCTAGATATTTGCAAAACATCTTACTTTAATGAGCTTAGATCTCTCTTCTAAAACTTGGTCCAATTGTGTTCGTAATTTTTCTTTTTCTTCATAAAATTGAGCTTCCATAGATTTTATCCTAAAATATGTAATGTTTTTAAGTTTGTTCAGAAAATAATAATACAAATGACATACATAAATATTAAAAGATACGAATCTAATTTCACCTGGTAAGATCCTTAATTTTTTCTTCCAAATTTGCCTGTACTACTTCCAAGTTGGATGCAGTGTGGGATAACCTGTAAGTTATATATAAAACTAAATAATACATAAAATTATAGAAATTGAAGGAGTTAATTACTCCATTCAACATGTGTAATATAAAATTAATTTATAATTTAGATCGAACAAATCACAATGAATAAACATCATTTTAAAGCATTTGTTCAGTTTTAAATGCTAACTTCAAAGACAACTGAAGAGTGTCTGGTTCTAGAATAAAATACATATTATACTAAAAATGTTAATGACCACTAAACTCTTAATATGTAGTGTTTTAAAATATAGATTTTATTTTACAAATGTTGAATGGAATGATTAACTATACAAGTATGTACACAATGTAAACAATTAATATAAAACCATATATATATATAATATTTTTAAATTGCAAACGGAATTATATATGCATACTTTTAATATAAGAGTGTCGTATTCATGACATGAATACAAAAAAATAACCTTCTTTTAATAATATACAAAAATAATTTCAACTACATTGCTATAATCACTATTTCTTTAATAATTTTCGGTTGTTAATTATTCCAGAAATGACTCAACAATATAAAACAGGTATATATGAAATAAATCATCATAAAAATATAATAAATAAATAATGAAAATTTAAAGGCCATTATTTTGTTTTTAGTGTTTCTGACTTTTTTACTTATTATTATTTTAAACAATTTTTTTACGTTGTTATAAAATAAACACATAAATTTTTATAATAAAAAAAGAGTTATGAAATGTAACATGTTGTTTATTCTAATGTATATATAAACAGATTCCCAAAAGTAATTCATTAATATCCTATTAAAACTATATGATAAAAATATCTTAGGCAAATATCAGCAGGGTTTGGAAAAAATTAATCAATTAAAGAACGTTTTTAAAAATATTTTGAAAAAAAAAAAATTAACGCATTAGCCTGCTATGTTCATAATTTGAGTTCAAATCCACATTGAAGCTCAAAGAATTTTTCAGTAAATAAATGGTATATCACTCATTAAGTTATAAAATAGTTGCTAGTAAAGATGTATCTATCTATTCTTAGGATAAACTAAGCTTAAGATGAGTATTAATGTGCTACAATCAAGCGTTGGTGGTCGAGAGGCCAGCACAGCTGCCTTACAAGCAGTTGTCCCGGGTTAGCGGGTTCGCTTCCCGGCTGATGCTATGACACATGAAAAAAATAAAAAAATGAAAGACAAATGATGATGGTAATATGGCGCAAACCACATTATAATTAAAGAAGATATTATAGACCTGCAATAGCACTTAAAAGAAAAAAAAGTATACATAGATAACATATATATATATGGGTTTTATAAAAGATGTCTGTATTCATTCACTTTGTCAATAAACAAGCGATGAAATGAATAATTTCCTCCCCGCTTTTTAACTTGGATTTGGAAAAGAATAAAAAAATGAGAACTAAGATTAAAATAAAAATGTAAGGACAAAGGGGGGTGGGGCGGAGATCAGAAAAATAAGATAAAAAAACAGAAAGAACAAAAAAAGATTAGTAAAAATACGTTAGAATATTGAAAAAGCTATCAACAAGAACAGTACAATTATTTAAGTAAAAATGATTTATAAAGAGCAAACTCCAATATCTAGAAATGGCATTTAATTACAAAACTGATATTAAAAAAAATGTGTCTGAATGCATACAAAAGATTTGCAAATTTCTTTGCTTTATATTATAAATATGTAGTCACACGTACACACAGAAAATAGAGCCCTATTTAATGAAGATCAATCAAATATCCATCATCTGATATTCACTGATGTACTAAATGCGTGCATAACTTATTGGACTAAAGTTTGACCATGTACATATAAAACAACACTGTTAAACACTATAATAGGTAAAACAACCAAAACAGAATTAAAAAGCAAGAAAAATAGTAGCACAATTAAAATTTCTCCAAGACTATGCTTTTGCTTAGTAGACAAATAGATTATCTCATATATATATATAATATAACACAAATATACGTACACAGCAATTATTCAATAACATATCTTTAAATATATATGTAATTTTTGATAGAAGAAAACTATCCATCCATTCAAGTACAAAGAACAAACAGTACTCAAAGTGAATATTGGTTTATTTAATAAATAGGCTTAAAAACAGGTGGTCATTCATTGTTTTAAACATTTATATATCATTTTTTTTTGTTTGACAATGTTTGCCATCTATTCACAGCACATCAATGGAAAAATAATTTTCTTTCCATCAAAAATTACATAAAACTATCCACAATTTAAAGGCAATTGTCAATTATTCTTAACATTAAAAAGCTCTCCTTGATTCTTCATTTCATTATATTCATAAAAAAATACTTTTTGAATCATTGAATAATGTTTTATAATTAATATCATGTTCATGAATGTATAAAATTGAGTTAGGGTACCTATTTTTAACTCTACTTATATGAATTTTAATTCTTTTATAAAGACTCAATGTGCTCTCTTCTACAAAGATCTCAAACAATTGTACAGAATTTATAAACTATATCTACAATTAACTCTTAAGGATTACATAATAATGAATTTCAGGTAAAATCATTTTTTCAAACAACCCTTTTACCTCTAATAAATAATTGTTTTTATTAAGTAAATCATTTACACCCTAAATTTAAAAGACAAAAAAATAAATTCAATTCTTTTTTAAAATTACCATCAATTATTCTTTTCAAATTGACAATCCTTTGTATTTTGAAGACATGTAATTCAAATTTTGTACTCCATTCTTGTTAGCTATTAAAACTTAAATAAAATGAAATAATCTTGAATAGCCTTCTGTAGGACAAAATCCTTTTCAATATTTTCCCATGAAAAAATAGTAAAATAAAAGCTTTGCTTATCAGGTTATTCAAATGAAGGCCAATTTTTGGATTTTTTCTTTTTTTGGTGGGTTAAATTTAAATAACAGACAAATAAAGAGATAATTATGCTTAAGCTATTGGTTGAAAATATTCTATATCACAAAAACACAAAAAGCAAGCAACATAGTATAAAAACAAGACATATAGAAAATATGCGGACTCATCAAAGAAGTTATAATAACGATAAATGAATTACTTATTCATTTTTATGTGGTAAGACTTCAATGATTTGTAAAAAAAAGATTGTGAAAATAAATACTAATAAAGCTAGAATAATTAAAAAAAAAAGATTTAAAAATATTAAAAATAAAAAACAAACAAAAAAAACTTTAACAGAATAGAGAAATGTATAGAAAATTAAATGGAATAGTCTGTGTAGCAAAAAAATTTAAAGCTTTAGAACAAGAGTTCCCAAAGTGGTTGATATTGACCCCCTGAGGTCGATTCGAACTTTCTAAGGGTTGATAAATTCAATAAAAAAATTTGGGGGCCAATGACAGCAAAAATTGACACCCTTATTACTGCTATTTGTTTGTTACTTCAAAATGATTCCAATAGGTAATTAATTAAGAAGTAAAAATAATTAAAAAAACCCCACTTTTTTGATAAAAACACATTACATGAACAAAAAGAAAAATGTGTCATTAAAAGAGTCACACGTAAGAGTCCATGAAAATACATGTAGCACAAACATGTCTGTGCATTGTTTTTCGAACATGTTAGAGCAAGTGTGGACATGAAAAAATATTGCATATCAGCACTTGCTTGCGGTGGGATGAGATGAGATTCGATATTAACAGAATCTATCAGTCTTATATGGCCATGCTATCAAAAAACACTATAAATTGGTCCATTTGATGGGGCATATACTTATTTGTGATTTGAACTTTGAATATAATTATTTATTGAGGAACAGTAATATAAGAAAGAAAATCAGAGAATCCATTTTATTTATGAGTTTGAACAAAAATCTTCTGTTTCAAGTAAGTACATTATTTTATTGTTTTTATCACAAAGGCTGTTGAAATTTTTTATTTCTTATGATAATAATATGACTGAACCAAAAAAGAAATGCAGACAGTACAGCTTGGACTATTTGAATTTAGGATTTGTCCCATCATTATCAAACAAACATTTATCAATGCTCCTTAGTGGAAAAGTTTTTAGTAATGATGCTATGAAACCATAAAAAATGGAAGGTCACTTGAACAGAATTCACATGACAAACATGAAAAAGATTTGTCATACTTTTAATCACTTAAAATTAAAATTCTGAAGAGAATTATGATAGATAATATGTTCTAATATGGAGCATACTGAAAATATCTTTGGCTAAAATACTACTACTTGTATTTTAACTATTAATTTTGTCTTCATTAATGCAGGATACTTACTTGCAAACAATTTGTGATATACCATAATGATTATTACATATATACATAAAAAATGGCTTGTGTTACTATTCTTTATTACTGAACTTATGTTAATATAAAAAAACTGTACCACTAATAATGTAATAATGGTTTGTTTAATTTAGACAAATATGACTCTGAATCCTTCATTATATTAATATAAATTAATTCAATAAATTTTAAGGATGAGAAGGAATAGATTCAATTAAATCCCACCAATGCGGATAATGATTTAGAATTAAACTTCAAATTTTCATCCAAAGTAACAAATCCCGTTAAGAAGCTCTCATGTTTATATCATTACATAAATTTTTTTATGTGTTACTTTTTGTTATCAAACACAACATATATTGTTTTTTATTTTTTATTGATTTTCAACAACTTAAATTTTGTCTTTGTGCCAAGTAGGAATATAGCATTGCCTGATAAAATTAATACACATAAATAATTTAAATGAGGACAGCCAATATTCTTTATATTTAACATCTCCTTAAATACACACATTAGTTTTTTACTTTCCATTTTAATGAAATTATGTATTAATCACAGCTTATTATATTATTTCACTAATCAAAAATATTTTAAATTTCAATGCCAAGTTATCAGCTTGTGAGTAACAAATCAGTAACTGTTCCTCACCACAACTGTTTCCTGTTTGATATAAAAAGAAAATAATAGCATATTATTTGGTATAATATATACAATAGGAAAGATACATAATTTTATCAAAATTAAGAAATAAAAACTAACCAAGACAAAAAACAA
Source organism: Epiperipatus broadwayi (assembly GCA_028023455.1). Lineage (NCBI taxonomy): Eukaryota > Metazoa > Onychophora > Udeonychophora > Euonychophora > Peripatidae > Epiperipatus > Epiperipatus broadwayi. The sequence goes on from JAQFVV010012421.1 coordinate 2,248,777, forward strand.
TTACAGAAGAATTGTAAATTCAGTTCATAGAATGCATTTAAAACTCATTATGTAAAAATGAATTTCAGGGACTTAGTGGATAGCACTGCCTCTTTCATGTATATGACCTAGAGTTAAAATCTGAAAATTTCTTTTATTTCAGATAATCAAAGATTTCTAAGCAAAGTTAGACTTTTTCTTTAAGGTAGTGAAATCTAATTGTTAGTCATAAATAGATATTAAATTATCCTATAGAAAAAGTAAAACTTGGAAGGACCACTGTTAAAATTTTCATCACTTCCCAACTAACTTCATAATACCTCCTCATTCATTGCTTTCTTTGGAGGCTGTTATTTTTGTTCTGAGCAAGTTGGTTCTTCAAAGCTGTTTTACTTTTTACTATATAAAAACATATTTTTGGTTTGCTACTAAGTTACACTTTTAAAACTAATATAAAAATAGTAACAATACCTCCCAAAATTAAAGATTTCAATGTTTTGAAAACGAAAACACAACTAAAAAAAAACAACAAAATTCTCTATTTTATAATTTCATGACAAATTCTGGAAAGCTCGACCATATCTTTACTATTAATATAAATTTTTATAAATTAGTCTAAGAGAAATAATATCAATAAATAATTTAATATTAAAAATATTAACTTTTGAATAAACAAAATATACTAACTCAGATTCTAGAGTGAGTTTCTCTTGTAAAGTCTCTTCAATGATTTCTGTGGCTCTTTGATAGGATGCAGTAGTATGCATTAACTTGTCTTGGAATTCGTTGACTTGTGCAGTGAGTTGTCTTTCTCTAAAATGTTTTTTTTTAAAAAGACAATTAAAATTATTACATAAATACAAAAAAAACACACACACACACACACACAAAATGGGATGATAAAAAGAAAATATGCAATAAAAAAATTAACTTTTAAATTTATTTTAAACATAATTTCATTAATTTTTTTGTATATACAAATTTTTATAACTATATACATATATCAAAATTAATGTTGTGTATTTATATATAATGGTGAAAAAACTAAAGTTTGTATAAATTTGAACAATATGAAAATGAAGTTTTTATTGCTATATTAACATAGAGAATAGTGCTAAAATCTCTAGTAGATTTAAAGAAGTTTTAGCTAAAACATGTATAGTATGAGAACCTGTACTGCTTATTTTATATTACCTTAGTAATCAGTATCATTTAAAATATCCTAAGCTTTAAAATTTTATTATAGTGCGGTGTGCTTTACCTCATTAATCACTATTAATCTTAGTACAATTAATAAAATTATATACACGTACATATTTTTTTAAAAATATAATGACATAAGTTCATTTATGTTTTATACAATCCATAAATGGATATTCATTCTTTTATTTATTTTACAGGTATAATAACATCAAATATGGTATGCAATTCTTAAATTCTAAGTTTTCAATTAATTACTTCCAAAGTTGACATTTTAAATAGCAACTTTAAATTCCTATGATGTTGAATACACATTATACATGTAATGGAGATCTGGCATTACTATTGAGATTAGCTTTTATTTACCTATAGTTTTTCATCAGATATTTATAAATAGTATTCTTATTATCCCCAACATCTCATTGGTGATAATTTCATTGCATATTGTACAAAGAGATGACATTATAAGCTATTGCTCGTTTGTAATTATGATTAATAAAAAGGCTCTTAAAATGCAATGCCCTTTGTGGCTCTAAATGCTTTATTTCATTCTGATTCTCATTTCCATTCCCTTTTTCCTCAACAAGATAAAAAAGCTCGGTAAAATCAGCTTTTTCTTTCAATTCCTTAACTGACCTAGGTTCAAGTGCCTGCTCTAAGGCATGGATACATGTATACAATTAATATGTGTGGAAGGAAATGTGATTTAAGTAATCTGCCCAAGTACTCACACACTTTTAAAAATTTTCTTAAGTAATGTACTATTTTAGCAATGTAATTAATAAAATGTCAAAATTTATCAAATGTTCAAGCTTTAGTAAGCATTTGATCTGAGGGATAGGTTCATAATAATACAATAGTCATTGCAAATGACACATTTCTATTAGTTTATGAAAGGCCATTGCTGAAATAGCCCACTCAGATTCTTCTACATGATTTAGGGTGTAATGGTTAACTAACTCACTATTTCTAATTTTCCCTCTTGTAGATTATGGAACTTTAAAAGCTAATGGGATTACATTTTCTTTCACTGATAATGTTAATGATTTGATTAAGGCACGAATCTAAAGAAAATAGATTCAAAAATTTGATTTTGACTTTCTGTCTTTACTTTCTTCTTATATTTCTGTTAAGAAAATTCCTAATGATTTGAACTGGTCATGGTCTAGAACTGGTGTTATCTTCTTTGACTACTTATAGCATAGTATCTGATTTTCACTGACATTATTTGTTATAATCTTGTCTAATTCAATGTTTGATTTATGAAAACATTTTCCCCAAGATTTTTCACTATGTTTTCCTACAGATAATAAATTTATAATTAATAAACTTTAGTTTGTTTTAATTTATAAAATAAAAAATACTTTATCATATTTTTCTGTCATTAATTTAAAATTCATTTTATAACAAAGTAAAAAAATGGTTGATAATATAAGTATATAAAATTATTACTTAAAATTTTTAAAAAAAAATATTGTATATATGAAGATATTATAATTTAATAAAAATTTATTTTAATAAAACTTGTAATGACATTGCTTTAAGAAAAAATTCAGTCTTTTATAATATATAGAATCCATATCTATATTTTGAAAAATCATGATGAATTAAGATCCCTTTCAAATCCTGTCATTTTTGAAAATATTTCAAAAATGCAGTTACCATGTAGCATGATCAAATTCAATTAATTGCAAATTTAATAACAATTAAAAACATGCATATACATATATATATTTTTTTTTGGGAAAAATTTCGTAAGTCTGAAATTGCATAACTTATAACAACTGAAATGCTTTGTATATTAAATACTCTTCGTTCTATTATCACCTTTTTATACGATTGCTAGCTACATAGACAAACAATTTAATTTTAACCTTCTTGTAAATATTGTATTCAGAGAAGACACAATAAATGTATTATGAATTTAGGATATATTTTTTTAATACTTCAATGTATTATCAAGTTTTATAAGAGTATATAGATATTTGATAAAATATTTAGAAACTTGGTATTGGTATTCTGATTCTTGAATTATGTTATATATGTGTGTGCTTATATTCTAACTTTATTATAATACATGGCTCAATAAATGAAAATAGTTAAGAGATTAAGATTACATGAACATTATCATTTTTTATATGCATCATATGTATTTAATTTTTTAGATATAAAGATCACAGATTTGTTGAATTAATGTATACTAATGACAACTATAGTTATTTAATCTATGGAACAATAACTTAAACCTTTCTCTGTTAGTTATTAAAATAGCCCCATTACACACACACACATATATATATATGTGTATGTAGAATTTAAAGTTTTATAGAATATTGTAACTCTTTGAATTAATTTGCAATAATTAATATAACAGAATCTGAAGTTGTGGAAAGTAAAAAAAAAAAAAAATTACTCTTTTGATAGGGTATCATTTTTTTCTCTCTTATTATTATATTAGTAGTTTTTGATCATTCAGAAAATCCATGCAAACAACTATGCTAGAATAAATTATATTCTCAGTTAAACATTTACTTAGGAGATGAAGCTTATTAAAAGTTTCAAGACATAATATTTAATAATTTATCTAATAATTACTTGGTATCTTGGTTAATGAGGTGGCCAGCTAATTAATTAGTGCAGATTATAAGTTTATTATATATTAAACTATGCATGCTATGGTCTATTTTTTGTTCTTTCTTGTATGATATTATGATCTTCTAACCATGACTAATTCTAGAGCTCAAAAACCATGGATCATGGCTGCATGGATGTCACTTTAAATCATTTGTTTATTAGTATAGATTTAATATATAATAAGATTACTTAGAATTGACTGATATTTTACCAAACAATTAACACATTAAACATGTTTCAAAAATCTTAAGTAAAACAAAATTATGGTATATCAGAAATAACTTCAGATGTTGGTTCAGAAAACATTGGCTATGGATCTAAAGGTCTGGCAGCCGTTTTTCCTTCTGTTTTCATACCCAGTTTCATGCCTGAGATTCAAGCATGATATGTGAACATTATCAAGTGCTTTTCAATCATAATGGCCAATAGTAGAAAGAAATTTAGGGACTTGGATATGATATGACTATCTAGCATCCATTGATTGCAGATGGCTTTAGATTAGAGTGAATTATGCTTTAATGTAATTGTTGAAAGTAAGCAAAGAGACAAACATGATACTATATTTGGAATTTAATATTTTACATTATGATGGTATAAATTTTATATTGCATCATTACATTTAATGATTTGTCTATCTAATCATATACATATGTAATCTATGACAGGTTGTGCATGAAGCAACAATGGATTGAATAATCCTCTAAACTTATCTAATGCGGATGGCTTGAACCTATACAAACTCCAATAACTGCGAAGAACTCAAATCCTTACATGATTGAATTATATATATAAAGAATATTTAGAATTCATGTATGTATAAGAATTTCTTTCAAAAAATTATTAACATTAAATGTGCATTAAACCTGCAAAAAAGTCTGTAACAAGTTTTCAGAGAAATATAGTAAAAATAATGCATTTGTTAGTACACCTTTTTTTTTGCTTGCTTTCAACATAAAAAACTTAGTGTTGGCAATATGAAAATTTATCTTTTATCATATTAAAAAAAAACATGTCTAACAAAGCATCACCTATATTAGGAAAGATGATTCACTTTCTTTAATCCAGACCCATCTATCATAAATTTAATTAATGCATGGACACTATGTAGCAATGCTATATTCAAATCTCTTACTACTTTTTAAGTACCAGCTTTCTTTGGTGAACTGTATTAAATTTATTGATGACTCAAGCTACTGTTTGCAATCATTGCCCCCCCCCCCCATACTTTTCGATCTTTTGAAAGTCCACTTCTTTGATTTACATCAATATTTTTTTGATTCCATAGAATAACCCAGATATTAATGAATCAATAAATATAACTAATATTAGAATAATTACAAAAACAAAAATTACTTTTCTTTAGCTGCTGAAGAAATTTCTTCCAGCCTATATTGTGAATCTTGACAACGTGTCTGCCATATCTCAGCATCAGTTTTGTAATTAATAGCTTCTATTAGCTGCGCCTTTCAAACAAATAATCTTATATTAAAAAACAAACCAACAACATATTTATAAAATTAATAAAGAAATCCCAGTAAATTAAATTACCTTGAGCAGCTGAATCTCCTCGTTCTTCTCTTTGCGACTGATTTCATATTCTTCAAGAAAATGATTAAGTTGAGCTTGATTCTGCTTATACGTAAAACAAATTAAGAAAAAAACCCATTCATTTATTCAGACAATAGTAACTCTTTTATATTTCTGATCTCCAAAATTATATAAAATGTATTAATAGTTAAATTTTTAATCTAGCTTAAATGTAATTTACCTCATGACTAAGTGAAAGCAAATACTAGAAATAATTTAATTAATTAGTGTTTAATTTAACGGATTTTTTCTTTTTAACTATTATTGATACAATTGGTTGAATCTAGATAAATTGTCATTGCTTTTTCAAATATTAATATAATAAAAATATGTAACAATGTAGTCAGTTGCTTGCAATGTTATGTGACGTTTAAATATCACCTTAATAGGTTCAACCACGTAAAATAAATTTTTTTTGTTACTTTCCTCAATTGGAAATTGCCAGGAACTGTTAGCACCATTATCATCACTGAACCAGATCATTCAGTGTAATAATATTGCAGATATCTGGATATCCGTTGAGTTTAAATGTTTATAAGAAGTTTTAAACATTAAATAATGCAAATATCACGTTAAGATTGGGAAACTATTTTCTTTATTGGTTTATTATAAAATTCACTACTCAGAAATCAATAGACTTGACAAACTTATCTTCTAACAGAAATTAATTAACATATCTTAGAGCATTAAGATATAAGAACCCATTAAAGTTAAAAATTAAATATTAGAATAAAATTTACATCAACAATGAACAAGCTTTATTACTTGTTTATAATATTCTAATACTTAGTATCAAAAACAGGTTTATTTAACTATGTTTACAATAAAGAAAAAAATTATAAAATAACATTAAATTTGGCAATACATTTATAAACCATTAAATTACTTAATGTCCAATATTAATAAGATTCCATGTGGAATTTGCTATTAGGTGAGGAGCTAACTTCAAATCTCTTTCTTTGATATCTTTTAATTTTTGTAAAAAAATTAATGTTGGATCAGGTATAACAGACTTGAAGATTATGAAGCATCTGACAAACCATAGACAGAAAGTGATGAAAGTTGCACTTCTTATAATTGCAAAATCCCCATAAGCAAAACCTTTTATGAGTGTGTTGATAATTGGATGTTTTTTGTTAACTTTAACTGTCTATATTTAATTTATTCTTAAAAAAAATTCATTAAAGTAGTAAATAAATTATAAATAAATAACTATAATAATAATTGTTTATGTGTTCAAATTTCCGAAAAAATAAATTAACCTATAAAGTTATTTACATTATTATTATTTTTTGTATGCCAATGTGGAATAATAAAATTTCCTTTTCTGCTTTCACTTTTTATATCTACCTTTACAAAAAAAAATAAATTAAAAAATATATTTTTCTGTTGATGTATTGATATTAATATCTTTCGAGATTTTCTTTTTTAGATTTTACTTCTTTGAAAAAATATCTCTGCATTCATCTCAGTTAACACTTTTAGTAATAGTATATTAAATAAATTTATTATTTATATCATGCATCTAATTAATATTTCAAATGCTTGAGTCAATATTGCTAAGGCTATTAATATATGAATTTAGTTCAGGCTCACATGGCTATTTAAGTTAGATAGCTGGATTTGAAGACATATAAATGTCTGAAAATTTTAGATTCTCTATTTAATAGTTAAGTATTCGATAAATGCTGGGCATGAGTTTGTATTTTAGATCTAGTGTTTGAATGGCCTAGCACATCACTGATGAAAGCCATTAGCTCGAAAACAGTTTGGGGATAGAGATAATTCTAAATAGAGATTTTAAATGCTTTTTCTTGTGGCATTTATCAAAAAAAGCTTATTTAGAGCTATTATCATCCTCGTTATATTTAGCTTAACAAGGTAAACATTCCAAACACATCTCTTTCTTATTCTATTTATAGCATTTTTTTTCAAATCTTGAACATGTCTAGTTAATAGCTATTATTTCCCTCAAAAATAATTTACCAAAATAATTTTTATGAAAAAAAAACAACATACATAGATGAAATTTAAGCTGAAGTTTTTAAATCACTAATTTTTTCTAATGTTGATGGAATAGTGGTTATATAGAATTTAATAAATGTTTTCAAAAAATATAATTTCTTAACTGAAATTCTACTATTTTAAACAACCACATAAAAAGAGCAGCTATTAAATATGTAGGACTAAGAATCTATAATAATGTCTATAAAGTAATAGAGTAAAAATGCAAATACCATAATAATCATTTACAAGTTAGCTTTGTAGTCATTTAATAAACATGTAAATAACAGTCTATGCCTATTTCACTAGTTCGATAAAAAATGAATCATTGGTCAGAGAAAATATTATTTACAAGCTTATTAAACAATTCTAGAAAGTCTAACTTATAAATGATTATTACAGTATGCATATTTCAAGTTTATTACTTCATAAATACTATCTTCAATTAAATAAAAAAATCATTATTAGCTGCTAGGTTTTGATTATTTATACTTTTTAAAAAAAAAAACAAAAAAAAAACTGTTCTGTTTAACAATTCAATTCTTTTTTCACCCAATGCAAGTTAGAAATATCAATGACTAGCTACTGATGAAAAAATGAACTTGATCATATGCTTATTATATATATATAATCTATATTTTCTCTCTTGGCTGATTAGTAAATTTATGTTTGTTCATAAGGCTATCAGTGTCAAATTCACAACCTATTAAAAAAAAAAACTATTACATTTGTCCGAGAGCGAAAAAAGTAATTCTGCTATTAAGTTTTCTGAAATACTGTCAAATTTCACATATCAAATATGACAGGTATATTTAAAAATTTTAATTTGGAGGCTTAATTTGATTACGAGCATTTTATTCAAAGCAAGTAATTTCACAAAGCCGAAAAAAAAAATGTTAAAGCAATTCATTAAAAAAAAAAAAACACTACAAAAACGACTGCCTTTCAGGCTAGCTAGAAAATAATTCTGTCATTAATAAACCGTAATACAAAAGGTTTTGCTTAATTTATATTAAATTTTTTAAAAAACTTTTTTAAAGCAACCAATTAAAAAAAGCCACTGCTCTTAGAGACCGGGTACATCTGGTTTATATAAACATTAAATTAAATATAGCTCATACTATACATAAAATAGAATTCACGCTCAGGGAAACAAAAAATAATGATCCAAAATGTATACAAATAAAATGTATACGAATAATGACTTAAAACAAAATTAATTTAATGATAAATATATAATTATACAATCAAGTATTATATAACATTGTTAGCAAAATAATCATCATTAATAGAATATCATAAGCCAAGTTTAAAAAAATACATTTAAGATTGACACATTTTATAGAACTTAGGCAACCTAATTTTAGTTGCTTAGTACTCAAATGACATTTTATACTTAAGTTCTTGCCTATGGCTTAATAGCAACTTCTTTAGAAATATTAATATTTATTAATAATTGTGATTCACACATCTTTTCCCAAAGTAGAATCCATTATTTTTCCATACAGATATAGTTATAGACCAATCAATATTTGGTACTTTAGTATTATTCCTGCTATGACATATTACTCTGGTGACGTTTGTGTTCAGTAATATTTCAGTTTCCATTTATGATGTCATGTTACACCAGAAACCTGGCATGATAATCCATGTCAAATAAATGGACACTTTCCATTCCATTTTGAGACATTAAATGGTTCAGTCCACAACAGTACCCCCCTCCCAATTATAATGCATCACATCATTTGTAAGTAATACAGTTTTATATTGAAAAATACATTTATAACTAAAACTTTATATATTACAGTTCACCAATTAAAAAATGCTTCAGGGTTCATTTTCATATCATTGGAAATAAAATGTGTGTGTTTTTTTTTTAATTTGAAGTTTGGTATTATACAATTATACATGCTGGGTGTTTACGATGACATAATACACACTTTTGAGGGGGGGGGATGATATTTTTGATATGCTGTAATAAAAAGTCACAAAAAGTGCCATATAAAAAACCTCACACTATTTGTTTTTATTCAGTATTGAAAATAACTCCATTTTTTTAAGATTAGAAGTTTGGTATTACACATGGGATAACCCATTATTCTAAGTTTGCAGTATATTTAAAATAGTGCCTCCACAGGATTTGTGGACAAATTTTATTAAGTTTATCCACACATCCTTTGGGGGAATTACTTGAAACATATCGCAAATTTAGAATACATCACTGGAGTAATATGTCATAGCAGGAATAATATTAAAGTACCCAATATTTTATCAACATGATATCACTGATGATATTAAGGAAAGGTAAGCACAGTTCTGACATACATAGTTATAACAGATAAGAGGGCAATATTTTTCAACAAGTAGTGTCTAAGCCATTCACATTCTCTCCATCTTATTGGCTAGCTAGACTAAGAAATTTTTCCAGTCTTAGTGAAGGTCTCAGCTAAAACAGGTTTTATTCCTCTATAAATAATAATAGTAAAAAACAATTAAACCATTTAATAAATAATATTTCTGTAGTAAATTATTCACTTAACCATTGTTCTTTTTTGTATTCTGCAGATATTTTTCTAATAATGTTTTTTAATTTATTTATCTATAGCTTAACTTATTTAATTCTTTTTAAAATCAACATTCTATTATTCCAATAATCCCCAAAGATAACATTTTTCTATCCATTGTAGTTTAAATTATTATCTTACCTTTTAAGCAAAGTAAAATAAATAAATTTATAATTACTTGTAATAAAATTCATTTTTTAAAATATACTTCAAATTATTGCATATAAAATAAACGATAAGAATTATATTAGGCAAACGCATCTTCCACAAATCATACTTTTTATTACTTAAAGTAAAGTGTAAAATTGTAAATACATCTATTTTATCTTTAACAGCTAAACAATCATAATTTACACAAGTAGATTATTAAAAATTTTGCTTGACTAATAAATGTAAATATATAAGCAAGTAATAGCTATGTTTTGAAGCTCTATACCCTCTATTAAGTAGTATATCTATAATATAAAGGTATATACATATATAAAGGATATGCTAAAATTTCTTGATCCCTGAGTGCCACTATCTGCTCTAGACTACTGGCTTCACCACCTCCTTGAGAAATGGCAGTTTCTAAATGACTGGAAGTTTTTATATTTTGAAAATGATCAAACTCTTGTCGCAGAGTTTCTAGTTCCAGCTGCTTATTGGCCAGCTTAAAAAAAAACCCATCATAAATATTCATTTTTAAAAATTAGAATTATGTAATTTCAAATATATATATTGTAACAGTAATTATTTTCTGAGTATGACTAACTATAGCTAAATATAATTTATGTAACTAAAATAATTTTGAATTCAGCATTGGTTTGTACTTTAAAAATTTGTGTATTTAGGAACCATATCTTCCAATTGTAACTACAGGGAAAGCATGTTCTCAGAGCTATGTTTTTTTTTTTTTATTGATTATGTGTACTTTTATTATCACTTTATTTGCAAGTGTACACTTGTATACAATTTATAATGGTAATAACAAAGTATTGCGTGTGAAATAATATGCAATAAATTTATTAACAAATAATAATTTATTAAAAAAAAATATAAGAAAATAACTGCTGAATAAAATAAAGCATTATAGTCTTCTTTGTGAATTTCCTCACTTAAGTATTATTCACTTGAAAGACCATAATAAAAGTTCTGCTATCTTCTTTTGTTTCAAAACTTTGAAGTAATGTTAATTCAAATTGGATTGGAACAGAACTAATGAACATTTTACTATTGATGTTGCACTTCATTGTCCTTTTTGAAAACAAATATTTTGCCCTTTTGTAACACATAATAATTTAAATCTTTTTCATATCAAAAACGAATAATTTAAAAAGCTATTTTGCTTTCTGTCTTCTTACTTTTCAAAGAAGTAATGGGGAGAGAGGAAAAAATCTCTCATTCTAATTTTTCTGATGATTAATTTACATAGAGCATTTTAAATATTTTTCCACAAATCTTTTGGGAATATGTCCATAATAAAATTAAATAAATTTATTTACAGACAAGGGGAAAAGTAATCAAATAAATATTTTACATGATCTTTTTCAAAATATTCTAATGGAATGCTGGGATTTACAATATTATCGCTACATATCCCCAGTCTCCGAGAAAAAAGAATGGTACTGTGTAAACATTGCACTTCTATCAATATCGTCAACTAATAAAAAACTTTATTATAACAAAAATTTCTTTTTAGATTTTCTGTGAAAATACATTTTTAAAATAAAGATATTTCCTTTATTTGCACAAAAATAAACATTATTTCTTTTACGAGATCACTATTTGTTGAATTAATTCTTGAGTCATCAACAAATAAACTATCCTTTATTTTTTTTTCAATATCAATCATATCTGGAAAGATAAGCTCTAAATGGTGATAAGGTAGGCAACCATTTATATTTTACTTCAGTTTTCTCCTTATTGAAAATCTTAGGAATTTCCTTTTTCTGTCTAGATCAGCCTTTCTAATTATTTTCCATTTGTTGTAGGCATTGTTTATACCTTGAATCAGAGATAAAGATGATGATTGCTTTTTAAAAACTTTTGGCTGTGTTTCAGACTGACTTCTCGAACGTGGTCTCATTTTCGTTCTTCTATCACCTTTGTAATTTATTTTCTCATTCGATTTCTATATGGCTGGTATCTTGGATTACATTCAATTTACATACTCTAAGAGATGTATCTGCTTTCTTGACTGGAGATTTGGCCACTGTAGAAATTTTGCTTTTTTCATTCTGATTATGGTGACCCATATCTATGGCATTCAAGAAATCTGTTACCTCTTCAATAGTTTTTCCAACTGTACTAATGATTATTTGCTCAATTCTAAAAAATAAATTATGCCTTAAGATTTGGATTATTTGACTCTCCATTATTCCATACACAGATAAAGTTTTAAACTAGAAACCCGTCTTCTAAACAATTGCATGTAGGTTTCTTGTCCTTAAATTCAATACTTTTCTTGCAGTATTTGATTGTTTCTTGCCTCTCTTCAGACCAGAAGTTACTCAAAATTTGCTTTTTGTATTTCTGGATAAATAGTCATCGATTTACATAATAGTGAATTCCACCATTCCTTAGCTGGTCCATTTAAATTATTGTATGCAATGGTGTTCTTTCTTAATAGATGGATTCAGTTCAAAGTAGCTCTCTAAACTATCCAAATATTCTGTTGGTGTTTCTCCTGCATCATCTCTAAATATTTCAATTTTCAGGAATTGATTAATACTTTTTAAACTTTAACTACACCCATGTTGACCTTTGACACTTATCTCATCTTGTTTTCCTGATACCACTATATCATTTATATAACTTTGATTTTCTTCTTGATGTTGCTGCATATGCTCTTTCAATCTATTATGCTCAACTTTCATATCATTAATAGCAACTACCATTTCTTTTAATGACGAATCCTCTTTTAGAAGGATCCTTATATGTTCTTCTTCCTTCAGTTCCAATCTCTGTAATCATTCACCTATGCTTAATATTGTTTTTTGAGAATCATCCTGGTAGGTTTGAACAGCTTCTTGTATCATGTTTTGGATATTAACAGATATTTTCTCCATTAATTCCATTTTTCCTGAACTTGTTCATCTACTCATCTCTTTTTTCAAAGTAGTTATGCTATTTTCTAATCCAATTAATTTTTCATTCATTTCTTTTCAAATTTGACCCTAAGCTTCCTTCATTTCTTCTTGATTTTTTAATTGCTGCTGACATTTTCTTCTTTCCTTTGTTTATTATCTTCATTCATTTCTCTCTTCTTTCATTATTATTATTATTATTTGATTATTTTCTTTCCTTTATTTCTCTCTTCTTTTATTGCCTTCATTTATTTTTTCAAAATGCATCTCCAATGTTCATGCAGATACTACAGGTTTCTGCTCTTCTGGTGCTTGCACTTCTTGCCGCTATTTCAGTCTCCATTGGCTGATCTTTTGCAGTCTCCACTGACTTCACAATTATCTATTGTTCACTCATTTTTTTTGTTTAATCAAGCTAACATTAATTTTCATTTCTTTCCTTCTCAATAAAATATTACAATTTCCACCATTGTTACTGCTACTTTATGTATAAATAATATTGTTTATCAACAGTAAAATCAACTGCTCAATGCCACTACATTGTCAGGACAATTTGTACACACAGTTATTCATCTATCATGGAACAGAATGTTCGATGCCCCACATTGGAGACCACTTATGGAACAAAAATAATAATTTGAATTTAGCATAGATTCTTACTCTAAATATCTGTGTATTTAGGGACTGTACATTCCAGACATAATCACATGGAAATTATGTTCTCTGAGCTACAGGATTTTTATTCATTAGGTTACATGTATTTTTACTTGCAAGTGTATATTTGTTTACAATTTATAATGGTAATAGCAAAGTATTGCATGTGTGAAATAATAAGTAATACATTTTATTAACAAAGAATAATTTATTAATAAAATATATAAGAAAATAACTGATCAATAAAATAAAGCATTACAGTCTTCTTCAGGAATTTCTTCACTTAAGTATTATTCCTTCGAAAGACTATAAATAAAAATTCTGCTTTCTTCTTTTGTTTCAAACTCTTAAGTAATATTATTTCAAAGATATAAATAACTTAGCTTCTAGTATCACATAGCTTTTCATAAATAATTTCAAAAAGTTTATTCTTTAACTATCACTCATTTATTATGCAGTTTATTAGGCTAATGAATTTCAATGTTAATAATAAATTTCTATCATTCGTAATTGAAGAGAGAAGATGGTAGTATTTCAAAGTAATGCAAAAATAATTTCTATTCTTTTAGAATACATTAAAGCTTCATAAAGGAAGTCTTTTCTTCACTCATTCAGAAATTGTAATTTTAATAATAAAAGTTACAGTTTCAGAATTTCAAATTACCTTACCATAAGTTTGATAAGAAAACTTTTTTCTCTTCAACCTTTCGAAGTAATTCTTTTCAATAAGCATTTGAGGCATTTATATCCTTTTGCTTTCCTTCCATCTTCCGAAGAAACAATGGGGTAAGAGAAAAGAATGAATCTCTCAAGAGAAAAAAAATCTCATTCTAATTATTCTGATGCTTAATTTACACAAAGTGTTTTAAATATTTTTAAATCTTTTGGAATATCTCCATAATAAATTTATTTGAAGTCAAGGAGAAAAGTACACAAATAAATATTTTACGTTATCTTTTTCAAAATATTCTAATGAAATGTTGGGATATACAATATTATCGCTTTCAATATATAGCTAGTATCATTTTACAAATTCAGTGGCTTTCTTAAAAAATAAATAAATTATATACCATGAATGATTCCCTTTTTTTAATGTTATTTTTTAAAAAAAGAAAACCTTAAATAGACATTATTTAACAGAGACTCATTTGCTGTGGACTAATGAAAAGCAGCATTTCCCACCTATAAATAAAAATTCTATTTTTGTTCTCATTTGTCTCTTTTTTTCTCTAAAATTAGAATAATACTCATTTATAGTGAATTCATGCTATAGTAATATTCATATTCCTGATCTAGATCTGAACCAAATAAGACATTTATTCAGGTTCCAATAATTTTAAGATTTTTCTTTCAGTATCGAAGTCAATTAACCATATGTGTAGATTATGACATTTGATTTCATATATAGTATAAAAAGACAGACATATGATACAAAAGATGAAGTTTTTATTACTTAATAAAACTATAGAACTTTAAAAAGATAAACTGATCAAGTGGACCATGAGCGAATGTTAAACTACATTTGAGTAGAGGCATTAATTTATCAACAAAAGAGCTAGTAATTTTTACGATAATAGTAATAAACAGTTCTGATACTGTAATATTTTGTAAATTGATGACTAACACAAATTTTGTTAAGTAATTTGATAAAAATTAAAAATACAATTTTGTCTAATTACAAAAGAAAGATTACCTCATCTTTTAGATGTTTTATTTCTTGAAGATAGAGCTCTGCGTCATTCTGAAATAATAAACAATGAATCTTTGGTAGTTATTACATTAGTGTTAACATTTAAATGAAAAACTTAATTTCATCAGAATATTAATATTATACTTTATAAATTTAGGTAATGTAACTAATGATGTAAAATCCTCATTAAAATTTATTAGACATATCTTAATATTAAAAATGTTAGAATAAATTATGTCAAGGGATGGCAAACAATTGTAAACTCCATCAATAATGGTCAATATTATTACTTAGTTTGTTACTGCCAAATTATTCTACAAATTTCTTGATAGAAAACTTGACAAGCATACAAATTATGGCAGTTAATGTAATATTGCAGGCAGTCTTATCACTTTAAAGAAATTTCAAATTTTAGAAATGTCACAGTTGAACTATTCTAAGATTTAAAAACTCATAATTATGAGATAGTCATTATTAAATTGCATTTAAAATTTATATATACATATTTTGTCAAGATTTAATCTATACACACTATACTTCCTCATCCCCGAACGACAAATATCTTTTTAGCAAAATTATTTATTGTTAGATATTGTTATATTACTATTAGCATAGATATAGAATTTAATATCAATTATATAATTATTACAGATGAATATGTTTGAGAAAAGTATGTGATGATTTGGTCCAAACTGAAAACATTAGCTTAGTAGAAATGCATGCTAGATTCATTTGCCATTTTTTGATACCTTTATTCATTTATGTTAATTTTTAAGTGTAAAAAAAAAAGTTGTGTTAAATCTGTGAAAAGAGATATACTGATCATTAATTAGGTTAATGGCAATGTAGAGACTAATAATAATGTATCAATTTCTAACCTAATAAATAATTATAAATATATTTCTCTAAAAGTATCTAAATTATCATTAAAGTTGTAAGAGAATTTAGTGTTTGTTGATTAAATACTTGTAAAATAAGAAGGCACATAATGATAATAAAATTGTTTGAAAGATATGAAGAGCTGGGTCAACTGAAGATGTTAAATCAATAGAAATGCATATTGGAGATGGAGGCATTTGCTTTTTTCTGATAATTCCATTGTGTGTAGTGTAAAAATGTTAAACAGGATATGCATATATAAAATTCAGATTTACATATGTGTGCATAATGATGGAAGAGAGATTCAGAGGAAATTTTATTATTTCTCAATTACTTGTCTCCATATAAAAAATACAACCCAAAAACTAAAATCTAATTTATTTATAGTAATTAAAATGATTAACAAAGCAGGATTGAATTTGATTAATGACAAAAAAAAAACATTTGTACTAAACAATATATTGAACCTCACAATATTGCCTTAACCACCTTAATCTAGAGCAGTGGTTATCAACCTGTGGGTTGCGATCCCTTTGAGGGTCGAACAACTCTTTTCACAGGGGTCATCTAAGACCATTGGAAAAACACATTTTCGATTCATAGCAGTAGCAAAATTAAAAATTAAGGTTCACCACAACATAAGGAACTGTATTAAAGGATTGCAGCATTAGGAAAGTTGAGAGACACTGGTCTAGAGCACAATAAACCCAAATATGAAAAGCTCATTCTGACTAATCAACATAAAACATCTCAAATATCAAGGGAGTGCAGAAAATATATATTAAATCAAACACTAGTAAAAAAATTGTGAACTTGGGTAATATATTTTTTTATTAAAATGGCTAGCAAAGGCAAAATTCATTATATGACAAATATCAATAAAATTCAAATGTATACATGTTTGAAAAAATTAGATTTTTACATATTCTTGAATTTTATTATTACTGCTGCCATTACTGCTATTACTACTACTACTACTACTGTTTTTTTAACAAGAAAGTGTCAATATAATTTATACTAAAATTTACTTTATATTTTCTTAGGCAGTTCAAATATTTTTTTCTTAATTTCCAACTGAAAAATAAAATAAATGATAATGGTATCTTAATAAATTGACAATAATTAAAAACACATAGCTGTTTATCTATTTTCTTCATTCAAATTATAAATAATATATGATTAATAATGGATTCTTTATAAATATATCTTGAGCCACAGGTGTCTTATTAAATTAATAATTTTTAAATAAATCATACAATATAATATAAATTATCTTTATAATATTAAAAATAATAAACACATTCTTTCCCATTGGAAGCATAGATAATAACAATTAAAAATAGATCTATATCAGGGTACATTAAAAATACTGGAATTTTATTAATTTTTCTTTCTTTCTATTACTTAACCAAATTATGAATAAATACTTTAAGGATAAATGATTTGGAGAAATATATTTCTAATAGTTTTCAAATGGTTATTCAATAATAGTTCATTGGAGTGTTTCATGATTAGCATATATAAAAATAATAAGAGTTGGAGAATTTATGCAGAATAAGTAACTTAGTATGTATACTAGCAATTTATTAATCACTGAAGGGCCATTGAGTTATTTTCACTAATTGTAAAGATATTATTACTTAATGAAGATAGTGAAGTATAATTAAACAAACAAACAAAATTTCCAATATTTATAATAAAAAAAAAAAAGGATTACACAACACTTTTTTAAACATGCAACTAGAAATACAGAACATTCATGATAAAAGTAAATTAGTTAAGAATGATGAGTATATGAATTTTATCCATTTCTTCAGAATTAACTTTAATATTCATTAAAATATGAAACTTCAATAATCATATAAAGCAGAAGGCAATGAATTTATGATGTAAAGTTTATAAAAAAATGCATATACCTTGATTTCAACTTCAAAAGTAAAGTAATTTATAAAATAAATTTAAGAGAAAGCAAATATGACTGACTATGATCGAATAATTTTTAACTATAGTTCATAGTCAGTGCTCATATTCAAATTCCATGCAAGGCAATTATTAAAACATAGGGCAGAGAATGTCCAACATGATAGATTTCATGATTTGTAGCACTCGTAAATTTCATAATAAAAAAATTACAAAAACAAATATGGCAAATGCAGATATTTAATTCTTAATTTACTAATATATAGCTATTAGAATATAACACAGAAAATAAAATGAACATAATAATACTTATAATACATACAAATTCTGTAACAATATGGAATAATTTTGACTACAAATATAGTTAACACAATAGCTTATAATCAAATTTCCAAATACAAATATTTAGTTTCTAAATTCTACTGGTGATTAATTAAAAAATATGATGCAGAGAATAAAATGAACCTAATGCAATTCATAATTTGTTGCAGGATAGTCCTTGAACATAACCCCATTGTAAGTAATTTTTAAAACATCACAGAAAGAGAAGCAATATGTCAGACTCAATGATTCTTAAAATACATGAATATGTGGATATAATACAATGGATATAATAATTTGTAAAGAAAATTCAATGATATCAAATATCTGTCTTCTAAAGATAATGTTTATTAAATGAAACATGGTGAATTTCATAACTGTAATTAAAAGTTTATAATCACTGCATATCTCCAATTTTTTGAATTTCATGATAAAGCAACTGTTAAAACAATGAGAATGAAATGAATGGTGGACACCATAATTTGCAAGGTATAGGAATTGAATAATAAATATAACAATAATCAGGAAATATAATGAATTTAATTTGGGATTAGAATGTTCATGCATTTCAGTAGAATATAGAAATCATAAGTAAAATTATGCTTACAGATAGAAATTTCCAACTTAGCTTTTCTTCATTTGCTTTCATATCCAAAGCCTAGCAATAGCAAAAAATATTAAGGTAGGATTTCTTTAATAGGTAACTTTTATTTAAAAAAGGCTGTGATAATTTACCTTAGTAGCAGAATGAGAATTAGTAATGATAGTCAAACTTAGGAATTTATATAAAAATTCTATAGAAGAAAAAAAAAATCACATAAGATAATTTCAAAATATTCACAATAATTTTTTTTTAACTTTTGATTTAAAATAATAGGTCTAGAAAGCTTCATAGTTAATATAAAAATTTGTTACATTGCTTGAATATAATACATTTACACATATGTGGTAGATAAATGAGAGAAATAATAGAGGATATTAATAATTGGGTTTATCAAAGAATTTAGATATTCAGTTTTTGTTTTAACACTTCATTGCTGAAGTACTATGATGATAGAATAAAAAAAAAGAGCCTCTATTTCAGTGTAAAGTAATTATTATTATTTTTTTAATACCAATACAGATTCCCACAATCTTCATACCATCATTTTCGACTATTTTTCGATTTACTGCAGGGATAAAGACTCACCAAGTATAATTAAATTTATCTGATCCCTAGCCTCCTTCTCCATTATACAATCTTTCTTATTTCATCAATTCATCTCACTTGTGGTCTCTTTCTAGGTCTTTTAAAATCTCTTGGGATACAATCCTCACACTATATACACATATGTAAAGTTACTTTTTAAATAAATAATTGAAGTATATATTATTTGCAGCTCATTTAGAGAGAATAAAGTTAATAACAAAACGGAATCAAAATTGCACATATATAAGTTAATTTTTTTTTTTTTTAAGTATAGGTTTTTCCATTTTTAATTCCAAAACTGAATGATAATTTTTCCAACATTTAAAAATACAACGATATATTTTCAGATAGATGGTGGACCTTTTAAACTATGATACTATATGAAAATATTTTTAAAATAATTTTCTTGAAGATAATGGTTTTCAGTAATCTCGAATTTCGCATATCACATGCTTTCGAATTTTATTTTGAGAATACATCAAATTCATAAAACAAATCCTGTAAAAAATGTCAATAGCAATAAATAAGAAATCACCATAGAGTTAATTTATATTATATCCTCGTGGAATGTTGATAAGAAGTTAATATAGTATTGAATGAGCTGACATTTTAATAACTTAAATACTTTAATAATTTCATTGACAGGACAATTGTAATTTTATAATAAAATTATTTTAAAAATGCATATTCATGACTAATAATAAATAGCCACTCAAAAATGAGTTTCATCACCCCCTCCCCCCAAGAAGAAAAAAACCTACTCTAAAAATGAGTTTTGTGATGATTATACAATCCAACCCGTAAAACACAAATACGTCCACATATAGAACATGCTAATCCAATTTTCTATATACTTGTTAATTTATGATGATGTCTTTTAATTTCCTTCTCAGAAAACTTTTCTGTGTGAAATACTTCCATCTCCAATGTATTCTATTACTCTGCCTTACCTTCTCAATGAAAACAATTAACAGTGTGCTTCTTTAGAATGTCCTTGAAATAATGCTTATAACATAAATGGGGTCTACCAGTCATTAGGAATTCTTCCAGTGCTCGTCACTTTACAAGTCCAATACAATGAAGGTGTGATTTTGCAAGAGTGGAATCAGTAGTTGATCCTGAATGCTGAAGAACATTGATGGTCTTTCCATTATATTTTTGAAATTTTATGGAGCATCCTTAAATAAAACTTTTCTAATGCCTTTACATTGCACTGACAGTGTGTTCAAGTTTCACATCCACACATGCAGCTAACTTAGTTGCAGTAGTTATTTTCCTATGATGAGACACTCTATTTTTTAACTTATTAAAAATAAAAGCACCACATTAAGTCTGGCTTGAATATCAACTTCTAAGTTCACTTTTCTATTTATAAAACTACCGAGGTATTTAAACTGATTTACATTCTCAAATTGATTACTATCTAAGTTGAAAGCTACTGGCTGATTAAGAACTTGAGTTTTCTGAACATTAATTAATAAACTGAGATCTTTATAAGTTGCTTTTGTATAATTAATTAATTTTATAAATTGTCTTTTGAACTGGCAAAAACAGAATAATCATCACCATAGTGTAAATCCAGAATCCAAGAAAATGAAATTCTAGTTTTTGCTTCTAACTGATTCAAATTAAAAAAATCACAAATTTGTATCATGTTTGGATCCTTGTCTGATTAAGCTGCCTATATACAATCACACACACAAAAAACCCAGTGATAAAAATTGAAAATAAAATTTGAGCATCCTTGTTCAACACCAGTTTTCATTTCAAATGTCTCAAAATTTCCACCTATAGTAATAACACTTTATCTCATTCCATCATGCAGAAGCTGTATAATAAGAATTTTTTTGAAAACTAATTTCAATCAATGCCATAAACTTAATCTATTAATTGAATCAAATGCTTGACCAAATAAATAAGAGCAATATATAAATCATTTCTTTATGCCTGATACTTTTTTTTTGCATTTTCCTGGCAATAACAATCATAGTTTTATAGTCCTTCTTGATTCCCCCAAACCATAACTGGAAACAATCTATTTAACAATATTCTTGAAAGTACTTTTGCTGTAGTGGATACAAATGATATTCTATGATAATTGCCATAAATTTGTATATTCTCTTTGTTTTTAAAAATTGGAACAATTAAAGTATCTTCAAGATTGGATGGCACAACTTCATGAGCCCAGATATTTCTAAAAAATTCCAATATTTCATATTTTAAAACTTCTCCAGGTATTTCAAAAAAACTTAACAACTTTTCCATTTTTAAGATACAAAGAGCTGCTTTGAATATTAACTAGAATATTTTTGTTCAAATCTAAATGAGTGGATAAAATGGATATATCATTAAAATTCATCATATCAATTCTTGTATCATTATTCAAAAGATGATTAAAATGCGCTTTCCACCAGTTCAAAATATTATCATAAAAGAGAAAGCCATTTCTGGATTTAATAGGATTGTTGATACTATTTCTCAGGTCCATATGTTGCTTTCAATGCATCAAAAAAAAAAAAAAAGATCTAGTGTTTATAGACATTGAAATTCAGTACATATAGTAGATTCTCCTAAAGAATGAACATAAATTTTCTTGTGAATATAATTGAAATAATATGCAACTATCATTGTCATCTTAGAATGTACTAATATATGATCTGTCTGACAATCTGAACTTGTGAGTGCTCATGTAATGTGAACTTCTCTTGTATTCTGATTTCTAACAATAATCTAATCTAATAAATGCCATTGTTTTGGGTGTGGATGCATCCATGTCACTTTGTAATTCATTTTCTGGCTAAATGAAGTATTGATACAGCCAATCCATATATTGTGCATAAATTCTATAATAACAAACTATTTGAATTTACAACCCCAATACCATTATTATTTGTACCAACACATGCATTAAAGTCACCAAGAAAACAAATTCATTCTTTTAATGGTATTCCTGTAATAATATTGTCCAACAAGGAATAAAAGCTTTCTTCTCTGAATCTATGATTGGAGCATAGATGCTGATAAAATGAGCTCTAGTTCAATTATACAAGTTAAGTTTTAAGATCATTAATCTTTCATTGATACAATAGGAGTTCCAATAATAGAGGATACTAAATATAATTTTATAGCAAATCCAACACCATGCATTCTTCTTTCACTGACCAATCTGCCTTTACAAAAATAAATAAATTATCCATTCATCTGTTGTAATAAACTTCCTCCCTCTAGGAAATGAGTTTTGCTAAGAGCAGCTATATCAGTTTTAAATCTTGACAGTTCTTTGGCCACAAGTGCAGTCCTCTATTCTAGTCTTGAAGAGTTAATGATCAAGTAAAGTTTGGACATTTCATGTATCCGTTTTTTTTATTTTAAAAAAGGATTTATATTTACGACTCTTACCTTTAGCACTATTACTGACATTTAATACACCACTACTATTGACATTATTCATATTATTTTTTTATTATTTCTAGTATTGAAATGAGTAATCTGCCAGACATGACAACCTAACCAGAATGTGTCAGGCAGGCCATTTTTAGACATTTTATGGTCCTTCCACTTCGGTAGTAGGCTGAGGGAACCTTACATAGGGATTCCTAAACATACAATCTTTACCAGCCAAAACTCCTGTCTTATTTTGTACTTGTACTGCTTCAATGAAAAATCACAACTAAAGACTGACAGGCTACTAAGCCTGTCCCTGTAATTGCTTTTTTAATTCCCAAGAGCTCGAGTTAAAAAAATATATACATAAAATTATATTGGAGACAGAAATGCTGTACATGTAGTTAAAGGCTAGAATTCCAATGTCGTTCAATGGCATGAGAGGCTCACAATGACTAAGCCCTACAATAACTTAAATGACTGAAAAAGAAAAAGAGGGAGACAGAAAACTAGCCTTTGATGAACCAACATCCTATCCTAAAGGCACTAGGAGTTTTTGGTCAGGCACTATTTGATATTCACAGTTGGTCTTCATATCTAAAAGCCATCCCACTAACCACCATCAATGAAGCCCATCAGTAGCCTGAGTGCAGCACCTGACATTCATGAATATCGATTACGTCGAAAGCGCCACAAAAGAATTTAAACTATAATATTGTATTTACCGTTAAAATTTATTTATTTTTATATATAATATTTTATAACGGGTGCTGTATTTTACATTTATTATATATATACACACACACACAATTCTAAGAGATTCATAGATATATATGTAATAAATTCTAAACATTGGAATGTTTTATAATGGGATTCCTCAATATAAATTTGTGAAGACATAGTTCATCACAGTAAAATTACGAGCTACTGTAAAATGCTTATCATAAGTTTTTTTTATCACGCACAGATATATATATGTTATAAAAAACAGTTCATGGTAATTAGTAAATCCATCATCTGAATTTGAATCTGAAACAGAGAAAACCACGAATATTTATCAGATTTCAAACAAGTTCCAGATTTTTTTTTCCACGTAACGGACCATTCAATTATGAATCAGCAAACAAATATTTATTCTTAGATGGAGAATAAAACAAGAGTACTAAAATAAAAAAATCATCATCAATCAACAAGCTTGGTGAATAGTGGCTTCTCCATTGTTCTTCGGAAAGATGTTCTGCTTTTCAGTAAGCTATTTCAAAATTTATTTACTTATCACCCATGTGTATATTTATTAAAAAAATAAATTTTTTTTTAAAAATTTACTAAAATTTGTTAACTGCAGTGTAAACATGCATTTTAAAACTTCCATTAATAGATACATTTTCTTAATGCTCTAAATAAAATTAAAAAATAAAACAAATTTTTTTTTCATCAATAAGATTCATGAATAATTTATCTTAATTAGTTAAAAAAATATTTTTAAAATTACTTTATCAATAAAAATAATTATCTAAATATTGATGCAATATTACATTAACTTATTCCAAAAAAAATATTTTTTTTTATTAATTCATTAGTATAAATTTAAATCTGAAATATCATCAATATTTGTAAAAAATAATTATAAAAGTTCCGACTGGATAATCCAATTAAAAGATCTAAATTTTGCCCGTATGACAAACAAATATTGGCAGATAATCCCTTAAACAACATATACACACAAACTAAGTATATCTGAAATTTATAAGATTATTAAACATTTTTCTTTAATACCATCACCATCATTATTAATAAAAAATTAATAACAATAAACTCTTTTTCTCTTTAAAAATATGTTCCAAATGATCTTTCATATATAAAAAAAATCCAATAGAATTACTTTCTTCCTTTTTAAAAACTTTATTTATTAAATGATACTCATGTTTCCAAAGTTTCAACTATCTCCATGTAAACATTACCAAGGATCTACAAATACATATATACATTATTGTTATAAATATAATTTTTTTAAACTCGTAATAATATAATAACATCTTCTTAGTATCTATACATAACTCTTTTCATTGTATAAATTTTACTATTACAATTTCTTACCCCCCCCCTTCTTTATTTTTTAAATCAATTTTTTATTACATCTTACACCAATGTACAAAATATTTAAAAAATAAAGAATAGGGAAAGTAAGAAATTGTAATAGTAAAATTTATATAATGACAAGAATTATGTATAGGTGTTAAAGAAATATTATATTATGAGTTTAAAAACATATATATTTGTAACAATAGTGTACATATGTATTTGTAGATCTTTCATAATGACTACAAGGAGTTAGATGAAATGTTGGAAACATGTGCATAATGTATTGGATGGAAAAAAAATCAAGTCAGATGTCACATGATTTAATTTTAATAAAGCTCGTATTTACAAATGTTATATATAGAACTCGAAAAACAAGTTCTTAACAAGCTTTGAGAATATCCTCAACCCCAGACCAGTTTCTGCTTCTAGCATCGTCAGTGAGGTGCCAGGATATTCATTAGATTAAAATACTAGGACAAGCCCAGCACTTTATCTAATGTATAACTACTGAGAAGAAAATCTGAAACTTTCAGACTAAAGCTATTAATATATGGTGTATCAGAACTTAGTTCAGTCCCATAAGTCTATTTGAGTTAGATAGCTGGATTTTTAGACATATGGATGTCTGAAAATTTCAGATTTTCTTCTCAATAGTTATACATTAGATAAAGTGCTGGGCTTGTTCTAGTATTTTAATCTAATGAATATCCTAGCACCTCACTGATGACCCCAGAAACAGAAAATGGTCTGGGTTGAGAATATTCTCAAAGCTTGTTATATATAACATAAATAATGTATTGGAGTATATATGGGTTCATGTAAATAAAGTTTGTAAAAAGTATAAAAGAAAAGAAAGTAATTCTATTGGATTTTTTATATATGAAAGATTATTGAACTGTCTTACAAAAAGCAATAATACATTTGAAATTGTTGAAATTTGTGTAAGAACATATTTTTTAAAATAATATAGTAAGTTTTTTTCCCCCCTAAAATTATATATATATTAATATAGTAAGTTGCTAGGTAGATAACAAATTAATACATGAGAGGAAAAATGCAACAATTTCAGACAGACTTTTACAATTTTTTTTATTGGAAAATTAATTTAAATGCTTAAGTTTTAGGAACAGCTTCTCTTATGATGATGGATCTTGCATGCTTATAAAGGAGGAGCAATGATGATGCAAGCTAACGCTCTTTAAAATAAAGCTTTAGTTTCTCCCAGATTAAGAGACGTTTACTTAATGACAATTTTGTTCTCAATTATAAAATTTCCTAATAGGCTGTTAATAAAAAATTTTTTTTCTAAGAAAGTGTTTCAAAATTGCTAACCTGAGCAGGTATAAAAAAATTACTGATAAATGAGTAAAAACATTAAATTCATCCTAATAAAAGTGGTTTGAAAATATTTATTTACAGGTGAGCATTATATAAGTAAAAAAATATACTATAATGTTAATATCTTCTATATAAAGAAATTAAAATAGATCAAAAGAAAAAAAATATAATAAATATTAGTAAAACAAATGAGCAATAAAGAACTGATTCTGCACATTATGCTGCAAATTAAAGGAAATTGTTCCAAACTAATATAGTGAATCTGAAATAGTATACCAGCTATATTAAAAGAACCATAGGCACATTTTTTTCTAAATAATTCTCAATGCTATTTGTGAGTTTTCAAGTAAACTAAGATGGCAGACTGTATTTTTGATAAATCTAGTTTCAAGGACTTAAAATCTACTGAAGATGTATTAGTTGTTAAATTAAAACAAAACTAATAAATCGATTGTTAAATTAAAAAAAAAATTCTTAGAAATTTCATTAAGAAGCTTCATTTCATTTTTTTTTTTTAAAACATATTTTAATGTGGTAAGTGATGAGATACTTTTAACATGATCAAAAATGGAAATAATGAATTTCAATATGCTGTTATTTCAATAAATTACAACAAAAATCACATAAAGTAGCTAATATAAATATATATTAATCATACATAAAAAGTCTTTTTCATCACATGATTTAATGCTCTTTTCAAATGTTACAAATTACATATACAACACCATTAGTGTTCCATAATAGAAATAAATAACAACAATAATAACAAAAATAAAACATTAGTAAAATAAAATACAACTGTCATACTTTGGTACAATTCAGTATGTTTCTTTTTGTTGGTAGTTGTTTTTTTTTTTTTGGTAAATTGTCGTAATGATAAAAACTTGGAATTTTCTTATCACAGAACATGATGCAATGAATTATTTCCAAACATACTGCATCTGTCCTCCTGAAAAGTGTATGTTAATGGTCATGATATAATTGCATGCTGCCAACATAAATAAAGTATAAATATTGTATTTATATATATATTTTTCATTTTTCTGCTAATAATCCCCCACCCCCTCAAAAAAGAAAGAAAATAAATTGTAGATATTGTAATTAACTTTTCCACAATGATTTCTTTTTTAAAAAAAATAACAGTAATAAAAAATAAACTGTAAATATTAAATACGATTTCCAAAAGACATTTTTTTTTGTAAACATTTTTGGGAGGCATCGGAAACAACAGATTTATCAAAAATATGGGCTGCCATCTTGGTTTACTTGAAAACTCACAAGTACTTTAAAAATAAATCATCGGCCTATATGAGTTAGTACAAAGATAGACTCTGGAATAGTTTCAAGCATGTTATTTCTACTTCTTATGTAACTAATTATTTATTTCAGTAAATCATTCTATAAAACATATCATGGTTCAGAAAAAAATTATAATATTGACAATAAGTCCATGTATACCAAATCGAGATAGCAAAGTTAATGAAAGCAAAAAGACAATAACAAAATAAAATTTGTCTGTATAAAGAATAAAATTCTTATGATGGAAATAGAATTGAGGAGAAAGCAGCTTTAAAATTGTATTTAAATATCAAACCCCATATTAAAATAGTATTTAAATGTCCAAGCCTGTATATGTTAGCTTGGTAATAAATGCTTGCTCATTGACAAGCATTAATATAAATTCTTGTTACATCTGTGATCATTAATTGTGTGCCAACTCTATAAATATAACTAAAGTCAATCATTGTTAAAATACAAAGATGCTGAATTGATGGAAGTGTCATTATTTTCACTAGATACAGATTGATCCTTAGAATGCAAAACATCCATTACTTTCAAGCTATAAGATCCTCACTGAGGATTATAAATCAACTTTTACATCTGTCAAGAAAAAAATTGATAACAAGTTTACTACTATATAAAAACCTAATTATACAAAATTCGAAAAATTATTATTAAATTACAATTTCCCAAAATTAAAATTTTTTTTTTAAAACTAGAATCCAAAAAGTTTGTAGAAATAAAATACAGTTCCCTATGATAAAGCATCTATAAAAAAACAAAATTACAAGATTATTGATATGAAGAGGTTGAACAAAATTATGGGTACACTTGAAAATTACACCTGTATTTTTATTAGTATATTGAACTGAAATATTATATATGCATGTCTGAGTTTAAAGGAGCAAATTGTTAATGCTTAATTAATAAATTAATTAAATCTAAAACCAGTCCTATGTTTCAAGATTAGTGTGATCAAATGATGATTACATTAATTAAAGATAAGATAATGAGAAATGTGTTGGGACTAAATACAAAAACCGACAATCCTTACAAAGAATAAAATATAGTTAGATGATTATTATCTCCCAAACTTAGAAATAAAGTGGTAAAACTGTTATGATTTGTAAAATCATTTCATGGTATTCTCTAGCTACAGTCATTAATCTGCATGGAAATAAATACACCTGCAAACTATTTGGACATTTCAAAATCTATATTTATAATGCGAAAATGTTTCAAGTAAATGCTATCATACTTCAATTCATGAAATGGGTGCAGTTATACAAGCTAATAAAAAGCACAAAAATAAGATCTCGTACGAATAATCTCCTCAATGACAAATGATTTAATTAGTATACAACCTTAAACAACAAAAGAAAGATCAAAATCTGTTAGCATTTCTCAGAGAATGTAAGATTTTTTCCACTAGAGAAATTGCTTAATATTTTTCTAGATACTCTCTAATTATAAAAATCCATATCATACCCTGTTGTTGCAAATAATGATCCTAAACAGTTTTAATTAAACTATTACAGAGATTTCTGGTATATTCCCAAATTTTAAGCTGATAAACTGAGAAAATAATGAGTGTCCAAAGAATTTATCATGCAAAATGCTAATTTAATAATAAGTTTTGTCACAAATTGATAGCACTTTGTTTGATAAGTTAAAAGTGTTTTTGCTCAGCAGAACATTTCTCAAAGTTCAATAGTAAAATAAAATTTGCCTCTGAGTACATAAATGACAAATATTATATAGAATAAATTTAAAAGTAAAGTTTATAGGCTTATGAATATTAAAAAAAGCAAACTCCAAATATATATTCATACAGCTAGATTCAATTTTTGTAAATTCATACTTATTAAAAAAACCCAATTCCTGGCCTATATAAAGTGCAAAACATTGGAAAACCATGATGCATAAGTCAATGCAGGCCTGATTACTTGTTTCTGTCATATTGTATAAACATCTCTTATGATATATTATCATAATTAGTTAAAAAAATATTTGCAATTTCTGCACCATGGCATGACTGAAAGCAAAATATGATTTAAACAAAAAGTGACAAAATCAATACTTAAATTAATTAAATCAAAGGTATTTGTAATCATATTTTGTATCCCGAAGCCTAGAGCCAGATACTCTAGTTATGATAAAAAACATTGTACCTAAGACCAAAAAATAATAATGATAGGCTGATTTCTGTGATTAGCAAACTGTTAAGTTTATAATATTGATCCATTCAGCTGGGATCAAATACTGCTTCATCAGAAGGACAGGCCACATGTAAAGCTGGTAAAAATTCAAAAAAAGACTGCTTTTAGGAAGAAAAAAAAGACAATTATACAAGATTCAGAGTGGGGAAGGGGGAAAGAGTTAATTAAATGGCTTTTATAAAAACAGAAATATTAATCTCTGCATTAATAGAAGTATTATTTTGCACCAAGAACCACAGAAAAGTAATATGTTTTGCATAATGATAAGTACAACTTCAGTCTTAAAAAAAGTTAATGAGGATAATGGCACTTTCTTGATGAACTTTCTTACAATAAGCTTGGTGAGCAAAAACATTGATATATGATAAACAAATGAATATAATAATAAAATCAGTATATGACAAACGAATGAATCTAATAATCAAAAAACCAAAACATTGATATATTTTTATTACAACAAAAAAACTACATATTCAATTGAATATTTCGGTGAATAAGTAGCATCTCTAAAAGTTTTTAATGTGAAATGTAAATAAGGTATATGAAAGAAATATGACACTACGCTATAATTCACTTAACATTCCTTATAGAATTTATTATTCCAAATATACTTTATACTATCTTTCAAAAATACAAGTTATTTTGTCCACTTTATAAAGTCAATTAATAAAACACCATTATTGAGATTATTTGTTTTGATATATCTAAAGATTTCTTGGGGTTATAGGATTTTGACAAAAACAATATTGATTTCAACTATTTTAAGCAAAAGCCATGAGTACTG
The DNA here is from genome assembly GCA_028023455.1 of Epiperipatus broadwayi. Lineage (NCBI taxonomy): Eukaryota > Metazoa > Onychophora > Udeonychophora > Euonychophora > Peripatidae > Epiperipatus > Epiperipatus broadwayi. The sequence goes on from JAQFVV010012421.1 coordinate 2,279,554, forward strand.
ATAAGAAAGAAACATCAATTAAACACAGGCAGTAGCAAGCTTCAAAGATAATATTATTTTCTATGACATTACCATCTTTTATTTTAATTATGAAACAATCTTTCTCTAGCAAAAGAAACATTGATGATACATGTTCACAAAATCAATCTAAGAGTATTTTAATATTTTCTGGATCTCTATACATCTTCCTCTATACCTTAAATTATCTTTTCTAATTCTTAAAATAGAGGGAGAAGCTATTTTACTGCAAAAAACAGGGGGGGGGGTATAATCATTAAATAGCTAGATTTATGACATTCCAATACTTAAAAAAACAAAACAAAACATGGTCTAAGATGTATATAAAAATGCAAATTAGCTAATAATTAATATAAAAATGTATATTGTCTATGGTGAACTTAATATAATTAGAAAAGATATGAACTCAGATTTTCAAACTCTCTACAATTATCCCTCCATCTTATACAACCGATTTACATGACCATTTACACGTGAAAAAGATAAATGATCTCCAATATACCTATTTCGATTATTTATTTAAAAATATATTTATTGACTTAATAAAATTGTACAGATGCATAATAAAAACACTTTGTAAATGTTGACTCATCCATTGCTGGCGTTGGTCTGGAAAAAGTATGCAAGAGCCATTCTCCGCACTAGCAGGTTATAAAATGAGCAGATACGTACTATTTAGTTGGCATTGCCCACCCCTGCCAGTGCAAAGAATGACCCAATAATGCTAACTTATCAGCTGGGATAGATGTAGTATGAATTCAATGCCCCTCTAGAAGAATCTGACATGTTGCAACACAGACTACTTCTTCTGCTGAACAATTTATATTTTTGACATATATGCGGTCATGCGTATCAGTTGTAAAAGATGGAGTGGATAGCTTAAGGGAGCTTGAAAATCTGAGTTCAAATCCCTTCTAATAAAAAATATTAATTAAAAATTAAAATTAATGTTTAATAACGTGAGGAATAATGAAAAAAGAAAATTGTAATTTTAAATGAAACTTGTGATGAGAAGATTTTTAAAAACTGGCGAGTTAATAGTTAATTAAAGCTAATATAATATTTTAATTTAAAGAGAAAACCACGATCAATAATTTAAAAAAAAATCATTATACTAAATTGCTCAAGGAGTCACATTTCATCAGTGAAATCTATGTATTTAAATTAAAGAGTGACCAATATAAACTTATTAATATTATAAAAATGAAAGCAAATCGATATACAAGTAATAAACTATTATTAATTTATTACTGAACATTTTTAGGAAAGGATGAGATGTTTGCTCTATTAAAAATATTGATTCTTTAGTATAAATTTTAAGTGAGCATGTTAATTTTATAATAGAAGAGACATTTTTTTTAAAAAAAATTTACTACTACAGTTAACTTTATCTTAATGTTAATTTTTATGAATTAATTCAAGATTAGCTAATTTTTTTAAAATTTATTTTCAAGATTATATATTATTAATAATTTTATATCTTTTTAAACATATCTCCATAATACTAGTCATTATTTAAATTGAAGAGGACTTGCACATTTCTTATTAGAAGATTAAAAATAATAAAATAGTAGTAAAAATAAAATTGTTGTAACTATTACAATTTTATTTCCTATTACTAATTATAATAATATTTATTACTGATATTATTGGGTTTAAATCTTAGACAATTTTCATATTATAAATTAGTTAAAACAGTAGTCACCACAGCTATGACTTAATCATAACTGTAGTTTGTGCAAATGTCCAATACTTTTTTTTATAATTAACCAAATGTATTTTTAATTAAAATTTTAAACATTTAAAAGTTCGTATTTCATTTTTAAAAAATTAGTGTAGGTAAATATATTTATAAAATTTCCAAACCAACTAAGTTCACAATTAATGAAAATTGACAACTATATTATATGCAGCACCCATATCTGCACAAATCTTAGAAAGGTGACACTTTATAAGTTAGTAACATTTACTTCTTACAACAATAATAATATATTTCTTATATGATCAGAAAAGCTTCATAGTGTATGATTTATATATCTAACTACATGGATTCAAGCCTGAGACAAGTGAACATAGATTAGTCATCCAATAATGATTGATGAAATTATTAGCTAATATTAGTTAGAAGGCAAAGGTCCAGATTAATTAAGAGTTGACCCAATGACTGACAAAGTGCTGATTGCAAAAAGTTATAATATGAAGCAGTATTCATTACTAACTTGGGAGATGCCATGTTTCTACACACATGGTTTACGTGTGTATTACAAATAAATTGAAAATTACTTTGAAAACTGAGCCTTTACTTATCTCATATAATAAATTGGCTGGTAAGTTTATATATTATAACTGAATTCAATGAGTTAATATAAATCAACTTTAAAGAATGCAGAATAACTTTAGTTGGCATATTCTTTGAGTATTTACGTGATGCACCTGTTGATTTAAGAACCCCCCCCCCCAAGGAAAATTAACTACTTTCTTAATAATCAATAAAGCAAGTCATATATATATATTGCGTGACTTTGCTTTTTAAGCTTGTATTACATAAATGTAATATAGGGAACCTACCAATAGCTCTAATAAACTTTTATTGATAAGAGCTGAAGAGAAAGCCTATAAAATCTCTATTTAGAATTATTCCTATCCTCAGACACTACTTTCTTTTTTGCAAAATAATTATTGCATCTTAATACATATTTGTAGTAATCGTTTGTCTTTAATAATCATTCCCAGAATAATTAGTTTAACTTTCATATTATTTGAAATTATAAATACATAATGTCTATCTCTGTGAGCATATACTCAAAAAGAGTTACTGCAAAATCCTTCTAACTTTGGAGCAATGAAATATACATAATCTCGGATTTCAACTATCCCCTTATAATAAATACATTGTAACATGATAGTTTTTGAAACAAATTAAAATATTTATTTTAATTTGTTTTTTAAAAAACTATTATTTATTTTATAGTATTAAGTATGCTTTTTTATTGAATGCAGACCACCGGCATGAGTAATCTAGCTTTGTCAATACTTAGACTTTTAAAAATTTGACTCTAGACATTTTCTATCAATCTTATTCATTCCTTTCATTATCATTTGGGGATGATCTGTCATTTGCCATTGCATGGTGTTATACTTTTGCTCTAGTTTGCCAATCACATTATTGTCGCATCTTTTTATATATTTGACATATTTTCTCTGCATTATACTATTTTCAGCTTTTATTGTGATTCTATGATGAGGCTTATTTTGGTGATGCAAAATTTATATTGTGTTTTTAAATATCATATAGTTAGATTTCATCTCCAAATTTAATTTTTTACTTTGTTTTTCTTTTAATACTTATTTTTCTGATTAATAAGATTATGCAGACAAGACAACCTATATCTATTTTTTTTTGGCTCACTCATTAATAATTTATTTAAAATCTTTGCTGTTTTAATTATTCTTTTTTTCACTTTTTTTTTTGTGATAGTTTTTTAGCTAGTGCTAAAAAGTGGGCTATGCCTGGATTACCATTAAATAATATTCATTACACATTTTTTTTCTTTGGTAGATATTAGAATTTTCTATCACAATAATTTAATTATCTAGAGAAGAGAAGTATTCACGAGACACCAAGAAGGATTGGAATACACCAGAAAATCATTATTCAACTACGATTTTTTAATATTCTTCTTATCATTTTACTTTAACTGCTGTAGAGAGCATTGTTTTTAAATATTTCACTTCCCATTATGAATATATTACTATGTCTTTTTTTTAATAGTACTCTAAACACCAGCATGGAGTAGGAAATGTAGCTCATTTATGACTTGATCACTGTAATACATATATTGTCATAGGCTTGTTCATTTAATAGTTTAAATTTTCTACTATACAAGTATAGGTGAAATTTTTTTAAACATTAGGAAATAATTTCCTTATCCAGATATTTATAATTTTATTCACTATATGTCCTTAACAACAGACTAATTCAACAATGAATAAATCTAATTCCAGCAATATTTGAATAATGCACTATAAAATTTAATATTAGTAATTTCTCTATTGCTTTAAATTCTGCATGTGTTTATTTATTCTATTTTTTTTAACCTTGTTTTAAGAAATAATGGTGGTGGGGGGAACCTAAGTAAAAAATTGTATATATTTTTTCAATTCTTAAGCAATGGTGTCTTATATACCATTTTTATTGTTCAAGACAACAAATGATAAACATTCTATGAAACAATACTTTCAAAAATTGACTTTCTTTTAATTTCTAAATCCATTTTTCTGAATTTAGATGCTCTTCTATAGATTTTACAAAAAGTATTCACATATTAAATATTTCTTTCTAACTTACTGTATAATCTGTTTCAAAATAGTGATGCCTCCTTCATTCCTCTTAGAAAAATATCATTTTTCAATTGACAAATATCTCAAATTGTTGCCATATCAAAAAGTTGCCTTTAGTTACAAATGAATTTATGTATATCATTAATGTTAGTATCTCACTGAGTTTAAACCTAACTTGATATATTAGGTCACATGAATTCAGTTTACTTATTGATGTTTCAGCACATATATGCCTTTACTGTAAGTTTTAGTAAGTAATAGATGTTACATAATAATGCTGAACAAATTTATATCATATTAATTATATATAAAGTCTAATTTGAACAGTTAAACCTCTGTAGATAGTACATATATTACAATTGTTCCACTACTATTACCTTTTTCTTTAAAACAGGTGCACAGTTGTCAGCTATTACTCTCCTTAGTACATTAAAATTGTAATTTGCATCTCCATTTTTTTTTGATAAATCTTCAAAGTCATAATTCTATAAAATGTTGCTCATTATAAATCAAAAACTAATTTGCCCAGAATCTACTTATGTCCACATTTTCACACATAATCTACATTATTATATGAAAATATTTTACTACCAAATATAAAGTAAAATATTTGTTTCCTGTGAAACAGACCATAAATCATATGCAATTGCCTGATCTTCTAAAAGATATCTAAATTATGCAACTGATCACCTTTATGTAACAGCGGGTTTTGAAAATTATACTCATAAACAGTTAAGCATGGTTTGTTTTGGTTTAGATTAATTTTGACTTTTCAGGTACTTTATGAGAAATCTTAGTCATAAAAATTGTTGTACCAAGGCTCCTTATAACTTTCTAAAAATATGCAGCAGCAAGTCCAGTTAGCACATGAATTAATTTTTGTAGCTTAAAAACATCATTAATCACTTAGCATATTTTGTTAATAATATTGTTACAATTGCTCAAATATAAAATTTTGTATCAGAAAATAGACAGCTTCATATTAGCAATTTTACTTATTTAACAAATGGATTTCTTTAAACGGCATAACTATTAACAAAATATCATAAAGCAACTGGTAGAAATTCCATCTAGGAGATAGATGTATTGGCACTTTATTACGACTTTCAATTCTGCCACTTTAGTTATAGATTTGGCAACAATTAATTATGTAATTAATGGTATTTGTGCTGACATATAAATAAATCACTGTCAATTAAACTCTATTTATAAAACATTTAGGCTCAATAATCATGGATTGTTCTGAATCTACTGATGAGACCACTGATGTTTAAAAAAAATTGTTTGGAATGCCATAGAAAAGGGAGAAAAAACATTTATCTAGTTACTAGGAGTCAATGTTAGTTTAATCTCACCTATCATTAACAACATCATAGCAGTGACAATAACTTACTTGTGAAGATTCTAGAAGATTTTGCAGGTTTTTCATTTCATTTGAGAGTTTGTCATAATTCTCAGTCATATTATCCAATTCATCTTTGGCAACACTCATCTATAACATAAACAAAATATGTCAATTAAAATCAACTCATTTTTTAAAAAAGAATGAACTAAAAATTAGTTAATTAAGAATTGTCATATTAATAGAAATAAAACAGCTGAACAATTTATGGTTCAGAAAATAGTATAAAGTTCAAGCACTGGAAGTGATCTCAAACTCCAGAGTTTGACATTTTACCACTGTGCCAAACTACACAAGGCAATAAAAATAATAAAAACAAATTAAATATTATTTTTCACTCTTTTTTTAAATGTGGATATATTGTTTTAATGTATTAATACATATATAAAGACCACTTACGAATATAATAAAAAAATTAAACTATTTCTTTATAAAATTACTTTTATTAGTAAGTTTCACAAGCATGTACCATCTTTGAAAAACTTTCTATACAATAACTAAAGGTCAATATCTTGAAAAAGCATTGCATTATTTAATTTCATTGGAACATTTCACTTTCAAAATAAAGCTATATTCCCAAATGTTTGTAAAAAAACAAATTATGGGGTTTTAGAACCCATAAGTAAATAAGTTTATATTCTCAGTGTTATATATTGCAATACTAATATAAAGTGTTGTCCTTTTTAACTATTAATGTCTCGTTTATTTATCATTTAAGAATATGGAAGTTGTATAAGAGTGGCAATCTTTTATTTGATCTATGAATTAGCATTAATGTATCAAAACAGGTGTTGTTTGCTAATAAACATCACATGATTACCTCCTCTTATGCTTGTGTATCATCATCATCATCATTATCAACCATTATCAATCCACTGCAGGATGAAGGTCTCTCCAAGTTTAATCCATCTTCTCCGATCTTTAGCTTCTCTTCTCCACATCACCCCTGCACACTTTCTTATTTCATCCATCCATCTCACATGTGGTCTCTTTCTGGGTCTTTTACAATCTCTTGGAATCCAGTTCAAAATTTCAATTGTCCATCTATTATCATCTCTTCTAGCAATATGTCCAGCCCAACTCCAATCTTTTAATTTTTTCAATGAGGTCAGTAACACCTGTTTGTTCTCTTACCCATACATTGCGTTTTCGATCTCTTCTTGTTACTCCCAACACACATCTCTCCATACTTCTTTGAGTGGTCTGAAGTCTCTGTATTGCTCTTCTATTGAGTGTCCAAGTCTCAGATCCATAAGTAAGAACTCGTAAAACACATTTATTAAAAACCTTCCTTTTCAAACACATAGGCATATTTCCTTTTAGTATCAAGTTATTGCTACCAAAAGCACTCCAACCAAGTTTAATTGTATGATTAATTTCCTCCATTATGTTTCCATCTGTATTAATAATCTGACCAAGGTATTTGTAACTGTTAACTTCTTCTAATTCATCATAATCAATCTTTATTTTCATATTTTGAGCAAATCGATTAAACATTACTTTAGTCTTTTTAACATTTATCTTTAGTCCTACTTTCATCTGATAACTCCTGCAACATTTCCTGCAGATCTGAAGCATTATTTGCAAAAACAACTACATCATCTGCAAAATCTAAATGACTTAAATAATCTCCATTTACTTTCACTCCTTTAGTTTCCCATTTTAATCCACAAAATACTTCTTGCAGCACTGCTGTAAAAAGTTTTGGAGATATGGAGTCACCTTGTCTTACACCTTTCTCAATATTGACTTTCCCAGTATCATTATGTAATCTAATTGTTGCTGTTGCATTTTTATAAATATTCTTTAAAATATGACAATATCCTGGATCTATACCTTGATGATCCAATGCTTTAATCACTGAAGAAATGTTTATAGAATCAAATGCCTTTTCATAATCTACAAATCCAAAACATAATGACAACTCATATTCATTTGTCCTTTCTATAACTTCTCTCAGTACCTGAATATGATCTACTATACTAAAACCACTTTTAAATCCCGCTTGTTCTCTTGGTTGGTGGAAATCCAATGTTCTCTGTAGACGAGTTGTAATTATCTTGGTAAAAATTTTATATAAAACTGATAAAAGGCTGATAGGTCTGTAATTTCTAATATCTTCTCTATCACCTTTTTTAAATATTATTATTGCATTCTTCCAATTATCCGGTCCATCTTTATCACTTAGACATTTGGTATATAACTTTGCTAAAAATTTTCTGTTTCTTCACCTGATTCTTTTAATATATCAATTATAATTCCTCATTACCTGGACCTTTCCTTTCTTCATACATTTAATTGCATTTCTCATTTCTTCATTTAAAATTCTGGCAATTCAGAAGATGTAATAGATATAGGAGGTACTTGTTCTTTATTACTATATAATTCTTGATAAAAATCTTCTACCAATTTCATGATGTCATCTCTCTTTTTAGTAATAATTCCATCTTTTTTTCTTATTGCAGATATAAATTTCCTACCAATACCAAAATGTTGTTTTACATTCTTAAGACTTTTATTTTCTTCTACAGCTTTTCTTGCTAGTTCACAGTTATACTTTCTTATATCATTTTCAACTCTTTTCCGCACCATTTTACAAAATTCGAGATATTCAATTCTTTTTAATGCATCATTTTTGTATATCTTCATATTTCTTCTTTTCTTCATAAATTCACTAGTCTCAGTAGAAATTTTATTGGTCAATTGCAGCTTTTTTCTATCAGCTATCTTTGTTGCAGTTTTTTAAAAGTGTATCAGTTATTTTCATATTAATTTCATTCAAATCTGAATCATGTTCACAATCTACTAATTTGTAAGTTCTAATTTAAATTTATTAGAATGTTTCTGAAGATTAGGAATATCAACTGTAAATATTGTTTTTCTTAACAATTTTTGTTTTTCTAGTTTTACATTAACACGTATCTTGCACCTTACTAATCGGTGATCACTTCCTGTGCTAAATCTATTAAGAACATTACAATCTTGAAATATGTATTTCCTGTTAGTCAAAATATAATCCAATTCTGCTGTACCTTCATTTGGATGCTTCCATGTCCATTTTCTTTTAACATTTTTCTCAAAAAAAGAATTCATAATATAAAATTTTTCTTTTTCTGCAAACTCCACAAGTCTATGTCCTCTCTCATTTCTATTACCATACCCAAAATTACCTACAGCACTTTCATCTTTCATTTATTTACCAATTCTAGCATTAAAGTCTCCCATAATAATTTTAAAATGTTGTTTACTCTGATCAAAACCCTTTTGTACATCCATATAAAAATCTTCTACTACTTCATCCCTATGAGAACTTGTTGGGGCATAAACCTGAATTATCTGCATTTGGTATCTAGTATTAAGTTGTATAACTAATCTTGCCACTCTGTCTGATACACCATCAATCTCCACAATATTGTTCTTCCACTTTTTATTTATAATGAATTCTATTCCACTTGTATTTCCAATATTTGTGCCTTTATAATAGAATATATGTCTACTTTTTAAATCAATTGTCTCTTCACCTTTTTTTTAACTTCACAAAGTCCAATAATATCCCATTTAATATAAGAGAGTTCTTCTAATTCTTGCACTCTTCCTTCACTTGAAAGTGATCTGCAGTTGTAAGTACCTAAATAAAAAGTTGTCATCAAATGGCAGCCTGGGTCCACAATCAGGGTATTCTTAGCACCCTCCGCCTTCGGCCATCAACCACTGGTTGGTGATTTTACAGCCTCCTGGGAATAAGGGTCACACTTTATTTTTGTCTGTCATAATTGTATATATGTATTGGAAAAATATTTATCATTTACACAAACATTCATTCTGCCTTATCAGGCACTGAGAAGAAAGACCATGGTGTTTCTTGATCTTAAACTCAGAGGTAAAAAGCCAATAAACTCACCATGCTGGCTAATGCGTCTTCGTGAGCAGCCCATCCATGTTCATATACTATATGAATAAACACAGTAATAACAGCTGCAATGACTGCTTGTGTATAACTGTTGTTAAAACAGGCAAAACTCACTATATATATTGGTTACTCTAGCTTGCTGTGTGTGGCAATATATATAGTGAGTTTTGTGTTGTTTGCTAATTTGTTAAAAAATGATTCTTTGGGAATGTGACTTGTGAATAAATTTATATTTTCAATGTTACATATTTAATAATTGTGATTTTAAAAATTGTCATTAATATAAGGTTTTGTCCATCTGAAGGTTTCATTTATTATTTAAGAATATGGAAGTCATATAAAAATGGCCATCTTTTATTTGGTATTCTGGCTTGTAATTAAGATTATATTCTCTGTGTTATATATTTAACAACTGTGATTTATTTAAAGACTTATTAAAATTATTAATATTAATAAACATGATCTTTATCTTAGGTTTTAAATGTCAATGTAGAGATCTTAAATTTTTTTTTTGAAATTATAAATCAACAAATTATATTTATAAAGCATATACTCACAATGATCATAAGTTGCTATAAATGATACTCAGAAAGTTTCTTTTTTACAATTCAACTTTGTTATTCCCTTATTTAGGCTATCCTTTTTATATTGTCAAGTTTTAAATAGTATTAATCATTTTAATTTAGATCCTAAGCAGGTGTATAATGTTCTTAAACTTAATACAAATTTTGCTTAGCTTAAAATTATTCTATTTATATGTAAATTTTTTTGTTTTGTTAACATTACTTTCTTTAATTATTTAATAATACATACTGTGTACATTCTATTTTTATGAGCAATCTGTAAAACAAAAAGGCATGTGACATCATTGTTCAGGGGTTCATAAGAAGTTCAAGTGCCAGATCTGCAAGCACCAGAATTGATCCTGGGACCTTCATATCCCAAGTCGGATGCTCTACTAACTACACTGAACTACAAGCTAAAGGAATAAAAGTAAATAGAGATTATTTAAGTCATTTAGAATTTGCAGATGATGTAGTTGTTTTTGTAAATAATGTTTTAGAGCTTCAGGAAATGTTGCAAGAATTATCAGATGAAAGTAAGAAAGAAGGACTAAAGGTAAACATTAAAAAGACTAAAGTAATGTTCAATGGATTTTCTCAAAAGATGAAATAAAGATTGATAATGATGAGTTAGAAAAAAGTTAACAACTACAAATACCTTGGTCAGATTATTACTACACATGGAAACATAATGGATGAAATTAATCATAGAATTAAACTTGGTTGGAGTACTTTTGGTAGAAATAACTTAATATTAAAAAGAAATATGCCTATGTGTTCGAAAAGGAAGATTTTTAGTAAATGGGTTTCATCAGTTCTTACTTATGGATCTGAGACTTCGACACTTAACAGAAGAGCAATGCAGAGATTTCAGACCACCCAAAGAAGTATGGAGAGATGCAAGTTAGAGTAACAAGAAGAGATTAAAAATGCAATACATGGATAAGAAAACAAACAGGTGTTACTGACATTATTGAAAGGATTAAAAGATTGAAGTAGAGTTGGGCTGTACATATTGCTAAAAGAGATGGTAATAGATGGACAATATTAAACTGGATTCCAAGAGATTATAAAGGACTCAGAAAGAGACGTGTAAGATGTTGAATGAAATAAGTAAGTGTGTAAAAGTGATGGGGAGAAGAGAGGCTAGAAGATAGATTGAAATTAGAAAGACCTTAATCTTGCAATGGATTAATAATGATTGATAATGTTGATGAATGAGTTTATGCTGATTTAAAAAAGAATTCTAATAATTTTTCCTTAATTTAATTCACATGGTATTTTTGACATTGAATACATTATCACCAATTAAGACTTATTTTTGTATAAATATGATTCAAATATATTTTAATATATCTTTCATTTGTATACTTTATGATAAAATATTGTTATATCTACAGTAATATTTTATAAAATATTTTAAACAAAGTATTTATTATTGCTCTCCAGAATTCGACTGTTTAATGCTCACCTCAAACTCATGTTTTGATGTTAATTGATCCATGCTTTGCTTCATTACTTCTATACTTTGATGCAATTCTTCCAATTGCAACTTTTGCTCTTCACTAGTGGCTAATATGATTTCATAACTTGCTCGGCTATCTTCTAATTCTAAATTTAAATTTGTGATTTTCATTTCTTGTTCATTAATAAAAACTTTTTGATTATTTATATTGCTTAACATTCCGGAAATAGCATCCTGAAAAAACAAAACAAAAACAAATAAAGATTAATACAAGCTAGTTACAATGGCTAGGAAATAATAAATATGCATATAAATTAATACAAAATAATAAAGAATAAAAAAAATAACTGAGATATACCCATTAATATCTATACATAGAGAGACACACACATACATCCAATTATATCATTAGATCTACAATCATTTGTTCTAATCTTAAAATAAGTATAGTTATGCCTGTCTTAATTTATTTTAATATTGTTCATTTTTTGATAGTTAACAAATCAACATACCAATATTATGTTATTTAATAAAAAGTTTCAAAATTAACAGATAATAACATTAGAATATTTTGATTTCACCCATTTCTTTTACTTAATTTATCTAGAAAATATAACAATCAGAATTGTTCAAGCAATGGTATTTTTCTGTGACTCTCTATGGATGCAAAAGTTCATCATTAATGAATATCTTTGAAATATCAAAAACAATTAAAAAGAAAAGAAGATAAAATATGAACCCTTATTTAAAACTCAAATTATCAGACAAAAATTGTTTTATTATGAGCGTGTTATAAGATTATTCCATTAATTATAAAAGTTTAAGATACTTGGAAATATAGTAAAAAAAAACAAAACAATCAGCAATGAGATGGAAGAACTTATGTGCTATCTACTTATATTTTTAACTATTATATATAATGAATACTCTTACATATTAAACACAGGGTTAAAAAGATTGAAAAAAAAAAAAAAATTCCTAAGATATCTATTAGTCCAAAATGATTTCTTCAATTAGGCCAAATCACTTATTGTTTTTACTATGTCACAACAACAATGAGAGTATAGTCTTTAATGTTGATATTATTCTACTTTGGTTTTTGTTACTCTGCTTATATAATCAAATCAGATATAAAGCATAAAAAATCCACAAACAATAAAAACAAAAAGTAAATAAGATCTATAATTGCGACTGCGTATCCTTCATTAAAGTATTATTTTTAATACTGGTATTTTAATCAATGCTAATGAAATAAAAAAAAATCTTTATCAAAATGTTAAAAAAAACACAGTGTATGTACTTCATTTCATCATTATGCAGCATTCGTTGAGAATCTACTAAATTAAATTCTAAATATAAAAAATAGAGTATTATGTTTAAGTGTAATTAAAGCTAGAAAGAGAATATTTTTAATAATGATGACTTAGAATAGAGAACTTAATATTTTTTTAGTAGTAACAAAAAAATTACCTTTTGATGAACAAGCTCTTTTTGCAGGTTGTTAATTGTCTCCATGGCACTTTCATAGTCAGTTCCTATCTGCATTATTTTCCTACTTTTTTCTTCACAAAGAGATTCTAAATCAGCAGCCTGAGTCCTTAAGCCAATATTATCTTGTAATGCTTTCACTAATTCTTGTTGCTGTCATTAAAATATATAAATATATACATATATTGAAATAATAAAGATTTTATTATACATATGATGCCTACAATAATACATAAAAATATTTAAAATATACACTAAAGTTTGCTACAACAAATTTAATTGGTTCTAGAAGGTTTTTATCATCTGCTCATATAGCTTACATTGAAATACATGTACTTAGTAAAAATCCGTTTAAGGCTCAAGGTTTAGATCAAAGTTGCCATCAGAAATAAAAATGTAAATAAATTTACAGACTCCCTCCAGGAAAAATCACAGACTGTGGATTTCAAAATTTCCATTTTTTATGCAGACATGATTTTTCTTATAAACTCCTTAAAATAACATTCAGCAATGGTGTTATGTATGATAGCAGTCTCATTATATTTTATAACACTATGCAATTAAATTCTTTTCTTGAATCTAGTGGAATTATATTTTGCTTATAATTAATAACTCCTTCATAGGACAAATATTTGTACTAGAAGACTCAATAAAAAGATCATTTAATCAATTGCTTGACCTTTTCACAAACATTCAATCTCATTGACTTTATTAATTGATATTAGAAAAAGTTTTGAATTGTCCTGTGCTGACACAACATCAACTGCTCAATTTAAAAATTACTTTCACTATTTGCACATTTTAAAACTCAATTTTATTTTTTAAAATGGTAAAAATTGTTGATTTAGCTACTATGTTCAGATCTTAAATCTCCAATCAGTTTATTACTTTCTATTTTAGAAAGGGCTTCTTTTTTTATTTCATGATTGAAATGATCATTTTTTAAACTTTATGTTCAGTCTCACCATGAACATAAATATTTATATGCATACAAAAAATACTATTATTATTAATATGTAAAAAAATAACAACAACTAAGAACAAACAAATAGCAGAAAAAAATTGAATAATAGTAAAATTGCAAAGATTGATAAAAATGTCTGATACTTTACTTAAAGTTGATGAAACATTCTATTAAATGTTATATGCATGGTTACTTTATCAAGGAGTAATGCTTGTTATAACATTGGTAGTTCAATAAATGATATTCATTGTTTTAACGACTCTATGTTTAGCACTTAGATTTCTATCTTTATTTTGCATAATGTCAATATCAATTAGTTTTCAAATTCTGTGTTCATGGTTCATAGCTAAAATTGTTACAAGAAATAAATTAAAAGATTGAAATTCAATAATGCTTTTTTCCCCATCTATGAATGATAAATCAGATAGTTTTTTTTTAAAAAAAATTTTGAATAAACATTTTATTTTATTAAAATAATAATAATAACAAATAAAAATCAATTTTCTTTTTTACTTCTTATAATTGAAAGACAGAATAATTTTTGTTTTAAGTTCCAGTCTATTTGTTTGTAAATACTTTTATTTAAGTTAGAATAAAATTGTAAAAATGAAGTTTAATATATTCATTTACAATAAAATTTGTTGAAATGTGGTACATGTGATATAAATCACTGACAATGTAATATGATACTAAAATATTTTAATCAGCTTAGTTAATTTCTTAAATCTAGATAAAATTTGAAATATTTTGATATCAAAAGTTTCCAATAATGCCTACAAGTTTCAATTAAATGTTTTATTGAAGTTAAAATAAAATTTTAAAATTATTTACTCAAATGTGATACATTTCTTTTAAATCACTGGCAATGTAATATGACATTAAAATATTTTAGCTACCATACTGTTTCTTAAATAAAAAACAGTGGGTCAGTGAACAAAGCTATATTGTAAACAAGGTTGATTTAATACTTATGATTTTATTTTCAACCTCAAAAGTATTTTAACATCACATCTTTCATTACAATCTTAATACTAAAAACCATGAAAATAATTGTTTCTTTAAACATAATTGAAGATTTTATATTTAACTTGAAATAAAAGCATGGGAGGGGGAATGTAGAAATTAATTAAATTAAACCCTATTTTTTATAACAAGGCATAGATTTAATTAATTTCTGGATCCCATCCCCCCACACTTTTATTTCAAGTTAAATATAAAAATCCCAATTGTGTTTGGAGAAATAATTATTTTCTTGGTCTTTAATTTCAATAACAAATAAAAGCATTCCTTATAAATATTTTTTATATCTATTATTACTTTTGTCATTTTTTTTATAATTGTAAATTTCTACTCTTTATATTTCTGAGATAATTGAATTAGTAAATTGTCATAAGCAAATAAATATAAATTTAATATTTTTCTTTACTTTTTATAATAAATTAATAATAATTCAGATTTTTTCCTTATTAATACACTTACACTATAGATGCAGTAATACATATAATGAAAATCATATAACATCAAATACTAGAAAAATAACAAAGTTATACAAATTTTTTTATCATAACCATCATTTTGGCTATTAGAAAAATAGATTTTTCTCAAGTAAAAATCAGTAAAATATAACATAATATGTGTAACAGATTAATCACTCCCATAATTCAATTCAAATATCAAAGGAATTAAGGATACTTACATATAATGTTATATTTTATTGATTTTCACTTGAAAAATCTGTTTGTGTAGTAGGTAAAACCATGGTTGTGACAGAATTTTATTATACATTTGTCATTTTAGTAATATTTAATGTTATATGATTTTCTATTTTATTTACTGTTATTAAACCACTAAACATCACATGATCACCTTCTCTATACTAGCACATAATGTATAAAGAGTTTTGCCTTTGTTTACTGTTATTAGTAAAACATTAGGTTGTGTTATAATAATAAATATTTATATTTTGTTTTTTTATTGATTAGTTCATTTTTTCTGACTGCTATTGAGATACACTCTCCTATAATAGCACCAATTTTTTTTTTTATTAAAATAAGTACATTATAAGAATTAAATATATGGCAGAAGGTTTTACTGCAAGTACATAAAATTACTGACATATACAATAATGAATAATTAAATTTGAAAACATTCTGAAAATTAACAATTTTTATTATTAGATAAAAAATAATCAAATGGTTTTGATGCCTAGGAGATCACATGACGTTTAAGTACCAAAAGTATCTGGGTTGAACTGCAAACCATGACCTTGAACTCATGAGTCTGCCACTTTATTATAAAATGCAAAACATTTGGATTATTAAAAAAAATAGATGATTACTATTCAATAGTTTATGAATTCCATCTTTTCTCAAATTACTATTAACAGAATGAAATGTAGCTAAAAATAAACAAAAGATGAAAAATATAAAAAAATATTATAATATATTGTTGTTTATTTACAGACACTGCTTATTGTTAAAACAATAAATAAAAAATTGATTTTAAAAAGCTTATTTTAGATAAAAGTATATTAAAACGCAATATTTTACCAACCAATACTATTAAATAAAAGTTCAATCTACAAAATTTTCATTATTCAACACACACTATCATTTACTTATTTCAACTTGAGATGAAGTCCAAGGGAAAAAAATATTTATCTTTTTTGCTTGTAATTAGGAATCTATTATTAAATAATGAACTTAAAATATCACAGGCATCATCATTTTATTATTAGTTATAATGCTACTTCTTTCCTGGATATTTAAGAAGTCAGTTTGCTTTGAAATACTATTACCTATAACAATACTACCATTTAATAAGAACTTGATAATGGTGGAGTCTTCAAAGAGAAAAAAAATAACAATAATGGGCTGAAAACTGAAAAGTTTATTAGTTTTTTGGAAATAAAGTTTTACTTATCATTATCTTACTTCATCAATCAAGTTTAAGCTATCTTTTCCAACAACAATTGATAAAATAAAAATCCACAACTCAGGTAACTATTTGCTCAGTTAAAAGAATTCAGTATTGAATCAAACAATAAAGATATATTTCTTACTTGCTCCTTATCTTCTTCCTGAAGCTGCATTTCTAATGTGACTGTTTTCTCACATTCCAGAGCCAATTTTTTTAATGTGGTCTGTAAAAAAAAAAAACCCCACAACATCCATTTGAAACATATGAATAAAGATATCTGAAAAAGACAAACACATCTTGTTATCTTTGTTCAATGTTTATCTATATTAAATTATTACAATTGAATCTACAAACATCAAACTTATTGTGTTTTCTCAGTACACTATTCACTTTAGATAAATACACTTATCATTTATTAAATTAGATATTATATGATTTTTTTAACTTTAATTATCCACTTTTATTAAACAACTACATAGTCTAATAAAGGATTAATAATAGTCAATAATATATTCCTGTAAAGAATGGTCTCTTGGCACTAGTACATCCAATTGTAATAATTTGATATTGATAGATAGTGCTGAACTCATTCATAAATGCATATGGAGGAGTCCTTTTTCTTTTTCAGATGCATTTATTTATATATTTTAAGTGTAGTGGAATAGAAATATTAATAAAAATAGATACATTAATCTTTAATTACATTTAAACTATATATTTGGGTGAAAACATAGGATAATATATAGAATAATAATTATTAATGTATTCATCTAAAATGAGTGATTTTTATTATGTGATTATATAAAATTTTATATTTAAAGATCCAAGTGTAATAATTAAATTATAATACAACAAGAATAATAAAATTCAAAAATCTATAATATAAATAGTAGAATCTATATAATTCTTTTGTTGAGAATAAGATTTTTTTTTTTTTATTTAAAAAAAATCATATTAATAAAATTAGATTCTATAACTTAAAAAGCAGATTTATTAGTTAAATTTTAAAAGTTTTTCTTCATTTACAAATCCTATATTTTGTAAAAATATTTGTACTATATATTTTTGGTGTATTTTCTCTTTTTAGTCACCATCAAAATAATTAAATATTTCCACAAATTTTTATACATTATTCACTGTGGAACAGAATTTTACAATATCACATGACCATTTTTTTCTTTATGCTTACACAAGCTATTAAAAATAGTATCAAATTTTTTTTATATAGTAATGCTATCCAATCCAAGCTCTAATAATCAATAGATAATTTTAGAAAGTTATGCATCATAATTCTTAACCGTTATCTTCCTATCCAATTTCCCTAGTCTAGTTTCTAGCTAATAGCTTTCTTCAGTGAGGAGCCTTGGATCTGAGAGCATTGCACCTGGATTTTTGGGCCTAATGTACCACTTCTCCAGCACCCACTAAAGAAAGGGATATTGGATGAGAAGGCACAGAGTAGGGATAATGATGCAGAACCTTCTAGCATCTATTGATTACTATAGCTTTTATTGGGTCACACTATAGTATGAAAATACAATTTGTTACAATTTTATATTTGAAAGTCATTCCTTCAATTCAATAAAGAATACTTACTTACCTGTTATTCATTCAAACATGAAATAAGAAGTATCATATTGTTTAAAAATGTGAAAGCCGTGAAAATGCTTCTCAAACTATTTGACTGTAGATTATATAAAATGCAGCAATGTGATCTTTGAAAGTTTGCCTTAAAACAATGTTTGCATTATGAAATAAATGTTTCTCTAAAATATACAGTATTGAATGAATTAAGAGAATAGAATGAAATAGCTGACCATATCATGATAGACCCAATACCATGTTCACACTCACAATCAAACACACCAAAAGCAACAGAGCTAAACTTTTTTTAGTAATTGGAAAAAGTATAAAAGATATTCACCCAGCAACAACATACTTTCTATCATTCATTATTCCAGGTTTTATGTTCATGATATTGTTGTTTCTCTATAGCAGCATTTATAACAAAAAAAAAACAACAAATCAGCCTTTGAAATGGCAGCATGGTCATAAATGTTATGATTGTGACTTATAATGGATTGTTATGATAAAACTATAGTATTTTAGAGGTAATTTGTGCTTTTTATTTTTGCCTAAAATTCTTAATAATTTATCAATATATGCACTTACACACTATATTAAGAAAACTTAACATTATACTGAAGGCAAAGTATGTCTCATACGAATATGAGAACATATTTCGCCCTTGAAACCGCGAAGCTTCAATAAGTACGAATTCCGTATAACATTATGACTATAGCGTGTAAAGTCCAGCTATTAATAAATTACAGCCGTGAAAGAATTGCGCATTGCATATTTTAAACTCTTAATACTATTTATTAGTATTTTTCTGTTAACAATGATTTCCGGGCTCAGCTAGCTCAAGTAGATTTTGTTCTTTTATCTTTAGCAAAGTAGTCATTCATCACCCATGAAGCTATCAATCTTGAACTTTTAAATAGTTTAATATTGCTTTGCTGTACTAACAAATAAGACATAATAAATTTTGACTATTTTAAACTCAGCTCAATTTCTGTAACATTTCTTTACATAGTTTTATTAAATGAACATCAAATTTTTATCAGATGACTCTTTCTAATTCATTTTTGTGTCACATAATATAAAATGTTCTAGTTATTTTGTCAAATACGTGTGTACATATAATGAACAATGATCACAGTACAGTGCATATATATATTAATAAAAATTGTAGATTAAAAATAAATAAAGCCGATATTTATTCATTTAAGTTGAACTTCCTTTTAGGCATTAGAATAAAATCTACACACACACAATGGAGAAAAAATATAGGCATTTTTACTCTTTTAATCTATTTCTTTCGATTTAAAAATACAGACACAACATTTTCAATAGTATTTTGCAATTACCTGTAGCTCCGTCTCCAAGTCTTTGATATGTTGCCTATCATCATGGAGATTCTGCTTCAGCTCACGAATAATTTCTTGCTGGAATTTAATTTGCTCATCCAAAGTATCAACAGTGCCTTCTAGGCATTCCTTTTCCTCAATCAAGACATTCTTATCTTTGGCTAACTTTTCTACATCACTTTCCAAACGAACAATCTAAAAGATAATAAGACAGTTAAAATTTTAAAATAGATATAATTTGGAAAGGATTGAAATAATTGCAATTAGAAAATATTTCTTATATCTTACTATATTTCTTGAGGGGAAAAAAAGTTCCCCTTCCCAATACAATCAATTTTTGAATGGCATTTAATTTTAAAAATATCAAGAATAAAAAATAAGAATTTGATTTTACTTTTACAAGATTTCTCATAAGTCCAGCATCACTGGATTAATATATAATTTTACGTTTTTACAGACCATGATGTATATAAAAGCAAACAGAAATAATCTAAATAAATTTTATTCACAGGCAATCAAATACCACAGAAAAAATAATAAATTGTATGCATAAGCCAATAAAAGATTTGTGCTTCTTGATTTATTGTAAAAATTAAGCAGACTTATAGATAATAAACAATGCAGCGGATCTCTGAGAAGATCAACTGTAATGATATAGTGACTGCTATTTCTTCTAATTAAAGCATAAGCGGCCAAATATCTTTGTTTATTATCTACTAAAATAAAAATGTCAAGAAATAAAAGCCACCACATTATTAAGGATTACAGACACAATATATTTGGATAAGGAATTGATGAACTTATTTAATTGAATGGAAATGCTGATATAAATTGATCATAATCTCATCGATCCACACTAATTTAAAGGAACAAAGAGCTACATTGCTGATGGTATAATTAGTTGTCTGCCAATCTAGTATCTTAATATTTAAAAATTTTTAAAATTTTATATTAAGATGATTTATATAAAACCAATGAAAATATAGATAATTAAAAAAAAAAAAATCTTGCAGGAGTAAAAACATTATTTGAAATTAACAGCTGTTATTAACATTGAAGTTAAACTGAACAGTGATCTGAAAGCCTGGATTGATAATAAAATAATGCAACAATATAAAAAGAAGTTGAAGGATTTTACTGCAGAAAATAACTCTTTAGAGTGGCTAAAATTTTTTAATCTTAATTTATGAAATAGAACATTAATTAATAAAGCCTAAGTTGTTTCTGTCAAAAAGTAATTATAGGCAATGCCAGTCAGAGAGATTCAATGGGACATGGTAGTAAGGTCAACATCAGTGGAATAGAATAATTACACGACTTTCAACTCTCATAAAGTAACTAAAAGTTTAGGATAGATTAAATGAAGTCATCATAGCAGATCACTAATCAAACAGACTTTAAGTACAAATGAGGTCATGAGATTATGTAGATATAATTTTTAGCAAGCAGGGTTATTTTATTGACTGTTGTATTCAGAAGGCTATATTCAGAAATTACAATAGATTAATAAGTGATCAAATGTGGCATTGATAATTTTTGATTTTAGTTATCTGATAAAATAAAGTCTTTAATTTGATTGAAATCTAATTATCTTCTAAATAGTATTGATTTAATTTAGCTTTCTAAAAACAATTAAAATATAAAAAAAAAAAGTTGAGAAGCTAACTCGAAAAAGCAATTGTAAAGCAAGAATAATAAATGGAGTAGAAGGGCATGTAAAAAAAGTAATGCATTGTCCTCATTAATACTATTCATAAAAAACTAACATTAAAACAATAAGTAATTTAAGTATATTATATTTTTTGCCCAAAGCAGCCTTTGCCATTAGTATTAGTAGTTTGCTATTAATTTTTATCTGTTTAATGTAACTTATTATACCACCATAATTTTAAAACTACATTATAGATTTTCATGAACTTTTATACTATACTAAATGAAAGAATGCATTGTGACATTTGTCTGCCAGAAGTGTGAGAGTGAGTTTTGATCTATTAATCTATAGATATTAAGTCTATCACTCTACCAATGTAATAAAATGCAATAGGCAAAGAATACATTTTTAAAACGTTCAGATCTTTAAAAAAAACTATGAATGACTAAGTATATTAAAAAGCTGGACAATTAAAAATAAGAACAGAGAAGTTAAAACGTATTTTATATAAAACAAATTATATTAGTCTATAAAATAAAAATTGCAGATAATAAATAAAAATACACATGAAAAATAATTCAGAGAGCAAGACAAAAAGAATATTTGTGACTTATTGACTATGTTATATATATAAAAATGATTAAGCACAAATAAACTGATATGAGATAATTGTGTAAAATATTACAGATGCGAATGAAAAACAAAATCAAAGAGAAAGATTAATTAAATGAATTTAAATAGGAAATAATTTTGATTAGAATGTAATAGAACACTAATATATAACTTGTTATCTATATATACTGTATGTGACTTTTTTTTCTACATTTATAATGAATTAAAATTAAAGTTAATTCCTTGATTGATTTTCAGTTTTATTAAATTTTTTTATTCTAAGTAAGTGACTATGAACTACCCATGTGACAAACAAATATATATGCATTGCAATGGAAAATGATCACAAAGTTAAGTGATTAATAAGGCAAAGACTGATATTTATGTCAGTTCCATTGAGTAAATATATATATATACTATAATGGGATGGGATATATATACTATAATGGGATGGGAAATAGAGGAATTAAACCTGGGGTGATGGTGAAATCATCATCAACCCCAAATTAACAAAATATTTCAAATAATGAAATTTAATATAATATTTAATATAAAATAAGGAGCATGAGAGATCACTCCAAGAGATCTGCCCAGATAACTATCTTAAGCACAACTAATCAGTATTATAAATAAGTATAAGTAATATTCATCACTATGAGTGATTAACAATAAAAGTAAATCAACAATAAAATCAACAGTTAATCTTGGAAATGGGTCTACTATAACCCAGCTTGGGGCAATTATTTCAATATAATTTGAATGCACAAACTAAATGCTCATCCATCAAAATATATAAGTATAAAAATAATAATGCTGGGATATTAAGACATGCTGATCATCATCAATATACTGTCCAACTATAAATTTAATTTCTAATAGAGACTAAACTAAATAAAATGTAGTGTATAAACTTTAAAAAATATATTCTTTGCACCATCACAGGATTCTTATCAGCTGGATGCCCATATACTAACCTTTTCTATAATAGACCATTATGCATAAATCTAGCCCAGAGAACACAAGCTCTATAAGTTATTGTGAACAAGAGATGGGGCAATACATAATATCCTAAAAATATTTAAAATAAAGTCACTGGAATAATTTTAACAATAGAATATAAGTATATTAATAACAATAAAAAATGACATTGAGGTCTGCAGAATATGGATATACACATAGGAATTAAGCCTTCTGATTTTGATGAACATAAAAACAAAAATTCAAGTTATCGCATTGATTTAGATATATGTTCCAATATAAAACACCTATGTATCTGCATCCAGATATGCGGTACAATTTATGGACATATTTGGATTGTCATATAAAATGATTAAAATTTACATATATGTGTCTATCTGACATGCATTGGTATATGCACACAGACATGTAGTACAATTGATGAATATATTTCAATCATTATATAAAATAATAAAATTTAAGTTATCACATTTTAATGACACAGATATCTCCTACTATGATTACATAAAACATATTTATATCACTGCACAGATGCCTGGTATAATAATTGATTAATATATTTGAATTGTCAGATAAAAATAAAATAAATCTTAAGTTATCACATTTTAATTATGCAGATAACTCATACAATGACTATATGAGGCATATATATATTATCATACAGATATGTGGTATAATGATTGATTAATGTATAAATGAAATTCATTTTCCATAATATATTTCAATTTGTCAAAATGATAAATTTATTAAAAATATCTTCTTTCATAATTAATTTCATTTGGACAATATACATAAAATTCAACATACATATGTATATATAAAGATATAGATGATATAAAGTAAAATTATTAATTAGATTCTCTTTTATAGTCAGTAAAAGTTTTCTTTTCTAATTTAAAAATGTTTTTCTTTTTTCAAATTAAAATAATCTATGAATCAATCATTTCATTCAAACAAATTTTTACTTGTTTTTCTTTTAAAAGATTTTAAATGCCATTTTCTCCAAAGAAATTATTTTAAAATTCATTCCCATCTATCTATAAGGCTAATCTACTTGTCAGCTATGCTTCATATATCTATATTTATCTATGCTTTTCTGCATATAGATAAAACAGCATATGTAAAACTAATTCTTCAGTCAGCTTAAGGATTTTCTTGATGGGAGCCAGTCCAGGATTGTCCCCATCAGCTAAGGTATAATCAGGTAACTGTTGACATTCAATAAACTCCACTTAGACTTCAGGCAAGCTAGCTCTTTCATTCACACTATGGTTTTGAAATACTGGAAGGTGACCCTTTTTCTTCAATGTGGATTCAAACTCTGCCAGAATGAACTATAGAGCAGCTGCTGGACTTCCTCTCCTTGCTTTCATTTATAATTTCATGGTAAGTATTTGTATAACTCTGGAAAACATCTATTACAGAAAAACAATTACCATGGAAAAACAACTACTATACATTTTTTATCAACACTTTTATTGTGACAGTCAGACGATGTATGTTGGTTTAACTCAGTTCGAATACTAGGTGAAAGTACCTCGAGGCCATCCATACGCGAGATATTAAATCAAGAATACTATGACCTCTGCCCTATTTGCATATTCTCGAGGCTAATTACGAACAAACAACATTATCTGAGACACACATAAATTATTTTCTCACCGGCCACAAAGCTTAGCAACAGAGGTAGAGACATGGATGGGAAAACCTATGGAGCTAAATAGTTAAATGTGCAATAAAAGTACTAAGAGACATGTGTTTTGCATGCCTGGATCATTGGAAAAGTAAAATAAAGCATTATAATAAAATTAGGAAACTCACGCTTTTGATAGTTAAACAATGTTTAATTAACAACTTTAAAATATGAATAATGATTTAATGGCCTCCGCTATTCCCCTAAATTAATGAAAACTAATTAGACAATAAAAACAGATTAATATGTTTGCGGTCTAAATCTTTTCTTCCCAATTTTAATAAAATTGGCAACCTGAATTTCCTCGATAAAGTACAATAGTAAAAATCTTTCGCAAAGCATTTTCTAATTGCTTTGTGCTAAAAACACAGTTTAAAAATTATTTAAAATGTATATAGCTAAATCATATATACATTATAAGCTACTGGCGGACAAAAGAGGCATTATTGGGGAGATCAAGTTGGCAAACAAAGGAAACTTACTCGTGTGGAATTTAGAAACATAAATAAAATTGGAAAGAGATTTTAAATGAAAAAAAATTAACTTTTAAATTTAACTGCAATGGAATACAAAATATTTACACATGTTAGTAATGAAGAATAGCAAAGGAAAAAAGGTTAAATATAGATAGATGATCACATATATATATATTTAAGACTAGTCTAATAAAATGGTTACATTACAAATATCATTAAATAAAATAATTCATAATATAATTCAATTAAGAAAGGTATGAACAAAAGGGTAGAAAGTAAATAGTTCAATGGAGGAGAGATATGATTACCGTCCTGGTTCCTTGCTCCTGTTCGGCATCGTCGTGGCTTGATCCAACCATTGATAGGTATTTGTCCGGACAATGAAAATGGAAATATGTAGCATGGTTTCACAAAAAGTCCTACAGACATGGCACAGAGTTCAGATCACTATTAGGTGGATACTATGGCATTTTGGATGATATTTAGGAACCTCGGCGATAGGCAAAGCTATTTATTTGCCTAGCCAAGCATAGTAGAATCCATCAAATTCATATGACTTTTAGCTTGAGCATGTTCAAACTTCTCCATGATTTTGAAGATGACAGTTGTATAACTTTTTGGAATAAAATCTCAACAAGCAAAAGCAAAATCTGCCAAGAGTTCTCCCAAGAGAAATCTGAATGAAAATTTCAAAAGGGAAATCTGAATGCCAGCAAGAAAACTCTGAATAACCAAGTCTTTTGTTCTCACTTCTATTTATACCCTCTTTGTCAACTACCTTCTATTGTTTGTATGATCTTAGATCTTGATAAGCCCCCATGCTCCTTTGTTTCAAGGTAACATTTTCTAAAAATAATCTTTACTTTTTTACTCTAAATTTCTTTCTTTAAACTTTGAATTTTATTAACTAAAAAAGAAAAAGAAGGCCATCTTTAATTTGCCTTGAATGGGCTAATTAATTAAAAATATACATTCTTTTAGAAAATGTTGGCGGGCTTATCTCAAAATCAAATCATAATAAATATTTTAACAAGACTTAAAAAGAAAAATACATTCTTATTTCTTTTAATAAAATAAGCATTTTATTTCAGCAGAATTTTGCATTAACTCATATATATATATATACGCTTGACGTATATATATGTTTGACTAATAGGTTTGGCAAGTAATTTTTATTAACAGAAATTTAATCTTAGAATGGAATTTATTTAAAACAAAATATTTAACTGCAATACAAATTTAATAACATAATTAATTTTAGCTTTAATGCAAAACCCTGCTGATATTGGACTATAAACTTAATTCAGGCTTACAACACTAATTAAGTTTATAGGAGGCTGTGAAGCATGGATTGGACTTCAGATCCATTGCTTCATTATAGTTAGAGAGAGAGATGAAAACATTCATTAATTAAAAATGTTTTTTCTTATCTTTTCAAAAAATCACTTTAATCCTTTCAAAAGCAACTTTGAAATTTTATCAAAAGGATGATCTACAAGTTTTATTTAAAAGAAAAGATTTCCAAAATAGATAGTAGACGTTCTATAATTACCATGATATTTATTGTCATAAAACATGCTTGTTTTAATTTCAACATCAGAATACAATATTAATTAGACCCTTTTAGCTGTTTAATTTATAATAAAATTTTGTTTTAACTTCAAAATTATTTAATCCTTTACAATGATTTTATTCCAGGGAAATAATGTAGAAAATATCTACAAAATTTTTGTCTGTGTTTATTTCTACCTTTTCTTTCAACTTTATATATATATATATGCACACACACCACACACTACTATGTTGTATGCCATGAAACCCATATGATTATAATATATATTGTAATGGTAAGCACCCTTTTTAACAATTAGAAATGAATTCAGTTAACAATAAAATGAAAAAAATACAATAATTAGCAAATTAAATTTTCATCTAGGTGAATTTAAAGATAACTAAAGGGATACAGTGTACACGGTGAGTTGACTACATCCAAAGTATTTTTAATTAACAAGTGATTACTAGTCACAAGCAATGATCAAATTGAATATGTATAATTTTCATACACATTCAATTATATTTTCTGATCATTCATACACATTCAATTATATTTCTTGATCATTATCCCCACTACATCTAATAATTTATTACATTAACAAAATAAATAATCGGCTTGGTTCGGATGAAAAATAACAAACAATAAAATTATTATTAACAACAACAATAACTTTAATTAAAGAATAAAATTATATAATAATAATAATAATAATAAAATAATTAAATAATAATAATTATATAATAATAATAATAATAATAAAATGTTTTTATATATTTACAATTAAGAAAATTATATGATGATCATGCATTAGAGGGAAAAAATCTTTGTAGCTTACGATATCTTTGAGGATAGCTATAGAAAATTCAGTTGATTTACTTTAACATCTTTGTGAGCTCACATATATATTTTGTATCTGTAAATGTGGGAACATGAGCATTAATCTTTAAATTTTAATGTCTGCTGGCAATATAATATTTAGCTTCTTTTGGTTCATTTTGAGGCATTTTTCTTATGAGAGTTTCCACTGCAATTTTCTTCTAAGCATTTAAAATAGGCAGAGTAATTTATAGAAATACATTTCCATGTGATAATCACTTCAGATGATTACTTTTCCTTTTTTAGCAAGTAAATGTTAAATATTTCTTCAATATTCAATAACGATGACTAGATTGACAGAATCGAGATTAATTTTTCAGGCATATTCTTGTTTACAGCTCTACATTGAGCTACACTATAGGAAAAGTTAGAAAAGCATCCTGGAGGATTCTCTACTCCCATAAAATGCATGATATAAACTTAAAATCCGTACAAAATTTTATTGATGTCGATGAAGTCTGTTACAATTTTTCCTAAGGTTTCTCAGAAACAGATGAGTTTTAAAAGCTTCTGTTTATTTCCATAGCAATATTTTTACCCCCCCACCCCTAGTGATTTCTATAGCAATATTTTTATTTAAAATTGTAATATTGTTTTTTTTTTTAAAGTAATACAATAGTTTTATCTTTACACTTATTTTTAATATTTTAAAATGACTTTAAAATTTATTCTATATGCATGACTTTAATATTTTGTTATACATAATAAAGAAAAATATTTACATAAAAACAATGCCTGTAAACTCAGATGTGAGGGTTACAATATATATATATATATATATATTAACAAGCACAATAGTTAGCCTGGTCAACAGGAGAACCATTTCAAATCCAGTTACCAGATTAGGTATTGATTTATATTTTGTATTGTTCAAATCCAGTCACCAGATTGACTGTTGATTTTCTTCTGATGTAGTCTGATTGATGGATCATTCATGATGATGGATGGTTATTTCTTTTGAGTATTACTTACTTTTACTTATTGATAATACTGGTTGATGTATAGATAATAATACTTTTAGTTGCTTTAAGAAGTTAACTGATCTCTTCTGATCTAACCTAGCTGGCTAACCACAGAGAGTTCTCATTCTATCATGCCCTCCCAGAGATTTTCTTGGTCTCATTCTTCTTTAATATATAAATTTTCTTATATATATATATTTTAAATATTAAACATTACTTTAATATCTAAACTCATTAATAATTAATTTGTTATTTCATTTTAATTTAATTGTATTTGTGAACTTAGAGTGATGATGATTTGCCATCACACCAGGTACAACATTTTTTCCTTCCAACCCAGATTATCCCATCCTGTTACAAATGGCTATACAGCTGAGGGCCAATGATGATCATGTACTGAGGCAATCATTACAGATGGCTGCCCAATGTAAGGCTGATGATGATCGCATACTGGTGATAAACACTTCAAAATTATCAACTTGATCTCAAACCACCACTGAGAAAGAAAAAAAAAGCATTTTATACAGAATTTATTTAAAAAAATTACTGTGAAATATGTAACAAGAGTATTGATGATGATTACAAATTATAAAATAATAGTTGTCATGTATGTTTAAAGAAGTTCATGTTTAGAGTTAAATAGAAAATCTATGATTTTGGAGATTGGATTGGGTGTTTGATTGTTGAAGTTTGTATATTTTCAGTTTTGGTGATGGATGGAGAGTTTTGTCATTGGCTTGAGGATGCAATGTTTTCATGCAACTCTGAGGGGTGTTCTATCTCAGCTATTTGCTCCAACCCATTTTTTGTATTTCATACTGTTAATCACAGAGCAGTTAGTATAGTCCTGCCATGATTCCAGCCTCTAAGTCTCCAAAGAAAAGCAAAGCATAGCATATATTTCCTATCCTATAAGACTCAAAGAAGCAGGGCAGTTTTGTATTTTACAGCCCTTCCATAAGAGCAGGGTTTTGCAAAGATTTTTGCATTATATTTATTAAAGGTTGTGGTAGCTTATAGTGTCTCAATTGAATTAGTCCTCTAGGCATTCACAGTGCATTGTATACTGTAATGGAACATCCAATTGTCCTAATGGTTGGGCTGTAGATGTAATGCAATGTGATATACATATAAAGAGAGATTAAATCACCCTATTTGTGGTGAGATAATAGACACAGACAATTCACTTTCATATAATGTATCTCAGGTTTATGATTTATTACCCAAATCATTTCCTCAGCTAGCCATATGTAAAATAAACATGGATACTAAAAAACAATGACAAAGACATCTTAAATGGTTTACTCTCAGGGTTAATTTGATTATTTACTAAAATACAAATTGGAAGCAAAGGGGATTTTATTGAATCCAACCTATATTTGCAAACAAAGATTATATGACTTACTATTCCAATTAATGATGGCTTAAGTGAATGATTAACAAAACACAACCTACCAAATTAATTAATGACTTCTGCACTGAAAAGAGAAAATAAAGATATTAATAAATTTAAATAAAAACACCAAGTCATTTCTTATAAAACAATTAATATATGCTTTATTTTAAATTGTGATTAGATCTTTTAAACAGCAATAAATATATGTGAACACATAAAATTGGTTTTACTTTTCAAGTTTCCGTTTTAATTCAATATGAGTTAAATGAAAAATGTTTGCCAACAATTGGCAAATATTAGAATTTATGTTTGCATAGAAATCATTCACTAGTTATCATATGTAAAACTTTAATAAAAAAGATAAGTTGATAATAACTTGTTGAATTAATAATTTAATACTATAGATGTATTTCTCAAGGCTGAATAGCACAAAATCTCATGAGAATTCTTTCTCCACTATGCTATATAGATATTTATTTGCTTCATTTACATTGGATCATACTTCTTTATTATATTGTGAGCATCAACTATTTGTGCTTATTATTTATAAAAGGCTTCTATCATAGCCTGCAATTCAACATCTCACTTCATAACTTTATTAATCTGGGCTTCATTAAACGCTTACCATGAAATATATATGTGCCCATATTCTATAACCTTTATAGATAAACAAAATATATACAAATGACTTCTATATAACGCATGTGGGAATATCTATCTGCAACTTCGATGCTAAATAACCATAACCTGCTTTATTATTTTAAAACACATCTAATAATAAAATTAAAAATAATTAAATAAAAAAGAAAATTATTAAATAATTCATAAATAACTTCCTGTGAACAAATAATCTCAATCTAAATTATGCATAGTATTTATGTTCAGCATATGTATGAATATGCAATGTGTTTAAATTAAAACACAATAGTTTTTTTTTTACTAACAAATAAATTAGTAATAATTGAAAGGTTGCTAGTCTTTCACATGCGCCACAGTTGTTTCTCAGACAGCCAATCAGATTTTTAAACAGCTGTCTTTAAGAATGAGAAGGTTGGTATCATCCTTTTTTTATCAAAATCTTTGTCGTGAGTTAAAAGCCTGATTGTTCTTAAAGACAGCTGTTTAAAAATCTGATTGGCTGTCTGAGAAATAACTGTGGTGCATGTGAAAGACTAGCAACCCTTCAATTATTACTAATTTAATAACAACATGCGATTTAGACAAATGTTATTAACATATGTTGCTGATAAATTATATTAACATCTAGAAAATTGCGGTGTAGTAATTCTAAGATTTCGCGCTGTAATATTGTAAATTAAAAAAAAACCTCAAAGAGTAATAAATGAATATGTTTATATTTCAAGCTTTCAGGCCAAGATGCTTAAGACTGGCTTATATATATATAAAGTTAAGTTGAGAGAAGGTTGGTATCATCCTTTTCTTATCAAAATCTCTGTCGTATGTCAAAAGCCTGATCGTTCTTAAAGACAGATATTTAAAAATCTGATTGGCTGTCTGAGAAACAACTGTGGCGCATTTCAATTATTACTAATTTAATAACAACATGCGATTTAGACAAATGTTATTTACTAACAAATAAATGAAATGTATATAAACATTTGTCTATAAATTGAGATTTATAATCGGTCTGTTTACACAATTTATGTATATAAGATTTATGACTAAAAGACAAAATAATTTCATTAGACAATGGTTTTTGGCATCTTTATTTTTAATATCAGTGACATAAGAAAAAAAAATTTAAAATGATCTATTCATATATATACTAACATATCTATGTCACATGTAAACTACAATAGATATAAAATTTAATACTTTATGAAAACTAACATATTTCAAATCACAATGACCGATTAAATCACAACTTATCCATATACATATAATATTTATTTCAAAACAAACTTTAAAGTAAAAAAAAATAGAAAATAAATTTTACTTAAAAGAATTAATTAATTAATAATAAAAAGAAATGATCAATTTTTAATTACCCCAGTAATCTCAAAATTGCTCATTGTTTACAGTTTACTTATTATTTGAGACTTTTTATCTTGGCTATTCTGTAGCAGTTGAAATAACTTTAAAAGAAAAATACATTGGCAAACGCATGAGTTCATATGCTTTCTGGAGAAACAGTTAATTCCTAGCATTTCTTTTTATTATCCAGATTGACAAATTGGTTGTAGAAATAAATTGATTTGGTCATTTAGTTTAAAATTATTAAAAGAATCTTAAAAGTTAAAATAGCTATTTATTTTGAGGTTTGCTTATAGATGCTTGGTAACAATTTGCGTATTTTCACTAGATCTTAACCGTGACATAAGATAAGCAAAGGGTTCAAAAACCCTGGATAGTAAATCCTTTGTTTTAGCCCATCATTCTAATGCTATATCTCAATCCAGTAGTTGTTATATTTATGCCAAAAAGGAAATTTGTAGAAGAGACTAAAGTAAAAGTCTTGCTTGCTTTCTTTTTCAATGGTGATTTTCTTTTTATTTGTTGTCATAGTAATTTCTTTCTATTGTTGAAACCTCCATGCGCTACTTAAAATCTTCACTACAACAATTGTTGATTTTTTTAAATATTAAAATGATAATAATAAAAAAAATATTACATAGAAAATCAATTTTGCAGTTTACCAAAATAAATAAATAACAAACAATAAAATTACATCTTAAACAATTGAATAAAAATACAATCTAAATATATTCAGCAATTTATATGCTAATATTTATCATTAATATTTATATACACAGACAAATATGAATTTATATATCACCATTGCCATTTAAATCCCACAATCACAAACAAATGCATATATCAAAATAAAAATAAAAATGAACTAAATAACGCTAAAAACAACTAACATCAGCTACCTATATAAAAATTCCTACATCAAAGCTAAATTAAAGAATTTTTGTTTGTCGTCGATGAACCAACATATCCCACTGAATGGCGCTGTTTTCGCACTAAAACACATAAAAATGCCGTTTCCACGGCCGACACGTTCGAACCCACATTTTCTATAATACAACCTTTTTGTTGTACTACAGATTGCAGGCTGCTATGTCGCATCGCAGTACAGCATGTATGTTTATGCAGCAAATACATTTTCCCAATTCACACAGTTTATAAAAAGGTTATGGCTTGGGGAGGAGTGTGTTTTTTTTGAAGTGGATGGAAATGTTATTTTCATTGGATTTTTATTTTATTTTAAAGTATTGAAATGTTCAGATTTTGTAAAGTAATAATTAACAGACTTTTTACACCGTAGTGTATTGAAGTTTTAAGTAGTAAATGTTGACGAGATATATGTATAAAGTGAATTGGAATTAGGTAATGTGTCAAGTAACGTACTATTCGTAACATTTCCATGAGACATTTTAACATTGTACCGTGTGTATATTTTTGAAATAAAAAAGAGCGTTAACACAAAAATATCCAGTAAGAAAAGTACAATTGTACCCTGTATTTTTAAATGTCATAAAAAGCATATATTATAAACATTTTATATATATATTTGTCGTTGTTTAAAAAAGTTTTAGTTTCTTTCTTTTCTCTGACTACTGTTATATTTTGTTGAATATAGTTTACGTTTATTGTTATCATTTATTTTATATATGTTAGTAAAAAAAAATATTTACAAAAATACGATTTTGATATTTTTTATTTTAACCGTAAACCTAACCCTAAGGCTAACCCTAAAACTAACCCTAAACCTAACCGTAACAACTTTTACTTTTAGTTGTCATTCTATTTGAAATAAAAAATAGTGGTAAACAACAAAAAAAAAGCCGTAACCCCAGTAAAAAAATCTCCGACAGAAAATTGATTTTTCTAATAAAAAGAAAACTAAAAAAGACAAATCAAATTGTAATTTGTTTATTTTATTTTACATTTATTATTATCATTTAATTTGTATACGTTAATAAAAAATAATATTTAAAAAAGACGATTTTCTTTTGTTTTTATTTTCGCATTACAAAAAACACATCAAAATGATTATAATTAACGGCCCGTGAATGATCATATTTTATAGTTTTAGCATGATAACTGCGCCATCCAGTGGGATATGGTTGCTCATCGACGACAACCAAATTTTTTTTTTTTAATATAAATGGAACTTTAATGGAAAGGGTGGATCTTTCCATCCATAACAGTACTTATAGTTCAATGACTGAATTCCTTATTATTTTGCAACAAAATGTTGGATTAGAATCCAAAAATTTCCAATTATAAAACACAACCGAGTGCATAAATATTTATATTAGTTGGGAAGTATCTCCAAAAGCATATTAAATACGGATAAAGAATTCTATTTGACAATACCACACAAAACCTAATAAATAATGAAGTTAATAAATAACAAACATATACTTAAAACAATTTTGAAATGCTATTTCCTTTTAAGAGACCATAATGAATGTGGTGAAAATTCAAATGATATATTTTAAAATCTAATTGAATTGGTAAGTGACTGTGATTCAATTTTGGAAAAACTATCAATAAGAGAAAAAAACCAATTAGGATATTTAAGTTCCACTCATGCAAAAACAATTTATTCCATTGCTAGAATATTTTTGTATTATATTTGACCACACATATGATATATCCCATAATAAATGTTCAATAATTAGATATTTCAAAATTAATGACCATATTACTTTAAGAGCAAATAGGATTAATACATTTTGCTATCATTTGTAAAAAGACAAGAAGATTTGGCAAAATAGATTAAATAAATTAGAAAAAAAAGATATAGTATGCAACTAAGAATATAATATTAAAAGTATGACAGGAAAATACAGTGGCATTCAGAGGTATATGAAAAGAAATGTTTTATCTATTTTCTGTCCTTTAAATGTAATTGGAATAGATGCAAAAAGTTCTAACCCTAAAATAAACAGATTATTTGAAAATACATAAAATATTTTTACCCTTTTTATATATTTTAGCAGAAAATTAAATGTTACTCTTAAAAGTCACTCTTAATACTCAAAAGTATTTAAAGCAATTATAGTAAATGAACTTTATATAAAATCAGATATGAATGTTGTGTTTTGATAAAGATATGCTTCTTCTTTAGAAAGCAGTACAGCAATATCTAAATTGTTAATTACGATTGGTGATTTTTATTTCAAATTTCAACTTATGTGGGGCAATATTCTAAGTTACATTAATATAGTAAATAAGCATTTATTTTTATAGCGCTCTGCTTTATAAATTGTAATACATTAAAGATCAGCCTTTTCAAGCTATTGTGCATGTGCTTTTTACGAGTGTTAATAATAAATGAATACTTTCACTCCCAACACGAGATATAGTATTTAAAAAAGAATAAAATGAATCCACTTATTCTTTCCAACCCAAATGCTTATATATGGGCAAATCTTAAGTACTGGAAGTGAAAGTGTGAGGATAGACCACTCACTTTAAATTACTGATTACGATGTCTGAAATGTTAATAATAAATGAATACTTTCACTCCCAACAAGAGATATAGTATTTAAGAAAGAATAAATGAATCCACTTATTCTTTCCACTTATTCTATAAAAATAAATGCTTATTTACATATGTTTAAGTTTCACTTGACAGTGACCTTTAGTAAATTCTAGATAATTTTGTTGACGTCATTCATTCAGACATCGTAATCAGCAATTTAAAGTGAGTGGTCTATCCTCACGCTTTCACTTCCAGTACTTAAGATTTGCCCATATATAAGCATTTGGGTTGGAAAGAATAAGTGGATTCATTTTATTCTTTCTTGAATACTATATCTCATGTTGGGAGTGAAAGTATTCATTTATTATTAACACTCGTAAAAAGCGCATGCACAATAGCTTGAAAAGGCTGATCTTTAATGTATTACAATTTATAAAGCAGAGTGCTACAAAAATAAATGCTTATTTACATATGTTTAAGTTTCACTTGAGAGTGACGTTTAGTAAATTCTAGATAATTTCATCGACGTCATTCATTCAGACATCGTAATCAGTAATTTAAAGTGAGTGGTCTATCCTCACGCTTTCACTTCCAGTACTTAAGATTTGCCCATATATAAGCATTTGGGTTGCAAAGAATAAGTGGATTCATTTTATTCTTTCTTAAATACTGTATCTCGTGTTGGGAGTTAAAGTATTCATTTATTATTACACTCGTAAAAAGCGCATGCACAATAGCTTGAAAAGGCTGATCTTTAATGTATTAATATAGTAAATGAATAATTTAAAAATAAAATGCAAAATATTGATCCATTTATAAATTCAAGATTCAAAAATATACATTGTGTCAATAACAATTTTTGAAAAGAGTAGAATTCTATTTCATAAAATAAAAGAAATGGAAGAAGAAAAGATTCAACTAAAGAAATGTGAAGAGACAAAAAATTAAAAAAAAAAGACAAAGCAATGAAAAGAAGAAACCTTTACTTTAAGAAATAAACTATTAGATTTTATCAACTAGATGATCATCAACTTTAAAAATCTGGTGAAAAAAAAATCTTTGATTTCCTTTTTGGAAATCATTTTAATGACATCATTAAATGAATTCAAAAAAGTAGCTGCTGATCTTTCCCTAGAGCATGACAAAACTGATTATACAAATTTTCAAAATCATGCAGAATGCTCCATGTATAAAGTGCAAAAAGACTTTCCCCAAAATTAAATAAATCATATCAGAAATAGGACATATTATAACAGAACCTGGATGAATAATGTCTTAGAAATTTATGTATTTTGTTAACAATATCAGTAACAATATCAAACGTAGAATGTGGTTATAAATCAAAAGTGTCTTATAATGCTAAAGTTGTCAGTTGCAAGTGATATGTTTTTAGAAACAGATTTTGTTAAAACTACAAACAATTTTCCTAAACTAAAAGCCAGAAAAGTGAAGTTCATTAGGAAGGCAGACACAGGAAACTAGTTATAACTATTGTTTTTTTTTTTTTTACATATACTGATAATTTGAATATTGTAGTTTACTTCATAGTCTGTTTAATACGCGGGTCACACACACACACATATATAGTTATAGTTTTTTGAATCATATATTTTCATAGTTGATAATTCATAATTTATCTATTATAAAAGTTTAAATTTTAATTAAATTATGAATTAATAGACAGTGCTTAAAAGATCTCATTCATAATAAATCAACTTTTTTTTTATGAACCCAAGTTATAATATAATACATCAGATATCACATTCCTAAATTAGCCTTCACATAAAAAAAAAGTTAATATTCATGCAAACTATTTATATAACTCTCGCAAATATTACACCAATAATATTAATATTATTAACTTTTGACTTGGCTGTGCTTAGATCGTCTCAAGCTACAGCAAAGTAGTTGTCTCAGAGAAATCACTTCAACTGTTATTAAGAAGTTGCCCGGTAAACTGCAATCATGATGGGCTAAGTCCAAGAAGCTGATCCCTGGTCTGCCAATTTAAATCTTTCGTACCGCTGATCTGTAATGTTTTCCGTGCTTCCAGTCTTCCAAATTCCAACATTTAAATTAACCATGCCGTTCTAAGAAATTCAAAATGCGCGCCTACGTTCTTCATACATATCACCGCAAGAAGACAAGCCGGACGAAGAAAGAATGGTAACTTTTGTTACATGAACTTTTTAACTTTCCTCTCAGTAATACTTTTATATTTAATCTGTAAACCTAATTAATTGCAGGTAAATTTCTTGTTTTCCATTTGAAAATGTTACACTAAAACCTGTCAGTAGATTTCTTCTCTAATATTTCTGGGCTCTAGTCTTTAGATGATAATTATTAATATTTGTGCCTACTAATAATCCATTTGTGAATACATTTATATTTTTACTATTACTTATTTTACAAACAAAACGATGCCAATAATAATATTTCTCAACTCTAGTTAAAGTCAGTAAAGTTTATCTCATAATATTTATTATATTCATTTTAAAAGTAATTTTCTTGTATCGAACTAAAAATTGTTTCATTTATGTTGAGTTGAGAAATATTCAAATATTTTTATTGTTTCTTTTACTTCGTCATGATATTTTAATCTATACTCCAAATCTCAAATACTTAAAACAGTCTAAAATTTTATTATAATTTTTTTTTTGTATATATTATTACGGAGTAAGAATAATAAGTGAATATTTTATTGCTATTATTACCTTCCGAACAATCTGGGGAGTTATGGGTTTCAGAGTGAAATTAATTAATTATTACTTTTGCGATCGTTTGATTTCGCCATGTTTTATTGAATAGTTATATCGGACTGTTGCGTAGAAAATGTTACAGAGAGAAAAGGTTTTATATAATTCGTTTTAAAATCCACTTCCGAACACTCTTCCTCGATGTTACTGTGGCAATGCCTTTACCTTCGCCTAAGTTGGCGTCTCGTTTTACTACCACATGGAGAGAAAGAAATTCTTCTCCAGGTAATCTCTTGGATCACCGGGGTTCGAAAATGATCCCAGCTGGTTGTAGTGTCCCGGATCTACTTGGGGGCATTAAGACTTGTCAAAGTACAAGCCGCCCGGTATTCTGTCAATACACCGCAAGTTATTATTGTAGTATACCTTAATCCCTGCAACCATCAGTACATCAGTATTATATATTATATTTTTATATAAAACCGCCTCCCATTTATCCGTATACGCAATGGTTTGAATCTATTAAATAAAACAACTTAATATAAACTAGTAGTTAAATATTTTAAGTGCTCCAATTACTCTGATTCTCATATCAACCTGTACAACCATTTAAACACATAAATATTGGCATGAGTTTGTTAATCAGTACAAACCGATTATTGATGACTAGCAGCAATCTATTATAAAATACATATGAGAGTTTTACCGTACCTGTAAATAATATTATTCAATGCTTTCAATAATTTATTAAAAATTTATCTAACCTAATTTTGTCTCTCTTGCATTATTACTCTCGAAATCTAGTCAATCACCTGCTGTCTGTATCGACAACTTAAATATATACATTAAATTATTAGCCGTACCAATATCCCGACTATAAGATATCTATGAACTAGCTGATTGTAGGTAATTTAGTCTGTGTTTTTCGATGAGCTAGTAAAGGGAAAACCCCGTACCGTTGTAATGTTGTCATCGGTGGGTCATGCCAGGGTTTTGGGTTTGAATTTAGTTTGCATTTTGGAATTTATTCCTAGACGTGGACTGGGTTTGAATTCGGATTACTGTGTGTGATTAAGCATGGTGATTTTTACCGGTACAGTGTTTAAAATTTTGGCGATGAGATACAGGAGCATATGGTATGTTATATGGATGACTTGGTCATCATTTCAGAAAACCTGCAGGAACATTTGCAACATTTGGAAAGGTTCCTCAGAGAATGCAGAGAAAAAAATATCACCGTAAATTTGGAGAAGAGCCGTTTTGCTATTGGCGAGATAACTTTCCTTGGCCATATCATCAACCAACATGGTATTAAGGCTCACCCCGATAAAATTGCCGCGATAGAAAATTTCCCAACACCAACTAAACCGAAGCAGGTCCGATCATTTTTGGGCCTTTGCAACTTCTATCACAAATTCTATCCGAACTTTTCCCAGGAAACTAGAAATCTCGTAGACCTCATCAAGAAAAACCGCAAGTGGGAATGGACACCTTTTCATGACAAAGAACTCCTACATGTAAAAAAAAAATTTTTACAGGCCGTAATGCTGCACCATCCGAATTTTCATCGCCCCTTTTATGTACAAACGGACAGCAGCAAACAAGGACTAGGAGCTATTTTATTTCAAATAAGTGATACCGGAGCTCACCAAGTTATTTATTTTAGCAGCCATGCATTGAAGGGGGCGGAAGTCCATTACACTACAACAGAACAAGAAACTCTGGCCATTGTGTGGGCATGCCAGAAATTCCGGCAATTTCTTTTGGGATCTCAAGTAATCATTATCACCGATCATCGTTGCCTGGAGTTTCTCAACAAGAGTTTCCTGACTAATGACCGTTTAATCAGATGGAGTTTGACCCTCCAACAATTCCGGTACCAAGTCCAGTACTGTCCAGGGCGGGAAAATATTGTGGCTGACGTATTGAGTCGTCACCCTGTACCGATGAAGATACAAAACCCTGAAATCAAGAACCAACCTTTGGAAGTTATGGCCACTACGACATCGAGTTCTGTAGAAACTGAACTGCGGAATTTGAGTTATTGGCAGAATATACAGTATTCCCATATCATTCATGATTTGTCCAAACCCTCGGATAAGAATCAGAAGCCACAAAGCAGATACCCCCATTTCCGGATTGAGGGAGGCACATTACAAACCCGGACCAAGGATTACAGTGCTCCTTGGAAAATCGTGGTACCCAATAGGTTTAGGGCCCCTATAATTAAACATATACACCAATCCCTGGGACATTATGGACCCAGGAAGATTGAAGAAGTGGCCCGTCGCCAATTTTACTGGCCGGGAATGTATCACCATATCACTTCCATAATCAGACAGTGCGATACCTGCGCGACTACTAAAGCTCCCAACAAGTCCTACGCGGGGAAAATAAAACCTGTGATGGCTACGAGACCGAACGAGATCCTTGCAATAGACCACTATGGTCCCTTGCCCAAATTTAAAACATTTCAGTATTTGTTGGTATCATATGATATTTTTTCCAAGTATGTTAAGGTTTACCCAGTGCGGTCTACAAACACCAGAAACGTAACTCGGGTTCTTCAGGAAAAACAATTTCAAGAGGTAGGTAAACCCGAAACCATACTTTCCGACCATGGTTCGGCATTCACCTCGAAAGAATGGAAAAACTGGGTAAAGAAGCAGAATGTAAACCATCGCCTAACATCAATCAGAAACCCACAATCAAACCCGTGCGAGAGAGTCATGAGAGAAATCAGTCGACTTTTTCGCGCGTGTTTATCAACGGATCACCGGAAGTGGGTAGAGAAACTTCAATATGTCATGGATTGCATCAATCATACCATGAACGAATCCACGGGATTCCCACCCACGCGTCTTCACTATGGTAGACCATGCCCGGATATTTTCCCTACGCTATCACCAAAGCGTGAAGTACATATAAATCCCAGCACGGATCAAGACATGGCCCGGCAACAATTGGAGCGCATGGCACAAAATAGAATTAAAAGAGGAGGAAGGCAACATCACAATTTTAAAAGGGGGGATCAAGTCTGGCTAAGATCTCCACGAGTCAGTAATGTACCTAGGAAGGAATTCAAAAAATTCTTCCCTCTGTATAGCGGGCCATATGAGATAGTGGACGAATGCCATGAAAACGCTTTTCTACTGGAAGGGAAGGGTCTACGAGGTATTTACAATGCGAGACAATTAAAGCCTTATATACCTCCTGACCCAGGGAGAACATAGAAAACAAACAGTAATTTTGGGATAACCCGGTAGACGACCACTATGTTATAAATG
The DNA here is from genome assembly GCA_028023455.1 of Epiperipatus broadwayi. Taxonomy (NCBI): domain Eukaryota; kingdom Metazoa; phylum Onychophora; class Udeonychophora; order Euonychophora; family Peripatidae; genus Epiperipatus; species Epiperipatus broadwayi. The sequence goes on from JAQFVV010012421.1 coordinate 2,321,197, forward strand.
TTTCAGATGATGAGTAAAGACCAATGGACATTAATATACAAATGATTGATAAAATGTATCATTCCACACCCATGTTTAGGTTCAAACTCTCACCCAGACTGTTCTCCAAAGTCGATCAACTTTGTAATGAAATGTAAGTCAGTAAAATATGTATAAACATTTTTTTTTGTTATTTTTTTTTAAGTAGGAAGAAATGAAACAGACAGATCGAAGAATCGATCTTAGTTTCATGGTTGTCATTTAAGAACGGTAATTCTAAACCACTATTTACCCGCAATGAGACTTTTTCTATTCCAAGCCACATAGATTTTAAGTTATTTATTTTGTGTTTGTTTAAAAAGAATTTAATGTAAAGAGTATGAGTATAAATGTCACAAATCATGGTGAATAATATTCGTGTGTGTGTGGTTTGTGGATTTATATTAGCTCAATTTAAAAGTTTCAATTGCGTGTATATTTTCTTTAAATTTTAATTTTGCAAATTATACAAAGTCATTTAAAAATGCTGATCAAAAGTCACATTCCTTTGATCAGTATTTTTAATCAAAATCTTACTTGTACAAATGTATAGAATAATTAATTTGTACTTCGATAAATTAAGATAATGAATGTATATTTTTGTATTCACGAATTCCGATGTAATTGTTTTGTCAATTTAGAATCATGTATTAAATTTAAAAATAAATGAGAAACGTAGAACTCTTATCAAGAAAGGCAAATGCTATTGTATAGTCAAATTAGATATTGCTGGAGGCCGAAATCAAAGGAGGCGGAGTTATGAACAAAAACTAGGCAGAAAGGTCAACCGTAGCCATCTTAAATATAATATAGACACTCTAACTTTTGACTTGGCTGTGCTTAGATCGTCTCAAGCTACAGCAAAGTAGTTGTTCCAGAGAAATCACTTCAACCGTTATTAAGAAGTTGCCCGGTAAACTGCAATCATGATGGGCTAAGTCCAAGAAGCTGATCCCTGTTCTGCCAATTTAAATCTTTCATACCGCTGATCTGTAATGTTTTCCGTGCTTCCAGTCTTCCAAATTCCAACATTTAAATTAACCATGCCTTTCTAAGAAATTCAAAATGCGCGCCTACGTTCTTCATACATATCACCGCAAGAAGAAAAGCCGGACGAAGAAAGAATGGTAACTTTTGTTACATGAACTTTTTAACTTTCCTCTCAGTAATAATTTTATATTTAATCTGTTAACCTAATTAATTGCATGTAAATTTCTTGTTTTCCATTTGAAAATGTTACACTAAAACCTGTCAGTAAATTTCTTCTCTAATATTTCTGTGCTCTAGTCTTTAGATGATAATTATTAATATTTGTGCCTACTAATAATCCATTTGTGAATACATTTATATTTTTACTATTACTTATTTTACAAACAAAACGATGCCAATAATAATATTTCTCAACTCTAATTAAAGTCAGTAAAGTTTATCTCATAATATTTATTATATTCATTTTAAAAGTAATTTTCTTGTATCGAACTAAAAATTGTTTCATTTATGTTGAGTTGAGAAATATTCAAATATTTTTATTGTTTCTTTTACTTCGTCATGATATTTTAATCTATACTCCAAATCTCAAATACTTAAAATAGTCTAAAATTTTATTATAATTTTTTTTTATATATTATTACGGAGTAAGAATAATAAGTGAATATTTTATTGCTATTATTACCTTCCGAACAATCTGGGGAGTTATGGGTTTCAGAGTGAAATTAATTAATTATTACTTTTGCGATCGTTTGATTTCGCCATGTTTTATTGAATAGTTATATCGGACTGTTGCGTAGAAAATGTTACGGAGAGAAAAGGTTTTATATAATTTCGTTTTAAAATCCACTTCCGATCACTCTTCCTCGATGTTACTGTGGCAATGCCTTTACCTTCGCCTAAGTTGGCGTCTCGTTTTACTACCACATGGAGAGAAAGAAATTCTTCTCCAGGTAATCTCTTGGATCACCGGGGTTCGAAAATGAGCCCGGCTGGTTGTAGTGTCCCGGATCTACTTGGGGGCATTAAGACTTGTCAAAGTACAAGCCGCCCGGTATTCCGTCAATGCACCGCAAGTTATTATTTGTAGTATACCTTAATCCCTGCAACCATCAGTACATCAGTATTATATATTATATTTTTATATAAAACCGCCTCCCATTTATCCGTATACGCAATGGTTTGAATCTATTAAATAAAACAACTTAATATAAACTAGTAGTTAAATATTTTAAGTGCTCCAATTACTCTGATTCTCATATCAACCTGTACAACCATTTAAACACATAAATATTGGCATGAGTTTGTTAATCAGTACAAACCGATTATTGATGACTAGCAGCAATTTATTATAAAATACATATGAGAGTTTTACCGTACCTGTAAATAATATTATTCAATGCTTTCAATAATTTATTAAAAATTTATCTAACCTAATTTTGTCTCTCTTGCATTATTACTCTCGAAATCTAGTCAATCACCTGCTGTCTGTATCGACAACTTAAATATATACATTAAATTATTAGCCGTACCAATATCCCGACTATAAGATATCTATGAACTAGCTGATTGTAGGTAATTTAGTCTGTGTTTTTCGATGAGCTAGTAAAGGGAAAACCCCGTACCGTTGTAATGTTGTCATCGGTGGGTCATGCCAGGGTTTTGGGTTTGAATTTAGTTTGCATTTTGGAATTTATTCCTAGACGTGGACTGGGTTCGAATTCGGATTACTGTGTGTGATTAGGCATGGTGATTTTTACCGGTACAATATATATTACATTCAAATAAAATATAACAAAAAAAAAATCAATTTCTATGATGTTATCATTTCCCTTGGTCCAAACATAAAATGACTTAATGTTTTACATACATGGCATTTTTAGCTACAAATGTGTGTCTGGATATGTGCAGTCAAGGAGAATGACTATCTAAAAAAAAATCTAATTTTTTGGATAAAGTACCATCTTGGTAACTTTAAATGTACGTTTTGCATAAATGGTGCAAAGCTAATTAATTTTTGTGAACTTAATACGGTATACATATAGAGTACAGTATATATTATTCATAACAGTGTGGAATAGACACTTTTTTTTTAAAAAAAAAAAAAACCACACCAAAAAAAAAAAAAAAAACCAAAATTTATTATAGTTTGCCAATTTATACATTTCTGCTTTCTGTGCAAAATATTACTGTAACATTTCGTAATAATTATTTATTACTGACATAGAGCCTTGCATTTGTCCAGTAGTAGAATGCCTGGATTTGCAGCTCTAGTTCCAGGAATCATAATTACAGCACTGTAATTTCTGGTGTTTAAACCGCTTATGAACAATTGCATTCCGTTTTTTTTTTTTTTACTGGCACATACGTATAAATACACATACAATTGCTATGAAGAGAAAAACAAATTGCATATTACGAATTAACATACTCTGAGACCTTGGTTATTTTTTAAACTTTTCAAGTCTTAGAACATTAATATTGCATATTTGACTTGTTAAACATGGAAACACAGCTGCCAATGATTGCCAAGTAATAAATAGTAAAATTCTTGGTAAATGATTTAATTTCTTTTTCTACTGATAAAAAGAGGAAACTTTGTGGAAAATATAAGAAGTTTCATAAACACATTAAACTATTCTTTGAAAAATAAAGAATTAAGTCAGCAGACATCTGCTTGTTTCCCCAATTGGCTTAATTTTTTCTATCACAAATATTTTAAAATTCCTGAGAGTACAGACAAAAATAGCTAAGAAAAGCTATTAAAATTCGGTAATTTGAAATAGTTATTCAAATTTTCTAAGAGATTAACATTATTTGAAGTTATAGTATAATGTTTTCTAACAAATTTATAAATGTTTTTAATAATATATATATAAAAATGTGTTAGTAGCAAATCCACAATTTGTACACAAACACACACATTTTTATCATTTCTTAACTCAGAATCTTTAGATTTAACTTGGTTCCAAACATTTGAGCAAATGCTTGTATCTGTGATAATACTAACTCTATGTTTTTAACACACACACACATACACACACACACAACGTAGATTTCTAGACATTATTTTTATTGCTATATTTCATTTCAAACATAGATAAAAATGATTATTTATTTATTTACTGAATGATTGTTGACTGAAATAAATTAGTTAAAAAATACATTGTTTCTAAATTGAGTTTATCTAATATGCATTTATATGACACAATTTAATTAAAAATTATATGAATTATACCATTAGAAAAACTAATTAAAAATAAAATAATTATTTACGAAAAAAAGTTATAGAACAGTAGAAGATGCCCTGCATAGTTTAGTATAGCGATAGAGTGGTAGATCCTAGAGTTTGAGATCTAAAGATTGTAATTCAATATTGTCACTTCCAATGCTCGAATTTCATGTGAACTCCTGAACAATAGATAAATCAATTATTTTTGCCCTGTCGGGTTTCAGTAGTAGAATAGTAGACTTTAGAGCTCAAGGCCCAAAGAAATTCTGTTACTGATTTAAAATGTCATGGAAATGTAAATTAAACAAATAATAATAATTATTATTAAATAGAGGGATTTGAACTTAGGATTTTCACTGTATATTCATCCTCCACTCCATATAAAACAACTGATACATATGACCACATACATATAATAAAAATAAATGATCCCAATATACTTATTTCATGCAGAACCAGCATTCTTCAGTTAGGCCATATCATAATCCCTCACCATATACAATCAGTGTTCATTTTATATTAAGATAGCAATTTCTTAAACTTTAATAGACAGGCTTCAATCTTCTCACTCTTCCACCATTTCATTAAAAAACCAATGATGGAATGCTTAAAGTCCTTGATGGATTTAATATTGCAATCATACCCATGTAGACATTACATCAATTTAACCCCTCGTATTATCTGATCATTAAGTATCCATTTATATTAATAGAAGAATGGGCTGGACTTATACATAATGTAACCTATTTCAAGGCTATATGTAATTAATCTATTCATTCAGCAACAAATGTTTACTATAGTAAATAGAGGATTTTGAACTAAGGATTTTCAGTCTGTATTCATCTTCCACTTGATCTCAAACAACTGATACATATGACCATACATATGTAAAAAAAAAATCGATCCCAATATTGATATTTGGGGGAAAACAAGCACTCATCAATTGGCCAGATCATAATCTCCCACACATGTATACAATCAGTGCTCACTATATTAAGATAGCAATTCTTTCAACTTTAATCGACAGGTTTCAATCTTATCATCTTTCCAGCAATTCAACCATCAATTTTATTGAAAACCAATGATGGAATGCTCAAAACCCTTGATGGGTTTGATATTATAGTTACACCCATGTAGACATTATGTCAATCTAACCCCTCATATTATCAGACCATTACATATCCATTTATATTAATAGAGAAGAGATGAGCTGGACTTATACTTTGATGTAACCTATTTCCAAGGCAATACATAATTAACCTATTCATTCAGTATATTGAATGTTTATTATAGAAAATAGGATTTGAACTTAGGATTTCCAGTCTATATTCTTCCTCCACTCCATCTCAAACAATACATATAAAAAAGATAAATAACCCCCTTATACATATTTCATGCAAATGCTCCAATAATGAGGGGTTAAATTGATGTAATGTCTACACGGGTATGATTACAATATTAAATCCACCAAGGGTTTTGAACACTCCGTTGTTGGTTATTCAACAAAATGGATGGTTGAATTGTTAAAAGGGTGAGAAGGAATTGCTATCTTAATATACAGCGAGTCCTGATTGTATATATGTGTGAGAAATTATGATCTGATCCAAATGATGAATGCTGATTCAGCATGAAATACATATATTGGGGAACATTTATTTTTTTCACGTGTGTGGTCATGTGTATTAGTTGTTTGAGATCAAATGGAGGATAAATATATACTAAAAATCCTAAGATCAAATCCCTCTAGTTAATATAAAAACACTTGTATACTGAATAAATAGGTTAATTACGAATATGAGGGGTTAACAAACCCACCAAGGGCTTTATGCATTCCATCACTGGTTTTTCAATAAAAAGGATAGTTGAATTAGTGGAAGGGTGAGGAGACTGAAGCCTATCCATTAAAATGTAAGGAATTGCTGTCTTAATATAAGATGAACTTTGATTGTGTATATGTGCGGAAGATTATGATCTGGTCCAACTGACGAGTGCTGATTCTGCACAAAATACATATATTGGGGATCATTTACCTTTTTCACATGTATATGGTTATGTGTATCAGTTGTTTGAGATGGAGTAAAAGGTGAATATAATCTGAAAATCAAGTTGAAATCCCTCTGTTCATTATAGTAAACCATTCAGTATACTGAATGAATAAATTAATTATTATTAATATATGAAAGAGAAAATGTCATCCAGGAATGATTCATGACATAGTCACACATGCATGTGCCTACAAAATTAATGCATTTTTAAATGTTTTTTAATTGATCTTTTTTTTCAGATCATGACTTATTGAAACTGAAAACATGGCTTACTGAAACCATAGGTGATGAGCCACAGATAAATGAAGGAAAAATTACATACAGCTATAAAAACAATTTAGTTATTAACTTACTTCTAATAATTTTTAAGAGAAGATAAAAATTAAGCACTAAAAACGAAATAAAATCCTGAAGGGCAGTTGCCAAGAGATCTTTACCCTGAAAAAGACTATTTAAATTCTATTAACGTTTTATCCTTACTTAAATCAATCTACCAAACATCAGTTTTATATATAATGTATATAAAAAAAATCAAATAATTTTTTAATTTCTTTTCAGTGATTTAATAAAATTTTATGTAATCTATGGGAAAATAAAAAATTAAAACAGATTTGCATTTGGAGTATAAAAAAAATAATTATTTCCAACGACTAAAAAATTATATAATATTTTCAAAACAACCAAACAAAAAAGTCGTTTAAAAAAAAAAAAAATCTCAATACGAAATTCTATGCACATGTAATAAACTATAAATTAAATAACTAAAATTTTATAAAAAGTAAAGCTTTTTGTTTTCTAATGACTGTAAACTGTCTCAAAATACAGATATATTTATTTTTATATTTATTAAACAACAAATTAATTTGTTTAAATATTTTTGTTATTTCTTGATAAAATTCGCCAGAAATAGATTTTTTTTAAAATATACACTTTAGAGTCACTCTTTGGATCAAATCTAAAACATTTAAATAAATTTTATTATAATTCAAAAATAGATAAATTAAAATAATATTAATAAAATATAATTAGATATAAAAGCAAGTTAATTATTGACGTAAACATAGAATAAAATGAAATAGACGTATATAAACCAATTATACGTATTTTTCCTTTCCTAATTTTTTAACAATTTTTTTTTTAGTTAATAGAGATTTCTATTTTGTAAAATAAAATCTTAAAGAGAATTTATAATTATTAACAATCACATATAACAGTCAAATATAATAAAACATGCATTTAATTGATAATGACCACAATTAATCTAAAAACCATCTGCAATGTAAAGTATAGAATTTTCCATAATATTAAAACTTTTTAATATCTGTTTGTATACATAATGACTCAAAACATTTTCTAATTATTATATGAGTTTTTCTAACATTATATGTAAATGAGAAAATACATATACTCTTGGTAAACTTAAAATTCTTCACCTATATGGGGGAAAAAAATTCTAGGTATGAAATAAACCATATATAAATTCACTGTATTTACATCTCAAAAGTAATCCTTATTTAGAAATTACTAGATATGCTATTCTATTTACATGAGAATCTATTAATGTAATTGGTTATTTTGCAATGGCACCAAAATCTAAGTACTGGAATCCTAAAAGTATATTAACAGCACTAGATTATTAGTAAATAAACCAGAAATTACATATAATGATGGAAAAGCACTATATTTAATTACATTACATTAATATAGTTAATTGTAAATATAATTTATAATAAATTTATCAATGCTGTAGACAAACTATGAGCTAGACTTTTCTAAAATAGTCCCTAATATATAATTTCACTACAATGAAATATAAGTGATTAGTTTGCTATCTATGTAAGATTTCGGGGATTAAACAAAAAGGATTTATTTTCATTTAGTTTGTAGACTAATATGAGAAAATCTGAAAATAAAAAAATTCTTATAGTATGCATGTATAGAGATTATTATTTCAGAAATATTGTCTAGTTAAATATTTATATGTTTAATTTAAACTGGAGCATTTAAAAAGTTTTGTCAATATTTATAAAGTGAAATATTCAAACAATATCTTATTCTCTTAATTTATACAAGCTACAACTACTACTACTTACTTTTGATTGTAAGGCCGCCAGTTCTTTAACACTGCTTTGGTTTTCAAGTTTTTCTTGTTTATTTTGAGAAATTTCTCGATCGGCAGAATGGAGAAGGAGACGCAAATCTTCAGCTTCACTTTTGTAAACTGTAAAATGATGCAAAATAGAATGCTTCAAAGCAGGTATATATATATTCTTTAAAATAAGTACACATAAAAAAAAAAATTCAAACAAATGCAAAAATCATTAAATATAGTATGGATAAAATACTTATTGTACTTAAACATGATTAATAAATATAACAATAAAAACAATACATTTATACAAAATATTTATGTAATTGGGTAAATAAATAGTATTCAAACTTTTTCCATATTGGAATAAGTTGAAAGTGAAATTTACTTAACAAGTCCATTGGATGAATTAAAAAAAGTGATCTATTATTTTTTTCTTTATTTTGTTATAAGCTAAATATATAGAGAGGAATTTTTGTTTTAAAAATATATTTTACCTACATATATTTTTGCAATCTTTTCTTTCTGAATATTAGATGAATTCTATTACCTTCATAGAATTTATTTCATGTAATTTTTGTTTATTTACTTTATAATACTAAAAACTTTGTCATTGCATGAGATATGCTGATATGGGATAGAAAAAAAAGTTATTATACAGAAATAGTAAATTTAAAAAAAAACAACAACAATAGAATGGCTTGCTGTTTGGAAAATCATACGGTATTCAAAACCAGAATGATTGAGCCAAGCCAATCCATGAACTTTAGATCTCAAATTTGCCACTTTATCACTACATTACAACAGACAATGCTTAGAATATTTAGTAAATTTGAAATAAAAATGTATATAATTAAATGTAAAGCAATGATGGTAAGTGGAAAAAATACAGTATTAAGTGGCAGTTGGGGAGAAAGTTATACAGTGGGTTATATTTGAATATTTTAAAAATTAATTAAATAATAATGAAAATTAGCAATAACTAAAAAGATTTGTGAACTTTATGACTGATAAGTACCTGAACACAGGCATAAAGATAGAGAGCAGAATAATTTGGGTGCTCTAAGAAGCTCATATCAATAAGATCTCAAAATTGACATTACAATAAATCCAAGAGACTTTTCCCACAAAGAAAAAATCATTTGGCTCAAATCTAAAAAGCATAAATGGTTACATTTAAGAAAAGATTCATGCACTCTTTTGGGATCTTAACACAGAAAAAAATGTCAGTTTAGTTCATTAAAATAATAAACTAAATCCAGAAAACTAATAGAATAAGCAAAAGTTCAGAGACAGTGAAACTTCAAGAGTCTAATATTTGCTTATTCTCTATAAAAAAAATTATATCGGTGGTTAGATGATAGGCTTCCTGTAGATACTCTTGAAAGTAGCATGTAAAACAAATTGGCTTCAATATGGAGCAGCAAATCATGAAAGAATCTTATTATTAGAAACGATAATCATAATATATGCTAGTAATTAAAATTGGAATATGATATTAAGATAAAATATGTCTTGGTGCAATCAATAACTAATTAAAATACAAACCCAGTTAAACAGATGCATTTATGAACAAGGTCTATAGGCAAAGACAACAAACTATTGAGACCATCAAAAATATGTAATGACTGTAAAAAATAATAGTACAGAAAGAAGTTCATATAATTTTTGGCATTAAAATTAAAACATAGTAACAATCATGTAGTTTGTTAAACCATCAATGAATATTAAAAAAAAAAAAAAAGAAAATTATTTCATAATATAAAAAAAATTTTTTTTTAAAAAATATTAAATGACACAGTAATTTATCAAAATGCCAAATGATATGAAAAATATAATAATATATTGAATTTTCTTGTCAAAAGGGCAGAAATTCTAATTAATGAAGAAATATTTAAATGAGATTTTATGTTTTATGATCAATTATTTAATACATTGTACAGGCTTAAACCTGCATTTATATATGTAATATATGCGGGGTTCGAACTCAGACTTTCACACAACCTACCACTCTCAGTGCCATCTCATATTGCTGACCCATCTGATCACACACATGTTGAAAAGATAAATAATCACCAATATACGTATTTCATGCTAAAACAGCAATCATCAGTTGGTCTAGATTACTATCCTCACACACATATATAATCAGTACTCAGCTTTATATTAAGATAGCCAATATTTATATTTTAATGGACAGACTTCAAACTATCCCAACTCACAACTCTTCAGCCTTCCATTTCATTGAAAATCTGATGATGGAACGTTCAAAGCCCTTGCATATATAGTATAGACAATATACATGTATTTAAAGGTTATATATATATATATGTTATTATATATATATATATATATATATATATATATATATATATATATATATATATTATTGTTAAATGTGTACATTTACAATAGAAAGAAAAGGAACATAAAACAAGCATAAAACACACAAAAAATATAATAATAAGTAATTAATAAGCAATATCTTAAATAAAAAATAAAGGCAATGATCTGTGTAATAATACAACCAGATAAAATTGATTTCTTGAAAGAAGACAAAATTAAAAATCATTATAATCCATTTCAATTATTTAAAGAAATAAAATCACAAAAAATGGGACTTTAAAATTCAAATGTAAAATCCACTTAAAAATAAAAAAGAAAAAAAAAAATGATTAAAAAAAATGTATTTATGTAAAAATTGCCTGCAAAATGAAAAAATATATATATAAAGGTCTAAAAAATCATGCACACATGCACAATAAATACACTGCAATTAAAATTTATAATTAAAGTAATAATTAAGTATTATGAATTTTTTCCCCCAGGATTATTGTTTAAATAGGAGTAAATAATGTTTCCCAGATTCATTGCATGTTTAATTAGTGAAAGCATTTATTTTTACCCAGTAAACTATCATTCATTAGTCATATGTTAGCAAATACATTTGACTTTACCCATAATAATTAAGCTGATTTATTAATGTAATGTTAATGTTTTAAATCAGCATTTCCTGAAATATGATACTTATCCTCTATACTCTCTAAACAATTTCTAGGAAGTACTTAGCTGTAATTAAAAAACCTTTTTTTTCTTTAGTGTTAGGCATTGTCTCCTACTTACAATAATTAATTTTTCAAAACACAAACAATTCATAAAAAATTATAACCAACATGTCCATTGGCATGTACAATCTTTAATTAGTTGTCTTATGACTATATGGTCCAAACTTGCCTAAATTGTCTTTACTTAAAAAAAGCATTGGTAATATAGAAACTTTAAAAAAGAGTTGATAGTACTGTGATAAATAGTAAAAACAAAATCCAAATCTTAAATCTTCATATTTTAAGTATGTTAACACAATATCAAATATAGATAGGCTGGTTGTTATATATATATTGACCATATTTTTTTCCAACATTATTTTTAATTCAAATGATTAGAATGTCAAATTAATGTAAATAACACAATAAAAATACATTTATATATAGTGTAACGGTTAGATTTGTACATTCACGCAACAAAATCCAGAGTTTTAGCAAATTATACCAAGGCTGATCTAGATAAGGGGTTGAGACCTCAAATCTGATTACACCTCAGCTCATCCATTAACACTCCATGACTTATTACCCTATTAGTGACATATATGAGGTGACACTCGGAATTTCTTAGTTTGCATGCCAGCAGTAGCAAAGAGTTGAACAAGAGACTCAGGGAATATTAACTAAATTACTATTATTTTAAATAAACACACATATATGGCTGGCTAGATAATGCATATATTAATAAGTAATGCAATATTAAAAAACTTAACTAAAATTTAGAATTAAGGGATTTAACTAAAATCTGGGATGGATTACGAATGAAACTCAACACAGTGGTTATAATTTAATATATTTTAATTAATCAATATAAATAAAATAAACAAGATTGTATTAAAGGACACATGCAGGTGTAAACAATAATGAGCGAGTTTGACAACAGTATCTCATCTGATGCACTATATTTCAAAGAGTTGATTACAATTTTTAGACTCTACGGTCTATTCATGCCTTAATTTCACTATGCCCAGCCTATTAGGCTTGCAACGGTTAAATCAGTGGAAGAATGATGATTTATTATCTTACATTTAATTACAATTAATGAGCTGCAATAAGCTCTATGCAGGTTATATACTTACAAATCAGATTGCACACTCAGATCAATGCTGAAATATTACATTATGGATGGATGAACTGGAACTTTGTAGTATGACTTCAGATACTACGATGTTATATATATTACTAGAGATGTGCGCGTCTTGAATGTGTAGTTAATCAGGGGATTCAGTATCAAGTTCTCGGTTCCCATAGACCGTATGACTTGCTGCCTTAAAATAAGTGAACATTTAGTTTGATGATCAGAGCAGCTTATAAAAACAATCTGGACCCTTGTGTTCCAGTTCTAAAGAAGAGCTGTTCGAACTAAGGAGATGGGGTGACCATTAAAACCAGAAGCCCATTCATATAAAAACATATAGCAAGATGTATATGCATGTATGTGCTTCCTAAAGACACATTTGCCATGCTAAACATAATATTAATTAATAACTTAAGTACGCAAATTCTATAGTTTCGTTTCGCGAAACTACCATATGGCAGTTCATAATTAGCATTCTTAAAACATGCTAAAAAGGAATACTTAAAATAATCTAATTTCTTAATCAATTTGTATAGTTTATAATATAACTAAAAGAGGGGTAAAGCATATCTGGGACTTAAGCAACATATAATATGCTTCATAACTCATTCTTGCATTTATTAACTAATTACACCTGGATCTCATTTTATGCGGTAGATAGGTTCCTCAGAAAATGCGCACAAAAGAAATCGCACAAAAATAAACGTAACTTACCTTGAAAAATGGAAGATAGATTCCTGTAATTTTCAGAAATTGGCATAAAAGCAAAGCAACAAGGAAAAATTACTTTAAAATTCGCATTACAAAAATAAGGAAATAAAGTATGACTAATAAAAAATTTCAAATATATGAAAAATTAATATAAGACAAACTTTTTTTACTTTTTCTATTAACTATAATATTTAATTTTACATTTTTTCATATATATAATCATAACCGCTATTTTACAATATGGGTTCATTTGTGAACTAGTAAGAAATCAGATTATGACAGTTGTACAACTAGCGACTTCAGTCTTGTGCTGTTTCTATATTAAAAAAATAAATCAATCAAAACAAAAAGATTAGACATTATCATTAGAAAGATTATTTTCAGTTTATAAAATCAATAAAATCTTCGTTATTATTTATTTTAAAAATCTAAAAAAATATTTATTTCTTTAAGATCTAACAAAATACATTTAAAAAGTTTAAAATTTTGCATATTTTTATACTATTATAAATCTATTATTATTATTATTTACTCATTAGTATAAGTAGGTTATTTACATAGAACTCTAAGATCTAAATACAGCTTCCAATATTAATGTAAGCTGCTAATATAACGTTATATTTTTGAAAGAAAAAAAGTATTTCAAGTCAAAATAAGTTATTAATCATTTAAATTTTATATCTAATAAATATAGTAAATATGAAGAATATTAAGAAGAAACATGAATCATAACTTCAAAATCGCATTAAAATAATCCACATAAAATGAGACCTAGGGGTACTTTATCTTCAATCTAATGATAATAACAAGAATAATAGTAAGCTAAACATGATAACTTAACAAAAATTTTAGATTTTCAACGGAAATTGTGTGTGTGTTGGCTAAAGAGCAACATTATTTAATTTGGACAGACTCTCTAATCACTCTCCCCTCACTATTCATAGAATCAATCTCTTTCTGAACTGGGCATAGCATAAATTATAAAAGAAATAAGGAAGAATGACACAGATTAGAAAATAAAATAATAACTGAATAAGTTATTATTAACAACATTTAAAGTTTATATTTTAAGTTCATAAATAGGCAAGTTTAGAATATTATTTTAAAAGTTAAATTATAATTTTAAATCATATTTTACACTTGAAATTAGTTTGTGTTTATTAAAACATTATTACAATTTAAAAGTTATGCATGATTATTTTAGCTAGCTTAAGAGTTTTAGAAATCATTTACAAACTTATGTGTGGGAAAATTTGTTATCATCTTCTTTGTTAAAGTTTCTGTAACTGATCAATCATCCTTGGCTGGGCTGATCCATTTCTGATATTTTCTGGCGACTTGGGGCTTGAAATCGCTTGCATTGATCAATTTCTCCTAAAGTGGTGGTTGTTTACTCAAAAGTTCTCAATAAAAGGTTAATGAGTGAACCTATACAAAACAAAGTTATTTATACAGAAAATTTTATTCTCTTTTCACTCTTTAGTTTTTGTAATTAAAATATATAAAAATACTTTTCCTTTTAAACAATAATTAAAGGTTTTTGTTTTTTTTAAAAGAATTAAATATATACGTTTATGTATTGATGTTTTAAGATACAATTTTATAACCACTTTTTAAAAAAGATTTTTATAAAATTTAATATAGTTGTCAAATTATTTATATAAAAAGCCTTTAAATAAAGATTTTAAAACAAAATTGAATAAATAATTTAGATTAATGTTTAAAAGTTTTTATATATGTGGTATTAAATATAACATTAACTTATATTTATATCTTTTATAATCTTTTTATAAATCTATCTTACATCAAATATTAATATCCTTATACAAACATACTATTAAATATAGTTACAACTAAAATAAATAAAACATAATTGGAAAAATATATTTAATAAATGGGGTAATAATATTTAATAAATAATAATTATATCTATAAAAGTATTGTTTAAATAGAATTTTAATTATTTTTAATAAACTAGTAATTAATTTTTTAAAATATTAAATTAGTATATTTAATTTTTAAAGGAAAAAATATGAATAATAAAATATTTTTGTGTATTTTTTAGTTTATTTTTAATACGTATTATAAATAATACCAATATTTAATATAAATATTGTATATGTATTGAAAATAAATTAAGTTATTTTTAAATGAAATTATTTAAAAATAATACTATTTTATACTTTTATAAATGTAATACATTAAATTTAAGTATTTTGTTAATAATAAATGAAATTTAAACAAGATATAGTATTTAGAAAGAATAATGAACACTTTTCTCACTTCTAAATACTATATTTTTTTTTATATAACATTAAATAATGATTATATACAATTTATAAAACAAGCCTATAAAAATAAATTTATTTAATATTTAAGTTATTTGAGGTGTTTAGTAAATTCTAGATAATTTCATCACTCTTCATCAGACATCATAAACAGTAATTTAAAGTGGGTCTATCCTACTTCTTCCAGTACTTAGATATATAAGAGGAAAAATAGTGTTCTTTTATTTCTAAATACTATATTTTGGTTTTCTTTATTATTAACACTTAATGATATAGCAAAGCGATCTTTATATAGTTGAATAATATATTTTATTAACAAACACTACTAAAATATTTAATGAATGAATATAGAGACAACTATAGTTACTTGACTAGAAATGAAAAATTGAACAAAAACTTTTTTTTTTTTTTTAAACTAAACGTATAAATTTTTAAATTTTTTTTATTTACCCTAAAGTATAATCACAAAATAAAATAGAGAGTAAAAATATTTTATTGTCTATGGACAATTTATTGATGGATTTTATAGAAAAAACTTTATTAAAAAAACAAAAATCAATATAAAATCAGAAATCTACTTTTGATATGTTAAAGATAATACAAAATAGAAATACAACATTTTATTGATTTTATTATTAGATTGGTAATTTTATGAGATATGAATTAGTTTATTCCACATAACACTAAGATACTTCTATTTATTTTTTTAAATAATTCTTAAAAAAGGATATCTATATATAAATATAAATGTCATATAATAATAATTATTATTTAAAATACTTGATATATACATAAATACAAACACAAAAATCTTTAAATTTTATTATTTTTAATATATTTTTCTACTGGTAATATAGATTTTGTTTATTTATATTTTTTTTTTGTAAACTCTTAGCAAAAAAAAAAATATATATATATATATATATATATATATATATATATATATATATATATATATATATATATATATATATATATATATATATATATATTTTTTTTTGGTAACTGTGTCTTTCTACATATAGTTTTTTCTAGTTTACTATACTTATTATAGTATTATTTTTTTAAATTTTTGTTTCAAAACTACTTCAAATATATATATATTGGGTTTAAAAGATTTTAACAAAAGTATTAACTTTATCTTTTACCAACAAAAACTAGATATATCTTTTTTATATAAGTATATAGAATATATATATTGAAAAGAAGTTACTGTAACACTAACTGAAATAATTATACAAATATATAAACCATTATACATTACAAATATCATACCTCTGTTTAAAAGTTATACTCAATAATAGCAAACTTCAAAAAAAAATATTGATGCATAAGTAGATGAATCTAGGTGCAGTATGAGAAGAGATTGAGGAACATGATGTTATATAACATATAAAAAGTAAAAATAAGGTGATTTAATCCCTTCGTTTTTTAATGAAAAAACGTAAATATAAATTTAAATTTGATTTAAAATCTTATGAAGAGAGAAACCATAATAAAAGAAAAATTAAAGAGGCATTTTTATAAATAGAATAAAATGTATTTAATAAATAGAAAGCCTAACATTAAAATAAATTCATGGGTTTGAATTAATGATTTGTGCTTTTTTTTTAAATTTAATGTTAGCAGGTTTAAGAAATTAACTGAAAGTACTTTAGATTTAATGATTTTTATATATTTGTAAACCGTTAAATTTATTATTTCAATTATAATTACATT
Source organism: Epiperipatus broadwayi (assembly GCA_028023455.1). Taxonomy (NCBI): domain Eukaryota; kingdom Metazoa; phylum Onychophora; class Udeonychophora; order Euonychophora; family Peripatidae; genus Epiperipatus; species Epiperipatus broadwayi. Next base: position 2,338,465 of record JAQFVV010012421.1, read on the forward strand.
TTTTTAATTAATGATTTATTTATATTACTATATTATTTATTTTTTCTTTCTAGAAAAAGTCCTCTGTTGAAATATAATATTATTTATTGATTTATAAGTTGCACAAAAGTGGTCTTTAGTACTAAAATTGTAATTTCAAATGGTATATTCCTATTTGTTACATTAAAAGGTAATTTGATATATTTGATAGAGTGTAGTAGATGTTTAAACCAGTATATAGGTGAGTCAGCAAATAGTTTACATGTCAGAATGACTAATCATAGATTTGACATTTTGCATAAGAATAAAGATAGACCAGTTTCAAAACATTTTAACTTACTGAATCATTCAATTGATGATTTAAAAGTAGTGATTCTTCAGGAAGGTTTTTCTTCTACAAGGGAGAGGAAACAAAGGAGAGTTTTTTTATTTTTAAATTCAAGACCTTAGAACCACATGGATTGAATTTGAACACTGGAACTATTACATCTCTGGGTTACCTGGTCTCCTAAACGATTTCTATATGTGTGTTTTTTATGTGAAAATTTTCTTATATGAGATTTTTTATGTATAGATTGGTTACATGGATGTTTAATATCTGTGTTTAATTGGTTTATAGATGAATAATTAGTTATAAATTATTGTACTTTGCACTAACTATAATTTTTGATTAAAATGTATAAGTATTTTAGTTTTTAATGAATATTAATGTGAGCACAGCTATTTTTTGTATGTGAGCATAGTTTAATTTTTCTATGTATGCACATATGTATATTTTAATTTTTAATTTTGGATTTTTATTTTTATATTTATTTTAATTTAAATAGAATTTAAGCTTGATTAGGAGGGAATGTAATTTTTGTTGTTTTTTTCATTTTGAATTTTGTCATTGATTGGGTAGATATTCTGTGTTAGATTTTGTGACCAATCAGGGGGGGGTTGTTAAAATTTTTAATCTTTTACCAAATCTGTAATTTTTGATTATCGCCATTTTACTGTGTATTTTTTTTCTTTCTGATGAAAACCAGTCCTCTGGTTGAAATATAATATTATTTATTGGATTTATAAGTCTTTTTTTTTTTTATATTATTTCCTTTGGTTAGTTTGTTATATATTAATATTTTGATATATATATATATTGACTTTAGCATTTTGGAAATGAGCATTCCCAACATCTCTGAGATATATAGACATGTATGTCTTGTATTTATTATTAAATAATCGAAAATTAATAGGCAATAACATATATAAATATGAAATTAGTATAATTGATGATTTATTGTATTCAATCAGATTGTATGTGTATATATTGATTGTTTACAATCTATTCATCATCTATATGTATATATAATCTATACTTATTGATTAATAAATTTGAATTTAAATTAAATCAAATAAACTTTTTTGATTATTGTTCAATAGTGCAATATAAATAATTAATTAACATTCAGTGAGACTTTATAGTGAAAAATTATTTGAAATAACTATAATATATAATCCAGAAACCAAATTATAGGGTAAGTAATAATAGTTATATATATTTTTTATTGAGTTCTATAGTTATTATCTGACTAGACATATTTTATATGATAAACTATTAATATTTTCTTTTTACCTAAATTATTACCACTTGTATAAGTATTGTAATTATACTATGGTTACTATTAAGATCATAATCTTATTCAGTTATAGAGCTGATAATAGTATTTTTGTTATATCATAAGTCAGACTTTGCCTTAGTTAATTTATTTAAGCAAATATCGAATCGAAATCTACTGTTTCTTTTATATACTGGTATGATTGGATATTATAGATTTAAGTTATCTGATAGGTTCATTGATATTATATCATTATTAGGCATTCCTTTTATTATAACTAGCTTTATTAGCAAGAGTAAAGTCAATATAAGAATAAAGCATGGCTGAATTAGTTTAATTTATTATTTATCATTTTATTTTTTATTTTGTTATAAACAATGTAATTAGTAATGATAAATTAATATAAAAATATAGCATGGATAGGTTAGTATTATTTTATTGAACTAAGATTTAAAATTAATTATTGCGTATATATGATATTATAAACATTGTAAACTTATAAGACATAATAAATAGCTGCTATCTCAATCATTCATGAATTATTTTATTTAGATATAAACATCTTTAATTTTAATATAAGTTTGATTTTTATGACGTTTGATTGGTTAGGTATATTAGAACTTAGGTTTTAATGATTTATTGGTTTCATTTGATTATAAATAAAATATATCTTAAACATATATCATTTTTTAACATATTTGATTTAACAGCTTTAGTTTAATTCATATTAAGCAGGATTGTATTTAGGTATCTGAATCATGATCTTGTTTTTTTTTACTTATTCTAAATGCTATTTGTTCATGATGCTATAATAAAATTATCATCACTTTTTTTGTTATTAGATAAAGGTTATATTAAGTACTGAATATTATTTATTTATTGGTAGCTTAGTAAATTATATTTATTCTATCATGAACAGTATTATTATTTATAGATATTATAAAATTAGTATTATTTTTATTTGATTTATATTTTATTCATTATAATGATGTCCAACTTCAGAGATCACTTTCATTCTGTTACATAGAGTAACCAATGACTGAGCTATAATTTATTCAGATTATATTAGTTATTATTTCATTGCACATTTTCAATCTGTTAAAATGCTACCTAAGTCATTGTGGCTATAACAATATGCATATATTTATTCTTTTATAAATAGTACCATAATTTGCAGAACATAATTAAACAGGATCACTCTATTATGATTTTATCATATTTGGTTTGTCACAAATGACTTCCAAATTTGTGGTGCATTAAAAGAAAAGTATACCTCATTTTTATCATGTGAATTTGTGGTCATTAAAAGAAAAGTATACCCTCATTTTTATTATGTGACAAATGATGCTCTAACTTTAATAGCAATAATATGGGTTATCTCTTCATTATTTTTATGTCAGTAATAAAATGTCTAAAACATATAGGGCAACTTTTGTCAAATAGCAATATATAAAAGACATAAATATAACATATATGTACATAGTAGTGGCTATTTATACTTGTATTTGATTTTACTAATTTAGCCATAAGGTATACTAAAACTTATAAAATAGACAAAATAGGTCTGTTTAAAGTCTTAGATCATATTTGTATCATCAAAGGGATACACTGCATATAAAAATAACTTCCCTTTCCAAGAATCTGCTTCACTGGTACTGAGCTTCTTTCCCATTTGGTTTTTAGTTATTTCTTTATAGGGTCTTGTTCAGTGAAATAATTTCAATCTCCCAAGACTATTTTCCAATAGATACAAGCTAGCACTAATTAATTTGTTTTATCTTTATCTGATAATTAATTAGTTTATGAAAATGTTAAAACTTATTGCATTTAGATTAAACAATTATTTTCTGATTTATAATTATCAGAAAAATATTGATTAAATTTAAAACCTAATCATTAATTGGATTATAAAATCTGCACTAACTTCAAAAGTTTGTGTGGATTTTATTTTATTTTTTGTTTTCCTTTAAACCCACACACAGAAGCATTTCTATATACTACTACAACATCGATAACTACTACTACTACTGATAATAATAATCAAAAGGTTTTATTGCTTGGGAATTCACAAGAAGTTCAAACACGAAGTGCCAGAATTGGAATCAATCCGAGGATCTTAAACTTAAAATGCTGACAATTATCATAGCACTAATCCATGCAGGACCTAATGACAAAATGCAAGCAAGATTAAAATAAAAACATATGTATTTGCATAGACAGATGCAATATCTATAACACCAAATTCCATTCATTCCCTAGCTAGTCTTCCTAAATAAATGAATTTTCTGAATTAAAAGTTTTCTTAATTTATTAGGCAGTATATATAAATTAGAATGTTTAGCTTTTTTTCAAGATGATCAATTGTTGGGTTAAGAGATGGTTCTATAAATATCACACAATCTAATTTTTAAAAAAATGTTACTATATAAATTAAATATCCAGGAGTAGCTAGCTTAATATAAAAGTCCAACAGCCAATTGCTATAAATAGTGGTAGTCAGCACATTCATATTATTTTCTTATGTAAGAACGCAGCTGTGGGCTCATTAATCACCAGTAGACTAACATAAAAAAAATCATACAAGGACATAAAATGAATAATTTATTATATTTTGCACAGATAACAATATAAAACAAATATTAATATTACTGGCATAGAAAAATCTCTGGTCAATGTGTACAAATCTTAGACATATTTCTTAACCTACAGAGTAGATATCTCTGGGGTAAAAGCTCTACAAAATCACTTACCTACCTATCCTGTTACGCCTTTTATATTCTGGTAATGAATAATTCTCTAGAATAGACCTGATCTTGGAGGAGGGAGACCAATTATCTTTATTTTATTTATAAATTTGCAAAAACAATACAAATTTATTTTTGCTTACGGATGTTCTTTCATTATTACTATTAATCCTCTTAATATTTTTAATTAACCTGTTTAATCTCTTTACCTATAGCCATTTTTAATCTGCTACATTCATTCAATTTTCAATTACAAATTAACCTCAAGAAAACAAATATATACTCAAATTATTTATATATATATAATTTCTATCATTTTTCTAATTTACAAATACACATTATATACACCAATATAGCAATAAAACTACAACGTGCATTCATTTACAGATTAAACCAACATAGACTTAAGTTGCAATATACTAAATAACTAATACAAATATATATGATTGATTATGAGTTTAATAACTCTTATGTGCCATATTAATTTCACTCTGACTTACCAATAATGCTGATAAAGATATGATTATAAACATCAGAGCTCCAAAAACTAAGCGGATTCTTTCTATTCTTGATCCTTTGTTCAACATTTGGAGTGCTTCTAATTCATAGTCTGGGGTGTGTGTGATTTATTCCCTTTGATCACATATACATTAAGCTATGTTTAATTTAAAGTTTAAGGTACTTTAATATATTAGACATGCTGTGAAATATCACAGCCCTACTAGGTTAGATTTAGGGTTGAGGTAGAGCTTCATAACAGCAGGTCTAATACTAAAATACCAAGTTTAAACATATATCTATGAAAACAAACAGTTTTATAACATAATACTGTATTGAAATAATTTCTATTAAAAATGATCAGAACATTTAACGCATTTAGAAATTTTTTTTTTCATAAAATCAATTAAGGATGAAAATAGGCTATTAATAAAGGGACCACGCCTTACAATTAAGTTTTTTTTGTACAATTAAGCTTTTATTTTTATTTAATTTTTTGTATTATTTTTGCTCATGCAATAGATAATAGTTGTATTATATTTATTGGCTAACAAATAAAATTTAATATGTTAAAACTGTTATTTTTAAAAATGCTCTGGAAAAATCTGATAAACTTTCTAAATTAATTGAGAAAGAGAAAACCAAATTTCAATATAAAAATCTAGTTTATATTAAATAGTTCTGAATATTATACTTATTTTTATCTTTCTAATTAACTCCCTTAAATAATCAATCTAATTAAAAAATAAATTTAAGTCTTCCCCCTGTCACTAATATTTTTTTTTTAAAATGGACGAGTTTTAACTTTTATTATGGAGAAAAGATATGCTCGAAATAATATAAAATAAAGTTTATAGCATGATGAGCTTCAATAAATAATACTTAATTCTGATTTTTTGCAGCTTTAAAAATGCTTATTTCTTTAATTGGAAGATCCAACTTCATGTTCAAACATATTAAAAAAGAAATATACATAACACTAATAAAAATTTACATACAATATATTCTAATTGATTTCTGCTATTATAGATAAATATATGAACTAGAACAATTAAAAATAAAAGTATTGTTCTATGTGTTTTAGTGAAATGTTACATGTACATGGATTATAGTTTTAGTTCTGTTATTTTCAGAATTCAAATCTTTTATAAGTTCCCAAGCAATAAACGATTTGAATATTTGATAATACACTCTAATATAAAAATAAATGACTAAAAATAAGTAGATAATATTAAAAAACAAACAAATAAATACTATAGTATAGTAAAAAAATAATCATAGGATTAGTTGCTTGGAAAATCATCTGTCATTTCCTTTTAATGGAATACACTACTTAGCTCAGAATCAATCCAGAAAACCTTAGTTCTTGAGTCCACAATTCTATCAGCATTGGACCAGTATGTATAATATATAATGATAAACTGATAACAATGCAAACTGTCTGTAATCAAAGACTGTTTTTCGTAAAAAAATCTTTTTTTCTTCAAAAATAAAATTATTTGACAATATATATATATAGTATGACATTTATGCCATGTATGAGTATACATATATATATATAATTCTAAGATTTTGATAAGATCAAAAAGTTCAAACAATACACATTATTATATTTGTTTATTTGTAAATTTTGCTTTAAATACTTTCTTTAAATAAGTTGCTTTAATAATTTTAATAAAAAACAACAACAATGGCAACATAAACACCCAAATTGTTTAAAATATTTTATTAAATGTATTTTTTGATAAATCCCCTTAGTTCAAATTAAAAAAGAAATAATGTGTTTATAGCTTTGTATTAACAGATTAAGACAAATGAACAAATGGACTAATTAATGAATTTGAAAACAAAATTATGAAAAAAATAAAACAGAACAAATTATTTCAGTTACTTGGAGTGAGTATTTGAATCATTAAGACATGCTTTGCTAGAAGAATTCTGAAAGACATAGACTAGTTAATAGTCCATGCATACTTGGAAGAATATCCTATCATCAACATATTTTTAATAAAGATTAATTTGCATTGAAAAATGGACTTCTGAAGCTTCATTACCCAAAACTATGAAACTATTTACATTGGGAAATTATTAAATTCGTTTTAGCACATAAGAAAAATATTTCCATTTTTTCCCTCTAAAATCTATAAAATCTTTGAATAAATTAATCCTCTAATTGAATTTATTACTTTAATTAAAATATGACGTCATTCATTATTTAAATGTTTTAAAATTTCTCATTCACTAACAAATTTTTGAAAATATTTTAAAAATAACTATAAATTAAAATAAATAAATAGTAAAAACATTTAAAATCAGAAACCTATTTTTTATCCAATAAATATTTAACTTATTGAGAGAACAGTATAAAAGATATTCTATTACAAAATTTTAGTTTTATTTAAGAACAAATTTCTTTATATATTTAATTTGAAAAAAAAAACAAAGAAACATATAATAATTATTATACAACATGTAAACATTGTAATTTAGTGTTAAAATATGATGTATTAACAGTAAAATATGTTATTAATAATCACTATAAATCACTTAATATAATTATCAAAAAAAACTAAACAAACAAATGCACATACTATATATATATATATATCATGTATAATTGTTCCCTATACGAATAACAATTTTATTTAAAAATAAATTTTTACTTTATTTAAATTGAGACTTGTTGATATATATATAAACATTAGAAAAATTAATATAATTTAATAAAAATCAAATACTACTGAAATGCGATGTTAGATTTAGACATTAGCATCTCAGATCACAGATTAATAAATATGCACTTTTTATAAGTAAAAATTACTAATTTATTATCATAAAAAGTCTAACTAAATATTTATTTTTCTAATATTTTAAATGTATTTTTATTCTGTTTACTTTAATATGTTTAAGTTTTTCATTTACCAAACCGTTAAAATAAATAGCTTATATTTTTTTACCCAAAAGAAAAGAATGTAATAAAAAATAAAATTAAGTGATTAGCATCAGTTTAAAAAAATACTTCAAAATATAGCCACATTTGTCAATGTCATTTCCCCCCCCTCATATGCCATAGCATCGGCCGGGACGCGAACCCACGACTGTCTGCAACCAACCACTTGCTTGCAAGGCGGCTGCGATGACCTCTCGGCTAACAATGTCATTTTTATTCTAAAATAAATGACTTTTTTCATATTTATAACATAAAATTAAAAATCTAAAATTTGCCACAGACTGGCTAAATTTGGGTGAGTTTTGGCATGTGTCCCATCGATATGCCATTGTTCCATCGATATGCCACCATTCCATTAATTTTTATTTTCACATTTACTTCCTAATTTATATAATATTTAAATATAAATATATTGTCCATAATGAACTTAATGTAATTAGAAGAAATTTGAACTCAGACTTTCAAACTCCCTACATCTATCCACTCCATCTTATACAACTGATACACATGACCATGGGCATATGAAAAAATAAATGAGCTCTAATATCTGTATTTTGTGTAAACCAGCACTCATCAGTTGGTCCAGATCATCATCTCCCACAAACATTCCCCCCCCCCCCCCCCCCCCCCCCCGGGCTTCCCCCCCCCCCCTCCCCCGGGGGGCTTCCTTTCCCCCCCCCCCCCCCCCCCCCCCCCCCCCCCCCACCCCCCGGGGCCCCCCCCCTCCCCGGGGGGGGGGAGAGAAGACCCCCTCTGCCCCCCCCAATCCTCTTGGGGGGGGCCCCCCCCCCCCCCCCCCCCCCCCCCCCTTCTTTCTTTAAAAAAAACAAAAATTAAAAAAAAAAAAAAATTTTTTTTATGAAATCCTTAAAGATTAATTTATTTAACAAAAATTTCAAAAAAAAAAAAAAAATTTTTAAAAAATTATGTATATATGTATTAAAAACAAAAAAAAGAAAAACCTTTAGGTAATTTTTTTTCAAATCTGAATAGTTTCATCAGTTTTATAGTATTTGTCTCTATATGTCAACTAGTTATAAACCAGAAATAAATTCACAATGTTAAATGCAGAAGTATAATCATGATCTCAAGGAAGATACTTCTTAAATTCCATTTAAACAATTACAAAACATAGCACCAAATCCATTTATATAAAACATAATTTCATTTCTAGTGTAAAAGCCACTTTGCAACAAATAAATATTTAACATTTTTCGTCGGTAAAGAAATAGAAAGTTGTTTAAGTAATATTTGAGTTACAAGAATGCTTTAAAATAGGGTTTACTCATTAATTCAAAAATACCAATAAGCTATAAAATGATCAACCAATTCATCAATTTAATTTTATTATACATAGTCAATGTATAACGCAATCTTTTGCCAGTGATTATTTAAGACAGCTTAATATGAATTATTGTTCTTAGCACATGCACAATAATTATTTAATTTACATTATCAAAATTAATCATGTATTTGGATTTATAGCACAATGCTATATGCAGATTTAAGTTCCCAATTGTTAAGAATACGTTTTCAGATACCACAACATATACTTTCTTTCTTTTGCATCACATACAAGGTAGATATAGAGAATGAAGTTCTTATTTCATAAACATTTTAACATTATTTGTAAAAATTCTTGCTTTAGTACAGTATATATATAGGTACATGTATATATAATAAGAGTTCTTTTCTCTGTAGTCACCTTCTGAACCATGTAGAAAAAGTATGTTATATTTAAATTTTTTATCAAAATCAAAATACAATTTATGTTTTTATCAGGGACTAATGTTGACTTAATAAAACCAAATAATATACGATGAAGAGCCAAACATTTAAGATTATATAATTTATGAGGTACAAAATTTATTTAGTAAGCCTAGCATGGGACAATATAGTATGCTCATAATTTGAATCTAATATAAACTGAACTGTTACACTCTTGAGCATGAGCATGTATATTAAAATTCAAATAAAAGTTTACAAGAATATTATTGCTTTGTGGGTTGATAACACTTTGTGAATTGATAGTGTTTCCCCACCCTTTTATTTTTCTGCCATCTCTTTCCTTATATTTGATGTTCTTTTTCTTTTAATATAATTAAAAAAATAAAAGCAATAATGATTTGGACTTTGATTTATTATTATTCTGACAAATGTATTGAATAACTCTTGGATGTAAATTGGATTTTGTTTCGCAATAGGCCATGTCATAATCAGTGACATAAATCACTAGTATTTCTTTTATATTATTAGTTATCCAAATTATTTTTTAGTCTATTTAAATTACTAAGTGATTGAAAGTTCACATTAACATGGTTTATGTACTATATACATATATATCTAAAAATAATTATTAAATCATAGGGGAATGATCTCACATAAAAAACAGTATGGTACAGTCTCACAAGTGTTATTATCAAATCATTATTTATAAACCAACAAAATACGATTGGTTAAAAAATAACAATTTGGGTGTTACTATTCACAAAACTATACCATGCTATTTATATCTTATCTTGTTAGTCAATAAATAATAATCTGGGTGTTAACATTTGTGAGACTTTGTGAATCTGTTTTTTTTTATTACACCAAATCATTCTAATGTGATTTAACAACTATTTTCTGTTAAATTATGCTGTAAGTTTATATATATGGCTGCAGAAAGGAGTTTGCAATTAACTGAAAGGAGACACTTTGATTTCACTTGGAGACCTTAAAGGAACTGAGGATGGCAAATTCCTAATATCCATTCCATATGTTATTGTAGTTGCAGCTGTTATTACTATGTGATTATTCATATACTAAGGCAGAATGAATGTATGTATAATGATGAATATTTTTCCAATAGATATATACAATGATGACAGACAAAAATAAATCATGGCCCGTATTCCCAGGAGGTGGTAAAGTCAGCAACCAAGGCAGCAGTTGGTGGCCAAAGACAGAGGGTGCTAAGAATTCCCTGGTTGTGAACCCAGGCTGCCATTTGATGACAATTTTTTATTTAGATACTTATAACTGCAAATCACCTTCAAGTGAAGGAAGATTGCAAGAATTTGAAGAACTGTCTTATATTAAATGGGACATTATTGAACTATGTGAAGTGAGACAATTGATTTAAAAAGTGGACATGTACTCGACTATAAAAGCACAAATATTGGTAATACAAGTGGAGTAGGATTCATTATAAATAAAAAATGGAAGAACAATATTGTGGAGATTGATGGTGTATCAGACAGAGTGGCAAAATTAGTTATACAACTCAATAACAGATACCAAATTCAGATAATTCAGGTTTATGCCCCAACAAGTTCTCATAGTGATGAAGTAATAAAAGATTTTTAAATGGATGTACAAAAGACTTTTGATCAGAGTAAACAATATTTTAAAATTGTTATGGGAGATTTTAATGCTAGAAATGGTAAACAAATGAAAGATGAAAGTGCTGTAGGTAATTTTGGTTATGGTAATAGAAATGAGAGAGAACATAGACTTGTGTAGATTGCAGGAAAAAAACAACTTTATATTATGAATTCTTTTTTTGAGAAAAATGTTAAAAGGAAATGGACATGGAAGCATCCAAATGAAGATACAGCAGAATTGGATTATATTTTGATAACAGAAAATATATATTTCAAGATTGTAATGTTCTTAATAAATTTAACACAGGAAGTGATCATCGATTAGTAAGATACGTGTTAATGCAAAACTAGAGACAATAATTAAAAAAAAAACCAATATTTACAGTTGATATTCCTAATCTTCAGAAACATTCTAATGAATTTAAATTAGAACTTACAAATCGGTTTCAAGTATTAGTAGATTCTGAACATGATTCAGATTTGAATGAAATTAATAAAAAAATTACTGATACCCTTTAAAAAACTGCAACAAAGATAGCTGGTAGAAAAAAGCAGCAATTGACCAATAAAATTTCTATTGAGACTAGAGAATTTATGAAGGAAAGAAGCATTATAAAAATATACAAAAATGATGCATTAAAAAGGATTGAGTACCTCGAATTTTGTAAAACGGTGTGGAAAAGAGTTGAAAATGATATAAGAAAGTATAACTGTGAACTAGCAAGGAAAGCTGTAGAAGAGATTAAAAATCTCAAGAGTGTAAAACAACATTTTGGTATTGATAGGAAATTTATATCTACAATAAAAGAGAGATGACATTCGTGATGTGATGTACAACTAGCACCACTTTCATTCTTGTGCTGTGTTAATGATTTTCTGTTTCTATATTAAAAAAATGAGATAGCAATCAAAACATTATTATTAGAAAGATTATTTTCAGTTTATAAAATCTTCATTTTTTATTTTAAAAACCTAAAAGATTATTTATTTCTGTTATATATAACATAATACATTTTAAAAGTTTAAATTTTTTGAATATTTATTGCAATATTTTTATATGTAAGTATAAATCTATTATTCTCTCATTAGTATAAATAGGTTATTTACATAGACGCTAATTTGACATTATACTTTTGGGGAAAAAAATTATTTAAAGTCAAAATAAGTTATTAATAATTTAAATTTCTTGATATCTAATAAATATAGTGAAATATGAAAGATATTGAGAAGAAACGTGAATCGCATAACTTCAAAATCATATTAAAATAATCCACATAAAACGAGACCCAGGTGTAATCATCTCTTTGTAAACCTTTTAAACTGTTGTGTATTTTGCCTTTTTGATGAATCACTGAAAAAAAAAACTTTAAAATTGTCTTAAAAGATTTCTAATTATAAGAGCTTCACACTGACTCGCTGTAAATCAAAAGATTTTGTGTACGTTAGCTTGTATAGAAATTGTGGAATTCATCAGTGAAGTAGTTAATAGCTTCATGCTCTCAAATCAAAATGCTTTAGATTCACCTATATAATTAGAAAGTAGGTCGAAGATAAGAATGGCCGCTCTTGTCTTTTAAAGTCGTTAATCTTGTGTTAAGATTTGCAGAGGTCCTTACTGTTGCATCTAGGTGCATAGCCTTAATATATATTACTTAGGTAATGAGTGAGTATGCACTTAACAAATTATTATTCATAACTTCAAAGTAAATTTTGTATGCATACTAACACAGTTTAATAGATTGGATTTCTACTTCAGACTAAAATTTTTCAAATAAAAGCTAGATAGTCAAAACGAATACTGCTACTAAAATTTAAGGTAACTAAAAATACAGAATATATAATTAATAATATTATTGCCTTTTTCTGCTTCCCATGCTTAGTTTTTCTATCTAAAGTTTTATCATTTACTTATTTAAAAAAAAAATAAGAAAGAATACTACACATTTTATATATATTTAAGATTGCAAGAAATTGGTCACTCTTAGTAAGGCAACAGATTTGAAAAAGATTAATATATTTATTTGATACAGTTCCTGATAATTTTATATAAAATACACTTGCTTAGCTAAGAATTAGAGATAATAGAAGCAAATGGTTTCCATCAATCATATAAATACATTTTACTAATAACTACAAATAATTGCTTTTTTTCTTTGACAATGATAAACTATTAAAAAAATAAATCATAGCAAAAATTAATAATGATATTAAATATTTATAATTAAATACGCAAATGCGGTATGAAGGATTAAGTGACTTTCAGTTATTTTTCTTTCTTTCGTAAATCATTTCAAATAAAATATTCATCAAACTTTAGAAAATTTTTAGATGTAAGTATATATTAAAATTTTTCCATTAAGGAATTAAAATATCTATTTTCCATGGCATAATTAGTCTACTTATTTTATTTTGATCAAGTAGTAACTTTATTTTATTTAGAATTTATATTGACAAGCTTATAATTGACATCAAACAGTTCAAAAGCAAGCACATAATTTTCTTTAAATTTAAAATAATTATAAAATGCAAACAAGAACAACAAAAAACAAAACAAAAATTATAGTTCATAGTAATAAGCTCCAAAACTTGTTTTTTATTTCATGATTGTTTCATTTCATATATTGTGTAGTACATTATTTAATTGGAATGTATGGTGAACATCCAAATTCAGGGATGACAAACAAGCACAAATTCACCCTGTAAAATGTACAACTTACTAATTTTTAGATGATTGAATGAAATAACTTTTAATTCATAGAAATCACACTAACATATTTTGAAGAGGTAACTTTGAAACAAATCCATTCTATTTAAAATCTAAATAAAATTTCAATAAAAACTTCTATGTACACATTATTTCTTAGTCATGAAAGTAAAAAAAAACCCCACACAATTTATTGTTTGCATGTCACTATTGTTATTATTTTCAACCATTATTGATCCACTGCAGGATAAAGGTCTCCCCAAGTTCAATCAATTTTCTTCGATATCTAAACTCTCTTCACTCCAGCACACTTCCTTATTTCATCAATCCATCACACATGGTCTCTTTCTAGGTCTTTTATAAACTTTTGGAATCCAGTTTAAGATTTCAACTGTTTATCTATTATCATCTCTTCTAACAATATGTTCAGTCCAATTTCAATCAGTTCTTTCAATGATGTCAGTAACACCTGTTTGTTCTCTCACCCATGTAGTAATTCATTTTTGATTTCTTGTTATTCCTAACATACATCTTTACATAATTCAATGAGTGGACTGAAGTTATTGTATTGCTCTTCTGTTAAGTGTCCAAGTCTCAGATCCATAAATAAAAATTGGTAAAACATATTTACTAAAAATTTTCCTTTTCAAATACATAGACATATATATTTCCTTTTAATATTAAGTTATTTCTACCAAATTCATTACAATTAAGTTCAATTCTAAGATTAATTTCATCCACTATGTTTCCATCTGTATTAATAATCTAATAAAATATTTGTAGTTCTGATTCAACATTATCAATCTTTATTTTCTTCTTTTTGAAAAAAATCCATTGAACACTACTTTGATCTTTTTAACATCTACCTTTAGTCCTACTTTCATATGATAACTCTTACAATGTTTCCTGATGTTCTAAGTAATTATTTTCAAAAACTATTACATCAATTGCAAAATGTAGATGACTTAAATAATTTCCATTTACTTTTACTCCCTTAGTTTTCCATTTTCATTCACAAAATACTTATTGAAGTCACCCAGTCATACAGCCTTCTTAATGCTAATCTTCCTACATTTATTATATATGATGCTGTTTAATAAATATTCTTCAGAATATGACAATATCCTAAATATATACCCTGATGATCCAATGTCTTTTCATAATCTACAAATGGTACTAAAACCACTTTTAAATTCAGCTTGTTCTTTTGGCTGATTAAAATCCAAAATTCGTTATAGATGAGTTGCAACTAACTTGATAAAAATTTGTATAAAACTAATAAAAGACTAATAGGTTTGTAATCTCTAATATCTTATTTATCATTATCTTTTTAAAAAATTAATATTATATTCTTCCAATTATCTGGTACATCTTTATTATTTAAACATTTGATATATAATTATACCCAATTTTTTTTTTTCTATTTCTTCACCTGCTTCTTTCAAGATATCAATTATAATTCTATCCTTATCTGGAGCTTTTTTCCTTCTTCATTTAAAATCCTGGACAATTCAGACTATATAATAGTCATAGGAATAGTTTTCCATGTTCTTTATTGCTATATAATTCTTGTACATATTTGAAGATATATCTTTTTATTAATAGTTCCATCTTTTTTTTTCTTATTGAAAAATAATTTCTTACTAATACCAAGATCTTGCTATATTCACAATTACACTTTCTTATATCATTATGAATATCTTTTCTGTACCATTTTACACAATTCTAGATATTCAATCCTTCTTAATGCATCATAAATTACCTTATAACTCATCTTATCTCAATAAAAAATTTACTGGTCAATTGTTACTTTTTTGTCCAGCTATCTTTTTTATTGATTTTATTCAAATCTGAATCATGCTTAAAATCTGTTAATATTTGAAAATGTTTTGCAAGTTCTAATTTATATTCATTGGAATGTTTCTGAAGATTAGGAATATCCTCAGTGAATATGTTTTTCTATATAATTTTTATTTTTCTAGGGTTGTACTAACACATATGTTACATCTCATCAATCAATCTCATCGTGTATTGAATTTATTAATTAAGAATATTACAATATTGAAGTACACCTGCGTCTTGTTTTATGCGGATTTTTTAAATGTGATTTTGAAGTTATGCAATTGATGTTTCTTCTTAGGTTTCTTTTATGCGATAAAGAAGTTAATATTTCACTATATTTATTAGATATCAAGAAGTTAAAATTATTAATAACTTATTTTGTCTTGATATACTTTTTTCCCCAAAAAATATAATGTTATATTAGCAGCTAATGTGAATATGGCCTGAAGCTATTTAGAATCTTACTTATGGGTAAATAATAATATTAGATTTATACTTACGAATATAAAAATATCACAATAAATATTCAAAAATTTAAAACTTTTAAAACATATTTTGTTAGATATAACAGAAATAAATACTCTTTTTGATTTTTAAAAATTATCAGACATAACAAAGATTTTGTTGATTTTGTAAACTGTGAAAATAATCTTTCTAGAAATGAATACATATAAATCTTTTTGTTTTGATTGCAATCTATTTTTTTTAATATAGAAACAAAATGTGAACATTTAAATTTTTATTTCAGTAATAAACAAAAATATCTATCAAATGAAGACAAATTTATTATTTTCTGATAAGTAAAAATCATTTAAACATAGATTTTACATTGATGTGCAAGACAAAGAAAAATGTCAGAAAATGCTAAAATCCGAGAGTTTGCTGCAATGAACAACCTCTTAAATTCCAACGAGAGCTAAATAGTTCTATGTCTGGATATCGCAAGCTTTATAAATAGTAAAATCATTTCAAAGTTTAATCACTGATTACATTGTCGACAGAAAACCATTAACACAGCACAAGACTGACAATGGTGGTAGTTGTACTTCTTGTGAAGAATCTGATTTCTTACCAGTTCACAAATGAACCGCATATTGTCAAATAGTGATAATGATTAAAATATGTATGAAAAATATAAAATTAAATATTATAGTTAATAAAAAAAGTTTGTCTTGAATCAATTTTTTTCAAATATTTGAAATTTTTTATTAGTCATACTTTTTTTTATGCGAATTTTAAAGTAATTTTTCCTTGTTGCTTTGCTTTTATGTGATTTCTGAAAATTACAGAATGTATCCCCCATTTTACAAGGTAAGTTGGATCTATTTTTGTGTGATTTTTTTATGTGTGTTTTCTGCAGAATCTATCTACTGCATAAAATGAGACCCAGGTGTACATATTTTCCGTTAGGCAAAATATAATCCAATTCTGCTTTACCTTTATTTGAATGCTTCCATGTTCATTTCCGTTCAGCATTTTTATATATATAAAAAAAAATTCATAAAATTTTTATTTTTCCATAAACTCCACAAATGTAGGTCCCCTCCCTTTTTGATGACCTTAACTAAATTGACCTACAGCACTTTTATCTTACAATTGTTTATCAATTCTAGCACTAAAGTCTCCTATGATAATTTTAAAAATATTATTTAGTCTAACGAAAAGCTTTTTATACATCCATAAAAAACCCTCTTCTTCTTCACCACAATGATTGATACATAAATCTGAATTATCTGCATTTGGTATCTAATCATTAAGCTCAGAGATAAAAACCAATACACTCACCACGCTGGATAATTCATGTTGGTAAACAGCTCATACATGTTTATATACCATATAAATAATCACATAGTAATAACAGCTGCATCAGCAAATATGTATGAATGGACATTAAAAATTTGCCCTGCTTGGCTCTTTTAAGGCCTCAAAGAGAAATCAAAAGATCTTTTAATTACTAGCAAACTCTTTACTGCATCCAATTGCATGTATGTCTGATATATATGTGTAAGAATATGAAAATGTGAGTAAATATATGGGTATATGTGCTGATATGTGTGTTTATTAATAAATGCACATTCAAATATGAAGCTAAATATACTTTTAAACGATTTTCCTGTTAAATGAAAGGAAACCCATTGATTCTTCATGGAGGCCTTAAAGGAAGAGAGCAAGGGTAATTTCCTAATGTCCATTCCATATGTTCTTGCAACTGTTGTTATATGATTATTCATATAGTATAAGAACATGGATGGGATGCTCACCAATATATATTAGCCAGCATGGTGAGTTTATTGCTTTTTATCTCTGAGCTTAAGATAAAAAAAACCATGGACTTTTTTCTCAGTTGTCTGATAGCTCTGAACTGAAATATCAGTTGAATTTTTCTTGAAGGTTGAATAAATGTGTGCATGAATGGAATTTTTTTTCTGATAGATATTTACAATCATAACCAACAAAACTAAATCATGGTCCTTATTACTTGTAGGGTGTAAAATTGCCAAACAGAGCAACTGGAGGGTGAAGGCATAGAGTTCTAAGAACAACTGATCTTGAACCTAGACTGCCATTTGATAATGACTTTCTATTTAAGCGCTTACAGCTACCAATCACTTTCAAGTGAAGGTAGATTGCATTTGTGAAATTAGAAGCTGAAAAGACAATTAACTTAAAAAGTGAATGGAAATAAGAGTAGGATTTGCAAAGTGGAAGATCATCATTGTGGAGATTGATGATATATCAGACAGAATGGCGAGATTAGTTATTCAACTTAATAGCAGATATAAAAAGCAGATAATTCAGGTTTATGCCCAACAAGTTCTCATTGTGATAAAGAAGTAGATGGTTTTTATAGGGATGTACAAAAGACTTTTGATCAGATAAAAACACTATTTTAACATTATCAAGGAGTACTTTGATATTAGAACTGATAAACAATTGAAAGATAAAATTGTAGCTAAATTTATTATGGATTTTGTTTTTATTAATAAGACTTGAGATTAAAAGCTAGAAGTAATGCAGGTTGAAACAAAATGAAAATAAAGATGGTTATTAGCTATATATGTACATTACTTCTCTCTTCAAATCTCAAGCCCAATTAATAAAAAACAAAAGTCTGAAAATGGTCTGGAGAAAAAGGTTTATATATATATACACACACACACGCTACCATTTGGTAATCACTAACTCCTCAAGTTTACTGTAGATGGAAAAACGAATAGAAAACTGTTTGTTTTATCATATATACAAAACTATACAATCCTATGCGTGTTCATACCAGGCTATTTTTCAAAATATTTATAACTAGTAAAAAAAATAAGATTGTAGCTTCAAATGAAGTGCTCTTAGGTGTGGAAAATAATAATCTCATGATTAACAAATTATAAAATATTGTAAATTGTAAAGAATGCACATATTGTTTAAAAAAAAAACTATTTTTTTGTCAGTTAATTTTTAAAAGTATACTGAGTTAATAATATATGTTGCATTAGCAGGTTATAAATAAGCTATTAGACTTTTTATTTTTACTAATACATTTTTTAAATGTTATCTAAAAAATTAATTTCTAAAATCGGGTTATGTATATTTAATGTTTATATGAAGAAATACAAACAAATTTATTTTGCTTGTTACTTCTAACAGCATAAAGTACTAGAATAAACAGTTTACACGCATATATAAAGTACTAGGGCGAATAGTTTCCATGTACAATAAATAAGTCGTTTTTTTAATGAATTTCAAATAATATATAATGCTTTCTTAATTTACATTCTAAATAATAAGTAGTTATACAAAAATAAATCCTTCCCCTAGTATCCATTACTCGAAGAGGAATATGGCTAATATTAGTATATGTGCATAAAACATAATGTATTGCATAGAATGAACAACATTTAAAGGCAATATATTGGATGGTGAGGAACTAGAGTGTTAGAATTCTAATGTTAAAAACAAGCACCAAGATGTAGAGTATAGTTAAAAACTGTCCAAGTATTTGAAAAGGTACTAGGCAAAGTCAAGAATTTTTCCAAGTAATCAAAATATATTATTTATTGTATTCAATTAGTTTTAATCTTTTCTGGAAAAACTTGTCTGTTATTTTAAGATTTATTATTATTTGGAATAGTTTCATTTTGTACTTCATAATTTCCCAATATTTGTAATTGTGACTTTACTAATAAACTTAACTTCTTTCTTTGATATTTTCTTCTCAATATTAAATTACAATTTGTTATTGGAAATAAGTCTAGACTTATTATCTTATAGTGCCTTCTAGAAAAGTTATGTATGGAACTATTTATCTATTACAAATTATTATCTAGTGGCGCCTTATAGTAAAGTTACGTATGGAACTTACTTTATTTCTTTTTGGTGCACATTCAATAAAAGTATTTAATATAAATTTTATTTTCTCTCTATTATTTTTAAGTTTTTAGTATTGGCACAGTAAATAAAAATGTAAAGCTATATTGTACTTTAAATTCACTGGACACTTATAGTTGACATATATCACTAGTTATTTCTACTATAAGTTTAAATGTATATACCTTAGCTATATATTGTAAATGAACTATCCTTAATATATATAATTTTACTTTAAATCAATATCACACATATAGTGAATATAAGACAAAAATTTCTGCATTAAGTTAATATATAGATTCTTAAGGTATATATTATATTTAATATGAGTACATAATTATATACATATAATAAACCAGAAACTAAGTTTTTAATTGAAATTGTTTGATATTTTTTATTTTAGAATTGTTGTTTTAAAATAATAATAAAACAAACAATTTTAAATAGAAAACTTAGTTCCTGATTTATTATATATATATAATTATGTATACCTATTAAATATGATATATATATTTATAACAGTTGGGGTGTATTGTGGTCTTACCGTATCTGCCTTATAAGGGCGCCACCAGGCCATTTGAACCTGGAAAATTTATATAGTAGGCAGATACTTACTGTTAAGATCCAATTTTATTTTACTATAGACCATTAGCCCAAGTCACTAGCTCTAGGAGTAGCTGAGATTTATAATGTAAATTCTTAATATATATATTTAAGAATGAAAAGATAAAAAAATAAAAAATTAATAAACTACTGACAGTAATATTACTCAAAAAACATTTATTATCACACATATATAAAATTGAATTGGAGGAATAAACATTATTATTTAATTTAGTTTGTATATTTATCATATTTAAATTTAAGTTTAGTTCGCACAGATGGAGATTCTTGTTTATACATTTTAATCTTTTGATAGACATAAATACACTACATAGATTACGCACATAAAACTTACGAATCCATGCAGCTATTTACATCTAAGTTTAAAATTTAAGCTTTAATATTTTTAAAAACCAAATGAGCATGTACAGAGTTAAGTCTTGATAGTTAGAGTCTTACTGTATCTGCCGTACAATGCGCCACAAGGCCATTCGAACCTGGAAAATTTTTATAGTAGGCAGATACGCAAGTTAAAGATCCAACTTTTAATTTATATTGACTGTTAGCCCTTGCCACTAGCTCAAGGAGTAGCAGAGTTTTAAAATATATTTATTAAAATATATTTTTAATAAAGATAATAAAAAAAATAAACTAGATCGCTGAAAGTACACAAATTTTTTTTATTTACGTATATATAACAAATTTGAAAGTGGAATTACTAAAAAAAAAAAAAGCTTTATGTTTCATTATTATTATTATTTTTACTTTAATTTTAATCTTAAAATGTTGAGCATAGATAGGCTACCTAGACTACACATTTAAGATTTTCAAAACCTTTGATTCCAGGCTACAAGCTCGGAGACAAATCATCATTCACTTCTTGATATATAGATGCAATACGAAGATGTTAGCATAAAACCACACTGTCAGGAATGTGCATCTGGAGAGTGATATTATTTAAAGGATGAGATACATGTCCAGTACAGGAATGTGCATCTGTCTGGTGAAGGAATCATGTATATAAAATATCAAAGAGATGGTT
Source organism: Epiperipatus broadwayi (assembly GCA_028023455.1). Taxonomy (NCBI): domain Eukaryota; kingdom Metazoa; phylum Onychophora; class Udeonychophora; order Euonychophora; family Peripatidae; genus Epiperipatus; species Epiperipatus broadwayi. The sequence goes on from JAQFVV010012421.1 coordinate 2,360,149, forward strand.
ATGTATGGAGGGAGAGCGGAATTTTTGCCAACTTATAGTCCCAATCCATCGACCTAAAGAGAATCAATGTCACAGGAAATACATCTGCATACATTGCAACACCATGACTACACTTTTGGGTCATGCATTCAGTTGGGCATGTTGCCCTGTATGCTCAACATGCTTCACATTCAATTGATATAAACATCTATATATCCCTCCATCAGCATCGACACAAACATGAACAAATAGTCAAAAATCAAAACCCCCTTAAGCTAACATATACTTAAACGAGTCTAAGCAGCCATCTGCACCCAACTTAAATTTAAGTCAATTTAATAATTTAATTTATTAAAAAAATATTTAGTTTAGGGTATTTAACTTATTTTAAAATCACATATTGTATTCAACTTATTTTTACATCAAATAATATATTTGACCTATTTTTAAAATCTAATAATGCACAAATAATGATACATGTACGCTTTTATCTTTAAATTTATGTTTGCAATCACAAATTCCTACCCTATTACAAACAGATCTTATACTAAGCATAAATAAAAAATATAATACATATTTTAAAGAGATTACTTTTAAATTTTAGATAAGACTTTTAAAATTGCAAAAGTTCATAAAATAAAGTTCAGATTTGATCAGGAGAGAAAATCTATAGTTCATATTTAAAAAAAAATAAAGTTCGGAGATTTTAAATTAAAAAGAGTTTATAGTTCATTTTCATCCTTTATAATTTATACTTTCATTTCTCCGGGCTCATTCTTTTGCAATGAAGATCCTGAATTTACACAAGGGACATTTCTTGTGGACGATGATGATTTATGAAGGCTTATGATGCTTTATGAAGATGGTTCCAGTGGTTCGATCCTGGGATCTGTGGTGATGGAAACTGCCTTTGGCCGGCCGGTTCGAGGGAAGCGCGATTAAACAGATTACATTTTTGGTAACGGCGACAATAACTTTTTAATTTTTTTTTACTTTTCAGCAATGACAAACGAATTCAAAAATTCTAATCTTCTAATTAATGATTTCTTTCGAATTTTTCCTTTTCTAGTCCTGAAGCGTCTTATCTAGGAATGCTCAGATCCACCTGACATATTTCATAAATGTATTTCATTGGTTCATTAGTTTTGTGATTAAGCATATTTTCCCTCTGTGGTCTGTGTATATATCTTGGGAGGGAAAAGCAAGTCTTTTGCTTCTATATCTCGACTCTTATCTATTTTGTAGTAATCTTTTAATGGTCACTTTGTTCTAAGGATCTGTTTGTAATTTTATTTTTGTTAAAAACTCTCTTCATTATATTTAAGAGTATAAGGTTTTTATTATATTTATTTAAAGATTAGAATCTTTGCTTCGATTCTATAATTTTTTTAAGCTTATTTTATTTCAATATTTAAATAAAGCTTATTAATAAATTAACAACTCATTATTTGTCATTTTGAACGTCTGTGCATTTAATTCATTATTAGATATCTACAAAAAAAGTTTAAGTACCAAAATTTAAATGTAACGTAGATATATCCCATTACAATATATATGCAGCACAACTGTCCACCATGAATTATTCTAGTTCAATTATTATTAATTGGAATGTATAAAACATCATGAGGTGTCATATTCACAACAAATGAACTTATAGGGGAGGCTTAGCCAAATACATTAAGACACTCAACATAAGGTGTCATATTTACCGATAGATGCCGAGTGTGGAGGTACATACATAACACATGACATCACTTATTTTAATTAACAATTATAACTAATATTTTAAACACTAATGAGCATGTACATGTGTACTTATATGCAGCATAACCATCCACCATTATTATTAATTGGAATGCATAAAAAGGTTATACTCTTCTTGAGTTCTTTAAGACAATCATCATGAGGTGTCACAGTCACAAATAATGAACTTATAGGGGAGGCTTAGGCAAAAACATGAAGACACTCAACATAAGGTGTCATATTTATCGATAGACACCGAGTGTGGAGGTGCGTGCATATATATACACATAATACATAACCTCATTTAGTTTAACTAATAATTATACTTATTGTAACAGTCAGAATCGTCTATGTCGCTAACACACTGCAGAATTCAAACCCCAGACACGAAACTGAATATTCTAGGAGGGGTTGCCTTCTAGATATACTAAGTTCGAATCTAAAGCCCAAATTTCACAGCGCCATCTATGTGACAACGCATCTGATGCCACTGCTAGTATGACCTTTGACCGGTGCCTGGTGGTCAGGGAGAAACAAAAGACTCTATACTAAAAGAAGTTTGGGTGGCTAATTAACGTCTATGGATTTACAAAAGAAATGCAGAAAATATATATATAGACCGAGACAGTGATAGGAATCAAATAAAATAATAGATCAAATTTAGTTTTAAATAATTTCACAAAATTTATTCATATAAATTATATATATAATGCCACTGTCTGCTTATATGAGACAGGGACGCGTATTAAATAATTATTGGCATTAATTTCAATAAATGACAAAAGGTTTTAAAGCAAAGTGATATATTCTAATCCTTGGGCTAATAGCATTACGATAATGTGCTTGATGAGATAGGAACATGTGCGAGGTGCTTTGAGTAATTATACAAGTCTAAGAAAATATTTGAAAATTAAGTGTTCTAAAATATTTATTGATTTCGAGAATAGCACGGACAAAAGCTTACTAAGCAACAAAGTGGGAATGTGATCAAAGCATTTATTTGAGAATAATAATAATAGAATTGCATTGGGAGGTCAGTATTGCTGATAATGAATTTATTAAAGTTGGAGGGTGTGACACGTTTAAGTCACGGATGCTTTGTAAAATAAATATAAAATAAAACAATATTGAATATCCGGAATGATTACGGAGGGCATATCGCCGCTAACCCGTAGGAGAGTATTTTTATGAACAGCCGAAACTTAGCGACTGGATGACGATTGCGTTTAATTCCCAGGTGTGTCATTTGGTGACATACTCTGCCTGGAAACCGCAAAAAGGCGAAGAGAACGGCCTTAGCCGTGTAAAGAATCCTTGGAAAAATAAAACAAAGCGGTCTCAACAACCAATTCATTTACCAGCAATACGAGACGAGTGTATACAAAACATACTGAATGGGTTTTACTTGGATTAAGAGAAATGCCCAATCAAATTCCCAGAAATTCATTTAAAAGGGTCCGCACATTCTCGACGTCAATGATGAACTTTGTAATTAAAGTAGAACACGGTAAGTAAAATAGGAAAATGCATGCTTGCGGGTTTGAAAATTAAGTATAGATTTATATACGTAATCATGCATTAGGGGACACATTTAATCATTGACCTCGCACATACTCTCATATTAGATTAAAATCAATAACATGTAGATTTTAAACTATGTGATTATATTATATATTAAAGAAAAGAATCGCCCTCGAACGAGTGATTTGCAAGATAACAAAATTGGAAAATTATAAATTTAAAATATGCCTTAATAGCGGCGCCTTACTTTCAATCAAGGGAATAGTTCACTCGGTCAAAGACGATTCTGACACATTATCATAATAAAATAAAAGAAAGCTTTATAAATAGAAAATATTAACCCAAGGATAGAGCAAAACTGTTGATTATATTTGAACACTTTAAAGTACATAATAAAGTTATGTGAAATTTCAGAAAAACAATTTAGAATAGCTATAGCATGTTAGTTAGGAATCACAAGAGCTCTTGGGTTAATTTAGGGTTACCTCTGGAGAAGCATTTTTAGGCAGATTGATGGTCGGCAGGTTTTTATATAATTTAACAGCAAAATCTGGAAATGTTCATATTTTTGGCAGCAGCAGCAGTTCCGGGGTTCCCTGTGTGATAACTTCCGATGGTCTACGGCAGCAGATGACCATTCCGGAGAGAAATAGCCTTCTCGCGCTCTACTCTGTCATGTCAAGATTTACAAATTACTAGAATAGAACTCAGAATGATTTCTCTTAGAAACATTAGAAGAAAAACTGGAGAACAAAAGAAAACCCTTCTTTTTATAGTAGACTTTAACAATAGAACTGCCCTGGAGCATTACAAAAATATATCGGACTTATCAGCTGTAATTAAATCTATCCCAATGTCTAAAGGAATTCAACATTAATTAATTTCTTTTGTTAATTTCCCTGTCGACATTCGGATTACAAACTAGATTTAATTAAAAATTACTTTTATTAATTAAAGAAAACCTTAAGTGGACATCTGCTGTTTTTAGATAAAACTTATATAATATTAACTAATTAAACTATTGTCCATCATTTATTTTAACAGAAATATTTGGAATAACTTTTATTAAATTAAACGAAAATGATTTTACTTTTTAAATTGCAATATTTGAATCTATTTACTAAACGAATATTTACTAAATGAATTTTATTTTAAATCAAAATATATTACGACAGTAATATATTTGTAAATAGATTCAAACAAAATAACTTTAACAATTTATAATTTTGATATGTTTTAAAATGCATATCATAGTGTGTGCGCAATTACGACTTATATAACCTACTTTTTAATAAATCAAAATTATGTGAACATATACATAATCTATAATCTTTTATTTATTTGGGAATGACTTATATATATAATACGAGCATTGTACTCGTGGTTTAAAATTAGGCAGGATTTTCGGTATATAAGCGTATTGCAGACACACTACGATAGATTGGGGTTCAAACTAAGGTATGAGGTAGAAAATAGGTGAGAAAAGGTGAAATGAAGATCTGCAAAGCAGACCTTACTGTTTCATTATTAATTATAAAAAATAAATTAATAGAAATGATGGTTTTATGATTACATTTAAAATATAATTAATTTAACTTTTCATGTTAATCAGATAAAAGTTCATGATTTAAACTTGATTAGGCATTAATTGTTAAGAAATGATTTAATGTTCATTTAGTACAAGTTTGCAATGATTAGAGTTCATAATTTATAGTTTGTACACTACATTAGAAAAGCTCCCGGTTCATTGTGCCAATTTGCGTGAAGTCTTTTATTATTTATACTTTCTGTTTATGCTGTAGTTATCAATCCAAGGTAGCCTTAGCTGGTTCAATCCTGGAACTATTTTACTGCAGTACACATATGATTCAGGGTCTGCAATAGTGCCATTCATATTTCAACAGTTTCTTCATTTGAAAACAGCAAGAGGGTAAAAAGTGCATATTTCCCCCTCCTACTAAAAAAAAATCAAGCTGAAACTGTTTTTAATTGAAATATTTTTCTTTTTATACTAATCCTTTGGATTCACTGACTATGTTTTCCTGTTCCGGTGGTTTCATTAGGGTCCGAGTGTTAGTTGACCTTCCACAAGCGGTAACCGAATCTTTTAAAATTTTTTTTATATCTTTTATCTGACCTTTACTTATAAATTTGCCCCATGGGCATGTTTACTTTACATTAATTAAAACCAACAATCATTTCCATCTTGAGTTTTAACACAATAGAAAGTAATTTAATTATTGTATATTCTTAAAGATATATATTTTTATCTTTATAACTTTAAGATTTTGTTTAAAATTGAGTTTTAAAATACTCTTTTTTTTAATAAAGTTTTCTTTTAATAATTTTCCATTTGTGCGATTTATATATATATGTTTTTGCAAGCTTTTAGTTTTCAATTTTTAATTCTAACTTTTATTTGTGAACAATTATATTTTAACTCTTTTTTTAAAAAAAAAAGTAACAGCATGTGTGCCCATTACAATATATATATATATATATTAAGAGTTAAAAATGTTATTAAATTGATGAAAAAATATTTATAATGTCCTCTCATGATCTCTAAAACAAATCAGTTTTAAAAATAATTGTTAATTGTGATATGTGAAGTCATTGAATATTTTAATATTTCCCCACTGTGTTCCATATTGTAATGTTATGGAGTGTGGAGTAAATTTAAGATAAATATGGAGAGATAAAAAATTATCATCATTCCCATTTTATAAATCATGAAATATAATGAATATAGAATTACTAAATATAAATTGAATAAGGAGAATACAGAATAAATAATGATCCGGTGAATAAAAGTAGAGTCAGCATGAACAAAACCATAAGGTGATATCTTCAGCATAACAAAAAAGTATAATTAAATAAAAACTAATCAAAGAACAGTCAACTTTGTGACTGCATTTGAAAGGGGTCCACTATAAAAGGTAATTATTTAGCCTCTGCCAAAATTAGGGCAGAAATATAACACAAAACAAGGCATGCACATACCTAAGTGCTAATCCTTTATTCATAATAAATAAATAATGCTGAGATAAAGAAATGTTGATCATCATCAATGCTCTGGCCATCTATTATTATTAATGTACTGGCCAACTATAAATTAAATTTCTGATGATGATAAAAAATGTAAAATATAGTGCATAAACTTTAAAGGTGATATGTTTGTGCCATTCAGAGTTATCATCTGGATGTCCAAAGATCAATATAAAATCCTACATCAACACAAATAACTGTTATGTGGTGAACTATCCCAGGAAGCAAAAACTCTATAGTTACTATAATCAAGAGATAAATAAATATAACAACTTTAGATAATTTAAAACAATCCCCCAAACTTTAAGCTGTATTGAAATCAAATCAACCACAATACCAATTCATGAAACAGTTAGCTAGAGGAATAAAAACTTTAACACTAGAGAATTTTTAACAAATATTTAATAAATTAACTGAATAATAATAAACAAAAATTTAAAAAAGACATGATAATATGAACATTTAAATATATTGATTTTATCAAAAAATATAGTTTCATAAAAATTATGATTAATCAGTTGATTTCTATTAATTAAATTAATTAACAATTTTCCATAATCAGAGATAACAATCTTTAACTTAGCTTCCCCTCTTTTCTTCCAAAACATAAGCTCATGGTTAAGACCTGTAGAGGTCACTACTATCACATTTTTTACATGCACATTCTTGAGGTTACAGCCTTAGTAAATATTAACCCCTTAGTGTAATTTAATAAAATTTAAATTACTTAAAACATTTTTTATAATTTTGAAGAGAAAAATCAAACAGATTTAAAAAACGTTTCACATGTAAATATTAAATAAAGTGTGTCATACGCTTTGTTAATTTTGTATATTAAATTATCGAATGAGAAGTCTTAAAATCTTTAATATTTTACAATTATTTTATAAAAAATCTTTTACACTAAAAATGAAAATACAATATGCACATAAAGCAAAATACTTTTAATCATGGTTTTAAATTTCTTTGGATACCTTTGCATTTATAATTTCCAGTTATTTCAGACAAGTTTTCTTCTTGAAGGTTTCTACACTATGTACTTGGTTAATATTGTCCCTTTTTGGTATGCAGTATTTTCAGTTTAACAAACAGTAAGAATTTATCCATTTTTTCCCAATAAAATTTCCAGATGAGACATGGTTGAAGAAAGGTTGCAGATTACTTCAAAGCAAAGTTCTTCATTTACATTTTTTCTAGAGAGACAGGATACATGTAAAAATATAATGTCTAACTTCTAGTTAAATTCAATACATGATTTTTATTGTAGAAAACATTTTATATTCTAAACTCAGTGTGGTAACAGCTTGGTTAAAACTTCAACAGCATGGATAAAACTTCTGCTTCTTTATTCTTTACCAGCGGTGTCAGTATCTTCTTTTCTCCCTACTGTCTTCTTCAAAAACTAGATCAAGATTGATTGCTTTTCACAAGACACTTAGGTTTTCTGATTTACCCACACTCATTAATTTTGAAACAACTCTGTATTCAAATCAATTACAATCTGTCTCATACATGACGAAATTTTATAATAACCAAGTAGATTAATTTTGACAAAGACAATTGTTTAGTTATTTTCTTCTTTCAACATTGACATTTGAAAATAAATCAAAAACTTAAAATTAGAATCATAACATTTTTGACATATTTTTTTAATTAAAAATTTTCTTACCAAAAGAAAACAAAATAATCAATTAATTGCACAGACTTGACAAGCTTTCATTATTGTATTGAAGAAAAATAAAGAGAAAAAACAATTCTGATTAATTAAAATAATATTTAACAAAAATATTAAAATCGTACATATTTTTTTTAATTTTAAAATATTTATAAGCACAAAACCTTATCTCTCTTAAATGTTAAAATTACTGAGAAAATAAAAAAAATATTCATCTGATTTTATAATTGTTCTCTTTTTTACCAACATTTACATAAAATTCAGAAAATGTTTCTATATTTTACATTCATCCATTATAAGATGACATATTGAATTACAATGATTCATATATGACAGAACTACATATATCTCTTATCAAGTACACATTGTAAATACTTTCCAAATTTCTTTAATAGCCATGCTTCAATATTCTTTTTAAAAACTTTGCTTTAGAAGAAATATTGATGATTTAACTTAAGCTAAACTTTGACTATTAAAATCACTTCTATTATTTTAATAATATCTAGGCGAGGAAAAAATGTTTAAGAAATTAAACTAACTTTTCTTTTACCTGGAATATTTAAAAGCCACCATGATAAAATTCTAAAACTAAAATCAAGCATTATAAATCTAAATAGTAAATAAAAAAAGTACTTAAAATATATTCTCTTATGTCTGATATATAGACTTGTAGTAGATAAATTATTTCTCTATGCAGGTAGAATTACATTTGTTAAAAATTGTTAATGGGAAAATAGAAAAAAACCCACCATAATTTGCATTACCATTTATTTGAAAGATTAATGTTAATAATATATTTATTTATACATTCATTACTTCATAATTCAATATGACAATCAAATATCTAAGTGGTTGATGATCTTAACTAGGATATAAGCTTCCTGAAAAATCATGCTAAAGCTTATTTTCTAGTTAGATATTTTAGAAACATGATATGTACTTCAGTTAAATTTTTTCCCTATATTTGCGAGGTTGAAATAATATTTTTTAAAAATAATTTTCATTTGTAAACATATATTTGTAACAAATAATCCAAAATTTCTGAAAATATAATAAAAATAAAATTGATCAAATAAAAAATTGTAAATTTAATGTAGTCTGCCACTAGGCATTGTTAAAAAATACAAACAACTAAAGAATTAGTTTATTTTATTTAATTATTTTAATCTATTTTGTAGATATTTCCTAAAAGCAATTAAAATATTTGGAAGCATGCAGAAACAGGAAAAAATATAGCTTCTGACACTTTTTGTTTTGAAATCACCATTGATAAATTGGGGAAGGGTAAAGATAATTTTAATTTAACCTGTTCAAAATTCAATCCCTCCTTTCTTATTTGAAAAGGCCCTATAAAAAACTTACTCTATATTTGAACATTTTTTTTTTACAATTAACCTTTACCCTATATCATATATTGTTTAATCTTTACATTACTTATTATAAATGTGAGCTTTCAAATGATAGACATTATAAAAGTTATTATTAATTAAATTTTGTAAAAAAAGAAAATAAATTATTGTAATGCCATTCATAACTAAAACAATGATGCTTGGCATTATTGGCTGTAATTTTGTTTATTCAAAAAATTTGTAGAAAAAAAAACATTTCTTAAATTCAAAATAAACTTAGGGTTAATTACTATTAAAAAAAGAAAATATATCTTAAAATTAAACATTTAATTTATTGTTATGAAATTCTTTTTTCTATATCAGTGTTAATAAAAAACATTATTGTTATCTAGTACAAACTGCTTCTGCTTTCTTTAATCTTTGCGCTGCATAAATTCTGTTTGGCTGAGTGAGTTAAAACTCTACACTTTTGATTGGACAATTAGAGAATCAGTAGTAAAAATATATTCATCTTTTAATATTATATTCATTTTAGTTTTGTTTGTAAAAAGTATATTAATAATTTGTCAGATTATAAAAGTGAACGAAAGTTTTTTCAAAAATAAAGTTCTATTTATAATTATAAAAATATTTGATAGTGGAAGACCTAAAAAGAAGTTTGTAACAAATTACAAAGTGCTGCAGACATCAATGATTTCTCTCTCAATTTATGTTAGTGTAAAAGTAAAGAATTTTTTTACTAAAATCTTACTATTTTTGTAAAATAATTCTTTTTAGCATATTTTATAAAAATACATTATATGTAAAAAATACTTAAAAATGCTCTAAAACATTTATTTCATTTTTAAAATCAAAACAAAGAAGTTGGAGCAGTGAAAACTATTGACAGCCACTCTTCTTTTGTTCGTGATGAGAACCAACCAATCAGCACCTAGAAAGGCCTGTCTTCTCACATTGTTGTAGCTTTGAATGTATATATTATTGATTTTTTACTTGTAAAATAATTCAAGAGAGGGCAGCATCTTATGGTACTTTTTAAGCTTTAAAATGAACCTAAATACACGACGGTAACATAAAAACTGCCGAATTTAGAGTGATGTAAGTCATGTACAAGTTAACTTGAAACAGTCTGGTAAGGGATTAACAAACTTTTTATAGTTTATCTGTTTAAAAATAAATGTTTTCAAATAAATTCTAATTGTAATCATGTAGGTTTTTAAATTTACAAAAATATTGCAAAAATAATTTTTATTATGTAAACAAATGACTAAAAATTACAATTTTTCTTTTCAAAAATAAAGAAAAATTCAGAAATTTGTTTGAGGCAAAACATTCTATCATTCAGAAATTGTCACTTCTATTGAGATCAAAAGGGGGCAGATCTGACCTCTTTGATATACAAATTATAAACTGTAATTTCCTAAAGATCTCTGATGCTAACATCTTCATATTTTTTTACAAATAATAGTTTTAAAATGATGCATGGTAAAAAAATAGCACATTATAGATAAGTACAAAAAAATAAAGCAATTGCAGTACCATCATAACCAGACTATTTTTATTATTATTATAGACATCTGTTAGCTATTCCTTGATTCTATAATATAGAATTAAATCACATATAAAAAATATTTCAACCAGTATTTTGTTTTGATTCAATGAAACTGTTTTTAATACTTAAAACTATTTAAATCAACAATTGGTAATAATGAATAATTTTATTAATTTAACATTCTTTTAAAACATATTTTTTTTATTAATTTGATTTTCCATCCAAAATTATTAAAAGAACTTTTAGGTATTTCAAAATTTCCTTATCACTTATTGTTAAAAGTTCTTTTCCAACTTTAGTTATTAAAAAAAACATAGTAAAAGCAAAAGTTAATTAATTTAATGAATAAAAATCAATTGATTAATCATATTTGCTGTAGGAAATTATATTTTTGATAAAATATATTCAAGTTTAAATTATCATATCATCATGTCTTTTTTTTACTTTTATTAATTATTAATCAATTAGTTTATTAAATAATCATTTTTAAAAATGTTAATGTCTTTATTCCTCCAGCTATTTATACTATGAATTGACAATTTCATTACAGGTTAGTGTTTTAAGAATTTTTAAATTACCCTAGTAAAACTACTTAAATCAAAATAGATTAATTAATATAGATAATTACTTTCTTTTGTATACAGTTGCATTCTTAGAGTCTTGTGTCTTGAGCTAGCTCTAGAATGCAATAATGGTTGAATTAAATAGGTGTAGGAGTTTAGGTTGGTGTCTGGTTATCCAGATAATTCACTGAATGACCCAAAAGTCCATTCACTACATTTTATTTCTTTGTGTTAGAGAAAATTAATTTATAGTGGGTTTGTACCCTTATGGAACATTGATGATAATTAGCATGCATCAGCATCATTTTTTATTATGAGTGATAGATTAGTACTCAAGTATTTGCATCTAAATAATAAGGGTGGCTAGATAATTAGCTTGCTTATAATGTTCTTCTTTTACAATGGCTGTTGATTGATTATCATTTATGTGAGTGGCAGGTAATTTGTAATTTATAACTTATTATTAGTATAACAACTTGTATTGTTATTCCACTGTTCATTTCATGCTTTTATATTTAATAAATTGTGATTATTCAATCGGGATGATGATGATTTCTCAACTCTCCATATGTTAGCCCTTTTTCTGTGCCATTACAGTAGTTACTTTACACAAAGTATGTGTTGTTGTAAACTAATTCATACCATCCAATGGGGGTTTTGAAATAAAATATCAGAAATGGGAATTTCAATGCATATTTAAAAATAATGTTGAAACAATTGATAAAAACTAAGAAATATAGGATAAGAAGAGAGTGACTGTCAAAAAACGGGATTAATATGAATGTTGGAAAATTAGAACATACAGAAAATGAAAAGTCATATAATTATAAAATATGTGGTGAAAGAGTTATTAAAGGAAAAAGAAGCTGATTTAATCTAAAGACAAATAGTAGTTATATATATATATATATATATATATATATATATATATATATATATATATATATATATGATAGTCAAAGAATGCACAAAAAAGTTGAAAAAAGTGTGAAGTTGACAAGTAGAACTATCTTTTTGACAGATAACTAATCTCAATGGTGATATTAAAACTAGTTATCCATAATATACTATTCACCAATATTATTATCTAAAAATACCATTACTATTTACTGGATCACATTCTCTAATATGAAAAAAAAAAGTGATATGAGCAAATTACGATTTGGAAAAAGATGAAAAATTTATTTTTAATTTAGAGAAAGTAAAATCTTTATAATGAATAGAGGGCAAAAAATATGTATATATATATTCGTAAATCAACACATTGCTTTTCTTTTGTAATTGGTCATTAATATACGCTATACTTATATATAAACTCAGAACTACTAATTTATATTCAATATTTTTTAAAAAAATTGTTTTAAATTCCAGTAATCATTTCATTTTTTTTAAAAATAATAACAATACTAAAGTGAATAAAAAGATATTTTTTCCACAGTAAAAAATAAAAAAGCAAAAATTTGGCAATATTATCTGTGATTAATACTTAAGTCATTTAATGATTTCCTTTTTCAGTTTGCTACAGATAAAGCTGATCAAAAGTTTGTTTATATCAGTATTGTCAAACATAAAGAACTTTTTGCCAATATCTTACATAATTCGTGATAATGATTTATTTATAAAATTCTTTTGATTTTTTTAAGGCCAATTAAAATATATATATGAAACGATTGGAAAAAAAAATAAAGACTATTTTATATAGTTAATGAAAATCAATGTATTTTCTTTTTTAAAAATTTCAGCACTTTCATAAAACTATGATTTAAAAAAAAAATTAATAATCAATCAGTTATTAAAAAAATTCATAAGTGCAAGGTATATAATATCTATATGAAAAAATAAAAAAGTAATTAAATAAAAATAATGATGAAGCATGAAAAATTGAAAGACTATGACATAAAAAAGACTATTATGAAAAAACATTAAAAACTATAAAGGATAAAGAAGGTTAAGTTTTTATAATGAAGGATAGCATGGTAATAATGTTAGCACATTTTAACAAACACTAAAAATTCACACATAAAAATCATATAGCAATAGATTTTATGGGAACTCAGAATAGATTTGGGAAGAGTGCATGTTTATTTTCTGGAGCTGGTGCAGATCACAGTTCAATAGTCATAGAATGAAGTGAAAAATTTTTAAAATATAAAAGATTCTAAATCTAAAAGAAAATGGTCCATTGCTATTTTAAAAGATTACTTTAATGAATGATTAGTCTGGATAATTAGTGTTAATTTAAATTCAATATTCGTAAATCTAAAAATCACTAGTTCAATTCTCACTGGCCAGGCCAGCAACACCTGAAAAAAAGAAGAATATCACTTAAAACATTGTGTTCTATAGTAATCTGTTATTATTATCAGTTGAAGGTATTTAGAAAAGGATAAATGAAGTTTGAAATAAATTCAGCTAGATAATGGAAATTGTCCAAAATAACTACATGTAAAATGTCTTTATCACAAAGCTTCAGACAACTATTAGTGAATAAATTTCAGATATGTTAGATTTAAAAAAGAGTAGATTATTATTAAAAACAGCACAAACAGTAGATTATAAAAACTTAATGAGAGAATTAATAAAATGACAAAAAGAAAATAAAAAAAGATCAATAATGAAGAAAGTACAAACATAGAGAGTTTAACAAAATTGGAATATGCAACAGATAAAGCTATATAAGTGTTTAGAAGAAAAATGCAATGATAGAGAAAGTGCCTGAAAATATAATAAATTACTTTAAGTATAAAAAAATGAGTGAATATAAAAATAAAATTGCAAAAATGAAGCTACAATAAAGTGAAGAATGACTAAGTTAATAGTAAAAATGATGTATGCTAAAAGGGTCAAAAGACTGGACAAATTATATCACTAACATACCATTTGTTGACATGACAACATAATATTTTCCAAGATGAGATTATAAAAACTATAATTAAGATAAAAGTTGATAAAAAATAAGTGATTCATAAACTTCCTGATTAAATTACTGAAGGCTGTGAAAAAAGTTTAAGAGATGTGGTAAATGTTAAGTAAATTAAAAGAGTAGCTAATGGATTTTCTTTCAGAAATAATGAGATCTCTTTTTTTTTAAAAAAAAAATAGGTCCAATTTTTCACAAGTAATTAAATATTTATTGATGAAGATGATGAGCAGTTGAGTTTAAAAAGGATACTATTCTTTCATTGATTTTGAAAAACATTTGATAAAGGGAAGACAAATAAGACTTCAAAGTAAAAAGAACTAAAACATATATATAGTCAAAAAATAAATTTTAAAATGAAGAAATATTATTTAACACTTATTTTGCTTAATATTTACTTTGATAAATTATTAAATGAAACTGCTTTGACAATAGAATGAGAGTTAGTCATATATCATATGTGTTGAAATTATGACAGGGCTTTCATTACTGATAAAATTTGTAAAAATTTTGTTAACTGGAAAAAAAGTTATAACATAGGTTAAATATTTAGAAAATTGGTGAAGAAAATAATAAAGATGTTATAGTAATAATGTAATGGCAAACAGTTTCAGTAAAGGTAAAGGATTATATGAATCAATAGATTTAGAAATGGATCCTTTTTTTAAGGATAGTTTATTATTCAGAAATATTATTAAAAAAATGTGTAAAGATTTTGACCAAGTGATAAATTCACTAGTAGCTTTATTAAATACTTCAATTCTACATTGAACACACAAATTGTACAATCATTAAATGTGTATATTATTCATCATTATACTAGAATACAATGAATCTTTATGTGAAAATTCACCATAGTGGTCATTATCAATTTGTATCCAATATTTCAGTTTACAATTGTTTGTTTGCTATCATAATCTTTTAAAATTTTTTTAAGAAAATATCCATCATTTTTTAAAAGCGAACCATTTTGCAAGATTGATAATATCATAGGAGACTGACTTCATTAAAGTTATGTCATCTGACAATATTATGACAACATTTGTGCTAAATGTGTATAGTATAGAGTTTATTTATTATACAGTATATATGATGTATTGATTATAAAATGAAAATATAATGTACTTACCAGTATCTTTGTAAAATAATCAGTTATTTCACTGATGATTTGTTCAAAGTATAGATTTTCATCAACAACTACAAAAGCAAAAAATAGTAATTTCATTCAGTTTAATACACAATTAAAATCATATTCTGATAATATCCATTAACAAAGTGCATTAATAATAAATTTGAAAATGGGTACATTAGGTAAAATACATTTATTCAATCAATTTTGACTTAAAATTCTTATGTTATTTTGCCTGCAGCAAAAATATAATTATCATAATTGTAAAATGCTGTTATTATAATTAAAAGTAATTTTGAAAAGAAAAAAAATTTTGTGCATTATGCAGTTAATAATAAACTATATATGACCAAAGATTACTAAACATAAATTTAAAATATCATTTACTTGCTAAAGTTTAAATCAGTATAATCTCATAATTTGTTTCTGGTGAAAGATAATAATTTTTGTCACAAGCATAAAAATACAGTAATGTATTTATGTAATTATTATTTAATTTCAAAGGCATTTATATAAAATAAATTTGCTAATTATTGCTTTTAAAAAAATATCAATGCTGCAACAACAACAGCAAAAAGTTTTATTGATTAAATATTACAAAAATAAAAAACTTTCAATATAGAACATAATGTGCAATGAAAAATAAATTTTAAATTGTACATTGTGTTAAGTTTTATATATTTTTTCTACCTACTTTATTTTAATTTAATGAATCATGATCCAGGAAATATTCTTTGGCTACATAAGAAGCAAAATGGTTGACTATCAATAAAAAATTTGTAATTTTCCTTTTTTAAAAATTATAGTATCTGAAATATTTTTACACAATGTATTTGTCCAGAAATTAATTTTTTTTAATAATTAGTAATATGATTAGTAAATGTTTATTTATTAATTAATATTTTTTTCAATTTCAAACTTTATTTTTTAACAGGTTTTTATATATTTGAATTTAAGATAAATTATTTTTTTCCTAATAAAAATTCATTATATTTGCTTGTTTTAAAGAGAGATTTTTGATTTAAGAGGCATTTTGGAGAACCAAAATCACTGTCTGGGGTAAAGGTGTAATTTGCAATTGATACAATTGCTTTGATCAGAGGATGTTTATTGTAAAATCCAAAAGAATTTTGGGGATTTCATAAAAATCCATTTCTTATATCTAGTTCTCTGGTCTTGAATGAAAAGTAAACTCTGTTTCAGTTTATAGCTTTTTATACATTTTCTGAGGCAACTTGTTTGTGATTTCTGGAGCACAATTACTGTAATGAGTAAACGTGATTGTTGCCTATAATTCAGTATAAACATTTCCCCTGCAAATAGAAATAGGGAGGGGGCATGGTATTTAGCAATAGGCATCACAATGTTAGATTTAAAAGAGATTATTAAATATTCATTTGAAAAACAGCTTATAAAAAATTATTTGAATAACTAAAAAAAGTGCTGAAGATTTTTGGAAAAAAATAGAAAAAATTAATTGGAAGAATATTATTATTAATAAAAAATTGTTAAAAAAACTTATGAAAAAATGCTACTGGGGGAATTATGACTTTGATATATATATTTATAACTAAAAAAAACAAATGTTTATTGGAAAGAAAGAGGGTCATAAATATAAAAACTAGAGCAAAAAAACAACAACAGAAGACTCAAAGAAAATGGCCAACCTTGGATAAATAATTAATGGTAATCAGTAAAAATAATAGAATAAAAATGAATGAATTTAAAATTTTATCTACACATTTTTTCTTCTCAAAATAATTCATAATTTTCCATATATGTCAATGAATACATCAAACCTCTTTTTAAAACTTGTTTTTATATGACTATAATAAAAATAAAATACATCCAATGTTTTGACTATTTTATATAGTTTTTTTCAAGGAACACTAAAAAATAAAAATACAAATACATAATAATAAATATCAAATAACAAATATATAATAATAAATAAATAACAAATATATAATAATAAATATTTTTGCATTTGTTTGGAATGTGATATTTATTATTATATATTTTTTAGTATTCCTTGAAAAAGACTATATAAAAAGTTTTAAAAAGAAGTTTGATTTATTCATTGACATATATAGAATAAAAATATGTATTTCTAAGTAATAAACTTTTACATCATATAAGCAAAATTGGAGCTGTTAATCTTGGAGTAGAAATAATCTGCTCAAATTTAATAACTGCATAAAATTATATATACAGGCTTTAAAAGATTAAAGTAATGTCTAAAAGTCATTATAAAAAAATCGAAAGTTTATTTAATGATAATGAAAAAATATAATATTGTTAGTACACAAGAGACAAAAGTTAATAAATAAACTTTTAATAACACCCATACAAATATATAATAATGGATTGAAAGTGAGACCAAATAAAATATTTATAAATAACAGTATCTAATGATCAACCTACCCTACATGGGATATCAGTTGTATTTAAATGGAAAGTGAAACAATTCAATTAATATTGAGAACTGGAAATAATGGTAACTTTTACAGGTACTTATCATCAGAACACATAAATAATAAATCAGAATCATGAACAGCAAGATATGTCAACTAATGGCAAATATAAATAAAACCAAATTAATTTGCAAACATTAGCAACTATTTTCGTGATTGGATTTAAATATAATATAAAATCTGAAGTCATCATTATTATCAAAAAAAATATTACTTTCTGATTATTATTACAAAAGTGCAAACATCAATATTCTTAATGCATGCACATAACCAAATGCTAAAAATAAACTAAATTATTTCGTAATACTACATAAAGTGTTGTAATCATTAAGTTGCAATTAGATTAATCTAATGTCATAAGTGTAGCTTTAAAGTTACCCTTAACAAAACAAGTGTTAATTTATAATTATTAACTTATTTTCAAAACTAATATATATGTAATTCACACACATGTGTGAGTTTCTATTATTACTGAAAATTGCTTCTTGGATAGCAAAAGATTTTGATGAATAATTGTAATCAAGAATAAAAATACAAAATACTTAATTACTAAGTTAATTAATTAATTAGGAGAAGTAATAATAGTATAGTAATATTAAATATAATTATTTAAATTATAATTTAGAGATATGTAAATTGAAATGAAAATAATTACTTCCCACTGAGTTGTGTGAGTCAAAAACAACAAAAGATAGAATAGCACCACTCTGTTCTTTGTTTTTAATGTCACATAACTCAATGGAAGGTAGTTACTTCCATTTCAATTAAAAATATTTAAAAAAGTTACAACTATTTATTATTAAATATGTAAATTGTAACTGGTTTTAAATACAACATCTATATACACATAATAAGTAACATCAAAAATATTCTTTAAATTTATGAACAAATTTATTTAATTTTAACAATATATAACATGGATTTACCTTATAAGTATATATAAATATACATATAAAAATATTTCTATTATCAGTTCTAATTAGCTTTTTAAACCTATAGATAAATTAATTTCACAACTGACAAATTAATCAATAAAAACAAAAAAATTCTTATATATATATATATTTAAAAATATATAACCCAGTGCTCATTCTCTGAGAGCTTTTAAATTTGTCAGTTCCTTTTTTCTCTTGAAAATTCAAATATTTTTTTTTTTTGCAAACTTGGTGATTTTTCAAATTTACTTTCATTAATTAGCACTTTCATTTAAAATTGTTTACTTATCTATTTTTTAAAAATCAAATTATATAAAACAAGTTTTCTTTCTTTTCTTTAATACTGCAATTAATGTTTGAAATAATATGTCACTATATGTATATATTTTATTTAATAGATTTCTACCATTTGTATTTCTGTACAAATTGATTTCATGTATAAACATCTTGCATATTAGAGAATTCAGATTTCCTTCATCTGCTTGTATATTCTCATAGTTGTTTTTACACATAGATTGCCATATAACATATTCTAGTTATCAGATATACATAATAATGCTGGGAGTTTTCAATTCGCTTCCATACAATCTGAGCTTAATAAATATACTATAGATTTGGATACACATGTATAGATTATAGATTACTAAAAGAGCACAGATGACATACATCTCTGAACCACTTTAAACTCAACCAATGTGGAGACTGTTAACAACTTCTTGCTGATTCTGCAAACTTTCCATTAAATTCCACCTTAGTATTTATAGCAGATATTAAGGAATGTGCAGATTGATAAATGAAATAATGTTAGTATTTTTCCTTTTTAATTAATAAAACCAATACTATGATTAAACACAATGGTTGTTTTTCTTTATGTTATATATCAAAATAGATTTAAAAATAGTTTCTTAAACTTTTTTAATTTCTCTAAATACAAACATATTGATATGATCTTTTATTTTTTTTTTATTGATAAAAATAAATAATAATTTGTAGCAAAAAGATACTTTTATTTAATTTGAAATACAATAATTTATTTCAAAATATTAGTAGCTACTTAATTAATATTTAAGTCACTGTAGCTATAAATAATTTTTGCCTTTGTTCTTTTCATTTCCTTTATAAACTTCAAACATATATGCATACATATTAACAAGTTTGGCTGCAGAAATAAGTTTGCTGTTAGCTGAAGGGAGACCATTTGATTATTCTTGGAGGCTCAGTCTACAGAACAAATTTCTTAATATCCATTCCATATGTTCTTGTCCTTGCAGCTGTTATTACTATGTCATTACATATATAGTATACAAAAATGGATGGGCTGCTCACCAACACACATTAGCCAGCATAGTCAGTTTATTGGCTTTTTACTTCTGAATTTAAGATCAAAAAACATTATGGTTGTTCTTCTCAATTGCCTGATAACTTTTAACTGAAATATCAGTTAAGTTTTCTTGAAGGCAGAATAAATGTGTGTAAATGAAAAAAAATAATTCTAATAAATATTTACAGTCATGACAGACAAAAATAAATCATATCCCTTATTTCCAGAAAGCTGTAAAGTCATCAGCCAAGGCAGTGGTTGGTAGCCGAAGGTGGAGGATGCTAAGAACCCCCTGATTATGGACCCAGACTGCCACTTGATGATGATCATTTATTTAGGTACTTACAACTGCAGATTACTTTCAAGTTGAAGGAAGATTGCAAAAATTAGAAAAAAATATCCCATAAAATGGGATATTACTGAACTTTGTGAAGTTAGAAGAAAAGATGAAGAGACAATTGATTTAAAAAGTGGATATATATTCTACTACAAAGACACAAATATTGGAAGTACAAGTGGAGTATGTTTATTGTAAATAAAATGAGAAAGAACAATATCATGAAGATAAAGTGTATCGAACAGAGTAGCAAGATAGTCATTCAACCTAATAGCAAATAATTCTGGTTTATGTCCCGACAAATTCTCATAGTGATGAAGTAGTACAGATTTTTATATGGATATACAAAAGGCTTTTGATCAGACCAAGCAATATTTTAAAATTGTTACGGGAGACTTAATGTTAGAATTGGCAAATATTTGAAAGATGAAAGTGTTGTAGGTCAATTTGGTTATAGTAATAGAAATGAGTGAGAGAGGTATAAACTTGCGGATATTAAGAATTCTGTTTTTGAAAAAAATGTTAAAAGGAAATGGACATGGAAGGATCCAAATGAAGGTACAGCAGAATTGGATTATATTTTGACTAACAGAAAGTACATATTTCAAGACTGTAATGTTCTAAATAAATTCAATGCAGGAAATGAACATCGATTAGTGAAATTTGAGATACATGTTAATGCAAAACTAGAGAGACAAAAAATTATTAAAAAAAAAGAATATTCACAGTTGATATTCCCAATCTTCAGAAACATTCTAATGAATTTAAATTAAAATTTGCAAATTGTTTTCAAATATTAGCAGATTTTGAACATAATTCAGATTTGAATGAAATTAATAGAAAAATAACTGATACACTTTTAAAAACTGCAACAGAGATAGCAGGTAGAAACAAGCAGCAATTGATCAATAAAATTTCTACTGAGACTAGAGAATTTATGAACGAAAGAAGGAATATGAAGATATATAGAATGATGCATTAAGAAGGATTGAATATCTCAAATATTGTAAAATGGTGTGAAAAAGAGTTGATAATGATATAAGAAAATATAATTGTGAACTAGCAAGGAAAGTTATAGAAGAGAATAAAAGTCTCAAGAGTATAAAACAATATTTTGGTATTGGTAGAAAACATATCTGTAATAAGAAAAAAAAAAGGGAACTATTACTAAAAAGAGAGATGACATCATGAAATGTATAAAAGAGATCTAACAAAAATTATATAGTAATAAAAAACAAGTATTTCCTACAACTATTATATCTTTTAAATTGCCCAGAATTTTAAATGAAGAAGTGAGACATGCAAATAAATTTATGAAAGTAAAAGCTCCAGGTAATGATGGAATTATAATAGATATCTTAAAAGAAGTAGGTGAAGAAATAGAAAATTTTTTGACAAAGTTATTTACCAAATGTCTAAATTATAAAGATGTACCAGATGATTGAAAGAATGCAATATTAATATTTAAAGAAGATGATAAAGAAGATATTAGAAATTACAGACTTATCAGTCTTTTATTACTTTTATACAAAATTTTTACCAGGATAATTACAAATTGTCTACAGAAAACTTTCGATTTCAACCAACCAAAAGAAGAAGCTGGATTCAAAAGTAATTTTAGTACAGTGGATCATATCCAAGTATTGAGAGAAGTTATAAAAAGGACCAAAGAATATGAGTTGCCAGTATGCTTTGGATTTGCAAGTTATGAAAAGGCATTTGATTCTATAAGCATTTCTTCACTAATTAAAGCATTGGATTTTCAAGGTATAGTCCAACTATATTGTCATATTTCAAAGAAAATTTATAAAAATGCAATAATTAGATTATATAATGATATTAAGCAGATTAACATTGAGAAAGGTGTACAACAGAGTGCCTCCATATCTCCAAAACTTTTTACAGCAGTGTTGCAAGAAATATTTTTTGTGGATTAAAATGGGAAGCTAAAGAAATAAAAGTAAATGAAGATTATTTAAGTCACCCAGATTTTGCAGGTGATGTAATTGTTTTTGCAAATAATGCTTCACAGCTTCAGGAAATGTTGCAAAAGTTATCAAATGAAAGTAAGAAAGTAGGACTAAAGGTCAATGTTAAAAAGTCTAAAGTAAAGTTCAATGGATTTTCTCAAAAGATGAAAATAAAGATTGATTATGATGAGATAGAAAAAGTTAACAACTATTTGGCCAGATTATTAATACAGATGGAAGCATAATGGATGAAATTAATCATAGAATTAAACTTGGCTGGAGTGTTTTTGGTAGAAATAACTTAATATTAAAAAGAAATATGCCTATTACCGGTTCTTACTCAAGGATGTGAGACTTGAACATAAAAGAATAACATAGAGATTTCAGATCATTCAAAAAAAGTATGGAGAGATACATGTTAGGGGTAATAAGAAGAGAGCAAAATGCAATACATGGGTAAGAGAACAAACAAGTATTACTGACATCTTTGAAAGAATTAACAACTGAAATGGAGTTGGGCTGGACATATTGCTAGAATAAATGATAAGAGATAGACAATTGAAATCTTAAAATGAGTTACAAGAAATTATAAAAGACCCAGTGTGTGGGAATAATGTGGAGAGGAGGCGTTAGAGATGGAAGAATATAGACTGAACTTGGAAAAACCTCCATCCTGCAATGGACTGATAATGGTTGACAATGATAATGACTAACAAGGTTACTCATCCACTATGGTTTAGACCAGGGATGCCCAACCCATAGCTCGCGAGTACATGTGGCTCGCGAGTCACATGTGGCTCGCGTAACTGTTTAATGTGGCTCGAATTGCACTCTTCAAAAAAGTAAACATTTTTACAATACAAACAATAACGATATGCAGTGTCAGGTTTCACATTAAATAAAATATATTTTTCCTGTAATTGTAATTTATATGTATGTTACCAAATTTTTAATAAATAAAATGTATTTACATTTTTTTTTCTTTTTAACATATTACACCATTTTTTTTTTTTTTTGCTGTACACGTTTGGTTTGGTGCTATATATATATTGTGTTTAGTGCTCTTGTATATATTGTTGTTTTTATCGAGAAAGATCCTTGTAGACGTTTGGTTTGGTGCTGTATATATATTGTGTTTAGTGCTGGAAATAGTTTTTATCAAGATAGATCCATGTACACGTATATATTTTGCTGTATATATCGATGTTTAGTGCTGTAAACAGTTGTTTTTATCCGTGTACACGTATATATTTTGCTGTATATATATATTGATGTTTAGTGCTGTAAATAGTTGTTTTTATCGAGATAGATTCGTGTACACATATATATTTTGCTGTATATATTGATGTTTTCATCGAGAAAGATCCGTGTACACGTTATTTTGGCCACATTAGAAACGGCGGATTGATACCAATGTGAATAGGCCGTCCCCCCCCTCCACCTATCTCCCTACATTGCAGGTTTAGTACCCAAGTACCATGTTTATAAATGTAATATGAAAAATGTAATATATAATTGTGGCTCCCCAAATTTTTTTAAATTCTCAACTGGCTCGCGTCAAGTTAAAGGTTGGGCACCACTGGTTTAGACTATAATACAATTTGACTCAATATATAATATACAGGTATGTGTTAATGCAGCGTATGCTTAGAAAAAAATTAAATAATTTGTACATCTGCACTAACTAAACAATTTTAAAAATTTTACTAATTATTTACATAAAACTAATTTGGTATTAAAAAAAAAAAGGAACAATTTATTAAATATAATACAATTTCATTTTTAGATTAATCAGAAATTAAAACACTCTGATTATAATACCAGTTTCGTTAATTATACAAAATTACAGAATTATAATTATTTATTAAGCGCACAGAAAGTATATGCAAATACTTTTAAGACAGGCTATAACCTGTATCAAATGCAACTTGACTATTATAAATTTCAAGGTACATTTGATACAGGTTATAGCCTGTTTTAAAATAAAAATACTATCTTAAAAAAAAAAAAAACAAAACAAATTACCTCGAGATTCTTCGGTCATCTGATCCAAAAGATGGCAGAGATTATTTATTTGGGTGGATAATTCGTTTTCTTTCTTGCACCAATCTGAACGTTCAGTTGCAACTAACTGCAAAAAAAATACAACAAAAATAATAATAAATATTATGTTACACTCTGGCCATATTAAACTAGTCTCTAAAGAAAAATTTTGAAACAAATTACAAAATTCTTGCTTGTACCTTTTTCTTAAACTTAAAGATAATTTTCATCTTTAAAACATTAGATGTTTACTGGTTTAGAGTATGATGGAGCTCAAGACCGTGAAATCTTGGCTTCAGACCTGTCATTTCTGGGCTCAAACTTCTTATGAATTCCCAGTAATAAATTATTTGATTGTTAAATAGTCAAAATAAGAGTCATACATCACATGACCCTATTCTCTTAAGCTTGTAAGTTATAAACAATGGGGATTGCCAATTCCTCCACAAGTTTTGTGATAAATGCTTAGCTAGAGAAAGCATTTAAAATATCTCTGTCGCCCCCCTCCCCCCCAACAGGAAAAAAAAAAGATTATATGAATTTATTATTTGCCCCAAGATTTGTGATGATGGTATATTAGATAGGATAATATTTTGGACTATTTCCACCATCTATCATTAAATGTTGTATGTATAGAAAATTTTAAATTTTATTTAACTTTTTCAAAAAACAAACAACTTGTTAGTAATAAAACACAAATAGACAACATAGAATTTGTGTATTATTACTAACAAACATTCAACATTTAATAATAGATTATGGAAATAGTCCAACATATTATCACATATATAAATTTATAGCTTAAATATTTTTTTATCATAAAAATTACTTTCAAATCCAATAGTTTATTATGGTTGTGGAAGTATTTTAAAAAATAAAAGTGTAAATAAAAAAAATAAGAATTTATTTTATCTCATTCCAAAATTTAGACATATAATTCAATATTCAATTAACAGTTCATATTTACTTTTAATCAATAACAATTATAAAAATGTAGCCATTAAGCAAAAACTACTGGGAAGATACAAAAATTCTATTCAAAATTATGAATATTCAATAAGTATTATAATGCTAAAAGTATTTGCTCGTTGAATTGCAAACTAGGACAAATAAACTACACACACATGTGTAAAAATAATAAATAAAATCTTAGTAGGCAACAAAAATGAGATATAATTATATATAATTAATTGCTTGGAAAGTCAAACGATGTTCAAGTAATCAAATAGCGGATTAAGCTTAATTATTCTATTCAAGTGATCAAAGTGAATTTTACTTAGCTTGGAAACAATCCATAAACGTTAATGTTTAAATTCATCTCTCTATCACTATGCTAAATTTTATATTAAGTCTAAAACCAAAATAATATATATGTTCACTATCTATACATAAATAAGCAAAAGAAATACAACTTTTAAATAGTTCATTGTAAGATAAAGACGATTTCACCAACTTCTTAAAGAACTATATAGCAGATTTCATAGATTTAAGCATATTATCATAATTTTAACAATGATAATTATTTTTCATGCTTTATTTGTATATGATATAAATATAACTTAAGATTATAGTAATATATTTCATTTTATACTTTTTATAGATAGATGATAGCCAAACACACACACACACACACACACACACAAAAAAAAAAACTAATTATTATTTTTTTTTTTTATGAATTCTTATTTATCAACTTAATACAGAAATGCATTTCATCCACACAATTATTGCAAACGTTTTAAAGATGGAGAATTCTTAATTTATATGAATATAGCATTCTTTATAAGAATGTGTAATGTAAAAAAATAGATCTAAAGGTTATATCTAATTTCCTAGTTAAGTTATTATTAAGAGTACATAACATTGATATTTTTGGTCGAAGGACTAAACATTGTAAAAAATAAGACAATCCTTACTTATTTATTAAATAAATACAGAATATATTTATTTCTTAAAAATATATTATTTTTATTGATTTATTGTTAATTTCTGACCTTCAATTGAACAAGTAATTTTTGTAATCAGTGGTAAAAATACACAAAGATTTCCATTTAACAAAATAAAATGGTGAAAAATTTATAAATAAATAAATAATTTTATAATAAATAATTTATAAATATGAAAAACTTTGAATTAACATTCAGAGATATAGTCACCACTATATTCTAAAATATTTAAATAAAAATACATCTACACGTCCACTAGATTAAATATCTGTTGAATATATATTTGTTACAAATCAGATTAAATATTTGAAAACTAGGCACTCTTCACAAACCTGGAGCTTAATTGTACGTATAGGGGATTTGAACTCAGATTTTCAAGCACCCTCCATCTAACCACACTATCTCATAAACTGATACAAATGACCACACACATGTAGAAAAGATAAATAATCAACAATATACATATTTCGTGCAAATCCAGTATTCATCAGTTGGTCCAGAATATCATCTCTCTCACACACATATATAATCAATGCTCAGTTGATAATAAGATAGCAAATCTTCATTCTTTAATGGACAGGCTTCAATCTACTCCAACCTTCAACTTTTCAGCCATCCATACCATTGAAAATCTGATGATGAAAACCCAAATAGCACGAAATACGTATGTTGGTGATTATTTATCTTTTCTACATGTGAGTGGTCATGTGTATAAGTTTATGAGATAGTGTGGATAGATGGAGGGTGCTTGAAAATCTGAGTTCAAATCCCCTATAAATCAGATTAAAAAATATTCAAACAAATTAAAGCTTTCTATATGTGCCTAAAAAGAAGAGAAAATTAAAAATTTTGAGGTTACAACAGAAATATTTTTTTAAAATTTAAAATAGTGATTTAAAGTACTGTATTCCTCACAATTTGCTATAACGTCTCTAATGTTATTTTAACATGTTAAGCGTTGGTGGCCGAGGGGTCAGCACAGCCGCCTTACAAGCAGTTGTCCCGAGTTCGCTTCCCGGCCGATGCTTTGACACATGAAAAAAAAAAAAATTAACATTTCTAGTTACAAACAAACCCATTTCAAACAGAAGTCTTTGGCATATTGGAGGGGGGGGGGGCGACCTAGAAAACAAATAAATTTACTTTGAATTTTTAGTGAAAAATAATAGAACATTATTTAAACTGATCATAGATATACCAAGAATCAAAAGAATTACCAATGATGATAGAGAAAAACATCAACTACATAAACAAATAAAAATTGTTAATAATAATATAGGTTAAATGCAAACTATAAATGGTAAATCAATTTAAGATTTTCAGCAGGCTTGCACTTATCTTTTAAAAAATCGTGTTCATCTATAAATTTAATTGTTGCAGCTACAGATAAAAATTTATCACTGTACTTTTCTAAAACAAGTTTATATAAAATATTTATTAATTCTTAACTGTGATACCAAATATATGCACACACACCAATCCAAGATATGTTGTCATCGATTTAAAAATCAGAGACCGAAAAAAGAGCTCATTAATCAATAGAAAAAAGGTTCATTAAACAACAACAAACAATAAATCATCTTATTATTGTCTATATAAGAAAGAAAGAAAATGAGTTGTCTCTTGACATATTTCAATAACAGATGCTGAATAAAAAAATATATATATCCACACAAAAAGATTTAAACTATTATGTTTTCATTATAAAATTGAGATCTTTTAGTCAATGAATATGATATAAGCTAATATATACACTGTAGCATCATGGACACACCTAAATATATTTGCCTAGATATTAAAAGTCATTAATGCATAAATCATGGACAAAATATACCCCCCCCCCAGTCAAGTGGAAAGCTATAAGTAAATTGACATGGTAACACCTACAAATGGCTTGTTATGAAAACCAGATCTTAAAAACTTCAAATGAATCTATCAAAATAAGTTATTGTATTATCTAAAAATAATAACACCCAACAAGATTCATCTCTAAATAAATTATAGAACAAAATCATTTCAGAACAATATTAAATTTTATCTAATTTTAATGAAAAACTACTGCTAAAAATATTACAAATGGGGATGTAACAAACAGGATTTAATTATTCAGGCAGACTTAAAAATAGAAATACCATATGCATTCAAAAGCACAATTACAAATCATAATGTAACAAAAAAAAAATCCACCATTCTAATAAAAAACTTAAACATCTAAAAAACATTTATTGATATTGATGAAACATCAGGAACACATTTTGACATCACTGATATTGAGATCATTTCATAAGCAAATAATATTGATACATCTATTGAAGCAGTCGGATCTAAGTTCGATCCTAGCTTCATGATTTTTCACATGTAGCCAACTTCAAACCCTTGTACTAACCTTGAATTTCTGATGCAATGGTGCTTTATACCTTCAGTCCATGCTAGTTTCCTTAAAGAAAAACTATTATAAATGTGTGTTAAAATTAACTCGTTTGAGATTTAAATTAATCATTTTTACTAATAAATTCATAATAGAATTATTCCTGAATTTATATATATTATAACTGCGTGGATTGTGCATATATATTTATAAATATTTAAATGTACATATTCATTCTAAAGTTTCATTGCGTCGGGAATGTTTTATTTTACTTTTAAATAATTTGTTCAAATTTTAGTGATCTAAAAGCTACATTCTTTCGAAAAGCTTTCAGATTGCCTCTTTCCAAAACATTGAGTAAAGTTTTTATTAATTAGAAAAAGATAAGTATTTAAAATGTAAGGATGGTCCTAATTAAAATCATTTTCTGATTTTAAAAATTCATTTTCTAATTAGAAAATGAATTCAAGTTAATGAGTTTGAAAGCCTTATCGAAGGAATGTATCTAAAAACAACTAGTAAATTTTTGTAAGATTGATTAGGAAAGAAGCGCTAGCCTGAAGGCATCAGATACAGTATAAAGAACCCAGGAAAATTTTCCAAGCAGCTATTATTCCTCATTAAGAGAAGCCATATATATTTCATTAGAGAAGAAGCTGCCCAGTAAATTATGAAGTAAAATAGTGTTTCTACCATGGTGGTGGTGGGGGCCTAACTTCAAGAATCTGACTACGGTTCCTGAAGTCCCCTGAAAATCTTCAATGTGGCTGCAATATAAAAATTCATATACCAATCGTAAGCTGATGAAAGCTTAGAGAAATCCATCAAAATGTCATTCAAATAATTTTCCAAAATGCGCATCTACGTTTTATCCAACTGGACTTTGCTGTGTGTAATTTAAGGAGCCAACCATGAAGAAATGGTAATATCTTTTTTGTATGAATCGCTACTTTCTGGCCAATCTTTGAACTTTATTTTACACTACCTTTAAATTAAGTACTGTTAAAAGCTCTTCTCATTCCTAATTGTAAAAATCTGTATAAAACTTTCTTATTATTCATGCTATTTTAAATTATGTAGTAATTCTCTATCTATCTCTAGTCTTTAAATTTAATATCTGTCAACTTTCCTTTCTTATGATGGCAGTTAGTTTATTTAACCCTATTATATATTTGCTAGATGATTATTAATATCATTTATTTTTTATTATATGCCAATAATAACTTCAACTCGATAATAATTTCCTTTGTTGCATTTGCCTTGTTAAATAATATTATATTTATTTTTATAGTAATTCTTACCCACTAGAACTAATTTAATACAGTTCTATTAATTATCGAGTTGAAGGATTTATACAATTTTTGCTATTTTATTAATGGCTAATAACAACAAATTATTAGCTCAATTTCTAACCTATGCTCCCGGCCACTTTACTGAGTTTATAATATCTATTTATTCACATTAATATATTGTTTCGCAAAAAGGTCGATAAAGGAATTAAATGAATATATTCTAATTCAAATTTTATACTTTCTATTAATATTCAGGAAGGGCATGAGATTTAGGGCATAATTAATATAATTTCTAATTGCATTAAATACTTTTTGATTAAAGCACATTTGACTTTAATTTAACTTGATCAGGTCATCATGTAGAGCATTCTTTATATAAAATGGGTTTTATTATTTAAATACGATGATTACCACGTCATCATTTTCCGAACGTTGCTGACACGAGCCATCTCCTGCTTCATAGGCTTGTCCTCGGTGATATTTCTATTAGTTTAATTATCTAGGAAGAAAGCACTTCCTCCACTTGCTCGTTTTTTTATTATATTGGAACACCAAAAGCTCGTGGCTACAACCTTTCCCCTGTGTACCATATCTCCTTCATAGAGCATTAAAAACTTGTAAGACCCAAGCTGCCCTCATATTTAAATCACCGACCAGCCATCATATTTCTCGTGTTCATTTTTATAGCTCATAAGACGTCAGTACCATTTACTTCTTAGTTCCAATAAAGCCCCACTCTCATGCTCGTAAATCATGATGAATTGATTTTATTAAAGTCGAACAAATTCATCTTCATTTATGATTAAGTTTCCTATTAAATATTAAAGTTGTGCCCTAAACACATATCTTGCTCTTTGTGAATTGATTTACGAATGTGAACATAAATCTCACATTCTTTCCTTTAGTATTTGAATCATAATTTCTGTCACAGCCAAATACCTTTATCTACCTTTATTTTCTTGTCAGGAGCATAGACATATATAATCATTCCAGGATATTGCGTAATAGTATTGGCATATAATAAGGACTGCCATTCTTGTTGTAATTATAAATTCCGTTTAAAGACTAGAGGTACTCTATATAATCACAATCTAAAAGTTGAACAAAATTATAATTATTATTAAACATTTTATTAACACATTTGGTTTTTTAACTTTCTTTTTTATTCAAATTATTTTAATATTAATGCTCACTGTCTGTATTGGCAACCCGAACATATATATATATGAGTTGACTTATAAAGATTCTTAGTTATTTAATTATACTTTATTAGAGTTAAATCAGGGGTCTCATTAATCATCATCATCCGTTGAGCTAGTTCCTTGGCGCATAGTCATATATCATCCGTTGATTTGATCTGAGCTCATGAGTTGGGTTTGAATTCAGTTTGAACTGCCTGAGTTTGAATCCGACTTTGAGTTTGGGTTTGTTGATGTGTTGGCTTCTTTTGACCGGTACACTATGATTAAAAGGGCAAGAATCTGGTGAAACTCAGGAAAATGGTTATAGATAAAACTGAGTTCAAAATGCTTCCCTGGCCTCCTTTCAGTTATAAATTTCTGTGAAGTTTATGGATAAGAGGCAAGATTATCTGCTGTCATGGAGAACTTGTCATCTGTTCCAGAAACTTTGAACTATATATCTATTGCTAATTATAAACTCAAAGTGAGATGAGACACTCCTCATTATGGAAAATTAATCTATTGATATATAATAAATTGAACTGTTCTCTTTGACTAAAATAATAATGCTTTACATGGGTGCACTGAATACCAGAGAACTAAAGATCAAACTACAATCAAATTCTATATTTTAGAACTATTGAAATCAAAAACATACTATAACTTGCAGCTTTACCCTGTTCACCTATTTAATATATTTTTTAAAACATCTTTCAGTCTCTTTGTTGAACTGACATCTTCTTTTATCTTCATTCTTTGTCTTCAAATACAACAATTGCTACTAATATAATTCATAAGATCAATGTACTAATTTCAAATAAATTTCAAATAATTTTGATTGGTGATTAGAATTGCATATACAACACCTTGGAGCAAAAAATAATTGGGAATGGTATCAAATCTAAAATGGTTGAGAATATTTTTATCATTTGATGCATATTCATAAGGTACTTCCATATATAATATACTAATTAGTTTATTTTCTGCTATACCATTGAATTGCATCTTGGTTATCAATGAATCTGGTTTCTTAACATCTATCGGCTTATGCAGCCCTAAAGCTGCTCACTGAATTTGGCTCACTCCCATTCCATCTCTATTTTCCTTGAACATACCAGATTTTACTGAAGACAAAATTTACAAATCCCCCCCCCCCCCAAGTATACACTTTATTATTTAAATGGAGGAATCTTAATAAATCTAATTGCAGTCTGAAAATGTTCATTATTACCGAGTCCATGCTGTAATGCATGTTTATCTGGTCACTTTCTCACCTACATGAAGCCACTCATGATAAATTCCATAATAAACATTTTTTTTGTACCATAATTAAAATAACTGATCAAATTTAATATCTGATTACTGAGGTTAATTAAAAAATGTTAATACTTAATGTCAACGCCTTTTTCTCTCTTCAAAATATTATTATTGCTGTTTGGTGAAATGCTATCAGATTGAGTTTGGATCAAAGTAAAAAAAAATACAGCAAAAAAAAAAAAAAAAGGCCAAGTTTAACATTTTATTAAAACCCGTTGCAGTATTCGTAATCAGAATTGGTGCTAAATAATTCTCACCAGATTCCAGATATCTTCTATCTTTTCGGCACAGGTAAAAAATAAACTGTCACTTTTTTATAAGAATAGTGATACTATGGCAAAATATTACGTCAAGGCATGAATAAAAAATTTAATATGATTAATATTTTTTTTAATCTAGAAAAAAAGTATTCTTTTTTTGTTATTGACTTTTTTTAAACAACGAAACATTTTTCTTTTTTCTTCATTTTTCATATTAAAGTGTTATAAATCATTTTCAAAGGTAAAAATAATAATAAAATAAAGCAAATTTACAAAAACTATTTTATCCTCCCTCTCCCATTCCACCAAGAAACAAAATTTAAATCTACAATATCTAAAATTACCCTTATTATTATTCTAGCCAAGCCATTCAATCTATTTTATAATATAAGCATTGTTTAAAACAAGAATTTACTTATTTTTTTATTTTTTATAAATAAAATTATATAATTCAAAACTGACCGCAAATAATAAAATTTATCCTTTTATTGTATAATATAATAAAAGATTTCTTTCTGAGAGGCAAAATAATTTGCTTATCTTACTTCAATATACATTAATGTGATGCATTTAATATGCATTATTCATATATTACTTTTTTTTATTTTTATAATTATTTGGACACGGTCTACTATCTCTAGGAGTCACCAAACAAGCATTAAACAAAAATCAGTGGATACTAGAAAGTATTGAAAAACTAAGAATAGTTCACAGAATCAAGCCACCACTAGAATAACAATATAGAGTTAAAACTGAATGGGTGCAATAAATCTACCAACCTCTTTGAAAAGACCAAAGCAAAACACAGGTGAAATTTTAATCAAAATTACCTAGTGTTCATTCATTTTTTAAAATGCATATTTTATCATTTTTGGAGTTGAAGAGAGCTATTACAATTATAAAAGGAAATGATTCTAATACTTAATATTGTACGTCTTTATTTGAAAGTTTATGAAGATGGTATTTTATTAATAATTATATGATGGACTGTTTCCACCATATAATATTAATTGTCAAACAGACTTTAGAAAAATTAAGTTTACTTAAACTGTTAAGTACATTTATCTGTTACTAATAGCACATAGGATGTTGTGTTTGTCTGAAAGTTTGTGATGATCATATTTTAGCAGTAATTATTTATTGGACTAAACCACAGTCACCATTATTCCATAGGCAGGATTGATATAAATCAACCAAAACATCACCATTTCCTATGCTTAATAATGGCAAACACCCTATATAATCGTGCCACCCAGGGCAAGCATTAGTAATCAGTGGATGCAAGTAGGTTTGTGCATATATTTAGTGCCTACTCATTCAGTATTCACATACTACTTTCTAGTTTGTGATTTTCATCAGTGAGGAGCCTTGGATTTGGAAGCAGTGTAGATAAGGATTTTATGCACAAACCTTCTTACATTGATTTATTACTAAGACTTTTCACTTAGTGGCACTATTTTATGGAAAGTTTGTTATTAATAAATAGCCTCTGCAAGCATACGAAATGATCACATAATGTTTTGGTGGTTTTATATATATTCGACCCAAGGAATAATGGTGACTATAGTTTTTGAAAAAAAAAGTCACCAAAATGTATAAATGCTGAATTGAGTTTAAATCTATATGACTATACTAATGAATGAGCTTGTATTGAAAACATTACTCGATAATATTAATTTCAGATGTTTAGAGAAATTAATTTTACTTTAACTTTTCAAATGCATTTAACTATTAATAATGGTATATAGATTGTTATATACTAACATGTGCTATTACTAATGGTCAAATATATTTGAAAAGTTTGAATAAAGTTTAAATTTATCTAAAGACATTCAACAGTTAATATTTGATTATAGAAATACTCCAACTTATAGTTACTAATAACATGTGTGTCTGAATATTTCCACATATAAAAGATAGTTGCTTATAATTTTTGTCCAATAGTACAGACTAATGAGAAAGATGATCTGCTCTTTTGTGTATTTTGAATCTAACCAGAAATTTTCTTTTCCAATAGTTTAGCAATATTGCCAGGAAAATTAACCAGCTCAATGTTTATCTACTTATTCACATATATAGCTGATATTTCCATGTGATTGCAACACATTTTCTTAAGTTATAATAATGTGAATTATGTTTTAAATCTTCATTTTTCTTTGTTATTCTCAAAGTTTATAGGTTGATAAATATTAAAATAATTTTTCTCATTTTAATAGTAGATTCAAAAAAATATTTAATCTATTCAATGAACAATCTTATTAAAGCAGCTTCTTAATAATTAATATAAATAAGTGAAGGATGTGGCTATTGTCAGAAGCTTTCTGGTTCTATCTATTAGGATTTTAACAATATAGTATATAAAAAAGCATACAAATCTTACAATACAACAAAGTATGTTGCATTGACAATGGAACATCAGCTATATATATTGTGACATGACAACTTTCTTTCTTCCCCTACTAACTGAATTTTAGTTATTAGAATCGTCGTCGAGGGCGCCACCAAGGATTTCTCTCTTGGAACCTGGTCACGTAACTTTACATAAACCTGGTCTTTATTTATTTTCGAACGACGATTCACTGATTATAAACTTTAATTATAATCTCACAGGGGTTTTCCTTTAAGAACACTAACTAATTATTATAAATAATTCAAGAATTCAAGAATACGTTGGACAAAAAAAACTTTTAATTTCTTTTACTACTATTTATTATTAATAACCTTATAATTCTATCCGATCCAGAAAGAACTGACTTACAATTTCTGATTTTCCCTCTGTTTACTTTCTAATTATGCTTCCCAAATATTTACCATAGATTTACTCGCGCCTACACTAATACTGCGAATTCTAGCAGACGTGTATATAAGACGACTTATAGTATTTTTAATCTTTCCTGAAGTTTATTTTTAAACTCCACTTTCTTTGGTAAATAAATAAATTGCAAAAAATCTTACAATGAACGTATAAGTGTCTTTCGTTTTCTTATACTTTCAATTCTTCCCTTATTTTCTACTAACAAACGAGTAACGCCCCAAGGTTCTCTGTTACTTGGCGACGCACTTTTATACCCCCACTCTGTTGTTACTCTCTAGATCGAATAGATATTAAATAGTTTAAAATACAGTTATTCCAATATTTCAAAAAATATTGAACGAAAATTAACATTAATAGATTGCAATATTAAACAAATTTATTTTCCCCCCTCTATTGTTGAAACATTCGTAATAAACATAATAAATGAAAATTAAATTAAAGATAAAGTTCTATTACGCTTTACTTAGAGTTCTCATTAATTAAAAGTTTATAATTACCCTGATCGATCAGAGCGGAGTGGCCTGATTTTCATAGGTTTTACATTCCATTGGTCGTGCCTTTGTCCTTGTATATGCGAATTCCATGAGTGTTCCTTTGGTTGTCCAGCTAGCAATATCCGTTTCTTCCATTCCATAACTCTCTGGATAGCTTCATTCAGATGGAGTGGTGGTCAATTCCCCAAAGGGGAAGGTTGTGATAACTTTAGCCGCTATACATTTGACAAGAGCTGCTTTCTTTATTGTCCTTGCTGGTCTCTAAAAATCAAGTCAACTGATCTAACTCTAAAAGTGATCTTATCTCCACTCTTTCTTATCTTTTTTTTTAATTAGCGTAATAGCAATTACTAACCAAATATTTTTACTTTGTGAAAGTTTCAACAATAGAGTATAATTACTACCAAGAATCTAATTTTGTTTTCTTTTCCCCACCCTTTTATCTCTCGAATTTTTCTCCCTTTTAATTAAACACTTTTAACATTTTTTTTTTTTTTTTTATAAATTATATTCAATTTTATTTGTTTATCTCAAAATAAAAGTTCAAAATTTTTTTTACCCTTTCCATTAAATCAAAACCATTTGTTAATTAATTCTTTTTTTCATTTTACAAACTATTTAACTTCAAAAATATTTATGCCCAATTATAAATATGTGAGCTTATATATATATGAGCTGACTTAAAATATCAGCTCATTGCCCCATTTGTCATAAAAAAACAATAAAAAAAAACTTTAATTGTCCCGCGGTGACTTGTCCCCTTCCCCCTTACAAGGTTTTAAAGATCTTGCGTTATATGCTCCCTTCTTACCTTTCTTTCCTAGAATCATGAATGCATTGGGACCGCATTTTTGAATGATTTTATACGGACCTTCAAATAAAGGGAAAAATTTCTTATATTGCTTCTCGCTCATTTTACTCACAGGCTGGGTTTTGACATAAACCCAATCTCCTATCTTAAAATGTACTGGACTATTATTCCCTCTTTTCTTTCGGTGTTCAGCTTTTTTTTAAAATCTCTCTCTGGCGCAACTTCGATCCTTCACTATGTCTACTGTTTCATTCTCGGGGGGCAAACGACACTTGAGAAGAGAAGGTTCCAGATGGCCGTAATGTAATCGTTCAGGGGCAAACCCCGTAGATCGGAAGAGGTACGTGCAATTAATAATTTTCACTATTTGAGGAAGTACTTTCACCCAATGTTTATGATTTTCCTTCAAATGTGCCCGAAATAAGTTTCCCAATTCCTTCATAACCCTTTCACACGGGTTAGATTGGGGATTTCTTATAGAGGTTAAGATATGGTGTATGTTTTCCTGTTTTATCCAACTTTTCCATTCCCTAGATATAAATGGCGTCCCATGGTCACTCAAAATTGCACGTGGTCTTCCCACCTGAATGAATTGTTTCTTCTTTAACACAGCAATAGAATTTTTTGTATCGGCTTTTTGCAATGGATAAGCCCGTACCAGCTTCGAAAACACATCAAACGTCACCAAGATATATTTATATTGACGAAACGAAGGTAATGGGCCATAAAAATCGATGGCCAACAATTCATTTGGGTTTTGGGCTATAATAGGAGTCAATATTCCCGCATAATTTTTATTCGCCGGTTTATTTTGTCTGCATCCATGGCACATCTGAAGTGTATTAATAATCGACCTATACATATTTGGCCAATAATACCACCTCTGTAAAATTTTATTCACTTTAAGTGCACCATAGTGTCCATATGTCCTATGTACATAATTTATTAAGCGCATTCTTAAGCTTTCGGGTATGACTATTCTCCAGTAATCGGTTCCTTCTTTGACCTGAAACATCAACCTTCCGTTTATCATTTTATACCGATTTATTCTATTATTATTTTTTTTGCGTCGGTTTGCTTGCGTAGGTCGGTATCATTGTAACGTTGTATTATCTTTTTGCATGTGGGATCGGATGACTGAAAAATTTTTATCCTCTTCATGTCCCTTTCCATCGACATATCCGCATCTATTATAAGTAAAGTTAACCGTGCTCCCTCTAATGTTAAATTTTGGCCTGTATCCGGTACCGGATTTCGGCTCAATATGTCCGGCACGATATTTTCCTTCCCTGAGCAATGAACCACTCGGTAGTTAAATCTTTGTGAATATAACGCCCACCTTATAAGCCTATCATTTGTTAAGTAGCATTTATTTATAAACTCTAGACTCTTGTGATCCGTAATAATAATAATCTCGGATCCTAATAGTAAATGTTTAAGTTTATTTAATGCCCATATGATGGCCAGTGCTTCTCTTTCTGTAGTCGTATAATTTCTTTCTGCAGAGTTTAAATTTCTACTTAAAAAATACAAGACTTGCGTTTTTTTTCTTTATTCTCTTGAAATAATACAGCCCCCAACCCCACTTTACTGCTGTCGGTCTGGAGCATAAAAGGTTTATTAAAATCAGGGTATGCGAGTATGACGTTTTTTTCAAAATTTTCTTTAATTTTGCTAAATGCCTCGCTTTGTTTTTTAGTCCACTCCCACCTGCTTTCTTTTCTAAGCAATTGTAAAAGTGCCTCCGTGTCTACAGAAAATTTCTCGTAAAACCTCTGATAAAAACCACATAGGCCTAAGAATGACCTAATTTGTTTTTATTCTTAGGTTGAGGAAAACGACTTATAGCGTCAATCTTATCAGGATGAGGTCTCACTCCTTGAGCACAAACGAGATGCCCTAAAAACAAAATTTCTTTTTGCAATATATTACTTTTTTTTAGATTTATCGTCATATTTTTCTGCTGGCATTCTTGAAAAAATATATTTAAACTTTCCAAATATTCTTGAGGTGACCGTGATGCTATAACAACATCATCCATATAATATACAATAAGTTGTTTTACCCTATCGGATAACACGTGGTCCAAACATCGAAGCAACCCCGACCCACTGTTAACTAACCCAAATGGCACTCGCTGAAACACATATGTATATCCCTCATATCTAAATGCGGTGTATTTTTGGTCTTCTATATGTAATGGCATCTCGATGTTAGATCGAAAGACGAAAAATATTTCTTCTCTCGGAATTCCAAT
Organism: Epiperipatus broadwayi; assembly: GCA_028023455.1. NCBI lineage: Eukaryota > Metazoa > Onychophora > Udeonychophora > Euonychophora > Peripatidae > Epiperipatus > Epiperipatus broadwayi. The sequence goes on from JAQFVV010012421.1 coordinate 2,399,446, forward strand.
AGTAAGTCTGTGATACGCGGCGGCACATCTCTATCAGGAATCGTAATGGCGTTTAACTGACGCGCGTCTAAACACACTCTCATTGAACTGTCTTTTTTTTTTACTATCACCAGAGGATTTATATATGGGGATTGCTGTTTTTTTATGATACCCCATTTTTCCATCTGTTGTATTTGTTTGTCTACTTCACTTTTATATTTAACTGGAATGGGGTATGACCTGCCCTGGAAGTGAATCTCTGTTTTTACTTTGATACGATGCGTATAGCCCTTTATAATCCCAGGATTTGTAGCAAACACTTGTTTGTGCTGCTGCAATATCTCTCTAAGTTGGTCTTTCCCTTCACTATTATTCTTTTCTAACTTGCTTACTTTATCGTCTATCTCCATATCAATATCATCTACTCTCACACATGCTATCCTATTGCTTAGTTTATTACGATCACTAAAGGGTACTTTTTCATTTTTTATTATTACAACCTTTTCATTAAAATTGATTTTTGTCCCCGTTTGATACATAAAGTCAGACCCCAGTATCATATCTTCTATTAAACCTGGCATAGATAATAGCGTATGTTGTATTATATTTTTTTTTCCCACTTGTATTTCTCCATATACTTGCACGGGGTCGAGTTTGACTTTTTTCCCATTTGCCATAGTTATTTCCGATTTCTTTAATGGTAACGTATGCAGTGATCCCTTCTGACTTCTGATTTGATTGAGCATTTTGTTCGAGATTATGGAGACCTGACTTCCCGAGTCCAACAGAGCTTGTACTTCAATCCCCTGTAATTTTACTGCAATTACAGGGCACGTTTGCTCCGCCATTGTCTGAATTTTTTCTTCTTCTTCTATAATAATGTTTAATAATTTGAGATGCGTTTCTTCTCCCTCTTGTTGCTGTATGTTTTCCTCATCCGTTAGTGCTTCCAAGACTTCTTCTAACCCTTCGTGTATGCACGTCTTTAACCTATTCTGTATATTTCTTCGCATATTTCTGCTTATTATATTCATAATCTGGCATTCTGGAATCGGATATTCAATTACTCTTCTTAACTTCGTCATTTGTCTCAAGAAAAATTGTCTATACCCCATCCCCTTTTCTTTTGAATATTTTTCCGTTTCTACGTCCCTTTGTAATCTTTCTTGCCTTTCTATGTTCCAAAATCTTCGTATCAGAGCTTTAGTGTACTGTTTAAAACTATCGGGCTTCTGATATATAGTTCTCCACCATTCTCTTGCTGTGCCTTCCAGATAGCTACTTGCTATGATTATTTTTACCTTCTCTCCTACTTTGTATATATCAAAACACTCTTCTAAACTTTCTATGTGTTCGAATAATGTTTCCTCATTTTTCCCTTCGAAAATTATTATCTCTATTCCGTCTTGCATTTTTACTCGAGTTATATTTTCAATTATTTCCTATAGTACTAACTCCCCCCGATGGAGTCCTGACCCCATAATCCCATCTGAAATCCACCCCCTTACTAAAAAATTTACTCTCTCTTTTAACTCTAATCTCTGGGCATTTCTCTTGTTAACGAGCCCGACACGTTGGAAGCGCTATTTTCTAACTTTCCCCCCCTCACTCCTCTGTGACATGACAACTTTCTTTCTTCCCCTACTAACTGAATTTTAGTTATTAGAATCGTCGTCGAGGGCGCCACCAAGGATTTCTCTCTTGGAACCTGGTCACGTAACTTTACATAAACCTGGTCTTTATTTATTTTCAAACGACGATTCACTGATTATAAACTTTGATTATAATCTCACAGGGGTTTTCCTTTAAGAACACTAACTAATTATTATAAATAATTCAAGAATTCAAGAATACGTTGGACAAAAAAAACTTTTAATTTCTTTTACTACTATTTATTATTAATAACCTTATAATTCTATCCGATCCAGAAAGAACTGACTTACAATTTCTGATTTTCCCTCTGTTTACTTTCTAATTATGCTTCCCAAATATTTACCATAGATTTACTCGCGCCTACACTAATACTGCGAATTCTAGCAGACGTGTATATAAGACGACTTATAGTATTTTTAATCTTTCCTGAAGTTTATTTTTAAACTCCACTTTCTTTGGTAAATAAATAAATTGCAAAAATCTTACAATGAACGTATAAGTGTCTTTCGTTTTCTTATACTTTCAATTCTTCCCTTATTTTCTACTAACAAACGAGTAACGCCCCAAGGTTCTCTGTTACTTGGCGACGCACTTTTATACCCCCACCCTGTTGTTACTCTCTAGATCGAATAGATATTAAATAGTTTAAAATACAGTTATTCCAATATTTCAAAAAATATTGAATGAAAATTAACATTAATAGATTGCAATATTAAACAAATTTATTTTCCCCCCTCTATTGTTGAAACATTCGTAATAAACATAATAAATGAAAATTAAATTAAAGATAAAGTTCTATTACGCTTTACTTAGAGTTCTCATTAATTAAAAGTTTATAATTACCCTCATCGATCAGAGCGGAGTGGCCTGATTTTCATAGGTTTTACATTCCATTGGTCGTGCCTTTGTCCTTGTATATGCGAATTCCATGAGTGTTCCTTTGGTTGTCCAGCTAGCAATATCCGTTTCTTCCATTCCATAACTCTCTGGATAGCTTCATTCAGATGGAGTGGCGGTCAATTCCCCAAAGGGGAAGGTTGTGATAACTTTAGCCGCTATACATTTGACAAGAGTCCGCAAAATTAAATTTCAATAATAATAATTTTTTTATTGTTCAAAACACAGCTGCTTTCTTTATTGTCCTTGCTGGTCTCTAAAAATCAAGTCAACTGATCTAACTCTAAAAGCGATCTTATCTCCACTCTTTCTTATCTTTTTTTTTTAATTAGCGTAATAGCAATTACTAACCAAATATTTTTACTTTGTGAAAGTTTCAACAATAGAGTATAATTACTACCAAGAATCTAATTTTGTTTTCTTTTCCCCACCCTTTTAACTCTCGAATTTTTCTCCCTTTTAATTAAACACTTTTAACATTTTTTTTTTTTTTTATAAATCATATTCAATTTTATTTGTTTATCTCAAAATAAAAGTTCAAAATTTTTTTTACCCTTTCCATTAAATCAAAACCATTTGTTAATTAATTCTTTTTTTCATTTTACAAACTATTTAACTTCAAAAATATTTATGCCCAATTATAAATATGTGAGCTTATATATATATATGAGCTGACTTAAAATATCAGCTCTCTCTCTCTCTCTCTCTCTCTCTCTCTATATATATATATATATATATATATATATATATATATTTTGAATAGTTATATATATATACACACACAGGGAAGTGTTTCATGATGTAGAAATAAGACACCTGCCATTCTATGACTTGAGATTCAAATCTGAGCCTAGAAAGTCTTTTCAAAGAGACCTACAATTTTTCTTTCAGATAGCTAATCTGTTGCCAGTCCAGCTAATCATCCAACACTGGCTACAAAATGAGTATCCAGTTATCCTTGATTAAAAAGTATAACAAAGATGAGCAAAGTCTCAAACCTTCTGCAAACCCACACTTTTCTTTCATCATTTTGTATGTTATATGTAGAGCTCACAAAACAAACTCTGAACATTTATAAATACAAACTTATTAAATTAAGTCATGTGACATCTGATTTGATTTTTTTTTGTAATCATTTTCTATGACAAGGTATTAATTAAAAAAGCCTTTGCACTGCAATGAGATATTTATTAAAAAGGCTGTACAACTTTCTACATACTGTCCTTCCCCTCACACATACTTGTAATGGTAAATAATTTTTTTTTTACCACATTTAAACATAAAATATAAATAATTTGATGTCCATGAGCATATATATATACATACGATGCTTGAGCTTCCGAATTTGCACTGAATTTAAATGAAGTTTAATTATAATTAAATAACTTGTTTCCACAATTTCCTTTTCAACTAACTGTAAATATGATACCCCTTACTCTTTCTCTGTAACTCATGTGAATCACCATGATACTTATAAAGTACTCAATTTTAATATTAAGCTAGATATTATTATATATTTTAATTAAAACATAAATTTTAAACTTATACTTATTAAATACAATTATATAATATTATTAATTTTTACATCTATTTCTTTTCCCCCACACATACAGATATATTTTAAAACTTCTCTTTTACTATGCACACTGTACACATTGCAAAAACAAAGAGACATTGAAAATAAAATAAAAATGTACATATTTCTGATTATACAAGAATTCTTCAGATGACCCAGGTCATATCTTCTTATATGACTCAACTTGTTCATAACATAGCAAATCAGTACAATTCAATTTAGAAATCATTAATTTTGTCATTCAATTTAGAAGAATTTTATCACACATTTGACTAAATATAATGATAAAGACAAGCAAATAGGTTATGGTCTGGACAAATTGAAGACTACTAGTTTAGCTAAAACTGCAACTTGGGAAGATTATTTTTTCAGATATCTTTATTTATAACCTCCCTGACAAATAAATACATCTTCTTAAGCTACTACCTATTTATCCACCCAACAATTAATCAAGCAACCAAACAAATAACCAAACCTCCTACCTAAAGTATTTTTGTTTTATGATCAAATTGTGCATGGTTTTCATATGAGAGATAGACCCCATCTCTAAGGATTATCTCAAAGATATTCTAAGGTAGAGCAATTGAATAGATATTGTACAGGAGACTAGAATATATTAAAAAGGTACAATTAGACATGGTGTTGAAGTATTTTTTAAAAAAGTTTTCTGCTGAAGAAATGAAATGACAACATTAGATATGGACCAGAATGTTTTATATGTGGACATATTTATGATTCAAGATTGGTGTGTATAGTAATTGCCAAACTTATTTCTAGCGTTATTGTCTTCTCTCTTCTTTCTTTTGGAATCATTCACGAGTAGCTGCTGCTTCTTCTTTTTATTATTCTTTTAATTGACAAAATAACCATCATCCAGTAAGAAAGAAATTATTTTTCTTATACACATATTTCATTTTAGTACTTTTCCCCTTATATTTTTAAAGTTGAAATATTAACTTTTAGAATGATTTTTGTTTGTAAATTTATATTTATAATAATAAGATAAAGGTTTCAAAATATAATCTAGAATGATAGTTTAATTGTAAAGAGAAATGTTGCTATTAAAAAGAACTGGTAGTAAAAAAAAATTAAACTTAAAAAATCAATTTATCTTAATTTTTATTTCCAAATTTAAATTTCTATCCATCATTTAATATGAAAATAACCTTAGTAAAAAATGTTTGACTATTCTATTTTATAAATTAATCAAGTCCATGATCAAAATAATATCATAGTTTCAACTTTAATAAGAAACTTTATTTAGCTTTTTTATCTTTTAAAAATTCCTTTCCCCCTGGTATTTCAAAATTGCTTTGAGAATTTTTATTCTCCATGCAAAAATTGAAGTTTTTTTCCAAACTTGTTTTATTAATATCTATTACAGCCCTCTCAACAGTAATTTCTTTCATTCTGTCCTCATATGAATTTGTAGACCAGCTTAATATATATCACTGGTTTCTATCAACACTAAATTTCTTTCATTTGTAATTCTGCACATATGTAGATCAGTCTTATATAGAGTTAACCTTATAAACATTTTGGTTATATCAATCTCATATACAGAGTGCCTTGAAAATATCCTGCTTAAATCAAACTTACATGCAAATGATATGCTTAATATATTCTAGTTAACAAATAGACAAAATAAATACAGATGGCTTTCATCAAAAGTTTACTTTATATAATATTCAAACTTCATACACAGAAAGCAGTAATTGTATATGCACTGAGCTTAAAACAAAGAGAAGTTATGACACGCATCTCTCACAGCCCCAAACTACATGCAGAGAGGGAGACTTCTAGCAATCACTCCTCTTGACACTGGAAGGTTTTTTACTTAAAAAACTAGCAGTATACCTGGGTCTCTTTTTACGTGGATTTATTTAACGCGATTCACGTTTCTCCGGAAGTCGAACTCCGATAATGCGCTATTACTTTAAATAATAAATTTCGTGCACTTACATCATATTGAAAGTAATAGCACATTATTGGAATTCGACTTTCATCTTAGTAATTTCAATATTTTCAGTGCTTTATAATAGTAAGATTTAAGCAATAATGAAATTAAAATCATGATTTCCACATTTTATGTATACACACATTAAATTTTATAAGATTATAATGTAAATTTGTTCAAACATTGTGCGTGTTAATTTTGCATTTGAAATCACATTCTGTTTTTGCTTTTTAAAAAAGAATGTAATCAATTATTAATCATTTAGTGTCCGCAAGTTTATTTTTAAAAGTTGAGTAATAGCAGTCGGCACAATTAAATTTGACAATTAAAAATTAAAATCTGATTTTTAATTGTAATTAACAATTTAAAAATTACTTAAGGCGACCTGAAATTTAATTAATGTGATGTGAAATGAAATTTGATTTTTAAACGGAATTGAAAATTAAAGACAAAAATAAGAATTTAAATTTTAGTTGTTCCGTTCACTGCAAAAATGATTCGAGAAGGTCTTCAACTTTCTAATCAGTTGGCAAATTATTTTCTTATTAATGACACTATTCACGAACATGCTCTTAAATTCCAACGAGAGCTAAATGGTTGTATGTCTGGATATCGTGAGCTTCATAAACAATTAATAAAATCATCGTCTCAAAGATTAATTACTAATTATGTTGTCACCAGAAAACCATTAACACAACATGAGAGTGAAGTTGGCGCTAGTTTGATTTTTTACCAGTTTGCAAACAAACCTGTTTATCGGCAAGTAACGATAATAATTAAAACGTGTATAAAAAATGTCAATTACTGTACTGTAAATTATGCATAAAAATATATAGTTTTGAATAAAATTAAATATTATAGTTAAAAAAAGTTTGTCTTGTATCAATTTTTTTCAAATTTGAAATTTTTTATTAGTCATAAAGAAATTTCCTTATTTTTTTTGTGCGAATTTAAAAGTAATTTTACGTTGGTGCTTTGCTTTTACACGATTTTTAAAAAAATCACAGTCCTTATCCCCCCTTTTTCAAGGTAAGTTACACCTATTTTTGCATGTGTTTTCTGAGGAACCTATCTATCGCGTAAAACGAGACCCAGGTGTATTTATAACATAGCAGAAAGGATTAAAATTAAATCTTTTTCCTTTTTAATTAGTACAAGTAAAAGTATAACAATTTACATTCTTGAACCCAAAATAGATTAAAAAATATTTTTTTAAATATTTATTATCTTCTTTTAAGTATAAATATATTGAAAAACTATTATAATTACATGTCCATTAAAAAGTTTTGTTTATAAAAAAAGTTTTATTTCTTTTGTTATATTAATAATATAAATTTTTAACAGAGTTAGAATTAAATAAATTATCTATATCAGAGAGACCTTTTTATTTAATTTTAAATAATTTATTTCAAAATATCAGAATAACTTGTGCCTGTGGCTCATTTTTTCTTTTTTCTTCATAAACTTTAAAAATAAATACAGACTGTGTTGTGACAATCCATATATATATATATATATGCACAAACTATCTGCTGCAAATCTTTCAAATTAGTTTTAAAAATTTGGTGGTCGAGAGGTCAGTGCGACTGCCTTGCACTTTCAGGTAGTTGCCCAGGTTGCGGGTTCGCGTCCCAGCCGATGCTATCATACTTAAAAAAAAAAAAATTAGTGAAACCTTGTCCTCAATACTTTTTTTTTCTTAAATAAAGTATTTTGTTGCATAGTTTAAACAATGCAAATTGTAACTGTCCACAAATATTTGTCAGTTGAATATTATATGGTATATCAAATAAAATTGCTTGGCTTCAGAAATAGAAAATATTTACTCAATTAAAATTTAAAAAGTTAAGAATTATACAGTACTAAAAATGTATTATTCCTGCAATGTGAAAATAAAATCTTCTTAATTATATAAATAATAAACATTTATCCTGGTATAATTAATGTTTACATTTAAGGTGTTAATAATAGTTACCCTAAATTTAAATATGTTAAGATAATGGTAAGAAGTTGCAAGTAATAAAAAACTACAATTGATAATTGCAAGTGTAATGCTTATTATTTTTATTAACATTTACCTTAGGTCAGAAAATTTAACATATTCAAAGTAATGGATAAAATATATATAGTAACTTATTTTTTGATTTCTTAGTAATACATAATTTTACTTAGTTTTATTATTTATATCTAGTATTGGAATTACAATTAAAAAACTTCAAAAATATATTATTCGGATTATTACTTTTACTTAGCAATAAAGGTTTTCTTTTGAAATAATAATATAAGAATATGCATGCTTGAACACTTTCTGAACTTAATAGTTATAATTTATGCAATATATTTATTAAACTTCATTCTTCAGTTAAATAAAACAATGTATTTATTTTAAAATTTATTTAAACTGACTTGGCAACATTCAATATTAAAGTATTTATTACTTAAATAAATTTAATTTGTAAATGCCATAGTTTTTTTCTATCAGTGCTTATTTTAAAGCAATAATCATTTGATAAATATATACAAGATCTTAAGTCATTCCTTATTAAGTTAGAAATTATTATTTCTTTTAGTTCAGATATATAATTTAAAATTGATTATTAATCCAATTTCATCATTTAATTAAACCTTCTGAAATATATTTAATTGTTTGTAATAAGAGAAAGGTTGGTGTAGAATGCAATGTTGCAAATGATTTTTTCTCCTCTCACCTTTAAGTGGTGTTAGTCTGAAGAATAACTGCACGGGGATTGAACTACTAATATTTAAATTTAGGTCTACTGAATTTAAGTAATAGTCTAACTAACTAGGCAATTCTTTAAAGGAAAACAGTCATTAAAAACTTTATATATTTATCTGTAAGATTCCTCTCAATTTCTTTATTTTTTTCCTTTTAAAGATAAGATTAGGAAATAGTTTGCAAACATTATATGGGTTATTCCACAAAGTTCATTTATGAAATACATTGTCATGTGAACAGTTTATTTTTCTTCTTAATTTTCCATTCTGCCAAATATTTACATGCTTTCATATTCATTTTATGCATAAACCGCTTTTCCCTCTCATCATTATTTCATTAAAATTCCATACTGATATAGGACTTCATAGATGCCACTTTCATTTTTTTATATTTCATAATTAAGTATTGTAGGATATTCAAATTTCTCACTATACCCATAACTTTGAGAAGCTGTTCTGATATTGTGTTACTTATAGATTCTAAGCAGTTTGTCTGTCATCCCTAATATACATGATCACCACAACAGAACCCATTATTGCTTTTGTTTTTGATATTTTTCTTAATGAAAGCTGATGGATGATCATTCTTCATGAGTTTTTCCCATGTAGGGTTTTTCTTTTTCTATATCATTAGTTTCTGAATGAACCTTTTTACTCTCCTCCATAGTGATAATATAATTCCACTTTTATGTTCCTGTCATGATTGGAAGAATATTCTAAATATTTTATTGTGAGTGTATGTTTTCTTTAAAAAGTTTTGATTTTGCCGTATGGTCTTGTCACAAGAACATAGATGAATATCAATTTTGTCTTATTCTAATTCTGTAGAAAATATAATAAAAAAGATAAAATTCTAATATGTGACCATAATGTTTGTAATAGTGCTTCAGCATGTGATCATAAAATAAATGTATTACTAACATAGCAAAAATACACTTTTGGTGAGAATAAACTAATATTATGACTGTTTGCAAGCTCTTTGAAGAAAATGATGTTAATTAGGGCTGATAGTAGTGAAACCATACCATATTTTACCTTTTTTGAAAAATTTGTATTGCACTGAAAGTATATAGTAATTATGCAGAATGTTGAGTTCCATTGAGTTGTTCTGGTTTCTAAACTATTATCTTCATTTAATCCTTTTCTCACAATAAAAAGGCTTAATCACTGATTATGTTTGTGAATAAACTATTCCATCTCAAAATTTAAATCAGTTCATCATGTTTCATGTTATTGGTTGACTTTGTAAATAACTGTCTTATATACCAAAATCTACAGAATTTTAAAAGAAAAATCCTGACAAATTTTGACATGCTATTTTCTAAAGCTAACAATAGGTCTTAATAGAATATGTACCTTGGGATTCTAAATAGACTACCTAATTGTGATATTTTGCTAAAATACATCCTGAATAATGCTTGTAACCTTACTTTTGTAACCAGTGTAGGAGTTTTTATTACTTTTTGTATTGATTATTGTAAAGAGGTTTTTGGTTATAAACAGTAGCAATTATTATACCTGTAATGCCAACACTGTTACAAGGGAGAAATATTATAGATTTGTTTAATTTTAAAGATTTAATAGCTTTTCTCTTTTGTCTTGAGTTGCTGTCAGAGTTCTTTTTATTCTCCAGCATAATTCAACTGTTGTTATCATGTTGTAAACATACAGAGGCATATCAAATCTCACATTGCATCAAATAACCTGTAACTATATGTATTATAATTCCTTATAAATAGCCCTGAAATATGCCAGCTCATAAAGAGGCATATTAAACAGTATCATTATTTTTCACAATCTGCTATACAATAATTTACAATATAGTGAGTTAAAAAATTTTTCATATAGGAAAATATCTTTCTTATAAATTTCACTGTATATGCATATTAATTATAAAAATCTAAAACACCCTTTCTCTTGATATTTTAAAAATCAAATTAATAAAATAATCTTAGCACATCTTCAATCTTGTATTATTCTCAAATACATGTATTTTTGTATCTGACCAAATGTGAGCATAGTAACTAGGTAATACTGTGTTACAATCAAGTGATAAATTTTAATGATTAACTCTGGTAGATTACTATTACTAGTTATTCATAACACGATTTATTACAATATCTCAATTATAAAACTATAGGATAACCTTTAATCATTTATGTAGACTAAATATAATATCAATATAATATACTAATTTCAACCATGAACTTAAGTTTTTTCTCAATTTAGAATGCTTTAACATTATTCCATATTACTATCGAGCTAAGAATCCTACAATCCTTATATACTAACCATTGTATAAAACGATCTCATAAAAAGGGAGGAAAAAAAATAACTAAATCGTTTATACCAATTTCCATAAACATTACATCCAAGTGCTTTAACACATATAAAAATCTTTATTAAACAATTTCTCCTTTAACTTTTTATGTGACTTTTAATATTTCCATCTTAAAAATGACATAGCTCTAAATTTAAAATTGTAGAATGAATTTGGAAAACAATGAGAACTAAGAATCCACCACAAATGATGAACAAATGTTACTACTTGGTCATTTGCTTATTACATGCATAGATACTCCAACATATTTATATATATGATATAATATTTTTCTGTTTTTAAAATCTTTTCTTAGCTTTTGAAAAATGTTATTTTTTTTATATCTCTTTCTTATAAACATATATTGATTCTTTGTTTAAAAAGCCAATCTCTAAAAACATTAATTTTTCTGATATTTTAAGTTTATTATTTCATCTTATTTTATTTCTTTAGCTTCAACCTCCCTCTCTTTTTTTATATATATCTAAAAATTCTTTTAGATATTTGATTACAATATTGATTTCCTTGTAATTTCCTAACCACATTTTAAAAATAATTCTGCAGATTCAATATAAAATAAATATAATATACTGTATATATATTCCGTCTATTTTCTATTACAAATTTATTTTCAGTATAATTTAAATTATTACTACATAAAAAATGCAAACAATAAATAGTGGATAAAAAAACCCTTGTTAATTATAAATGTTAATTAAGTTTAACAAAATAAAAACAATTTTCAATAAAAAGTTCATATAAATTTGAATTGCAAATAGATAATTAAACTTTCTCCCCCTCACTCTTTTTAATTTGAAACTGCACAAGTTGTTAATGACCAATAGAAATTTTTTTTGAAAACATTTATTTATTGTTAAATAGGCTAGAAGTTTAAAATTATATTTCACGTTATATTTGTATATCATTATTATGAATAAAATAGTAATAATCATTATAAAATCACTTTGCACAAATAAATATCAGAATAGTTATGTGAATATATATTGAAATAATTGAGAGAGTGCAAATTTCTCAAGCGCTTATGACTACAACTAGCCAATCAAATCTTAAGCACTGGGACAGAGAATATATATTCTAACTGAGAATCGAAATGACATGGAAATATATAATATTATAAACGAAACGAGACTCATACTATTGAAACTGTTAAAAAAGCTGGGTAAGCTCAATGGTTGGTTAGTTATCTTATACCTAGCCACAGAGATATGCATTCCAATATAGGAAGTAATAAAATATATTATTATAAAATAAATAACTCTATATGGGGAAGAGAGAAAAAAGAGATGAAAATGATATAAGAAAGTAAAACTGTAACTAGCAAGGAAAGCTGTAGAAGAGAATAAAAGTCTAAAGAGTGTAAAACAACATTTTGGTATTGGTAGAAAATTTATATCTGCAATAAGGAAAAAATATGAAATGATTACTAAAAAGAGAGATGGCATCATGAAATGGGTAGAATATTTCTATTAAGAATTATATAGTAATAAAGAACAAGTACCTCCTATATCTACGATATCATAATTGCCCAGAATTTTAAATGAAGAAGTGAGACATGCAATTAAATTTAAGAAGAAAGAAAAGGCTCCAGGTAATGATGGAGTTATAATTGATATATTACAAGAAGCAGGTGAAGAAATATAATTTTTTTTTTAGCAAAGTTATATACCAAATGTCTAAATGATAAAGATGACCCAGATGATTAAAAAAATGCAGTATTAATATTAATATTTAAAAAAGGTGATAAAGAAGATATTAGAAATTACAGACCTTTCAGCCTTTTGTCAGTTTTATACAAAATTTTTATCAAAATAATTACAACTCATTTACAGAGAACATTGGATTTCCAACAACCAAGAGAACAAGCTGGACTTAAAAATGGTTTTAGTACAGTAGATCATATCCAGGTATTGAGAGAAGTTATAGAAAGGACAAATGAATATGAGTTGCCATTATGCTTTGGATTTGTAGATTATGAAAAGGCATTTGATTCTATAAACATTTCGTCAGTGATTAAAACATTGGATCAAGGCATAGATCCAGGATATTGTCATATTTAAAAGAATATTTATAAAAATGCAACAGCAACAATTAGATTACATAATGATACTAGAAAAGTCAACATTGAGAAGGGTGTAAGACAGGGTGATTACCTATCTCCAAACCTTTTTACAGCAAGGCTGCAAGAAGTATTTTGTGGATTAAAATGGAAAGCTAAAGAAGTGGAAAGTAAATGAAGATTATTTAAGTCATTTAGATTTTGAAGATGATGTAGTTGTTTTTGCAAATAATGCTTTAGAGCTAAGGAAATGTTGCAGAAGTTATCAGATGAAAGTAGGACTAAAGATAAATGTTAAAAAGACTAGTGTAACGTTTAATGGATTTTCTCAAAATATGAAAATAAAGATTGATTATGATGAGTTAGAAGAAGTTAACAGCTACAAATACCTTAGTCAGATTATTAAGACAGATGAAAAGATAATGGATGAAATTAATCATAGAATTAAACTTAGTTGGAGTGTTTTAGGTAGAAATAACTTGATACAAAAAGAAAATATGCTTATGTGTTTGAAAAAAAAAGGTTTTTAGTAAATGTGTTTTACCAGTTCTTACTTATGGATCTGAGACTTGGACATTTAATAAAAAAGCAATACAGTAACTTCAGACCACTCAAAAAAGTATGGAGAGATGCATGTTGAAAATAACAAGAAATCAAAAATGCAATATATGCATAAGAGAACAAACAGGTGTTATCGATCTCATTGAAAAAATTAAAAGACTTAAGTGGAGTTGGGCTGGACATATTGCTAGAAGAGATAATAATAGATAAACAATTGAAATCTTAAATCAGATTCGAAGAGATTATAAAACACCCAGAAAGAGATCACATGTGAGATGTATAGAGAAAATAAGAAAGTGTGTAGGGGTGATGTAGAGAAGAGAAGCTAAAGATCAGAGAAGAGGGATTAAACTTGAAGAGACCTTCATGGAATGATAGTGGTTGATGATGATGATTAAAACATATTCTCTGAGCTACAACATTTTGCAGTTTAAGTAACATCTGATAAATTCTCATGTTTTATCTAATATCCTACATGCACATAATTATTTATTATTATGACCTGATTTACTCTACTCTTGTAAAGAAAAATGAAAGGTACCTTTTTAATGGTACAATAAACTATGATGAATTTCTTCTGCCACCACTAAAGTTATAATTAGATAAATAGGCTGATAATTAATGAAGTAATAAACAATGATCTCAGGGTTCTTTTGTTACATTCTAGAATTATACTGTTGTATTGTGTTGCCAAATCAATGACTAACATTCTGATAGGCTATCGTATATATACACTTTTCTTATAAGTTAATGTATCCTAATATGCTATATTAATAACTACAATTACATAAAGAAGTATCTAATTTGAGTAATACTGACATAAACAATTATATAAAATTTTGAATAATCATAGTTCTTCACCTAGAATGTCATTCATAATAATAGAAAGAAAAAGTACCTTTTATATCTTTCTATTACTCCCTAACAATACAATAAAATAATTAATTTTAATTATTATACTTTTATTAATAAAATAATAGATAATGTACAGTCTCATTGCAAAATTAAATAAATATTTATTCTTTGAATTACAATTTCAGCTTTGGAATTGACACATTTATGGAATGTTATCTCATAAACTTAAGGTTTTGGATCTGCATGAAGACTGTTTATCTGATTGACCAAGATTTCTGTTACATTTAAGAATTCAGGACCCAAAAAAATTTTGCATATAGAAAAATACACAAAAATTAGATTTAAATAATTAGCATTTATTAACAATAAATATAACATAAATTATTTACAATAATATTTAGAAAGTTATGGGCCAAAGATAGGTGTTGTTACTATTTAATAGGATGTTCTAATAATGCATATGGAATTGCTTCACTAACAAATCATTACTTAAAATTACATTTTCTTCCTTTTATATATTATAAAGAGTTTTATAAAACAAACAAAGTTAAATTAAATAGCTGGAATATTTGGCTTATTCCTTTTTAATCTGTTCTAATTAAACTATCGCATTAAACAAATGTTTAATGAAAGAAACAATAATAGTAGTAGCTTCAACAATGAGTTAAACAACATTATTTATAAAGTATTCCTTGTCAGGCAACTACTCAATACCTTTATTACTATATGAAGTATCACAAATTAAGATGACTTTCATCAAACTTGCTACCATTCACTGATGTGATGATAATCATTATCACTACAATGAATAAATTAATTATTGTTTAAAATTAATTTGAAATAGACTAGTAAAGTACAGGAAGCATTCATCGGAAGCCAAGTACACACATATAAATTATTCAATTTATGTCCACATGATAATAAAATATTTAATTGTAAAATGACTTACTAATCCATCAGCAATTAGATCCCAGATGGTAATAAAAATAAAATAACATTGTGTCTGTGCATTTCCTATTATGCTATACATCAAAAAATACACAATTAAAATTACTAATACCCTATTGGTTTCCTTGTGGGCTACTGCCAAGGCACAGTAGCACAATACAGACATTGACTTACTTAACCAGAAGCATTGCAAATAACTAAGTGCACATTGAGAAGCTAAGTACATCAATAACTATTCTATCATTGTCATAATGTTATCAAAGATGCAATTAACTTCACCTTCAATGGTAATTTTTTTTAACATCATGAGGGATAGGTAAAACATAGGCTCTGCAGAGCATAACAACATGAACAAAGTATGGTGGCTTCTAAAACCAGGCAATGAGTATGTGTGGACATAGTCTCAGCACATAAAAAATGGAAGATGCACCAAATAATGATCCTCTCCAGGATCTAGATACCATAGCAATATATCAAATATAATCTCAGAATATCAAACACTAACCCCTCATGGAAAACACAATGTGAACAATGGAGAGAGTACCTCCATCCCACAAAGCACAATAAATAAAATAGCATTTAATAGTCTAGAGCTCAAAAACATAATCCAAGGCTAAACAATGGCAAGATAATAAAATTATTACTTATAACTAAATAGCTTCATGTTCACACTAAAATTATATATGTTAAGCAATGCCTGAAGCCAACAAGTTTAATATCAGTCAAACGACTGTAAAGTACTTAAAATAGCATAATAAAATTCTGCATTAAATAAGGAATGCACACACATGCAATAAATATTATAAATATTTCTAAAAATAAAGTGGACATAATAGAAAACTAAACATTGCTTATTGAATGTCTATAAATGAAATAAAGTTTTATCTCTGATACTAAATTTAAAAATAATTCGTTATATCATAATAACTGTGGAAAATATTGAACTTCTCATAAATTCATATATATATATTGTGCCCTTTTGTCATAAAATGTATTAAACACTCATCAATATTATATAATAACACATGTAAGAGTTAAATATCTTTAGTTGAATAAAATATAAAATTTAAATTTTACCTAGATTGACTTAATATAAGATATATAAATTTTATCTGCATGTGGTAAAAATACCTACCTACACACTCTGTTACACACCTCTTGAAGAACAATATAATATAATCATAGAAAACATAAAAAAATTGTTATTAATTTTTTAAAAACACCTTAGTTCTTTAACAGAACTCCTTCTATACAGGGCAACCTGTTAAAAGTGTGAAGTCCTTCCTCAGCAGCTTGATGGTATAACGAAGCATTCATACCAGGTAAATGATTTTTTTCACAGAAAATAAAGCAAATATAACTTTCAAATCTAAATGATAAATAATACACATTGACAAAAGTCTTATTTTTATATGAAAAAAAGTTGGATCCATTTTTAACAAAAACAAAGGCATAAAACATAAGAAACATAAGCTAGCTTGTTTGGAGTTTGAATTAATAACACGTAATAATAATAAGTTATCTGGAGAATTCCATATGGGGTCCGCGTTACTTTGGAAATATACAGGGTTTTCACATTCCTTCTTTTCCTTTTAAAAGAACGCACATTTAAGAGCACTGTTAACTTTTCCAAATAAATGGAGAAATATTATTTCAGTAATTTTTTTTTTTTTTTACAAAAAATAATATTATATTTGGGAATAATAGTTCACAATTTAACACAAGGCATAGTTAAATGTCCATTGTTGTTATCTCTGCAAATTATTTATTCTATAAATTTCATTTTTAAAGTTTCTTTGGCTAAATTTTTATAAAAGTATATATTTTTTTCTGTTTCTCAGCAAACACAGAGAAAGTGAAGCACAAATAAAGGTTATCTTGTCCTAGAGATGGTATGTTATTCATCATTTATAAATTTAATAATAAGAACAGTATGTTAAATATTCATGGAAATTCAGACAGTTGGACATTTAATCCTTAATAATTGGCATAAAATAATTAAAATAACTTATCGTCATTAACTTCAATTTTATAGGTTTTTTATCTTTAATTAAAACTTGAGTTTTAACTTCCTCCTCCAAAAAATAAAATATTACAATGTGATACAATAAAGTACAATGTCCCATATGGCCTTATAAATTAATGTAACAGTTATCATCCACTTTCCTTTATAACATAATTTAAAATATAACTGTTGAAATTAAGCCATTATGAATTGACTGTTCTCTCAGAGCATAATATTAGTAGCAAGAGAGTTCAAAATTGAAATTAGCAATAAAAACAAAGATACCTTATTAAATTTTTCTGCAATGCATGTTAAATTGATAAACTATAAGTTTGATAATTAAAGAAAGTTATTACTGTTAAAATGCAAAGATTGCAGTGGTCCATCAAATGATGATGATCAACAGAATCAATCAGAGAGAGTAAGCAGGCAAGCAAGAATAATCTCTGACACTGATAATCTTATCCCATATATCTAGATTGACAAATATCAAAAATTAATTCACATGCAACAACATTAATGACCACTTTCCTGAAATATTTTAATTACAATGTGGAATTAAAATAATTATATAACTTTGAAGTTCACATGATCTTTAACAACTAAGGTTGAAGAAAAGGTCAATTTTAATTAACTTTTAATAACTGATAAAATTAAATAATTAAAACAAGATAATAAAATAATATTTTAATAACTAATGCCTTTTCTTCCACCTAAAATTTATCAGATATTCAAAATAAATTATTTAACCCATTATCGATTACTTTTAATAAAATATTAATTTTTAACTATTTAATGGTTAAACTTAAATATCCTGGCAATTAAAACCAATATATACACATGCACACAAATTCCTAAGGACACACATGTATACTGAAAGTTGTAAATATTTAAAGCAAACCTATTCTACAATTAAGTAATTCAGATTTCTTTAACAATTTAATCTTATTTGAATAAAACAAATAATTTAAATTAGATATATTACCTTAAAACTTATCAAATAAAAAAACTTAATTGCCTTATCAATCATTACTAAACAATTAAATAACTGAATGTTCATAACTATAATATTAACTCTATCTAGCTTTCTTTCTTTTTAAAGTCTGCATAAATTAAATAATAACTTTTAAACCTCAAGCTTAAATTTTTTTTAAAAAATCTAAAAATGATATCTTTAAAATAGCTAAACAATTTATAAAATATTATGTATTTTATATTCATAGTGAATTAAATAAAGTAAAACATTACTATATCATCATCATCATCAACCATTATCAATCCACTGCAAGATGAAGGTCTCTCCAAGTTCAACCCACCTTCTCTAATCTTTAGCTTCTCTTCTCCACATCACTCCTGCACAGTTTCTTATTTCATCCATCCATCTGACACGTAGTCTCTTTCTGGGTCTTTTAGAATCTCTTGGAGTCCAGTTTAAGATTTCAATTGTCCATCTATTATCATCTATCTAGCAATATGTCCAGCCCAACTCCACTTCAGTCTTAATTTTTTCAATGAGATCAGTAACACCTGTTTGTTCTCTTACCCATATATTGCATTTTCGATCTCTTCTTGTTACTCCCAACATGCATCTCTCCATACTTCTTTGAGTGGTCTGAAGTATCTATATTGCTCTTCTATTAAGTGTCCAAGTCTCAGATCCATACATAAGAACTGGTAAAACACATTTATTAAAAACCTTCCTTTTCAAACACATAGGCATATTTCCTTTTAATATCAAGTTATTTCTACCAAAAGCACTCCAACCAAGTTTAATTCTATGATTAATTACATCCATTATGTTTCCATCTGTATTAATAATCTGACCAAGATATTTGTAGCTGTTCACTTCTTCTAACACATCATAATCAATCTTTATTTTCATATTTTGAGAAAATCCATTAAACATTACTTTAGACTTTTTAACATTTATCTTTATTCATACTTTCCTACTTTCATCTGATAATTCCTGCAACATTTCCCGCAGCTCTAAAGCATTATTTGCAAAAACAACTACATCATCTGCAAAATCTAAACGACTTAAATAATCTCCGTTTATTTTCACTCCTTTAGATTTCCATTTTAATCCACAAAATACTTCTTGCAGCACTACTGTAAAAAGTTTATATTACTATATGAAGTTATATAACATTCTTTACAAGATAAATATTATTATCTTCTTTCTCTATTTATATTTTTTAAAAAAAAATAGAATAGCGCAAACTCAACAGCTTAAATATCTAATAAGGACAATGTGCAATAGCACAGAATCACTATATATATATAATAAATAAAGTTTGATACATGTATATATATATATATATATATATATATATTAAAGTTTATATGTAATGACTTTTTACATTTTTACAGTTGCAGATATTGGAAAAACTATGCCAATAGCCTCCAAATACATTTCAACCAATCATGTCTCATTATTGGGAGTAAGTTAACATAGCTTTGCAACTGCCACTTTATATTTACTGATTTATTTTATACAAATATATTTTTACAGAAGCCACATTTTTAGCAAGAACATAATCTGAACTATTGCTTGTCAATAAATGTATAAGTTACTATTAAACATACCACGATTAAAAAATAATATTTGAAACTGCTGACTAAAATAAAAATAATCAGTTTTGCATTATGAACTATTAATTAATTTCATTCAAGTGCATTTTACATGTGATAGATTTAATTTTTTTTTTAAAAAAAAAAGCCTTGTAATAACATACATATATAAATGAAAACATGTATATATTTTTAGTTGTAATATATTTTCTGGCAGCATAAATTTATCAGTACATGAGATTACCTTGATTAATATAACTCATATGCATAATAATATATATTAGAGTACAGAAACATCAGTTCTCACAGACATATAACCTAATACGTGTGATACATCATAAAATTAGTTTGCTAGTTCAGTATTTTTTTAATTTATTTAACATATATATAAATTATAACTTTTTGGGCTGTACCGTGTATTGTTTTTCAT
Source organism: Epiperipatus broadwayi (assembly GCA_028023455.1). Classification (NCBI taxonomy): domain Eukaryota; kingdom Metazoa; phylum Onychophora; class Udeonychophora; order Euonychophora; family Peripatidae; genus Epiperipatus; species Epiperipatus broadwayi. The sequence goes on from JAQFVV010012421.1 coordinate 2,420,011, forward strand.
TAAACACCGATATTTTGACGGACTAGCAACCACCATTATCAAAGTTAACTTTTGAAAGAAAAACCGTTAGATCTTAAAAAATAACATGACTGTTTGCGAGATGAGAAATGAGATTCAAGTTCAGCATTCACAATATGAGGCTTATCAAAATGTTTATTTCCCTCAGTATTTTTACCTATTAATTTTAAGTTAATATTAGATAAAATGAGAGGTTTCCACATAGCTGGAATACATTGTGCTTCATCGGCCCTATTTAAACCAGTAGGTCTCTTTAATATTTCAATTGATTCTCTCATGGTTCTTAAATCATATCTTTCCAAATTAGCAAGTATTTTTGTATTGTCAAAATTAGGTTTGTGACCAGTTTCTAAATAATGGGAAGTAAAAACTGATGTGCTAATTTTTTGATGAAAAGCATTTCTATGTTCCTTAATTCTGACATTAATTCATCTATTAGACTGACCCACATATATATATATATATATATATATATATATATATAGATGTCTAAAGTATGTGTGTATATATATATATATATATATATACACACTTTAGACATCTTTCTTAACTATTAACAAAACAACATAAAACAACTGAACCAAAAAATATTAAGTCCTTTTAAGTCTGCCATTTTAGCCATAGACTTGACAGTTATTAACTATATGGCTCATGATTTATGCTTGACACAGTCACATACATCAGTGTATGTAAAATTTCATTTATGATGTATATGAGCACTAATGATAATGAGTTATCTTAAATCTATAGATGAGATTCCAATAATAAATAAAAAGATCAAATCCAGCTGGTTTTGCTGCTGGATCTGGATAAATAAAATTGTTTGGAACTACATAAGAAGTTCATTTTTAAATACATAATTATTTGTTGGTAGATTCTTAATAGTCTACTGGGAGAGGATTTAGATTTGAGATGAGTCTTAGGTTGTGAAAATATATCTTGAATTATTGATAAGTCCAATCTATTTAATAGTTTTTTCTCTACATTTTCTGCAAGGCAACTTTTTTTCTGATAATTGGTGGAGGAATAAATTCTTTTTATTATTTTCATCTAATCCTAGATACAAAGTTTTTTTTAAAAATTGAAAGTTTAAATGAGTATAATTGCAATCAATCAATTTTTTTTAAAATTATTTCATCTCTTTTCATCATCTTATTTATAATTAACAGCATTCATGCTAAAAATATGGCAGTTATAAAAGTATAATACATGAAAACACCAGTACTATTAGCATGTTTAGTGTAAAATTATCTAATAGCACTCCTTAAATACTAAAAAATATGGAAGGACTAAACACTCTTCATTAAAAAAATAAATTTGTAGATGATGAGAATAAGAATTTCCTTGCTTACTTTATTCTCATGTTAATAATAATAATAAGCAACATATATCAAAATAATAGCAAGTAATTAATAAAAATGACATGTGGGAAAGTTATCTTTTAAAAAAAAAACAATGAAATTTTGATAAACTTGAAAAATTTTGTCATCAACTCAGGACTAATGGAGAAGATAGGCTAAAAAAGTCATACTTTGATATTGAGGTTCCTGCATATTTTGCCAAATTTATTGTATGGAAATGACCTATGAATCCACTATTATGTAACTTAAAGAATTGAAATAAAAAAATTATTTAAGAATGCTCTTTATTCTTTTGATGATAAGATTAATCAGTACTTCTTCAGCTTCCTGGGTGTGGTAATGTTCTCTATACCTGTAAAGTCACTTTTTTATTAATCTGGGTATGTAAATTGAATGAAAAGAAAGAGTTCTAAAAAGTATTGCATGATGTTAATGAAAAATAGAAACACTATTTACATTACAAAGTTCATTTTCATTGGAATGATATGACCAATGATAAAATTTAGTGCTATAACTTTGCAAGGTGTTGAAGTCTTTTCTATAACAGATGGTTGCTGCAAAAAATATTTAATAAATAAACTAAGAGACTAGCTGGTGATATATATGGACATAAACAAGGCAAAACTCTCCATATAGTAGTGCCACCCTGTGCCAACAGAGTAATCAATGTATGCCAGAAGGCTTATGCATAATATCCCTATCTAGTGGCTACTCATCCAATATCCCCAGACTAATTTCTGCTTGTGGTCTTTGTCAGTAAGGAGCTTTGGATCTGAGAGCACTACACCTAGATTTCAGGATCTAATGCAACCCTCCAGCAGTCACCTTTTATCTCTACTTAACTACAAAACTATGAGAATGAAATTGAAAACAATAGTATTTTCAATCTAAGCTCAATAGCTTATGTAGCCAGCACTATCCTATTAGGCAGGATTGGTGTTAAACCACTAAACATCACATGATCACCATCTCTTATACTAGCACATAATTGTTATTAAACAAGGCAAAACTCTCAATACAGTAGTGCCACCCTCTGCCAACCAGAGTAATCAATGGATGCCAGAAGGCTTGTGCATAAAATCCCTATCTAGTGCCTACTCATCCAATATCCCCAGACTAGTTACTGTCTTGTGGCCTTCATCAGCAAGGAGGTTTGGAGCTGAGAGCACAGCACCTAGATCTTAGAATCTAATGCAACCCTCCAGCAGCCACCTTTTATCTCTACTTAACTACGAAACTATGAGAATGAAATTGAAAACAATAATATTTTCAATCTAGTTGGCACAGGGTGGCACTACTGTATGAAGAGTTTTGCCTTGTTTAATAACAATTATGTGCTAGTATAAGAGATGGTGATCATGTGATGTTTAATGGTTTAACACCAATCCTGCCTAATAGGTTAATGGTGGCTATGGTTGTTAAAGAGCCAAAGAGACCAAAAGGTATGGGTGCTGAACTGAGTTCGGACCTATATGACTACATCAGTTATTGAGCTTAGATTGAAAATATTATTGTTTTCAATTTCATTCACAGTTTTGTAGTTAAGTAGAGATAAAAGTTTGGCTGCTGGAGGGTTGCATTAGATCCTAAGATCTAGGTGCAGTGCTCTCAGATCCAAAGCTCCTCACTGACGAAGGCCACAAGCCAGAAACTAGTCTGGGGATATTGGATGAGTAGGCACTAGATAGGGATTTTATGCACAAGCCTTCTGGCATCCATTGATTACTCTGGTCGGCATAGGGTGGAACTACTGTACCGAGAGTTTTGTCTTGTTTAATAACAATTGTGCTAGTATAAGAGATGGTGATCATGTGATATATGGACATATTTGAATTTTATGGAATGCTTAGTAAAATATCAAAAATCTTTAATTTTCTTTTTCATTTCTTTTCATCTTTCCACCCCCCTGTTATAATAGCCATAGTCATTTACAGATAGATAGTAATGAATGATTTAATAGTATAACGGTCAGAAAACGTATGACTCGTAAACATAGTGCAGATTTCGAGCACCATACAGAACAGCAGCACCATCGAGTAGCGAAGCCACCCGTGGTACTGAGTTCGAACATAGTTTATCGATTCCACAATACAATCCACGAAACAACGCATCTGATGCGACATTAGTAAATATTTCCTTAGGCACGGTGGTCAGGGATATGCAAGAGACTCATGATTTTATTCTCGAGTTAGCCAATAATCAAACTAATATTAATTAAACATTCATATTTACATAATCGAGGAAATAGTATATAGAATGGGTATCGAATGAATGAAACGTAACTGCAGACGTATAGTTTAAAATTATTTATTAATACATTTTAATAAAACATTTACTAATATTTTAGGGATTCAAAGCTTCAGTAGCGGAATTTGAGACATGATTATTTTTAAAGAGTACATTTATTTATTTAGACATTATTTTATATTGAGGATTTCAGTAGTGGTATTTCCGATACTGTAATGTTTACAAAAGGAATACATTTATTTGAAAGCGTAATCTAGCTACCTAAAATTCTCGAGTGAGTATTTCTAATGCATGCCTGGAGGGATTTATACCTTTGCAATGCAAGAGTCGAAAGTATGGGTTTAAGAGTAGCAGCGGACATATATTTATTTAATTAAAATATTTATTCATAACTAAGGGCAAACATTTATTTGAGAGTGAATTATGAAGATAATGCAGAGGCGGAGTGATATAGAGAATAATAAAACTAAGTAAAACAACACGTGGTACGCTTTAGAAAGGCGATATGGAATGGCAGTATATTGAAACTGCAATGCCGCGAATGAGTTTATAAAACTGTCGGGCTGGTCTCTGCCGCGACCCGACGAAGTAAGGTGTCACATAAGCATAACCAGGGACAAGTGGTCCGTGTCGCAGTTTTGCCGGCTGACTGCATGACGTTGTCAAATCCCAAGGGAGCACCCATTATGTTCACTTGTGTAGGACGACTGGGGTTAATTTCAACCCTGAAGAATCCGGAAATTTCACAGCGGAATGGGTCATCGCATCTCTAAAACGTAACACATGTATACTGTATAAACGATTATGATGAGATTTAAGTAGATTTCTGACTCGGCCCTACCTTATCAACATTTACTAAAGAACGTTGGCGACTCTCAAAGAAATGTAATTTGATGGAATTATTCATTAAGATTTAATATATACAAAACATATCTAGACTGGGAATGATTACAACTAATATGCCCGCCATTTGCGAAATTGTAAACCCCTGCATTACAATAAATGAAGCATTGAATGCGTGTCGATTTATATGAAAGTTAAGTTATTAAAGAAAGTAAATATTAATGAAAATTTGACACACATTCATTGTTTTAAGCGATCATAGATTTAAACTTTGAAAATTGAGACAATTATGAGTATGCAATAATCAAATAATACTTATAGATAGAAATGTAGATTATAAAAATACGCACCCAAGATAGAATGAGGTAAGCTAGATTAGTAGAGAAATTTACACATTACATTAATTATTCAATTTAGTTATACAAATGGTAGTTTTTACATTTTATAATTTAGATAAGTATTATGAAGAAGAGCTATAGCATATTATTAGAGTACACTAGAGTTTGAACACAGACAGGTACCTGTTTTATAAGAAGTTTTCTGATTCCATTAGCTTAGCAGCAAAAAGTTCACGAGTGGCAAGTCTTTCTTGTATTTAGATATTTCATTTAATTTCACAGCGGCAGCAGCATTTTCATTTATTTCAGGCAGCAGATCTTCATGGTGAATTTATGACGGGCAATGGAAAGTTCAGCATCCGATAGGCCATCTCCCGATGGAGAATAATCTAGGTGCTTTACTCGGTCATACCCTGGGCAGGAACAAATTATTTTTATATTTTTGGAGACTCTCAGTGATCGAGAGCAAAGCTAAAGTTTAAGTGAATGTCTCCAGCAAGTCTAAGATGGCCTCTTTTCTTATCTTGATCTTTCACATTTTTGTTAAGATATTTTTAGGTTCTACTTAATCTGCCCTGAGGATAATCAATGCATTTTGTTGGTTTTAATTAAAGAAAGCTGCCGTTCTATTGTTTATATTTTACATTTACTAATTATATTTTGGGGAATTTTTCTTTAATTAATCTATTATCTATCACTGACCGATGCTTTTCAATTTCAAAGACAAAAAGGGAACATAAGATTATTTTAACTTTTAATTAAATATTACATCAGATTTTTTTAGAATTATTATTAAACGAAATTTAAACAAAGCAATAAATACGAACTTTATAATGCAAAATAAATGATTAAAATTATACAAAATTATATAACTAAAAGAAATCTAAATTATATTATTTTATCCTTATTTATTGCGTTTAATTTGAGATCGAAATGTGTGCGTGTTTATGCTGAATTCTACATATATTTATACATTTTTAATAGTGTTACACACATAATTCAATATCAAAAAGTTTAAATTTGGGCGGGATAGACCGGTCAGTGAGAGACGACAGAAAAAGGTGAAACTTAAGATTCGAATACGAATCTTACTGTTTCAATAGAATAGAGCAAATTTTTGTTTTATATATATTACTTCTCAAATCAGGCTTTTATACTGTATGTAGCTACTTTTTTTTAGACTGATTTATAATTGGCTAGTAAATTGTTAAAAGTATAGTGAAAAAAATAAATTACAGAAAAAAAAAAAAGTTACCTCTAATCACATTTCAACAGATTTTAAAAGTAAATAAAGCAAATTTGTTTATCATTAAACTCAGCAAAAAAAAAAATACACATTTACACATGTATATGACATGTAAAATCATAAATAATGAATCAATTTTTAATTTATTTAATGAATATTTTCATATGAGCCATATTTAAAAAAAACAACAAAAAACAAAAGTTCATATACAGAAATTTCCTTTCAGGCTATGTACAATATTATTAATTATATTTTTACAGTATTTGAAATAAACTATTTCATGAATTATTTGAAATTTATTCTTTGGAAAGTAAAACTATAAAATCTATCAGTACAGTATTAATAACACACATTTACTTTTCCACCTTATCAATGTTATTATTAAAATAAATACTTGAAAACAAATTGTTACATAAACTAATATTTACTTTGTTAGAAAAAATTATTCCCCCCATCCCTAAGTGGATATCTTCTACCAAGGAAGTGGATTTAAATTAAATAATGAAATGTGAACAGAGTTAAGTTTCATCTATTGATGTATTTTTTTGACAGCCATAGCTAGATTAAATTTCCAACTTTTTACTCTATTAAATGAATTTATTATATTTTCAAAAATATTTCAACTTTGCAAAATAAAAAAAAAAAGTAAATAAATTAAAATACATAATAAGACTATAGACTTTTTTTTTATTTTATTATTTATGCCGTGATTGCAATAAAAAAATATTACAAATTAAATTACATTTATTTTAATTCAGTTTTTAAAATTCAAATAAAGTATTATTCAGATTATACAAAGCTAACCAAACTGTATTTAAAATTCTACTTATAAATATTAAAAAAAGACAAATCATTAGTGTTATTGTCAATATGGATGTTCTACTTTTTAGATAATTACAATTTGTTGTTGTACATTATTGATTTCTCTTGACTTGTCTTTTAAAAGTAAATATTTTCAAATAAAATCTAAATCTAGTATTATTCTTTTAAAAAAATAAATGTTACACAAATATTTTACTAAAATAATCATAAATAATAATAAATTATAGAAAATATCTGTTGTCATTTTCAAAATTTAAACAAAAGCATGAGTACTTCCAAAAGCTCTCATAAGTGTGCTCAAAGCTAAAAACAAACTAATTCCCAGTCAATAATGTTGTTGCCTCAATTGTAGCAACTTCTCTGTACACTACTGATAATTAAAAATTTTTTTTCATTAATAAATCAATATTATTTTAGTTTCAGTTTTTTCTACTAAATGAATGCAAAACTAGCAAATGAATGACAGTTTCAAGACTGAGTTAAAGCTAAAATGACAAAAACATCAACACAGTACCATGAAATGCTTTCAGATATGTCATAGGAAAGATTAATAATAATTGGTAAGTATTATTACATATGATTTTCTTTGAAATTTTATATACAATAATTTAAAATTATTTTTTTAAAAATCCTATTTTAAAATGTATAAACCACAATTTAAAATCGATGAATAAATTCAAAATTAACAACTTTAAAAAATTCTTCATTTTTAAATTTTACATTGTGTCAGGTGCATAATATTTTATCTTTATTATAAATGTTATAGTGAAATTTGCATCTTCAACTAAATGCCTAAAAAAAGTCAATATGAATAGTTAACAGGTTTTAATATATACATTTTTTTTTTCTACTTTTATTTGTGCAGGATAGATAGATGAATATTTATAAACTTGTTTTTGTATTTTAATTTCTGTTCTGATACTAGATATTTATATAAGTCAAGTGTATATATATATATATACACTTATATATATATATATTAAGAGTGTGCTAATAACTCTTAATTTTACATATATATATATATATATCAGTGATAAAACATGACTTTTTTAGGAATGGAAGCACACACTACATAACCTTTTTGTAAAATGTTTATATTTTACTTGCCACAATAATTTTTACGTAATAGTTAATATATACATATTACATAAATCTAGAAAAATCTGGAATTCTCTTATCGATATTTTTATTTTCTAAATGCTTTTAACAATCTTAAGTTTTAACTATTAATTATATTTTAACATCGTTTGAACTTCTTATAATCAATGAATAATGTGATGGTCAAACTCATTATTTGCCTTATATAAAAAAGTTCAACTGTTGGTAAAAAAACTGAAAGTTAACAGAAATTCCATACAAAAACTAATGAATTGGAATTGTTCATTTTTCTTTTTTATGTTTGACAAAATAGCTTAGAAAAAAATATGGAACTCTCTTATCTGATAATCAGACTAGCTAATTTAAGTATAGATAATACATTATCAAGATACTTTTATCATCCATATGCTTATAACATTCTTAACTTTTAACTTTAACATTGTTTGAATTTCTTAAAATCAACGAATAATGCGATGGTCAAACTCATTATTTGCCTTATATAAAATCATTCAACTATTGGTAAAAAAATTGAAAGGCAACATAAATTCCATACAAAAAATAATGAGTTTGAATAATTCATTTTTATGTTTGTATGTGCAACTTGTTAGATCAATTTTGTGAGGTTGAAAATGTACATATTTTAGTGAATTTTTAAAATTGAATTTTAGTTAAAGCTTTTGAACTTTTTAGTGAATCCTTTTATGGAAGCACTCATACCGTTCAATACACGAAGCCTTCATCCTGGATATATATATATATATCCATACTTTTTAAAAAACAAACACCACCACTTGAGACAAAGAGCATTATTTGAGTATTTTTCAATTATACATTTAATTACATCCACTTAACCAATCTCACAAAAGATTGTAGTAAAAATATTTAAGATTGTTGCAATTAAATGTCATTATAAAAATACAATTTTCATGGTTAATTATATTTTTAATATATCAAAGAAAACAAATTATTATTATTTTTTGCAGAACCAAAAATTCACCTTTTCTTGAAAATGCACTATAGTTTTAAGATCATTTTCTTATGGAACTCACAATATTATTAAAATGTCTTAGTTGTCAGAATAAAAGAAAAATTGATATTAATAAATTATATTAAATTTTAAAAATAAATGAAATAGCATCATTACCAATTATTTCATTTAAAATAAATAATCTTAATTTTTAGTCTCTAAATCAATATTTTGGCTGGATGACACCAGCCGTTATCTAAATAGTAAAAGTCATTTAATGATATTGCAGAGATGCTTGGAAATCTGGTCAAAATGTTGATATAACATGAAAATTAACAATAAGTAAAGAGTTACTCAGATGTGTTGACATCATTTACCTATAAAAATCTCTTTAATATATATATATAGATATAAGTATTTAACCCATCAAAATATATGTGCTGCTAATATTTTTCTGATATAAACTTATAACCGAGATTTAGGCAAAAAATAAATGTAAATTGTTTTGGTCACAATTAAAATTGAAATCTAAATATTGAAAATAATATGGCAACTATAAATCACAGAACTAAACATTTAACATACATACAATTAATAAGTGGTAATCCTAAGCCTCAGAACCTTATTAAACTTTTAGCTTAAACATATCTGGAAATTGAATTCTACGTTAAACATATTAAATATAAAAAATATTCTGAATTTTTTGACATATCTGAAATCTCATTAACATTTAAGTCATCAAACGTAAACATTTTTTAATTGCCAGAAAGTTGAATGGAGTTATGATACTAAAGTCTTATTTATTTGTTTTGTCATGTATTACTTGACACATTTCACATTGAAATATAAAAGCGATCTATAAGAGATGTCAAACCAGATTAATGTAAAACTTTCAATATCATGATTCCATCTAATTTTCTTTCGACCTTCACTATTCATATTATACTCTCTGATACTAAATTAATGGCAAATTTTGATCATTTCTGATACTTTTAGATCGATAACTACATTTTGAATTTCAAACCATTTAAAAATTCCAACATTTCTTTAAAGGCAACAAATAATTAAAAAACCTAATATTTATATTCTTTTTATAAGTCGCTAAGTCCCATAAAAGTTCGCTGAAACTATTCAATAATTTAATCATTAAACTCCTGATCATACTCTTCCTAGAAAAAAATTAATTTCTATTAAAAAACCCAAAAACTCAAGAATATAATAAAGACCTTGTCTGCTATGACATAATTTTCAGAGTAAACATATACATAAAAAGACATTATTTTCTTTTTCTAAAATATATTATATATAATATAATAAATTGATTTCAAAGTTTATCTTATTTTTTAATAAAAATCTAATTCATATCACCTTAAATTTAATCTATTTCCAAAAAAACATACAGAAATACATTGGTATAGCGCTAAATCTATATCTTACAATAATAGAAGTAAACAGATAAAGAGAAATTGTATTTCTGTACTTGTTAAAATTAAAGTGCTTAATGATGAGCTTTACTTATTAAATCAAGAACAAAATTTATTTCCGTGAAAATTCTTGACACTCACACGTATAGGAAAAGTGTTTGTCTTTCTCTTTTTTTATTATTATCTAATGATGCTTTATTCATTTTGCAAGTAGTCTCTTCACAGATTTTAAAGTTAACAACTTTTTTTTTTTTTTGAATTGTTGATTTTAAAGTTAACACCTTTTTTTAAAAGGATTGTTGTATGATAATAAAATCAAAATCAAAATGAAGCAAAGACTGCTTTAAAGATAAAAGAATTCGAACAAACTTAAAAAAAAAAAGAAGACATACGTTAAGCAAATACTCAACAACAATATTCAATTTGTGATAAAAAATATTCTTATACAGATAGTTATGTATATTTGTCTTGGAATTCGAACCTATCTAGATAAACCTTAACATTATGTCAGGTCAGCAAAAGGCTTAACATTTTCCTTTGAGAAATTCATGGCCACCATTATTCAATAATGACCAGTAATGGACATCTAGCTATACTGAGTTAGAAAGTAAAAGCTCATGAATTAATTATGTGAATGACAACTCCTCCTCCTTCCTCTCCTTCTTATTATTATTATTGCACACTTCTTCAGCAACATAGTGATTACTTTAATACCTGATGTGATCTAAATGACATGACAATTAATCTTAATAAATGTTCACTTGTCTCATTTTATAAAATATCTGAGTTTTATTTTTTTTTATATATTTTATTAATTTTTACAAAATTAATCCTGGTGGATTCCAAAAAGATCTACCAATTTTATTTTTTAATAATAGATCCTGCCATCATTGTATTTAAAAGATTGTTGATAGCACTTTTAATGTCATGCCTACTATTTTTAGGCATGGCACCTTTTCATTGATTATACAAAATAAAAAATATTATCATCATTGCTTCTTCCTGTTATAGAATACTGTTCATTCACTTGGAATTCTAATTGTAAACAGAATTATAATTTATTACAATCAGTTCTCAATAAATTCTCTAAATATCTTTTCCTGAAATATAAGGCTGTCCTTTATCTTAATTTTAGATGGCAATGTAAAGATCTTATTAAAATTTTATTTTCAAAATTATGAATAACAAGTTCTTTATCTGATACAATTTTAGTGACTTTTTTATTATTCATCATTGTCATTTTTTTATTATTTACTCCATTATTTTTATGTAATTAGATTTTTATTAATATCATGATTTTAATTTAGATTCTAAATAATTTTATAATATTCTTAAACTTAAATTCCATTTTTGATTAGCTTAAATTTATTCTGCTTATGTGTATTTTGTTTTGTTTATTACTTTTTAAAATTGTTTATATTAAAATCCACTATATAATTTTAACATGAGAGAAGTCAATCCAAATAAACATCGTTACTTATAAATTAGACTTTAATTTATTTTTATTGCAATGTTTCTTTAAAAGCTAAATACACAGAATTGTATTAAATAAAAGAAGGAACAATTACAGATCACAAGATAATTTATTTTAAGATCATTGTAATAATAATATATTTTAAATATAGATATTTATTATAAATTTTATATTTAAATTCAATTAATAATATCATATATTAAGAATATAATTAGAATTAAAACTTTAGACTTAAAGAAATGATTTAAATTAATTTTGTTTGTGAAATATTTATTGATTTTAATTATTTTAAATAATAACAGAAAAATATTTAATCTAAAAGTTATAATAGTTGATTTGGAATATTGACTAATGAGATTTAAGTAAGTAGTTTTCTAACATTGCTTTATTTTAGGTTTTTAAGAAAAAGGATAGAAGCAGACAATCGGGGTACAGATTCAAAAAAATAAAAAATATAAAGTGGATAGCGGTTTCAATTTCATTTCTTGGTAAAATATTATAAAAGTTTTAAAATATTTAAAGTTTTAAACAGTAAAGTACAATTTAAAAAGATGTCTAAAATGTAATATATTTTATAGCAATTGTTAAAGTCATGGAGTGAGTTCAAACCAGTTTCTTTATTATGACCTAGTTGCAAGTCTTGATCATTCACTTACAACTAAGATGATATCCAAAACAAATTTAAAAGAAAAACTAAAGCTGCTATTCTTATTTGAGATAACCATGAGAAAGAAGAGACAATTACATTTCTTCAAAAAAAGACATACCTGCATTCATGTAAGAAAGCATTCATCTATTTATGTCAAATTAAGTATTTTTATTAGTCAAAGATTAAAAACAAGAAACTAGTCTAAAATCTCTGGAAATAAAAGTTTAAAACATGTAAAAATATTTTATTGGATGCTAAAAATAATGACTTAGTTAAGAGTCTAAGGCAAATTAATATTCTATTGGAATTGAACAATTTACATATGATAAAAAGGTTAAAAAAACCCAGATGAAAGATGAATTAATATTCATGTTTAAATAGAAAGTGAAATCTTAGTATATTATTATATGAAAGGAACAGTAAAATGGAAAGGATAATCAAAAAAGTCCTTTTAACTTTTTAATAGTAGATGACAATCATAAAAATGATATACTACAATACAGAAAGTTAAATGAATTATGCATATGTATTTAAATCTTATGAGTTTAATAAGTAACAGGAAAAGGTAAAAAATAAAAAAATAAATTTATTGACAAATTAAACATATTTTAAAGTTTTGTAATGTTGGAAAATAATGTAGAGATTTATTGAGAAGATTTATTAAATTCTTTCATTAGTATAATTTTCAAGAGTATGATTATCCACATGTAACTTCAAACTAGCCAAGGAAGAAGGATGCATCCAATTCAGAACTTTTTTCCAGTCAAGGTTGTGTTTGTTTGTCTAATGTTTTGTTAACCACGTAAAAGTTAACCACGTAAAGTCGTCGACACACATATATATTTATTAATAAAATTATAAAGTAATCAAGGTGAAATAAATTAGCTAATAAATTTTTTGTTTAAAAAAAAAAAAAAAAGGGAAGGAAAAGAAAATTGAAATTCTAATGTCAAAATTACTGTGGATTGTATAATAGTAAGAGAAGGACAGGGGGGCTGCATAAGTAAAGAAATGCGTCTCTTTCTCTCTTATAAGTCAAATGCTAGAAAGTTATTTTTGTTTATTGGGGGAGAGGGGAAGTGGATGCATAAAAAAATGCGTTTCTTCTCTCTTTTAAAAAAATATATTATAACAAATTAAAATAAATGTAAAACGTAAATGTGAAAAAAATGAATGAATTGTAAACTTTAAATAAAATAAATGTAATATGTGATATATATAAAAAAGAAACAATATGGCCGTAGGTGTGAAAGTCTGTTGGACAAATTAAATTCCACGGACAAAAAAATGTTATCAACGGAAGATCTTTGCCTGATCTGTTAAATTAATTGGGACTTACATTCTGGCCACTAATTAAATAAAGAAACATAATGATAAGAATTGGTTGGAAATCTAAGTCTTAATTAAAAAAGTTTGAAAAACAATGAACAAAAGAATGAGATTAAGAAAATTACAATTTTTGTCTAGGATTGCTAGTAGACTTTAGAGAAGCAACAGCTAAAAGAAAATGGAAGAAGTGCGTGGCTAGTGGCGTTAAAGGGACGTAGGTTCGGATTTGAGCCGTCTCATCACTGACTCGCAATGTAAGATCTTTGCCTGACCTGCTAGAGGGACCGCCGCTTCTGTAGCTGTCAATTGAAACTCAACCTATAGAATCGACCAGCAAACTGGATGAAAATAACCCCAAACTGAGGAAGTTAATGGAGAACCTAAGGAATCAACAAGCAAAAACTGGAACGAAAATAACCCCACAAACTGAGGAAGTTAATCAAGAGCGCTCGGAAGAAATACCCATGGGACAATTACAACAAAGCCTAGGTAAAAGCATGCATGCATTTTCATTTATCTACTATTCATAACTAAATATAAAATTAATGATTCGATAAAATAGAACTCTATCTACAGGACTTTAAGAACTTTAATATTTGATCTGTTTCATATGTTACTATAACCATGTATTTATAAGTGTGTTTTTTGTTATTATTATTATAATGTATTTTTTTATATCAAGTGTGAGTATTAGTATTAAACATATTTATCATTAAATTTCGTGTCCTTGCTTTATTCTCCTATCACCAAGCTACGACAGGGGGGAAACTGTAATTAGTGATTAAAGGGGCATACTGGTTTAAGATATTCATGTGCTGCTTGTTCGTGCAAAATCCCAATTCTAAAAAATAAATACCAAGCGCTGGACATTCGCTAAGTTTCTTTGAAATCGTTTGCTCTGTTCAGCAGCGGAGGGTTCTTGGCTGGGAAAAATAACGCCAAGATAATATGTACGTATTGCCTTGGGGTTCAGTCAAGGGTATAGATATGAAGTTAAATTTGTATCTGTATTAGCTCTCTGCTTGTATTGTAACGGCGTTGGTTAAAATAATGAATAAGATAATAAAGAATCTAAGTTGAAAACAATAAATGGATAAAGAATCAAAGTCGGAAAAAGAATTAAAGTATAATAAATTAAGTATAATGTAGAATAAAATAATCGAAATAAATATAGTTGAAAGTACAAATAATTAAGCAACCGTACGAATAACCATTTCCGTTATAATATGTTCTAGCATAAAGAATATAGGAGAAGCACCAAAACTTGAATGGAATGGAGAATATTCATTGGGTTATCATGGTAGTATTAAATCAGGAATTGAAAAAAAAAAGAGAAAAGAATTTTAAATTTAAGTTTATTATTAATAGCTTTTTTTTTTTGACATGAAATATAAATGCTAGGTATTCTAGTTAGTAATAAATGAAATAATTTTATATGCAGTGTGGTATATAAGGTTAAAAGGTATTAACCTTTTTATTATTCATTCTTGTTTTAAAAAATAGGTATGCTTAAAAAATATAAAGAAAGTATACATGAGTTATAACATGAAAGAATGTGTGAAGTATAATATTTTAACTATATTTTAGCTGGTATATATTTAAAAAAAATGAGTGTGGTAAAAATGTGTTCTAGAAGTAATAAATAAAAGTTTACAGGATTCTATGAAAGTAAAATAAACATATTATAAAATGTAATGTTATTTGTGAGAGTAAGAAAAGAGTGAATGTTAATGTCAAGAAAATAATATTAATCTTGATCTCATTTTCTATAAAAAAAAGTATCATATTGATAATGATAACATGATCTCAAATGTGGATAGAAAATATTTAATGGAAAGATTAGATCATATTATTAGTCCATAAATAATATAATAAGAGATGCTGAAGATACAGTAGGGAAAAGTGAGTTGAGATTCCAGGATAGGATATAAAATATCATCATGAAGAACTGATTGAATAGTTGAATGGTATTAATCTTTGTGATACCCAGATAGTTTATTAAAAAGAGATGGGAGAATTTTCTGCAAAGACATGAATGTAATATATAATGTAAGCACTTGCTGAATGGGTTAAGATCGCTAAAAAATAAATTACCTGCCAAAATATGACATCTCATAAATAAAGGAAACCTCTATCCCTCTATTATGATATAGCATTTTTGGATAAAATCAGTTTCTTATCTAGGTAGTTTTCTGGTAAATCAAAATAGAGTATACATCAAAAATTGACTAAATATTTTAAGAATTTTATAGTTTGTCTTCCAAAGTTTTGATAGATCAGCCTAAAAATAATAAGACTATATACAGAACAAATATTTTATGTTTGAGTAAATTATTATATGAATCAGGATACCTGAAATCAAAGATAAACAGAAAATATAAGTGAGAGATAGAGAATGAATGTATATAATGAATTATATTACATGAAAAAAAGCCATTGATTTCACTATTCATTTTGAATACATTATAAATATTTTTTTTTTTGTAACATTACCACAGCAGCAACAATTTTGTTGATTTTGAATATGAAATATAATTGAATTTTACAATTTTAGCAAAATATCAGAAGTTACAAAATATTAGGTAAATAAAAAAAGATGTCTAAGAACATAACCACCAGATAACTCATGAATTGTAAAACTATATAATATTAGTATGAAAACATACATGATATTAAATAAAATAAACTTATGATTTTAAAATAACTAGATACTGAACATGGGAAGAGTTAAATGTATATAATAATTATTATGTCTATCTGTGATGAATGTCCATAATGTTGTTGTAAATTTATAAACAGTTCAATGATTATTTTGTTAATGAATTATTTAACCTAATGTGTATAGCTGTTTGTTGTTCATTATTAATTATAAATAAATGAATATTTTGATTTACATTTTGTAGTAGTAATTTCATTGCATTTAAAAGTCATTTCCATCACAAGGTCAGATCAATAAAGCGCATTATCCACATAAAATTATACATAGCATATATGGATTATATGCTTTATCTGAAGAATTATATTTAAAAATTTATAATTGACACATTAACTATCAATGGCTTTTAAATTATAACTGTATTAAAGGGAGTTTGTAGTACTTCATATTTCTATTAGATAGAAAAGAATCTTGAAGATTTATTTAAAAAGTATTATTAAGTATTACAAAATGTAGAGCCTATAATAGAAATTAACAGTATGTTTTAAGAGTCACATTCTGATTTTGTAATCTAATTTTGAAATGTATTGTATATCATAAATATAAAAGTATTATATTATTTCAGAGTACAAATTACTGACCAAATATATTTTAAGGTTTGTAATTCTGAAGGATCTAATTACAATAGGTGAATGCTAAGTAATTAAGAAGTGTATTTAATTGAGCTACATTTTATAGATAATAATTATATAATAAAGCTTTTGATTATAATAAAAATGAGTATTCTATAGGAATTGTTATTAGTAGAAGTATGAGAATAAATCTTAGGAAGGTAAATTAAATTAATTAAGTGAAGATAATGAGTAGATAGTGATTGTTAATTCATCATCATCATTATCAACCATTATCAATCCACTGCAGGATGAAGGTCTCTCCAAGTTTAATCCATCTTCTTCGATCTTTAGCTTCTCTTCTCCACATCACCCCTGCACATTTTCTTATTTCATCCATCCATCTCACATGTGGTCTCTTTCTGGGTCTTTTACAATCTCTTGGAATCCAGTTTAAAATTTCAATTGTCCATCTATTATCATTTCTTCTAGCAATATGCCCAGCCCAACTCCACTTCAATCTTTTAATTTTTTCAATGAGATCAGTAACACCTGTTTGTTCTCTTACCCATACATTGCATTTTCGATCTCTTCTTGTTACTCCCAACATACATCTCTCCATACTTCTTTGAGTGGTCTGAAGTCTCTGTATTGCTCTTCTATTGAGTGTCCAAGTCTCAGATCCATAAGTAAGAACTGGTAAAACACATTTGTTAAAAACCATCCTTTTCAAACACATAGGCATGTTTCCTTTTAGTATCAAGTTATTTCTACCAAAAGCACTCCAACCAAATTTAATTCTATGATTAATTTCCTCCATTATGTTTCCATCTGTATTAATAATCTGACCAAGGTATTTGTAACTGTTAACTTCTTCTAATTCATCATAATCAATCTTTATTTTCATATTTTGAGCAAATCGATTAAACATTACTTTAGTCTTTTTAACATTTATCTTT